>OZ020239.1:3699115-4299115 GCA_963971235.1 Cryptus armator | reverse complement strand
AATGTTGTGAGTTTAGTTTACGCGCATCCTCATAATGCGAACAATGCGCAGCTTGGTGAGTATTATATGTAGAGAAACAGCAGGCAGCAGCAGCATCGGCGATAAATGTCTGCGACGTTGCGTTTAGTTGCGTGTCCACAAATCGAGCCGTTTGAGCGCCCGATCACATCGCTGATTCGCGATTTCCTAGGTTGATTTTAAATTTGTGACGTCATGCGCGAACTTCCCTTCTATTCATCCCGCATATCCATGTCCAGCTGTCCATTCGTTTTGGCAGTCCGGTGAAAAATATATAATCCGCGTAGTAGCCTTGTCATATATACTTGTAAGGTTTTTTTTGTTCGCGTTTGCGGGTGTGTATCTCCCCGTACGGTCGCGAGGGAGTTTAATAAATTTGTCGTCTCGACGTTTTAATAATTGTCATTGCTGAATTCGAGGCACAAGGAGGTTTTGGATATACATATATCGATATACGTTTCGCGTTTGGTGCTCCGCGATACGAGAAAGCCAAAAAGAGTTTTTTTTCAAGCGCGGAAGTGCTTCGTTTCGACACACACTGCGTGTAACGGTATTGCACGAAGAGGGCGGCCTTCGAAGCTGACAAAAGGCATAGTTGTATTAACTGGTAGTACGCAGCAGTCGAGACAACGGAGACTTCAATCGTGTCTTCGTCGTTTCGCGTAGTTTTTTCCTCTCCTGGCTGTGTGATTGTTCGGTAGCGACGTACGGAGCACGTCTCGGCTCAAGCATCGTGGTGTACCCGTCGACAGTTCGATCTTGACCACCGTACGCTCGCGAGGTGTCGCGAAGCTGTGTCCGGGAGCTTCGGTGAAGACTTTTTCCTTCGGCTTACAACACCAAACGACTGATTTCGAGAGTTGACCGAAAAAAAAAAAAAAAGAAAAAAAAAATCTCTACTCGTCAGTAATGTCTACTCCCGCAAGACGAAGACTCATGAGAGATTTCAAAAGGTAACGAACAATTTGGAACAAAAAAAACATCGTTAATCCTCCGTAATCTCACGATTTTTCGATCATTATCTATTGCCCCCCTCCCCCGCCCCCTCTCCCCGTGTGTGTGGTAGCTGCGTCATAACTCGAAAGTCGATTTCTCATAGAAGTAACTGTCTACGGTTACTTGGAGGGGAATAAAAAAAAAAAAAATTCAACGTTTTTCCGATCAACGCGATCTTTAACGAGATGAATGTATTTCGCTGCTGCCTGCACAGCATACACGCACGACCGACGCAAGAACGTCACCGTGACTCGTGGTACATCGGTTATTATTAGAAACACGCGATAGAACGACGACATGCCTTATTTATATTACTCCCGGAATATTTTATTGGATCTCCTACACACTCTCCCGATTACCGATCGATTAACGTCGAGTGACATTGATTAAACGAATAGACCTCTTTTTTTCATGGCCAATCAAAGGGTTTCACGACGTTTGATGCAAAGCCCCTCGCGATTTGTGCATCGAGACACTTTACAGTAGTTTATCATAAATACGGCTTTCTTTATTCTCAAATCAATACGAAACTCATGTTGAAAAAATCTTTCAAAAATTCTCGCAACGCAGATCCCCAGCATCGCTGTCTTCGGCGCGCAGCTCTGGCAGTTTATTCGCAACGTTATCCAACATGATGCAAAATCTTTTGTCACTGAATCGCATTTTTGGTGTCTGAGTCATTGCCAATTGATGAGTTCATACTTTTTGCCATTAATTTGAGGTCATTCAGGGTCACGATAAAAAAAAAAAAAAAAAAAAAAATTTATCGTTATCGTCGTAACTGAAATATGCATTTTTGTGTTTTTTTTTTCGCAAAGATTACAGGAAGATCCACCCACCGGAGTCTCCGGCGCACCTACCGATAATAATATCATGATATGGAATGCCGTAATATTTGGGTACGTATGGCGCAACGATACCAACAAAACTGGCAACTCGTCGACAATTTCGTTATAACGATATATATGAAATTTAATTTTTTCCGTTTTTTTTTTTTTTTTTTTTTTGGCTACAGACCTCACGACACTCCATTCGAAGATGGAACATTCAAACTAACTATAGAATTCACAGAAGAGTATCCAAACAAACCGCCGACGGTAAAATTCGTCAGCAAAATGTTTCATCCAAACGTCTATGCGGACGGCGGCATTTGTCTGGATATACTACAAAATCGTTGGAGTCCAACGTACGATGTTTCCGCCATTCTGACATCCATACAGGTAATATTAATCGAACAAAAAAAAAAAAAAAAAAAAAAAAAAAAATTCATTACACGATAATATTTATTTTTCCGCTATGAGACGCATAGATCCATTGCCGAGATTATCGCTTCGTTTTTTTTTTTTTTCGGATAATTCGTCGTTTCGCATCGGATCTTTGCTCGATTAGCGATGAAAAACAAAAAAAAAAAAAAAGAAAAACCACTCACTGTTGCCTTAACAGCGGTTGCAATTTAGCAAAGTCTAATATCCTCGTCGAGCAATAAACTTCTTTTTAATGTTTCGAATCGAGATAACTAAGCACCCAGCGAGACATATCACGTTAATCCATTGTTTTTTTTTTCGTTTTTTTTATTTACGTCTTCTTTTTCGTTTATTTTGTGTCTCTTAGTATATCGTAACATTAGATATCGTAAACGAAGAGTAGTAAGCGCTCGCGGCGCTTGTAGAGAGCGCGAGAGAAGACGAGACGAATAGTTAGAGAAAAAAAAAAAAAAAAAAATTTGTAATGTTTGGTTCATTTCGTTACGTAACAAAGTACGACTTGTCTGGTTGCAGTCGCTGTTAAGTGACCCAAACCCGAATTCACCTGCCAACTCAATGGCAGCGCAACTGTATAAAGAGAATCGACGCGAGTACGAGAAACGGGTGAAGGCTTGCGTGGAGCAAAGTTTTGTGGATTAGTCGCGGGTTTTCTCGCCGCTGTTGAGCCACGATCGACCGTCAACAATCTACATGCGATATGGAAGCGAACGTGCAGCCTTACCATGGAGTTAACGCTAACCGCTTAGCATATCACTCCCTAAAAAAAAAAAAAAAAAAAAAAAAAAAAAATAAGAAAAAAAACAACAACAACAACAATCCTCTATTCAACAACCACAATGTGCAACATTAGACCGAATTTTTACCGATGTTGTATAATAAATTATTATAAAATTGTGTATTTATTTATTTGATATTCGAGAAGAGAGAAAAAAAAAAAAAAAAAAAAAAAAAAAAAAAAAAAAAATTGAAAAGATCGATGATGTGAAGCATCGCGGATAAAAATGATTATGAGTTGATGATTAAAAAAAATTATTAGGATAATACGATTATTGTAAAAATTTTTTTTTTTTTTTTTTTTCTTTTTTTTTTCGATGCTGTTAGAAGCGATGCCCTACGATACGACAAGCACCGACTTGTACTTCAATTTTACTCTAGTTATTCATATAGTATCTAAATTCACCTATACATATATAAATATATATACACATACATACAATAAAGCGCATAATTTCATGCGGTTCTTTAATTATTATTTCGTATTACCCTTTCGCTTTATTCGCGCGCCTTACGAATGAGATATTTATGATGGGTGTATCGTTGCGTATTACTAAAGAATTCGATTCACGGGAAATTCAGATAGAATTTCGACAATTTTCTAATAAAATAAAAATCTGAAAAAAAAAAAAAAAAAATCATTGGCCGAAATTGATTCGATAATTTTTTCGAATACTTACAAATTTTTTGAGAATTTTTTCGAATTTTCGAAAAAAAAAAAAAAAAATGGATTTTTTTAATGGATGAAAAATCACGAATTTCCGGAAATGAGAAAAAATTCTGTTGCTGAAAAATTTAGGTTACCGGGGTAATTTGTTGGACAATGATTTTTTTTTTTTTTTGCTAATTTGTTAATAACTTTTTGAATTCTTATTATGGAAAATTAATTTTCTGTATTGCCGATTTTTTTTCAGATTTTTATTAAATTCGGAAGTATTCGAAATTCGCTTCGAATTTCACGCGAATCTCACTCTTCGGTAATACGCAGCGATATACGCCAATCCTTAATATTCTCGTGTGAAACTTCGGGGATAATTAAAAAAAAAAGAATATATATATTATGGAAACGTGTGATTATCTTGTTACAGTCACTGCTGGATGAACCAAATCCTAACTCTCCGGCAAATTCGTTGGCGGCACAATTGTATCAAGAAAATAAACGAGAATACGAAAAGAGGGTCGCTACGGTCGTCGAGCAGTCGTGGCTAAACTTCCAGGAGAGTCACATCGAAGATCCACGCTGACATTAGATGGTTTCGATAGTTTCATCGAGAACTCGTTTAAGAGATTTATGGTGTATTCTTGTAGCGCGTAATGTTCCGATCTCCCAGAAGTACAGAAATGTTGTAAATCAAAGAAAAAAAAAAAAAAACAAAAAAAAAAAAAAACTGGAATTCCGCATCGTCGACTCTTATTTTCAGATTTCAATGCCGAATGTCTGAGTTACAATACGAATGTTACTTAAAAAAAATAACAACAACATAAAAATAATACAAAAAAAGAAGAAAAAAAAAAAAGAAAAAAATTAAAAAAAGCGCATCACTGACTCGTGTGATTAACTTATAAGTATTACGCACCTGCGTACGAATATTTTTTTTTTTTTTTTTTTTTTTTTTTCATTAACTACGTATAGATTTGAGATATATTTACATAAGTATGTTAGAATCTCTAAGGTATCCGTAATAAACAAAAACACGTATAAAGTGAGACATCTTTTTTTCACTCATTTATTTTGTTTCATTTCGTTTTTTTTTTTTTTTGATTTTTTTTTTTTTTTTTTTTGGGAGAATCAGATATTTGAGAGAAATATTGTCGTTGACATGGAAAGACGTGTCAAGGATCGCGTCGAATATCCGATAGTCATCTCGTTACACAAGAAATTTTATATTTACATTTTTCAGTATAATACTGTGTTTCGCTATTAAAAAGTATCAAGTATTTTATTTTTTTTTCCTCCACTCTGCAATTGGTGTTACAATGATTTTTTTATTTTTTTTTATTTTGAGAATTCTTCGAACAGTCGTGTGTGTCTCTGGGACATCGGTAAACGTCCCTCGGGATTTTTTTTTTTTTTTTCATTTTTTATTTTTTTATTATAAACATTCGATGTTTTCAACGACGCCGATGGCGATCCTTCGGAAACGATGCAAGAAATTCCTTCGAATTAACGATCCCAATGCTTATCTCGAAATTTCGTCTGTCGCTTCGTTTCAGTTTTACATTCCGATTTCTCGCATCGTGTCCTAAGATTTGACTGTGGAATAGCACAGCCCTTCCGTCGCGGCGCTCCGTCATGGAAAGCCGCGGCTTCGGATTCGTTTAGAAATATTCATTTGTTGTTGTTTTTTTTTTTTTTTTTTTTTCGCGGCTCTGCCGCATCTCGAATCCACGACCGGATTTGGAGTATCGAATTTTTCCGGAACTCGATCTCCTCGAGTTCCTTTAAGCGCTCAGATCCTGCTACGATTTTTCTTCCTTCTCCTTGTTGTATCTTTCGAGTTCTTTGAGAAATTGTGCCTTCGGTTTCATAACGTTCGGTCGATCGCCACGGCATTTCGGACAAAACCATTTGCCCTTTGGTTTCGTACTCAACGAAACGCAAGAAAAGTGAAACCACTCGATGGGACACAGATCGTTGTCGCAGAGAATCATCTCGCCGTATGAAATTTGATCGCAAAGACAGTAAGTCGGCTCGTCGGGATCAATCGCCAAATCGTCTTCGGGAGGCGGCGGCGTATCTTCCCGATGTTGATTTTGCTGATTTCCCTGACGCGACTTTCGCTTTTTCTTCTTTCCGGTCGTCGCTGCGGCGGCTTTCTTCTGATTTCCATTACTCGCGTTCGCCAAAGTCGTCGATCTCGTTTCCGACATTACTATCATATCCATCGCGTGCGCCGATTCGACTAACGTCTCGGTACGCGTTCTTCTCGCGCGCTTTGGCTGCCTTTCGATATTATTCGTCGTACTCGTGTTACCCGAATTTATCGCGGTATTCGACTCACGCGCCGGTTCCGCGGTTTCTTGTTCTTTTCCAAAATCTGAGAATACGAATAAATTAGATTTTCCGATAATATCTATTTAGTAAAATATAATATAATAATATAATAAATAAATTAAAATAATAATAATAATCGTTAATTACATGTATATATATACAATTTTTTTAATATTATCGCAAATTTGCAGAAAAAAAAAAAATTGCAAAAGTACTAAAATTTTGCACTTTTGATAGCTATTCTAGAAATTTGCATCGAATTTTTTTTAATGTTTGCGCCTGAATGCTCCGATTAGTAAACAGCTCCGTTCTCTAATATTTTTTTGTTACGAGCCGATAGAAAATTATGAGCAAATTTTATTATTTTTTTTTTGCAAAGAATAAATATTGAAAAAAAATAAATAAAAATTAGTGGAAAGCAAAGTACCGTAAGCGTACGGCGTCATACCTAAGTTACGATAGTCCAAATCCAATTGGCGCGACTTGTTTTCTATGAGATCCTGTACTTGCTGAACGATCTGTAATTTCTCGTCGCCAATCTCCTGAGCGGCGATCAACGCTTGTTGCACTCTTAGAAGAGCTCTTCTTCTCACCGACAGATCGACATCGTTTTTCAGCAACTCCTGCTGCTGATCAACTTCTCTCAAGTAATCTGCAGCGAGAAAACGAGAGTTTTCGATTAATCACGGAAAATGCTTCGATTTCGGAGCAAAATTCTCGGCGAACTTTCCCGCTCGCGGATCGTCTTTTTTTTTTTTTTATCAATAAAGAAAACGTTATAACTCTTAAAACTCACTTTGACAAGTAGCATCCAATTCCCGTAATCGTGAAACATGCCTCTGTATGTCGTTCGGAAGATTTTCAACGCAATCGAGATAATTTTCAATATAAGTCGCGGAATATAGTGCCTCGACTACCGCCTGATTCAGCATCTTTATCGTTGACAAACGAGATTCTATCGCGCGCGTAAAATTCAGTTAACACTTTGGCGTTCCCGAACTTTAGAGAATTCGTAAACGGCGTTTTTCAACACTGCGTATCATTTGTACCGATATTACATTTCGTGAACAATCTGTAAACGTCCCTTGTCGCTTTGAATACAGGTGAATACAGCAATGTGTCGCAGGCGATGCAACGTTAAAAATATGCCATACGCGTGGGGTCACTAGAAATTCGGTTTCTTTCCCAAGACAAAGTTTACAGGGCGTTTTATCAACATAAATAATGTGTATCACGAGCGATATATAAAAAATAAACAAGTATCGAACTTAATTAACGTTTATCAATCTTTCTTGTTTTTTAGAAAACAGTTAATTGATGTTTATTTGTTTATCGGCTCTATCATCGATTCTCATTGGTAGTTCGCCCCCACCGCCGCTCCATTCCACCAATAACAATCGAGAAATAAGGGGATCAGCGCACGGTCGTATATACAGGTCTGGGCACTCCGGGCTTTTAGCATATACATTCGCGTGACCACAAGTGAAGCCGAAAGTTCCCAGTTTGTCCGCAAATGGCTATGGCGCGAGTATCTAGAAGTCAGGGGTGCGACAGAGAGGGATAGAGCTGCGATCTCTCTCTCTCTAACCCGCGCATGCTCAATGGCATAATAGCTTCGATGACCGATTAATTGTAAATTTTTTTTCTGTAATAAATATTTATAAAATATTGGCGTTGTTTACTGGTATATGGTTTCATACATTTTCTTATACAATTTTCTTTTTTACTCCGATTGACTGATCGCCATACAACTAAATAAATAACAATTCGCGAAAAGTGAGGTTAACAACGCGGCAAAAATATCTCAGTTGAATAATTTTGCGCATGCGTAGCGAACACGCCTGCTAACCACTAGCGACCTCTGGTAACTGGCTTCACTTACGGTCACGGCCGTTACGAACGAGTGCCCAGACCTGTTTATACGACCGTGGATCAGCGTTCCAATTCCTTGGCTTTTGCGTCGCGACGATGCATTATCCCCACCACTGCGTTACCCCGCGTATTTTTCAATGGCGATCGCGCGCCAATGAAAAACTAACGCACCAAATTCGATCTTTTTGCAGAAAAAAATGTAAGAAACACGATAAATCATTGTTTTTAAATATCGTATTTTGGTAATGATAATGGATGACTGTTTTTTATTGTACACGAAGAAATACATCTTACGAATCAATTGTAAATAAAAACGTTAAAAAAAAAAAACAAACATTGTATACAATTTCTTGCGTCTTAAAGTTATAATACTTAAGGTACCTTTGCAGAAAATGAAAAATGGCACATCAAAACTTTATTATTTTCAATTATCTGTGAACTTTTTTGTGAAATATCAAAGAGGGTAATATTTTTATTAATGTGACAAAATGCCCTATCATATATCCCACTAATGCACCGATGACGCAAGGAATGGGCCAAACTTGCCATGGTCTGTCCCAATCCAGAGGGATAGTTATAGCCCCCAGCCAAGCGCCCAGAAGCGTAGCTTTGATGTTCAAACTCACAGCTTCGCCTATGAGGCCAGTGCCTTGCGCTTGAGCTTTGGTCAAAAGTAATAACGCCGTATCGACGCCTAAGTGAAGAGACGCCGGAACGAACGTCAAAGTCGCCAGAGTGACGGTTAGCATCGTTGTCTCTTCTCGTTGGGTAGTGAACGGCGCCCCAAAGAGCAAAATAATCGTGTAATAAGCTACAAAAAGAATAAACATCGCGACAACGAATTTGACGAATTCCTTGAAACCTCTGGACCACGGTTTTCGCGATCGTGAATTCGGTCGCGCGTCGATTTTTCCCAACGACGATTGTTCGCTGCGTAACAACGAAAAGGTGAGTTTCATAACCTCCGCGAACATGAGAATCGTCAATATTGGTATGAATTTGTAAGTTCCGACGTTGTAGAGACTCTCGTTGTACTTCAAGAGGAGGAGAATACACGGGAAGTAAATGCACGTAAAGGAACAATAGAATAGCAGCAAACGCTGACCCGGAACTCTATCGATGCCCATAGTTCGTTCAGTTTAACCTGTCAAAAAAAAACGAAAATGTTGTGTTTTAATGGTTTGTTTTTAAAAAATTATGCGGGGGAAACGCGAGTTTATTTGATTAGTTATTCGTACTTGTTTTCGCGTCACAAATGGGTTGATTTTTCGATGTTTTTCTTTCGCACGATTTCGAGGTTGTAAATCATCGATACCGGCGCTGCTGGCGCTACTTGATAGACTCACAGCTGATGTTTGTATAGAAACTGTTTTCCCGGTTGAACAGTCGGATATTTATTCCGTTCGGTCAAGTAACCGTTTATAATATTTTAGCCGGCGGTACGCGGATGCTTTATGTGTAAACACGAGCCGTTGTTTACAATTCGAAAAAACGAAGATTTGTATATTTATGCGTTTAGCAAGCGATTCAATGATTGGTTGAATAAAACTCTCGATCGAGAAATATTTTTTTATTCATTGCCATTCTTTTCTCGATCGTCGCGAACGAGGAATACATATCTCGAATAGTTTTTTCTTTGACACGCGTGATAAATTTCGTGAAGCGCGAGGGCGTCGACAATGGCAAAAGCGCGAATAGCGCGAGGCGCCGCGGGAACATTTATATTTACGCGAACGCGGAGACTCGTCGGAAAGAGAAGCTTTGCACGAGAAGGCGACTCTAGCACAGGAGGAGAGCAATCCAGTCTCCGATACGAAAATAGCAAAGTTGCTCTTTCTCACTCTTCCCCTAATCCTCGTCATTCTACTTTGGCTCTTTCAATTCGACTGCAGCTCTTGTAAAATTCACACGCGTCACCGGCGCTCTATCTGTCCCCGTGTGCGAGAGACCCAGAAGAGCGCGGCAAGCAGTGCAGTGTGTTGCGCCGCCGGTTTGGATCTCGACGAAAACCTTTTTCGAGACGGAAGACGACGAAGATACGAGGTCGACGACGAGAGACCTCCGCGGGGTCACATGAGTGTGAGTGAAACGAACAAAATTTGCCGTGCAAAAAACAAAACTTAATACGCGATACTATTTTTTTCACATTGAGTTCCTCGAAACTTCCACTGTTATGTCATTGATGCACTTAACTCGTAAAAATAATAATTGGGTGCTACTGTCGAAAAGGTGATAGCGTGTAGGATAAAATCGCAAGATTCGTCGATGTAAGTCGTGAGTAACGAGACGTTTCGCCAACATTATTTACCGGCCCGTCGAAACTTATCCTTTAATATCTTCGATGTATTTTTTAAAATTCCTTTCTACTACGATGCCCTGTGATCCTAATTCGCAATAAAGAATTCGTTTTCCTCATGTTGGCGGATTATTATGATCGTAGTTATAGATCATTAAAACTCTCCGGGCTACCGACGCCTCGTCTAAATAAAGCACTCTCGATCGCAACTTTTTTGTATGATTGCCATCTCGGCAATCTTCTCGATTCTTCGGTACTATCGCCATTTCAAGTTTTCGCAAGAATTTCTGTTTCTTCGTTGTTGATTTCAACGAAATGTCGAAAAACATCGAACGGCATCGATCGGATGCCACGAAGCCTCGTCGATGGGGGGTTCGTGACGTTCGCGTTATCATAGACGTTGTCGACTGTCATATGTACTCATATATTCTCGCGCTTTAGCTATTTGTGTACTTCCGCGTCGAGACTCTCTCGACGCTGGCAAGACGACACGCTGAGAGGTGGTATCGGGACCCTTTCCACTTCTGCCAGTTTATTTTCTGCTGTTCGATACACAGACAAGCATTCGCTTGCGTTGTATCGCTTTTTTCCCTTCCCCTTCCCTTGCCGAATTTCCTTCGTTAAAAACATCGATTTTTTAAACAATCGCCGAGTTCGGCAATCGACCTACCGGAAGTCTCACGATGTATTTCGCACCTCCTCTCTCAATAACCGCGATATCCCTAATAGTATCGATAATAGCTTCATTAGTTGAAAAAAAAAAAAAAAAACGTGCTAACGAACGATAACGCAAGTAAAGCGTGGCATCGGCACCACGTCGCGCGCCAGAGTGAATCTCTTAAAGGTTATTATTAGATCGGGCGCGCGAGAACATTGCTTTTCCTTAGTTTCACAAATAGATCGCCATCGGTCGTTCTAAGCGTTTTGTATCCCGCGAGGCGCGAGACTCGCAGTTTCCTAGATTCAGCGTCTCTACTCGTAAAAAGCGTCATCGACTATTTTATTCGCAAATACATTTATACCGCATAATCAACAAATTCATTGCGATTTATTTCAATTAACCTAAAAAAAACACTATAATCCCAATTTCCCGAAAAAAAAAAAAAAAAAAAGATGTCGACATTGTTATTTCAAAGTTTCTTGACTTCGTTCGCCGTGGAATATCCCGTCAAAAACCGACACTAATTGACGAAGAATAAACATGCGCGCGAATCTCGTTAGAAAGTTTCGCGCTTCCGTCTTCGATGCACGTTTCGCAACCGACGTGTTTGCTATCTTTCACTTTATTAATAGGATACACAAATTTTCGCTTTTACGCTATGCAACACTATATAGGATATATTAGCATGGGAATAGATCGAAAAGTAGGCGAAACGCGTGGGTGTATTAGGATGCCTCCTGATGTTCTATATTTAAAATTAATATACACGCGGTATTCGGATCGATTTATGGAGTATTACAGATATCCCCAATTCAAAAATAGTAATCTATGCTTTCTTTTTCTTTTTTTTTTTCTTTTTCGTTATTTCTTCGCAGAACCCGGGGGCAGAACGATGGCGGCCTATGGCCATCTCGAACCCTTCGACCCGTCTGCGCATGGCTCGTACTATGCCCCATTGGGTAATGGTAAGTCCGCGCAAATAAAAAAAAAAAAAAAAAAATTACGAATCTAAAATTTTTTAAATTTTAAATAATAATAATTAATAAAAAATGAATATAAATAGTAATTAAATGATTAATAAAAAATTAATATTAATAATAATAAAATAATTAATAAAAAAAAATTATCGATATATTTCGACTTTTCCGACGCAGCAGCAACAGCAGCAGCAGCCACCAGGACGTCCATCGGAGGGTCCGGGTTCGCGACGTCCCCCGACGCCTCCGCGTTCACCGCCCCCTTCGATGACCGGCGATTGCGGAGATCCTGACTACGAGGTCATCGAATTCCCGATCCGATCGCCAAACTCCACCCCCAAGAGCCAAATTCCCGCGACCAGCAAAAACCAACAATCGACGACGAGCGCAAACGATCATAAAGTCACAAATCCCCAAAAATGCGCTCTGTGCGGAACGCCAAATATGTTCGCGAGATGCGACACGTGTAACGCGAGTTATTGCGAAACATGCGACGACATGAATCACAAACATCCGAAGAGACGCGGACACACGCGTCGAAGAATATATCAGCCGCCGAGTCAAGTTGCAGAGGCGAACAACGGTACAACTTGCAGAACGAGACCACCGCTACCGCCAAAGGGCGAGGCGCAGGCGAATCCACCGCCCGTTCCGCCCCCACGCAGAAATCGTAGAAACACTCAGGTAGGCTGCGCTCTCGCGTGATCGAGGAAAGCGTAAAAAAAAAAAAAAAAAAAAAAAAAAAAAAAAACACGTAATATATATACAAAAACGTAGAGATATATGCATGAAAATAATTAATATTGCGGGATTACAGTGATTAAATCGCAAAGAGACGAGGCTGTCGAAAAAATCTTAAAAAAAATATCGAATCGACTCGGATTTTCATAATTCGTAACTGTGATACGAAAAATAAAAAAAAATTAATTTTTTTATCGATTTAGAAGCGCCACAATCTCGTCTCTCGTGTAGAGCAGAAAAAAAAACACCAATTTACGAGTATTAGTGTTAAAAAAACATTATTTTTTTTTTTAATATTAGAAAGATGCGTCACACCGAGGTCACGAGATCGAAAAATATAATTACATACTATCACTCGTATACGACAAAAAAAAAAAAAAAACAACAACAACAACAGTATATTCTATACCGCTGCTTGCTACTTCGATTATTATGTAGTGTGGAATAATGGCTCTGAAAAAAGAAAAAAAAAAAAAAAAAAAAAAAAAGTTTCTACTGTGTGTATATATATCCGATGTAATGGAAAGAGTTATACGTGAAAAGACATTACAGGACAGTTACATAACTACATAAAAACGATTACTACATGAAAAAAAAAAAGCGACTCGTCTCGAATTTTCAACCCTTCACTACAGTAATTTCGTTATTCAGTTGACGAGAGTAAAAAAACGTGAGAGAGAGAGAGAGAATACATAAGAATCGTTTTTCACCATCTGCTGAAGCGGCGTCACGACTTTTTCGTAGTTCCCGTTGGTTGTCCCCGTCGAGACGAGTGATCGACAATCCTCGAAGCAACAATTTTTCATCACACATAAATAAAGCAAAAAAAAAAAAAAAAAAAAAAAGAAAGAACGAAAGTATAGATTATAAATTAAAAAGAAAGTCTTCCGGGGCTATAGGGAAAATCGTCGATTAATGCAGAGGGTACGAAGCAGTTATCGAACGATAAAGTCGTCGGTATGAAAAGAAACGCCCTGAATCATCAGACGAGACCACTGCCGTCGACACCGGACACAGCGGCGTCTTTGATACCCTCGAGATCCACCCAATCGCTCGTCAATCCGTCAACACTCGATGGATCCCCATCGGGAATGGATAAAATGTCGACTCTTCAGGTAATTATCAAAACGACTATTAGGAAGAAAGCTATTAATGATTTTTAATTGTATTAATAACGATTTAGGAGAGATATCGAAGATACCAGGAAGCTATGAGAGCACAAGACTCGAACAGAAGAAGACTACCGGCATCGCCGCATCAAGAATCCACGAGACCAGTCAGCATGACGAACCCGCGGCACAGTTTTAGCTCTCCGCCGCCTCCGCCGGCGAGAAATATGGTTCAGTCGGCTAGCGTTTGCGATTTGTCTTCGCCACACGCCTGGAATCCTGGAATGCAGCAGGTAAATCTAATGATTCACATAAATATTTAAAAAAAATTGATACGTACGTAGAGACCGAAAGACAAATCGAAAAAATGGCTTTTTTGGGATACTTTTGCATTAAAAAAACTATTGGGATCATGAAAATTGATTGAGTCTCAAATATGAATACGAAAGTGATTTTTTTTTTTTTTTTCGAATTTCGATTTTTTTTTTCGAATTTTCAAATTTAAAAAAAAAATTTTTCGAATTTTTTCTTTTTTCATTTTTCGTATGGAAAAAGAAAGTAAAAAAAAATTCAATACGAACAGTTAATTTTATTTTATTTTACGATTTTTTAGGCTCAATCCGTGGCGCACCTCGGCGCCAGAGGTATGCCAATGATTTGGTATCCTCCCGTAAATTCCTGGGACACCTCTATGGGCGGTTCCACGATGAGTCTAAATCATCCGCCAATGTGGGGCTATCCGATGGCGTACAATTCGCAGCAAATGTTGCCGCCACACTATCCAGGAACGCTGTCGCGCGGTCACAGTCCCGCGAGGAGCGTTAAATCCAACAGACGAAGTCGCGCGCCTTCACCGTCGCCGAGTATCAAATCGCGAAAGTCAATGGCTTCGCGTCCGCGTTCGAGGAGATCGCCGGGTTCACCGTCGGACGCGAGTTCCGAGGAATCCGACGAATCGTCGGATTTCGACGACAGACTTTCGCGGAGTTCGAGAAACCTTCGGAGAAGCAGCGTATCGAGAAGCCGACACCGAGTTTATCAGGACGAAGACGACAACAGATCGTTGCTTTCGAAGAGTCGTCAGGGGTGAGTTATACATTTTTGACAATTTTTCAACCCCTTTAAACTTCGTAGATATCGAAACGTTAATTTTATTAATAATTTTGTGTTTTTTTTTTCTTCTCATTTTAGGAAGTGGAGATCCGAGGATAGAATTAATGGAGCGGAGGCTCATCGGTGGTCGGGAAGTTCTTTCGACAACAAAAGAGGTTCGAGTATATCGTCGAGAAATATCGACTACGAGGATCTCGAGGGCCGATCGTTTTCTTCGCGGCAACAATCGGAGAACGACGAGGATAGAAGACCCCGTAGCAGAGCGCCGTCGTTGCACGAGGATCCGCGTTCGGGAGCTCGTCGAGAGGCTTCGAGACTCGCGGGTTCTCGTCAGCATTCGGAGAACGAAGATCAACGGCCCGTTTCACATCGGGACGGTCGTTCCTCGAGGCAACAGTCGGAGAACGAAGAAGAAAGAAGAACATCGAGAACGGGATCTATCAACGAAGATCCGCGATCATCGACGCTTCGCAGAGAGACTTACAATCGACAAAATGGTAACAGCAGAGATAGAAGGAGAAAAAGCGTCGAGGATGACTCGTCGGATCGTCGTTCGGGAGTTATTCCTCGTCACAGAGTAACGAGTTCATCGGAAGATTACGTCGATCGTCTCGACAGAGCATCTCTGCCGCGAAGCGTTCGAAAAACCGATACAAACGCGACGACAAACAAGAGAGCGGCATCGGTGAGAAGAGATTCTCTAAATAATTCCGAACGCGACGAGGCAGAGACGAGAATCTCCCGAAAGTCAACAGAATCGATGAGAAGTTTGAGAAAAGCTTCGTCTTCCGACGAACGCGACTCGAAAGCTCGCGACATTGCCTCGAGACCCGTAGCAGCGCGTCGACAAATTCCACCGACCGGTACGCCGCGAACTTCCGTCGACAGAGAAGTAAATTTGAGTAAATTGCCGAAATCCAATGGTTCCGCGACTCAAGGAAAATCTGAGGTGCAGCAACGCACAGCCGGCGCGCGATCAGCGGCAGCGACGAAGATTCCCCACGAGGAAAAATTATCTCAGGACGTATCGCGAACTCCGGCAATTGGTAAAAATGAAATTTCAAATTTGACGGAAGAAAAGGATACGAAAGATCTTAAAGATCTGAAGGAAGAGTGGTCGTGCGAGCATTGCACGTTTATAAACGAAGCGAAGGAAAAAGTTTGCGTGGTCTGTTGCAAGACTCGTAGCAGCGCTTTACCGCCGACACCGCCGAACGAACCGGAAACAAACGTTCCTATGTCCAGCAACACCAGCAATCCGAGTCCAGAGCTTCAAGATAAAAGGTCCCGAAGTTTGAAAATATCAAACAGCGAGGAAAGCGGCGACAGCGCTAATACCGGCAACAGCAAAGGTAGAATGAGGCGAAAAATAAGTTTTTCCTTTGGAACGAAAATGCCGAAGTGAAATTTATCGTATAACGTTAAACGTTCTTTTTCGTGAACCGATTTTTTTCCTTTCATTTTGTTGAAAACCCGAGCGACTCCACCCCTCCCGACTCCGCGCCCTCAATTCTGTTACCTCGTGACGCGTAACATGCATTTTTTTTTTCTACTTCGTGTACTTATTGTAGTCGCAAGTAATAGTCCACATCCCCATTTCCACAGCCCCTCCGAACGCTCGCTTCGTCGTCGACGGAACACAATTTTTATAAATAATAATATAACGAACGTTCGCGCATAAAATGCGTTACTCTGTTCTCATCGCAATGTACTCGTTAATGAATGAATAATAAAGAGACATATGTCAAAGAGAAACAAATCGATTACAATGATTATTCAAATTGTTCACATCTAAACAATCGGACTATCGCTCATTATTATTCATTCGATTCTCGTTGCCTTTTTTTTTTTCTCCGTTCACTATTCGGTTGAATTATTGATTTCTATATATCGCTTTTCTCGTATCTACAAAAGTTATTCTCCAATTTCCAGAGAATTCGGCTTCCGAAACGGAAGATATCGAAGTTGAAGAAGAAATTCACGAATACGAGGAGAAGAGCGCCTCGAGTTCGGGAACTACAAAGGCAATCGAATCGTTGTCTCCTTCTCCTGTTTCCTTGAAGAAACGTGAAACAAAAACTACATCCACGTCGACCTCACCGATCAGAGAAATTGCCGCTTCCGCTGTGTCCTCCGCGGCGACTTCGCCCGTCCCACCGCCCTTAACGCTCGTCGATGACGTTCCGACGGTCTCCACTGTTCCATTTGCTCCGAAAAATGTCGCAGAATCACAGGGAACCTCTCCGGTGCCTCCGACCGCAATTTCCATCGAGAGGGGTACTTCGCCGCCTCCTCAGGACATCTCGACGCAAGTGAGTGCCTCCGACAATTCTGATTCGTAATGAAATATCGTTTACACAATTACAATTTTACAATTACAATTTTACAATTACAATTTTACAATTACAATTTTACAATTACAATTTTACAATTACAATTTTACAATTACAATTTTACAATTACAATTTTACAATTACAATTTTACAACTACAATTTTACAACTACAATTTTACAATTGCAATTTTACAATTGCAATTTTACAATTACAATTTTACAATTACAATTTTACAATTACAATTTTACAATTACAATTTTACAATTACAATTTTACAATTACAATTTTACAATTACAATTTTACAATTACAATTTTACAATTACAATTTTACAATTACAATTTTACAATTACAATTTTACAATTACAATTTTACAATTACAATTTTACAATTACAATTTTACAATTACAATTTTACAATTACAATTTTACAATTACAATTTTACAATTACAATTTTACAATTACAATTTTACAATTACAATTTTACAATTGCAATTTTACAATTGCAATTTTACAATTGCAATTTTACAATTGCAATTTTACAATTACAATTTTACAATTACAACTTTACAATTACAACTTTACAATTACAATTTTACAATTACAATTTTACAATTACAATTTTACAATTACAACTTTACAATTACAATTTTACAATTACAACTTTACAATTACAATTTTACAATTACAACTTTACAATTACAATTTTACAATTACAACTTTACAATTACAATTTTACAATTACAACTTTACAATTACAATTTTACAATTACAACTTTACAATTACAATTTTACAATTACAACTTTACAATTACAATTTTACAATTACAACTTTACAATTACAATTTTACAATTACAACTTTACAATTACAATTTTACAATTACAATTTTTTTCCAGACGTATGACGTACTGCCGGTGAAATCGAATAAAAATTTGAGGCGATCGAATCTTTATCTCAACAACGACGACAGCGAAACGGAGGTATATTAGCGGTAAAAAAAAATGTCCATTATTTTCATCAAATACTAAAGTCTCGAACGAGAATATGTTTTAGGAAACGAGTAGATACATCAATAGTCCGGATTTGTATCCGAGGCCTCCGCAGCAACAGCATTATCTCGGGCAACCGAATTCTTCGCTTCGCTCGAGAAGAAATTCCATCGATTCGACGACACAACTCTATCATTATCATTATAGGGTAACCATTCAATAAGTCATCAATCGAGTGAAACCCGCACCCCCGTTGTCGTCGACATTATTGTTGCTTCGTGTGTAAAACGTCACGTTTTTTTTTTTCCTTATTTTTAGTCAATTTTTCGTTTATACCGCTTATTCGTGTCTTCGTTGTTATATTAACGCTTTTACGATCGTTGGTATCTTACTATACGTAGCCTCGGTGTGAACTCTTAGATAGGCCTTCGATTATAAATTTTATGATTTGTAATAATTAGTATATAATATTATAACGAAGTCACCAAATTCGACACTCGAGTGGATCGAAAAAATTATCGTTTTGACGAGAAACGCATGCGGTCCAAACTTCGCAGACCTGCGAAGCTTCTCGTCGATTTTGGTGATCGGATATATGTCGCGATATTAACTTTAAGCTATCGATTCATATTGTTTTTTTTTCTGCTCATTGCTTTAAGATTTTTTATGGTAAATTTTTGTTTGGATTTCATTTTTTTTTTTTTTTCAATTAAAGATTTTTGTTTCAGGAACCCAGTCAACCGCGATATGTTCCGGAAGCGCTGCCGATTAGCGGACTACAGCCGGGTGTATCGACAATGACTCGTCAGGGTCTCGAGATCGTTGAACTTTTACGAGACGCTGAAAAGTACGGATTTTCCGCTGACGATATTCAAGTAGCGTTGGCACAGGGCGCTACGGATCCTGTCGATTGGCTCGTAAAACAGTGGCCGCACCTTATAGAAACAGTTCAGGTTTTGGTGACGACACGGGGCAAAGAAATGCCCGAGAGTACCGACGACGTGGGTATTCTTTCGCCTAACGAAGCGAAAGACGCTCTCAGACAGTCGAAGGGCGACGTATGGTCGGCTGTCGCGCGAGCTATTCAACAGCGACAGCGAAAAGTGAGTTACTTTGATCCCAAAAGCGATCGAATAATGAAAAAATATGTTTAACAGAGAAATAAAATAGAAAAACTAAAGTTATAATTTTTTTTTTTTTTTTTTAATATCTCCAGTGCGCGGAAATAATGGCAAAAGGTAATTTCACGATGATTGAGGTCGTCAAAGCTCTCAACGATAATGCTGGCAACGAAGATGCTACTTTGTTGGAACTGCAAAAAAATCAGTTGAAACCGTTTTTGATGAGAATTTGGGGTCCGCCTGCGGGGGTGGAGAACGAGGAAGCTGCACCTCGCGTGGGTAAGAAAAAAAAATAATAACAATATTTAATTTTTGTTTTAAAAGATAAAAAAGAAAAAAATAAATAAATAAATATTTTATTTTCTTCAGATGCAGTTGGGGCGATCGGTGATTTTTCGGGAATTCACGAACGCATACAGGACGGAACGGATAAGGAAGCAAAGAAGCAGGTAATGTCTCCCGTAGTTGATGATTTCGTGGCGTTGCAGGCCGACGCTCAACGGCAATCGAGGATACCGAGCGACGGGGATAGCAAATTGAAGGAGGAGAAGGATAAAACGAAGACGATTAGCGGTAATAATCCGATCGATTTATTCAGCAGTTGCGATAGAAACAATGCACCGGAGATGATCGATAAGAGATTTCCCGCGTCGAGGATACGCGACGATGTTATTCGTGTCTCTGAGAGCAGTGAAAAGAATTCGACGACCGTAAAAACTCAGGAAAAACAGGATGTTAGTTCGGTACGGGAGAAGAAACCGCTTTTAGATAAATCGGCGAACAGCAACGCTTTGCAATCGGAGACTCCGACTTTACAAAATTCGCCTTTGGAAAATCGCGAAATTGAAACGATAGAAAATATCAAACCGATGATCAATAATGTCGCAGAAGCCGAATCCGTGGCGATGAAAATAGAGACTTCGAAAGCGGATAAAGAAAAAACGGAAGATAACAGTGCAATAGTTGGAGTTTCCGCTTTAATAATCAATGATAATGAGCAATCGGACCTTAAAAATACGGAACAAGTGACCGTCGAGCAGTTATTGTCGGCTGTAAAGGGACTTCCGGAACAACTCATTGGTCCGTTAACCGCGGCACTGCAAGGATTATCTCCCAAAACTGTTGTAGAATCGCCGGTCGAAGTGATCAATATCGATAAACCGGAAACGATAGAATTCACTGACACTAAATTACTTGAATCCGAGAAAATATCGACCGCGAATATCGTAGCGATCGATCAAAATTTAGAAACGAACGAACGAATAGAAACAGAGACTGCGACGGGAGTAATCGATGCAATAAATCCCGTGGCAAACGACGGAATTTCGGAGAAGAAAGAGATTACGTCAGTTGAACGGAAGGCGGAAGAATCGGTACGTAAAATCGCGTCGCAAGAAATCAGTCCATCGATCACTAACGTCATTGTCACAGATAACGATCGCAGGACTGAAATAAATTCAGTATCCGAAGACCCGATAGAGCCGAAGATCGAATCGCTTCACTCAGAAAATATCATTCGACTAACTGCCGACGAGACGAGAGAAGAAATTCCGCTGGTAACATCCAAAGAAACCTCAAAGCCCCGTGTGGATGTTGTTAAAAGTATTGGCGAACCCGTTGTAGTGGATAAAACTCCAATTCCCGAAGCCCCAACTTCCCGACTTAATTTGCGATCTCTGAGAAGCAAATTCTCGAATATGATGGCAAAATTGCCGTTATCCAAAGCCGGTATAACTTCCTTGAAGATTAGCGGCTCCGCTGCTTCGCAAAGCTTCGTTTCCGACGCTCCGTCGAAAGTCCAAAAATCAGAGAGACTCGAGTGCTCCGTCGGAGATTCGGAGAACTCGCGAATCGTCGATATTCGCGCGAACGATGCTTCAGCTTCTGTCCAAACTTCTCGCGTTTCTAAACCCACAATCGTCGAAGCTTCGCCAGTTTTACCAACGAGTGAATGCGTTCTGTTGACTAACAACAATGCTTTGGTAACTAACAATCAAACTTTCGACGATCGCAGGAGAGTCGTCGATGAAAAAAAGTCTTTAACGCTCGTTGAAGGATCGCAGCGTATCGCCGAAACTGTTCCCCATGTAATTACGAAGCCACTGGAAGTAATTGATAAACCGAAGCAACAAATATCGTCAATTTTCTTACAGACAAATTCGATTGGCGCTGAATCAGCGAGAAGCACGAAACGTAGCATTCTGTACATAGAACCGCTCAACATTTCTGAGAATCAAGCGTCTGCTACTTCGGTATCTTCTGTTTCTCCTGTGGAAACAATTCCGAAGCCGGAAATAGTTACTGTTGAATTGATACCTCAGATCGATGTAAAGCTTCGCGAGAACGAGCCGAGCAATTCGAAGGATCAAAAAAAAATTGATTCGCCTCCTCTGCAAACGGAAAATGTGATCGTAGCTCCTCCCAACAATGGAAAGTTTGAAGTATCCGAGACTCCAATACTCATTGATGCTTCGAGTCCCGAAGTTAAAGAATTTATACCAACAATTCCTTCGGTTGTTGAATTGAATCCTTCGATTCCGGCATTCATTTCCACGAGTATCGCTCAGGTTTTCGAACTGAAAGTTACCGGCACACCAGCGGCAGTAGTGAATGATTGCGCTCCCCTTCAAGAATCTCCGAGAGTTGATATTTCTTTGCAAGCGAAGGAAACTACGGGTTTCCCAATGACTGTCCAAGAATCTCCGAAAGTTCATCTCCCAATCAAAGAAGCTATTGGCTCACCAGCGACAGTAGTCAATAATTGCGCTCCCATTCAAGAATCTCGAAAAATTGATCTTTCGTTACAATTCAAGGAGATTAACGACCCTAAAGCAATGGGAGTGAATAGTTGCGCTCCCGTTGAAGTATCTCCGAAAGTTGATCTTCCCACTCCCGTTAGAGAAGCTATTGGCTCTCCAGCGATAGCTTCTCAAACGACAGCCATTCAAGAACCTCTGAAAGTTGATCTTTCGATACAAGTCAAAGAAGCAAATGACTCCAAACCGATAGTAGCGAACAGTTGCGCTCCCGTTGAAGTATCTCCGAGAGTTGATCTTCCTACTGCAGTGAAAGAAGCTATTGGCTCCCCAGCGACAGTAGTCAATAATTGCGCTCCCCTTCAAGAATCTCCGAGAATTGCTCTTCCTGACTCTGCTAAAGAAGCTATTGGCTCCCCAACGACAGTAGTCAATAATTGCGCTCCCCTTCAAGAATCTCCGAGAATTGCTCTTCCTGACTCTGCTAAAGAAGCTATTGGCTCCCCAACAACAGTAGTCAATAATTGCGCTCCCCTTCAGGAATCTCCGAGAGTTACCCTTCCTGACTCTGCTAAAGAAGCTATTGGCTCCCCAACAACAGTAGTCAATGATTGCGCTCCCCTTCAAGAATCTCCGAGAGTTGCCCTTCCTGACTCTGCTAAAGAAGCTATTGGCTCCCCAACAACAGTAGTCAATGATTGCGCTCCCCTTCAAGAATCTCCGAAAGTCGCTCTTCCGGACTCTGCTAAAGAAGCTATTGGCTCCCCAAGTACAGTAGACAATGATTGCGCTCCCCTTCAAGGATCTCCTAGAGTTGCCCTTCCTGACTCTGCTAAAGAAGCTATTGGCTCCCCAACAACAGTAGTCAATGATTGCGCTCCCCTTCAAGAACCTCCAAAAATTGATCTTCCGTTGCAATTCAAGGAGATTAATGACCCCAAAGCAATGGAAATGAATAATTGCGCTCCCGTTGAAGTGCCTCCGAAAGTTGACTTTCCTGCTGCAGTCAAAGAAGCTATTGGCTCCCCAGCGACAGTAGTCAATAATTGCGCTCCCCTTCAAGAATCTCCGAAACTTGATAATATTTCATTGCCAGTCAAGGAAACTAATGGCTCCAAAGCGATAAGAGCAAATGATTGCGCTCCCAGTCAAGCGCCTTCAAAAAATACCTTAACCACCGAAGTTAAGGAAGTTATCAGGACTTCAGCGACGGTAGAAACCGATTGCGTTCCCACACAACAACCTGGAAAAGTTGATCTTTCTTTACAAGTCAATGAGACTGCAGACTCCCCGGCGATAGTAGCGAATGATTGCGCTCCCGTTGATGAATCACCGAAAGTTGATGTTCCTTTTCAAGTTAAGAAATATTCGGCTTCTTCTACCGATACAGTAAAAAAATCTAAAGATATTGCCGATATTTCCAACTCGTTTGGCGACAAGTCGACAAATTTTATTCCCGTTGAAACAGCAAAGATCCTTCGAGAAACTAACAAATTAACATTGAATAAAATTCAGACGAATATACTTCCCAATTCCTCGGCTCATTCGAAGACGAGATCGAGATCTCCGGCGAAGCGATCTTTCGTCAGAAAAGTACCGATTAGACCCCTAAAAAAATATACTTTAACGTCGAGAAAATCTGCGGTAATGTTCGGCAGTAGCGTACCGACGAATACAACGATATCGAAGGCGAAAGAAGTTGCCGATCAAGTAGCGAAAAACTCGGTTGCTGCGATCACAGCTCAGAAGGAAAATAAACCTATAGAAACGAAAATTCTCATATCGAAAAATAAAGATACTGAAAAGATTTCGAAGATCGTTCAGAAAACGGCGACCGAAACGAAACGACTCGGTACTTCGGCGATCAAAAGTAAATCCGCTCCAACGATACCGAAGATCAGATCTGCGGAATCGAGTGCCACGAGACGCAAATCAGAGATCGTTAATAGCGAGAAAAAAGCGACCAATATCCCTACAAAGATCGGCAAGGAAATTATTTCTCCGAAAGGAAAAGATTCGCGGCAATCCGATAAAACAAATGAAAAGAAAGAACCGGAAGTTCGACCGACGAAAAGTACTGTACCCTCGAGAATCCCAATCTACAAAGGAAAACCGCGAATTCCACCGCAAAATATATCGATTGCCAGTCAGAAGTACATAGAGGTGAAAGTATCGAAACCGGAAGTAAATCCGGTCAAATTGCAGACCCCGAAGAGTCCTCGTGCGATGAAAAAACCACAACAGGTCGCAACACCAGCGGTTTGTAAAATAGTTATTCATCAAAACGTTAATGGTATCGAAAAAATCGAAACGGTAGGAGTGGAAATTGAAGAACCGCCGTCCGACGTTAATAAAGTCGCAATCGCTGCAACTCCAAAGGAGATAAAGACTGAGAAGAAAGTAAAGAATGAACAGAAGCGTTTACCATCTTCGGTAACTGTTACTCCTGTAGAAAAAATCGTTATTGAGGACAAAGTTGAAAAATCGAAGACTGAAGAAATACATCGAAGAGAAGAAACTACGGAACTGGAAATGTCTTCAGATTCGGAAGCTCTTGAGTCGGAAGAACGTTCAGAAGATGATTCTGAAGAATCCGTTTACTCGGAGGCTGAAGAAGCGTCGCAAACGGACGAAGAAGAAGAAGAAGAAGATGATGTTGATGAGGCCAACGATTCAGAGACGAGCGAAAGTAAATCAGAAATATCTCAGAATTCCAGGAGTCAGCATTCCGAAGACGAAATGACGGACGCTGAGCTAATGTTACAAAAAACATTGGACGGTATAAAAGCCGCGATATCGGATAGCGACGAAAGTAGCGACGAAGAGATTGATGAGACCTTTGAAGATGAAGAAAGTGGAGAAAAACATTCGGAAGATGAACCTTCGGAAACGAAATCCGAGGAGCGGAGTAGCGCTTCTGAAGAAGAAGACGATGAAGAAGAAGAAGAAGAAGAAGAAGAAGAACTGCCCTCAGTAATCGAAATATTGATAGCCGATCGCGTAGAAAAAGTTTCGCAACTCGTTGGACCTAATAAAGCAAAAAATGAAGAATCTACCAGCGCAGAAGAAGCTGTGGCAACGTTTACAATCAAAGAAACCCGAGAATTCGATAGTAAAGAAAACAAAAGCGGAACAACCGATGCTTTAGGTACAAACGATGCTAATCGCGTCGAAAAGTCTTCGAAACCCGAAAGCACCGAATCCAGAGTTCCATCGTCTCAAAAATCAAAGATTAACGCTACCAAAGATGGTACAAGTAAATCAAAAACAATAAGAGCGATAAGAGTGTCCGATCCCGTAGTGACCATCGAGAAAAAAGTGCCGAAGAAGCGTTTCTCGATAGTAGCGAGTTACGTTCAACAGTTTGAAAGCGAAGTTGTACCACGAGTAGAGAGGACGCGTGCGAACGAGATGCCCGCAGTTGAGGATAAGCCGGATAACTCTCCCAAAAACGAGAGGGAGGTCAGTAGCTCTCCGTAAAAAAAAAAAAAAAAAAAAAAAAAAAAATCTCCAACAATCCACACTGTCGACTGTCGACCCCCCGAGCGACCAATGTCTACAAACGAAGCTCGATAAAGTAAATAATATTAAAAAATAATAATAATAATACCGTTTAAGGCAAAGAAGAACGGATTTTTCCGCAATCTTTTCCTCTATTAAAAAAAAAAAAAAAAAAAGAGTATCGTTTTCTTAATTTAATTTAATTTAATTTAATTTAATTAATCTCCGTAAGAGTGCACCTCGCTATCGTAAAATTAAAATAGAACGTTCGACGAGGTGAGTATATTTTTTATTGCTAACATAAAAGTTAATTCGCGCTTTTCTCTTTATAATTTCCTGCTATGAGTTATTATCAATTTTTTTCAGTGGTTTATACAGAATCGTTGTGTTCTCTGTACCCACAAAATAATAACTGCGGAGCTCGTTTCTAGACGTTGGTGTAACCTGTTACCTCTCTTTCCCGCATGAAGATTGTTATTAGACATTATTCTCATTTTTTTTTTTTTTTTTTTTTTTTTTTTTATATCATTATTTTCATTTCTTCATTTTTATACTCCGAAACACGCTTCACTGTCACTGGAAAAACGATGTTTTTTTTTTTATTATAATTCCTGTCGATGAAACACATCATCTGTATCGAGTCGGAAACTCATAGAATTATTTTCGTAATTTTGTGCAGAGAACCGCGAGACGTTTGCTCGCCGAGGGACGAGTCTCGAGTTACGACGAGGCGGAGATCGCGGCAAGTTTGCTGACCCTTAGCTTCAATGACAACGATGCGATTCACGCGGCAAAGGAGTGCACAAGCGTCGAGGCGGCGCTTGCATTTTTGCAACAAGAATGCGAGCTTTGCACAGGACGATTCGCCGTTAGCAACGTGAGATTCGATATTTCTTTTTTTTTTTTTTGTGATCACTGAAAAATAACTTTAGTTATTTAATTAGCAACGTGAGATTCGATGTTTCTTTTTTTTTTTTTGTGATCACTGAAAAATAACTTTAGTTATTTAATTAGCAACGTGAGATTCGATATTTCTTTTTTTTTTTTGTGATCACTGAAAAATAACTTTAGTTATTTAATTAACAACGAAATGCGTTCCTATGCGTAGGAATTTATATCTATTTTTTTCTTTTTTTTTTTTTCCTTTTCACAGATGATCTCTATGTTGAGATGCGTACATCGATGCTGCAACGATTGCGCGAAGAATTATTTTACGATACAGATAAGCGATAGAAACATAATGGACGCTATGTGTCCGTTCTGCAAAGAACCCGATCTCAAGGACGGCAATGAGGATGAAGTACTCGAGTATTTCAGTATTCTTGATATTCAACTGAAATCACTACTCGATCCTCCGATTCACGAACTTTTTCAACGAAAATTACGCGATAGAACTCTCATGCAGGATCCGAACTTCAAATGGTGCGCTCAGGTAATCGCAGCTTCGATTGATTCGAATTTATGTTCTTAAAGAATTTTCTTTTTGCATTAATCTCATCGATGATCACTTATAATTTTTTTTTTTTTTTTTTTTTTTTTTTTTCAGTGCTCTAGCGGATTCTATGCGAATCCGAATCAGAAGCGATTGATATGTCCCGACTGCCAATCCGTCACGTGCGCATTTTGCAGAAGACCGGTACGTAAAATCCGAATGTAACATGTAATGGAGAATTTTTTTCCTATTTCTTCCTGCGGCTTCGGAAGGATATTTTTTGGTGGATCTTCTGTTGTAAACGGAGATTCGTTTCGTTCGTTTCGATAATTTCGATCATTTCGATCATTTCGATCATTTCGATCATTTCGATCATTTCGATCATTTCATTCGTTTCTATCGTTTCGATCATTTCGATCGTTTCGATCGTTTCGTTCGTTTCGTTTCGAAATTATTTTACGGATTCTCAATTCTTTTTTTCCTTTTTTTTTTAAATCCACCAGTGGGAGAAGCAACACGAAGGTATAACTTGCGAACAATTTGCCGAATGGAAAGACGAAAACGATCCGGACAATCAGGCAGCCGGTCTCGCGAAGCACATGGCGGACAACGGAATAGATTGTCCAAAGTGCAAATTCCGATATTCACTGTCCCGCGGCGGTGAGTCCCAAAAAAATTGTCGATAATTATCATCATTATTTTTTTTTATCGATTTTTTTAATTCGTTACTAAAATTATTGAATCCAAATTCGTAGGATGTATGCACTTCACATGCAACCAATGCAAATATGAATTCTGTTGCGGTTGCGGAAAGGCGTTCGTAATGGGTGCGAAATGCTCCGTCAGTCCGTATTGCGCGAAATTGGGTCTTCACGCGCATCATCCGCGAAATTGTCTCTTCTATCTGCGGGACAAGGAACCCGCGCAGCTTCAACAATTACTTCGCGAGAACGGCATCGAGTACGACACGGTTAATACCTCAAACGACCGAAAATGCAAAGTACAACTCCAGAAAGAAACTCCGACCGGTGTCGTCGATGCCGTTTGCAACTCCGAAGTTGTCACCGATCACGCGGGATTATGCAGGTAATAAATATTGATAAGAAAGAGTTTTCCATGCACCGAGAAAACAAACAAAAATTAACCGAAAAAAAAAAAAAAAAAAAAAAAAAAAAAAAAAAAATTATTTACGAAAAAATAGCAAAAATTGTCGGAGAGAAACGAAGAAATAAGTGAAGACGATAAAAAGATTTCTTCGCGAAGAAATAAAAGATGGCGTCTTGAGATTTGAATTGTAGACGATTCGTGGGGAAAAATTTGAATCGATTAATCGAAGTAATCGCGTTTAATACGATTTTTTTCGCAAACTCAGGAATCATTACGTAGAATATCTCGTGAGAAAAATTCGTTTCGCGAGGCTGGAACCGTTGCCGTTGTTGAATGTCGACGATTTGGAAACTTGCGTGAGACGCGCGGGCGTGACGATGCCACCGTTTTGGTACAATCGCAATCAGGATGACTATCATCGCGATCTCGTTGAGGTAAAATTTTGGTATTAAGGAACAGTAGTTATTTAATTGTGGGTACTTTTCCCCGCAGGCAGCACTACATAGAGTACTTGGCGGGTCTGGTGCTCAAAG
This sequence comes from Cryptus armator, assembly GCA_963971235.1. Taxonomy (NCBI): domain Eukaryota; kingdom Metazoa; phylum Arthropoda; class Insecta; order Hymenoptera; family Ichneumonidae; genus Cryptus; species Cryptus armator. The sequence goes on along the minus strand of OZ020239.1, from coordinate 4,270,523 downwards.
GGAAATTGGACCCCGTGGCGATCTTTGATTTGAACGATGCGAAGCAAGAATTGCGCCGTCGGGGAAAAGTCCCGCCTGCTAAGGATCTGGAAATGTCCGAAAAGGATTATCTCACCGCGTGCATTCAGGTGATTTCACATGCGGAAAATATGACTTCACTTTAATACACGCGTCGTGTCTCTGTTTCTGTATCCATTATTGATTATTTGTCATTTACATCACAAATAACTTTCGTCACTTCGAGAAATGTTATTAATTCGATAATTCATTTTTTTTTCTCGCAGGTTGTGCAGAAGGAAATCCCATTGGAATGAAATTGGAGAAAAAATAGTCTTATCGCGCGAAGTATTTCCACGCGTAAAAAAAAAAAAAAAAAAAAAAAAATAACGCGAGACTCAGTCGATTTTACCTTCACATCGGAAACGATATTTGTTATTTTAATTAATTTATAAGCAACGAAATTTAGATATTAATATTTGAGAATAGAATAAAGAAATAGAAGAAATAGAAAATCATTTATTGCATCGATTTTTTTTTTTTTTTTTTGGAATCCCTACGCTGATTAATCGAATAAAAATGTTTATTAAATGCTATTTTATTTTCATTGAATTCATTTATTTTCTCATCGCTTTCAATTTTTTTCAAGACACTGCTGTACAATGGGGAAAAATATGTTTTTTTTTTTTTTTTTAATCTTTTTTTCTTTTTTTTGACATTAGGCGTAAATACAATAGTAAATGCTTAATTCGTATCGTAAAGATTGTTATTAATTATATTCGTAAAGGAAGTCTCAGGGAATCGGCTATCGTACAAACTGTACATAACGAATATCGTTACATTAATCGCAGTTATAGATATGAGATGTTGACGTAATCCACTTGAGCACAATTCACCTTCGACAAAAAATTGTCGCAGACTGGATATCATTTTTTTTTTTGTTTTTTCTTTCATTCTATGCCTGCGGAATTCACTAGTATAACTATTATTGTATATTTTAATTAACAGCTCAACGAAAATGTAATTGTCATTGGGTCTGTTGATTGCCGCGATAAAATAGCCGATGCAGCGTCGAACAACAACAACGCAACACGTTTTATCGCTTCTGATTGTTTACGTTGTTTTTTTTTTTCTCTCCACAATACGAAAAAAGCTGACTAGCAAATTTCACAGATCACAGAGGTAAAAAGGGACGTCGCGTGTCGCGTTTCCCCGTTCTAACGGAGGTGTGTTCTGCACCACAGAGGTATATTTTCGATATATATATTTCATTTTTTTTTCACTTTGCACATCGTTTCTCGGCGCGACGTTGGAACAACGAGGTGTGCTTTGTAATTTGCTAAATTGATGAATCTCGACAAGCGCGCGCCTCACTCCCGGCAGTTTATAATTTTCATTCGATTTCGTGGAATTCGTATTCAACGATAAATTGGGACTATGATTTTTTGGTTATGTCGCTGCGGAACTTGACGTATATCGTACTAAATGCAAAATTAAGCGTTACAAGAAAATTCGTTGGACGAAACGTAACGCGTAAATAGCACATGACGACGCGTAAGTACAACGAGCATTCAATTAGTCGTTCTTTTTTTCTTTTTTTTTTTTTTTTTTACGGCGATATACAATTATAAGTGAACACCAATCGGGGTATACAAGCGCAGGTAAAGCAACGAGGAGTCTTTTTTTTTTTTTTTCTTCACATTACATTCTAATTCTCGTTTGCAGATTTCTTAAATAACAATTATAATCGAAGGCAGTTTGGAACGTGTTTCGGGTTTTTCTTTTCTCAATCACGTATTTACGCGTGATGAGCGATATTATCGAAAGTTTTTTTTTTTTTTTGTGCTCTAAACAGTCTTACCAAAGTAAAATAGCGAAATAATGAGAGAATGTGAAAAAAAAAACAAATTTAGCGTGTCCTCTCGTCATACAAAATCACACGACACAGACATTTACCCACAATTTTTTTTTTTTTTTTTTTTTTTTTTTTTTCGTTTTCATGATTACCTATCCGCTAAACTTAACTTAATCGTCAATAAATAAATACGCAAAGACATTCAAAGCACGTGGCATCGATGCGAAATAATAATATCGAATGCATTTTTCTCTTAAAAATATAATATGATTGCGAACGAGCGCTTTAAATATCTATAAATAAGAACAAAAAAATAGACAAAAAAAATAGATATATATAACGTAATCAACGAAAAATATAATGATATGTTAATTGAATTAAAAAATAATAATAATACCGAGACGCTTCGATCTTCGCTCACGATACGCGAAACACCGTGCGGACAAATATAAATCAGCGAAAATTCGAAACTACAAAATCGATTGCGACTAATTCTCGCGGCATTCGTATATCAATTCTGATGTGCATCCGTTTTCGTGTTCAACTGTATTTACACCGTTTACATGTGTTACAAGGTGTTTCAATGACTCAACGAAATAATACATTTGTTTTTTTTTATCTTACGTTCATTATTCTCGAACGATTGCACTCCCTAACGATATACGGTAAATAATTGATGAAAAAACAAACAAAAAGAAAAAAAATTACGGTGCAATCTTCTCGATCGAAAAACGAAAAAAAAAATACAAAAAAATGTCAACATGATGCATATTTGATATTGCGATTAATAAACGTGAATCGAAAAAAAAAATAAAAAATACGCGCGTGCCGTACGATATCGACAATTGTGTGTTATATACAGCGTATTGTGCGTTTTTTTTTTTTTTTTCATACCGTATTCGTTGTTTTAATAATCGAAGTTATTTCGACTATAAAATACTATTAGTTAGTTAATTACAATCACTTTTACAAAATTATAAGGTATACAAGCTGTGGGTTTCTACATTATTCCCGATTTTTTTTTTTTTTTTTTTTTTTCCTGCGAATAAAACAGCTGCGGCGGAGGTGAACGTTGACTGTTCTTTTTTTCTTTTTTTTTTTTTTTTAATTCGTCTATAATTAATTTTCGGATTCCCAAACGCTTCGTTCTTTTCTACCGGTCGCTAAGACAAGAAAACTACTTGTATCACAGCACATGGATATCAATCGATGGAATAGAATCCAATAATGTTTTTTTTTTTTCTTTTTTTAATAATTGTCTAACGTTTATCAGGGGTTTTATTGGCGGTTTGCTAAGTGCAATCGGATGTATCCGTATTATTCGATTTATTAAAAATCCGTTTTTATAATAAAAAAAAAGAAAAAAATCTCTACGTTAAGCCTTCAGATACCATAATGCAGACGGAATAATGCGGATGGATGTGTGCGAATATATTTAACGCGCCTTTCTCATCGTCGAAATTCGGTTCCCGCCGAATTCCGATCGATTTTTCACGTTCGTTAAGTTTCGAATGTCGATTACGGATTTTTTTTCACTATCCGTAAACAACTCGGAGATCAAACTTTTTCTTTTGACTTTCTTAACGCGTCTATTATTCAAAATTTACACTACTAAGTTCACTTGTGTAGCGCGATCGACGTAATTCTCGATCGCGTTGATTTGTGCAGTTAAAGAGGAATCCTCCGTTCGTTTTAATCGATTCGCGATAAAAATCGATTTCATCGGAAGCGATGAAATGATTCGCGAGCGTTCGGCAACGCGTATCGACTCCAACAAACGTGATAAGTAACAGTTGAAACATTCGCTTCCGCTATTCGACTAAAAGCGAATCAAAGAACTCCGTAATTCGCGTGTCCCGGCAATTGTGTAGAAACGTTCCAACATATTGACGAGAGTATCGACGCGCGAACGAAACTATCGTAAATAGGAACAATTTGTATCGTTTTTTTTTTTTTTTTTTTTTTTTTTTTTCCTATGGAAAGATATGAATCATTTTATATATCCAGAAATAATCTTATCGGGTCAACAATATCTCTGCCGATTGGCAATGAAAAAAAAAGTCTCGTGACGATTTCATGCGCGGCAAGTAAATTCGTGGAATGAGGAAATAAAAAGAAATTTGCATTTTTATCTCATCGCCCGATGATCGCGAATGTTTTCGGCGTTTTTGTAACGTTTGCCACGGCGAAATGTGATCGTTAAAGTATAGTAAAAACACGTAGAGAGAGAAAGAGAGAGATTGTCGACGTAAAGCGATATCTTTGATAGTTAACGAAATTCTACTGTTCAGAGCGTTTCTTAGGCCGATAGAGAAAGAGAGCAAAGCAATGATAAAACGCGCGTTCAGCGAAGTTTGCGGCAACAAATGTTTGTTTGCCTGATTAATGATCGCAGTTCTCTCCATTGAAATATCTCAACTTACGGACGGTTGGCGCTACGCGTATGCGACTCCACTCATCGACCATACGATACGGGAGATTGAATAGTTTTTTTTCGCGGCGACTAAATATCCCGTACGACAGCTTTACTCGATCTATTGTTCGAGTGGAGACATTTGCAGGGTTCCGTGGACGCGGCGTTCGAATGAACTCTCGAAGTTATTTGAGGCAACAAATCCAGAAGATTGTTGCCGCGAAGATTACCGGCGAAATTGCTGCGTCCCAAAAACGTGTGGGTGCAGTTATCGAGACGAGTCTGAAGAATCAGTATGGCGTCGAGATCCGCTTCGCTGAAAAACAAATCGTTCGAAATTGTTGAGTTATTCTTCTCATAAATGATAAATGATAAATGATAAATGATAAATGATAAATGATAAATGATAAATGATAAATGATAAATGATAAATGATAAATGATAAATGATAAATGATAAATGATAAATGATAAATGATAAATGATAAATGATAAATGATAAATGATAAATGATAAATGATAAATGATAAATGATAAATGATAAATGATAAATGATAAATGATAAATGATAAATGATAAATGATAAATGATAAATGATAAATGATAAATGATAAATGATAAATGATAAATGATAAATGATAAATGATAAATGATAAATGATAAATGATAAATGATAAATGATAAATGATAAATGATAAAATTGATTAATAAACTTAAGTCACCGACTCACCTCGCGGATAAAAGAAATTTTTGAAACAACTGATTCGGAACGGTTCGCGGCCGATCCACCGTATCCGCGTAGAGTTCCGTCTCGCGATTGTAAAGATGCAAGAAATCCGATAACTGCTTCGCAGTTATTGCCGCGCGATCTTTATCGCTCAGTTTGCTGCTCGGTAACTAAAATAAAAGAAAATAAACATTTATCGTAAAGTATGTTAATCGACTAAATCGGATTATTTGAAACTTTGCAATGCTCCCGCAAAATCTCGTAATACTTACGGTAAACAAAAACGGTGTACGTAAATTACTCGACGATTGCTGAAGGAACTTCATGACGCGATCGCAACTCGCCCAGTCGGCTGTAGGCTGCGATATTTTTCGTAATATGCATCCCAAGTATAAGCCGAATGCTTTTCTCGCTTCTCCGGGACTGAAAACAGATTATTTTATTGATTTTCAGTGTTAATAAAAGTGCTAATCTTCTACTGCTGCGCTGTATTTTACGTTCGACGCTATTTTTTATTTTTATTTCATTTTCCGATAATATAACGTTAATTTGCGGTAATTATTTGTGAAGAACGAAGAACAAACCTCAGCTTATTGCCATCCTGCATCATCTGCGTTACTTGCGCCTTATATTTGTGCGTATCGACGTCCATATTCTCTTTACTGTCGCCGCGATCCAAACTCTGTTTGTGTCCTTTAACCAGCGCTCTCTCGTACCTCTCGTACCTTTCAAAGTGCGATACATTTTTTTATTTTTTATTACAAAAAAAATTTTTTTTAGAAAAAAAAAATTCTATTAAAATTAAAAAAAAAATCGATTAAAATTTACCTCGACAATCTATCGAGCGTTACTTCCGGCACCGGGAAACCCGTAGTTCGGCTGGCAGCCGGAAACAATTGTTCGTGAAGCATGAGATTGTGATTGGTGTTGACTTGTTGAGGACCTCTGCCGGGTCCCAGCGGATCCGTGACTACAGGAATCCCTGTTATGGGATCTGAATGACAAAAGATAAATTACCATTCGCGATTCACGAAATTATTTTATTTTCGTTTGTCTACTGAATTCGGACGTTTTACCCAAATACTGTGAGTACATTTCCCAAGATTTGGGACTCGGAAATATCCGTACGAAGCCTCCTCTCCGTTCGAACTGCGACTTCGCCGAGGTAACGATTCTCTGCTGTTCCGACGATAATCCCGTTCTGTTTGTTTTACTCTTCGACGTACTGCGCCTCTTGTGCGCCAATGTTTCGGCCGAATGCACGCGTCTGTACTGAAGATTTTGCGGGCGTATTATCGGATCAACGGCGGGAATACCGACGAGCGTAAGGAGATCCGACATCAGTGCGGATTTGAGTCTAACATCGAGCGGCGAATCGCAACCCAACGATGGTGTGAGATTCACTTCCAGTAGCCACGGCTTCAGCGTATCGTCGATGAGAATGTCAAAACCGAATAATTCTAAAAAAAAAAAAAAAAAAAAAAAAAAAAAAAATACATAAAAAAGAAAAAAAAAATTATTTCACGCTGTTTAATTAAAGCAGAAAAAAACTATTAGAATTATCGCATCGATCAAAGGTTTATTACCGAAACACGTGTCCGGATGTTTAACAAACTGTTTAACACCGCTAACGATACCCGAGGCAGTGGCGAGAATGGATTTGATTATAATGTCCTCGATGCGCCGCATGAGTAACTCTGTGTCTTGACCGATCGATCTCAGGTGTCTCAGTAACGCGGACAGCGTCCACTTGTGACCGACGTCCTCGGCATCGGGATCGTCGCTTCTGCGAATACAAAATTTAATTTAAAAAAAATTATATAAAAATAATATAATATAATAAATTATTATTATTTTATTATTTTACAATAATATGTAAAAATTTAAAAAATTAAATTAATTCATTAATTTTAATTATTAAAAATAAAATAATTTAATCATTTTAATTTATTTTAATTAATTGAATTTTTTTTTTTTTTTTTTTTTTTTTTTTTTTTTTTAGACGAAATTGGGACTCAAAATAATCGTGAAGCATTCCTACTTTATGTAATCGACGTGGAACTTGTTGATACTGTAGTTGCAGAGATGCATACATGGATTCCAAACGTACTGATTTCCGCCCTCATATTTTACAGTGGCGAATCTCACGAGTCCCTCTTCGTAGAGATATATCAGCAAAGGATCGTAATTCGTAACGGCGACGTAGAGACGCAAGTCGCACTTGTTACCGTCGACCAGCAATGGATTATTTATGTATTGCGCGACTATCACGGATTCCTCGTTGTAGATTTTCTCCGGCTGTGAAATTGTCGAATCAACGTAATCACATTAGTTATGGATAAACGTTTAATTATTATTTTGGTTGGAATTTCTCGTAATTTTAATCGATAAGATGGGCTTTTGCTCACACTGTCGACGATGTAAATTCCACGACCCCGCGAACTCGCTTTTGGCTTTACTATCCACGGTCCGCGATATCTGAAGTGCGCAGTCACGAGATCTCGCGATTCGCTCGGCAGTAAAAACGTCTGAGGTATGAAATCGAAGTTTCGAACTCCTTTGCTACGTTGCATCGCCTCGATGTTCTTGTAGAGACGATCTTTGCGCGTTATCTCGTACGACCTGAAAGGGAGCGCATCAGTGAAGATAAGAGATTCCGGAGGAGTTTAAGGAGAGTGTATCGCTGCGTATTACCAAAAAGTGAGATTCACGTTAAATTCGGAGCGAATTTCGAATACTTCGGAATTTAATAAAAATCTGAAAAAAATTAACCATACAGAAGATTAATTTTCCATAATAATAATTCAAAAAGTTATTAACAAATGAGTAAAAAAAAAATTATTCAACAAATTACCCGGTAACCTAACTTTTTCTGTAGCCGAAATTTATTTGCCTATTTTTTCGAATACTTATGATTTTTTTGAGAATTTTTTCGAATTTTCAAAAATTTGTGATTTTTCATCCATAAAAAAAAAACAAAAAATTTCGAAAATTAGAAAAATTCTCAAAAAATTCATAAGTATTGAAAAAAATTATTGAATAAATTTCGGCTAAAGAAAAAGTTAGATTACTGGATAATTCGTTAAACTATTTTTTTTTTTGCTAATTTGTTAATAACTTTTCGGAATTATTATTATGGAAAATTAATTTTCTTAGTTACTTCTGAATGTGTGATTTTTTTTCAGATTTTTATTCCATTAGAAAGTTGTCGATATTCTCTCTGAATTTCACGTGAATCGCACTCTTTGGTAATACGTAACGATACACCCGTCTTAATCGGCGAACTGCAACGACAAGTCGGTAACTTATTCTGTGAGTTAAAAACCGCAGAATGTTCGAGAAACGTATAAAAATCCTTTTGCAATTGCGTTAAATAGGATTTCATGAAACTATGAAGGAGCGGACAGCAAGAGAAGCGCTGTGTAGGAATGACGAGTCAGTAGAATGAAAACAACTTTTCCCGTAATAATTCCCCGTTAATTAATGATTCATCCAAAAGACTGATAAGAATCCTTCAATACGTGGAAAGGAAAATATACTGTGCGATTATCAGAAAGAAAATAAAAGTAGCGGAGAGTACGAACGACAAGTCATTATTACGAAACCACCAATTTGTCACTTGAGAAATTTTTGCAAAATTCACGAAAATTCCAATATAACGATAAGAATCCTTCAATATATCTTAAAAAAAAGGTAAACTTTTGTGTGGCGTACAACGTTTACCTTGGAAAATGATTCACTTTGTGAAAAGGTGCTAAACTTCTCAATACATCGGGTTTCGGGTGATTGCCCGTCCAGAGGAGATTGAAGTCTGTAGCCTTCGCGGAAACCTGTGTAAGAAAATTAATAATTTTTATCGTCTTTGGAATCGATTAAAAAAAAAGATTCGTTTAACGAAATTTTATCGCTAATATCTCGGATTTTTTTAAATTAAATAAATAAACATTAAAATTTAAAAAATAAATAAATAATTTACTTTACTTTATTTACTTTATTTACTTTTTTATTACGGATGATATTTAAAAAATCGTCTTAAATCGCAATCGGCTTCTATTTCACGATAAATTTGCGAAGACCCGTTTTTTCGGGGGTTTCGATTCCGGTTCGACTGAACAACAACTTTTTACGAAGTCATTGTTTTTAATGGTCGAATTCAAAGGTATTCTTGCCATTGTTTTCAGCATTTAAAGTGTTTTTTTTTTTTTTTTTTTCTACTTTGCCACTAAATCGCTTCGTTAAAACGAAGAAGATTTTCTCAGAACGATATAGAAGTTTTAACATTCGTCGCGCGTTAAAGATCGCCGGGCCACCGCGGCAGTGTGCGCGTCTTCGTTGTCCTTGCGGTTTGCTTTTCGAGCAGAGCACAGACTTTTTTTTTTTTCATACACGCATCGTGACTGTTAATGGTTTCGACGACCGCAACTTCCTGGATTACTGATAGTGTCGCACCGGTAGTATTTTTTTTTTTTTTTTCCAAAAATTTGCATTAAACCACCGAATACCCTTGAGGCGTGTCATTGCTATTGCGAAATCTTACTGTACTCTTTTTTCGATCTTTCGATTGAAAAAAAAAAAAAAAAAAAAAAAAAAAATCGGTTAAATCGATCGGTCGATCGATCGATTAAACCGATTTTTTTCCTCTGTATAGGAATTTCTCTTCCGATCGAAAATTTCACTTCGAATAATCAATTACGACAATCGAAGTCATTCTCGAATAATTGGTTGCGAACTATCGGAAAACAAAATGATTTGTCGTCTATCCGATGTGTGAACAACCAATCAATGATCCACAAGCGATCGTTCGCTTCTGATTGATTCAAACGGCGCGTAAATTCTCACAATTGACACCAATACGGAGATCGTGACTCGTGTTATTTATTCCCATCAATTCAGATCTCCGAAGCAAAAAAAAACTTAATATACGTCGAGGAAAAAACATATTGTCTGATTTAAATATCGTAACTCGTAATATAGAAACGTCTTTTTGCGTCGTTTATGAGAATTGTTTTCACGAAAAAAAAAAAAAAAAAAAAAATTGCGAGATTTCGATGGAAACGTATTTAGAATGTTTTCAACTCGTTGGGAAATCACATTTAGAAAAAATGTTCGAATGTCTGTTTTCGGAGTTCGCAAAATATGAATATTTATCGCTTGAGAACGTTTTTAGTTATGAAGCTGACGTTTGCGAGCGAAATAGAGGTCTCAATATTCATTGGTCATTTAAATGTTTGTAGAAATTTTTACAGTCGTTATGATATATTAGTTTTTTTTTTTTTTTTTTCATTTTTTTTTTTTTTTCATAATATCCGCACAATTATGCAGATTAAATTTGCACATCAGTTCCGCATTTTTTAACGTCAATTACGGAACTTTCTCTATCAGAAAGTTAAAATTGTTTAAATCACTTATTCTCAGCGAAGCTTCGTAAATGACGTTAAAAACAAAATGAGGAAAAAATCTACAAATCCAATTTACATATTTTTCCTATAAAAAAACCGTAATATCCTATCGTTCTGGTAAACACGACAAAAATGTGATGCAATGTTTATCGTGTTTGTTGTAAACGAGTGCGCAGATGCTTATGCAACAGATAAAAGGGTTCATCGGGGACAGTTAAATTTTTTAATAAAAAAAATAATTAAAAATTGTAATTGAACAATTAAAAAAATAATTTTTCATTTAATTAAAAAATAAACATCGCGCATTATGAATTTTCTCCGTAACCCCGTTTTTCGATTTTTCCAATTAACGAAAATATAATTCTTTTTTGAAAAAAAAAAAAAAAAAAAAAAAAAAAAATTTATTCGAAATCAAAGAAATATTTTTCGAATGCAATATCGTTATCGATAGTCTTCGGCTCGACATATGGCGAACGCAGTCCGCCGTAAGGAGCGTCGATCGCTCCCAATTGAGTTGCATTCCGTATGCAGATATTCGATACAAAGAATCAATGAATATTTATAACGAATTGAAATCAACTGCTACGAAAAATAAATTGTGCGTATCGCGCGCTATTCAGCATTTAAAAAAAAAACAATGTCGATACAAACGCCGTTCGCTTCTCGTCAGTCAAAATAATAATTTACGAGAAATGTTAATTAGGCAGTTGTGACTAATAATTTTTGCGTCGTTGTCATGGCGTCGCGAAGGAAAAGTGACCAGTGGCCGACGAACCGGTCTCTCTCACTGCCCGCTCTCTCTCCTTCTCTGTTTCGCTTCGCAAACGATTGCGACCGTGAACCACTTTTGATGTTAATTTTCAACTTCATTACGATTTCTACAAAAAAAAAAAAAAAAAAAAAAAACGTCCCTCGATTTTATCGAAATTCTCTCGAGATATCGAACAGACTGTCGTTTTCTCGAACGAAAAAACTCCGATAAAACGCATAAAAAAAATTCTACAAGTTTTTTTTTTTTTATTTTTTTTTTTATTTTTCGAAAGGGAAAGGGTTAAGTAGAATCGTAAAACTCTGCATCACCGGAGGAATTAATTTTCATGAATTTCAACAACGCAGCGGAGTGTCTATTGCGAGACTCGGTTGGCACGTTGGCTTCTCATTTTATTATCGTTCGCGACGAATGTACGTTAAGATTCTCTGGTTAAAAGGCACAGTTCCCTGAGATACAGTTGCCAGACGCGTAATCGACTCTCGTCTCTGTTGCACGCGTTGCGTCACTCTCACCGAGAAATCGTGTTGACGACGTGAAAACACGAATCCTATTGCCAATGCGGGTTGAGATTTAATAAGGAAACGTAATATTAGAAAAAAAAAAAAAAAAAAAAAAAAAAAATGATCGATGTTGAATATTCTTATCGATTTTAATATGCAACGACGATAGAGAATCGATGTCTATAGAGCGATTGTAATAAGTGAAAAGCCCTTGAAAAATAAACGACGGAAGAGCGAAGGACTTATCTTACGAGACTCGCGTAGCCGTGACGAAAGGAATTTATAGTACATACAGTAGCGAAGCTGTTTCTACGTGATTCGGAGATCGAACAATGCGGAAGGCAAAAGGGATGCGAAATCGATAGTTTACTACGCTCCCGACTGCGGTACAGATAGTAAAACATCGACGGCGCGTCGAGAACGGACCTCCGTCAGTCTTCGTTGGCTTTCCGAGTCACGGAACTTTACTTTAAGGCCGTCGAATTGCGTCTCGCAGCGTTACTGACTACAGTATCGTTACTCGGATTCGAATATTAAGTTTCTTCGTGGAACCAAACGAATGTTTCCCGAAATTTCGATCGAATTTCAATCGAATAGCTACGAGTAAAATCGGAAATGACAAACTTCCCGAATAAATGCGCGACTCCCGTTTCTGAGAAATTGATACACGCAGCGTTTAGTTAAAAACAACTCGGAAAACAAACAAACAAATTTGCAAACACGTGCCAATGCATAAAAGAGGTTTTGCTGATTGAATTAATAATCGAATTTCTTCGGATCGAAGAAAAATCGAAGAAAAATCGAAGAAAAATCGAAGAAAAGAAAAATCGCAAAAATTCCGATGTTTCGAGTAACGAATTCATCGGCGACTCGAAAACGTCGATTTAGTTGAAAAAAATCGATCTTTTTACTGAAAAAAAAAAAAAAAAAAAAAAAAAATCGGCGATTGCTGGTGGCGAACCAAATATTCGGTTAATAAAAAAAAATCACTGTAATCGTAAAAAAAAAAAAAATAAAATTAACTAAAATTCAATACGATTAACAAGTTATTTCTTTCGATGAACGAAATATTTGTTTCGCCACTCGCAAGTGCCGATTTCTCTAATCAATTCACTCGATTTTTTTTTTTTTTAATTGTAGAAACGAAACAATCGTCGTATTTCGTAAATCTCGAGTCTCGATAAATCGAACGATGTCGCGTCGCTTGAGTTGCATTAATGCTTCCGGTAGAATTACGAATGACGGCCGGTTTTCTTTTTTTTTTTTATAAATTGTCCGTGAGGCGCACGACGACAGGGTTAACAGTGTGAGAAAAAAAATAACGCGAAAGAGATACATATATATATATATATAATGTTTCGCAGGTGTTCTCTAACGTCAGCGATGGTAATACAGAATCGATGCCGATATCTCGTTCCGGTAATGAGACTCTCCGCGACCTTAAACGATCGGTATAACATTCGAAGCGTCATAAATTTAACATTCATTTAGAAATAAGCGAGGAGAACGTGAGTTCGGAGTCAACTAAGACGACAACTGCACGTATATTTGATCTGAAAAATGCATCGGATCGATGTACGTTCGTGTCGCACGTGAGGATAAAATTTATTGGAAACATTAAAGTCCGATGATGAGTACGTCAAACGATTATGCGGGAAGTGTCACGAGAGAAAACGACGATACAATAATCGTCATAACGATTATCATAGTAATTGCGTAAAAAAAAAAAAAAAAAAAAAAAAAAAAAAATGATTAATCCATTACAAAATATCCGTATTTCATGGATTAGTGGACATACGGATGCGATAAACTGTCGAGATTTCCCGGATGCTCGTCATCCGATCTCCGGGACTTGAATCATCGCGAGGAAATATTTCCATCCTGACGAACGGTTTTGGGAATATCGGGAAAAAAAAAAAACGTGACGCGAAAAATTCTCGAATAAATTATTTCATTCGTTTCCGGTGATTTTTATCGAAGATATCTTTTCTCATCGGTAAAAGATACATCTCAGTTAATATTAAAAAAAAAAAAAAAAAAAAAAAAAAAAAAAAAAATGATTCAATGTTAACCTTCGCGCCGCGAAAGATCATTCGATCTATCGATCTCACGGTCTCCTTCGACGAGTCCGAGATAAATTGTTTCAATACGAATGACTTGGGAGAGTCAAACGATTGTATCGCTTCGCTGAATCTGCGTCGATACGCCGCGTCTTGATGCGTACAGTCATTTGTACCTTTATAACATATATATATAAAGGTGTATAGTATAGCAGTGTAATATACAGGTTAATTCAGAAAAAATATCGAATTCGCTTTTCGACAGTAATCTCGATAAAAAAAAATTGAGTTGTATGATTTTAAAATTCCCGCGAAGTATTTAGTTGCAATTAAAATCGACTAAATTAATAATTCGAATGAAAAAAAGTTATTATTATTATTATTTGTATATTTCGAAAAAAATGTCAATTTCTTTTTTTTTTTTTTTTTTTTTTTTTTTTTAAGGGAATCGAAGAAAAAAATCGATATTTATTATAAATCGTCGCGTATACATTGCTTGCCGCTTCTACCGGCACTCAACTGTATCTATATACAATAGAATACGTGAGTAACATGTCGCATAGTCTCTATCAAGGATGCAATAAAAGGTATAGAGACGCATGCCGATCGTCACGTCACCAACGCCTCTAAAATCTTCTAACAATATATATGTATACATATATATATATTTCTCGTGTTTTCATTGTTAATCGAACGGGGAAACGTCTGACCGCAGATTCGACCGCAGAGGGGACGGATGATCGCAAAATTATCGATCGAATCACGAATCGTAAACGTATCCGCGGGAATTCCCCGAAACCGCGATAAATCCTTTATGACTCTATTTTTTTTTTTTTTATATTGTTTTTCATAAAACGATACATTACGATCGTCGAACGATTTTTTTTTTTTTTTTTTTTTTTTTTTTTTTTTTTTTTTCGTCAATCGCACTGCGCGGCAGCGCAATGATTGCGTTTTATCTTCATCTCCGAAGCCTCGGACTCTTCGAAGAAAATTGATATCTCGCATTGTCCATAGTCTCTGTATTAGTATGCGATAAATATGACCTCGTGGACGCCGCGCGGTAATACCGAGACGCGCGTCGACCGTCCCGAGAGACCCTAAGAGATCTCATTGTCGCCCGTTTCTCGGTCTCTCCGATCTCCTCGGTGTTCTCGTAGCGTCGTAAATACTCTCAATTGTTTGCCAATTGTCTTTGCACCGCGAACGCAAGCTTCGCGCGACGATATAATTAAGAGGAAGTTGATCTTCAGGGTTTCGAGCGATGACGACGCTCAGGGATCCCGTCGTTAGCGATTGACCCACATAACTGCAGTCTCTCGAAGTTATATACATTTTTTTTTTTTTTTTTTTTTTTTTTTTTTTTTTTTTTTCGAAACTCTCGATCTCCATTGTCATTTAGACTCGAAAAAACACAAACGTATTTTTTTTTATCGCGAGTTAAAAAAAACTCCTTCGACGTTGTTATTCGTCTCGACGATCGATTGCACACGACTGGCGCTATCGATACGAAAGAATACTGAATTATACTAATAGTAGTATATTAAAACGCTATTACGCGGATATATGGATTGAGTTGCAACGCATATAGAACTTTTTTTTTTTTTTTTTTTTTTTTTTTTTTTTTCATATTTTTGTTATTTCCTCGTAAATCAGCGATATACCAACGCGTATTGCATGCATCTCCCATACAAACTCGTAAAAGCGTTGAGGGGAATTCCTGTTTGTTGGAATTATAATTCGTCGGGACTTATCGATGCGAGTCACGTATCAGTAGTACGTAGCAAACCGCAAGCGAAAACAGCGGTGGCCCGAGGCTAAGAAAATAAAAGGCCCCGAAGGCACGAGATCTCGTTATGAAAAATCGTCGACTATCCTTTATTATAGTCGGAATCACTTCGGGACGATAGAGGAGAAAATTTTTCGAGATTTTTTTTTTTTTTTGAGACTTTTAATCGCGAATAACAAGAGATGCTGAGAGATCGAAAGATAATTAATGGACGAATCGAAAATTCTTCGCGCTAACGACTGCGCCGCACGGATGCGCGGAAAGAGAAGCAAAGGAAAGAGTGCCGATGATAAATAAACGAAATGTATTTTAAGATCACAAGCGGCAGCCAACGTCGAGGGTCTCATGTGTGCGTCGCTATCTTTGTGAGAATGTATTGCGAACCCCGAGAAATTTTCTGCAAGTTAAGCTGAAGCTGTGAAAAGATCGAAGAAACAACTCTACGCGAAGACGCGTGTTGCCGACTCTCTCGGTGTGAGCAGCAAATCTCAATGTGCGAACGACGACGACGACGACGACGACGAACGCAACGACGCGAGGTCGCGCGGTAAGACTCACGAGAATGAGACGGAAAGAGAGATGGAGAGGAGACGCGGATTTTACGATTTGCCCGGCGAGCGAGAGACTTGTAGCGGTCAGTCTGGCGCGAGCAGCCGCTCAGGAGACACCCGTAGGGGACTTGCATTTTGAAGGTAGGAGAGCCGTTCTTCGCTTTTCTTAGCGCTGCTCTCGTATTTTTTAAACGAAACCGGTGCCTAATATCATCGACTACGATGTACAAAACGCGTATCAAAATTCTTCGATAATCTTCCGAAAAAAAAAAAAAAAAAAAAAAAAAAAAAAAAAAATCGATCGATTAAAATTTTTAAGTTGATTACTCCGATCGACTCGGAGAAAAATCGGATCGGCTAAGGCCCATGTGGAGCCAAACGAAACGATTTCAATTCACTCCGAGCTGTTCGTAGTTATTAAAAAAAAAAAAAAAAAAAAAAAAAAAATTTCGACGAATTGTCTCGAGATACGAAAGTGCAACGACAACGAGATAAAAATGCGTTTCGAAATGATCTTCGAGTGTTCGGTTGCAACGTTGTTATTGCGGAACTCGATGAGATTGGAGAGCATAGTGCACGATATTGCTGTGACTCGTTGTGTTATTATTATAAAATGCGGATCTCGAGATACGCCGCGCGATAGAGAAATACAGTCGGCGATTGTTCCGTTTTTTTTTTTTTTTTTTTTTTTTTTTTTTTTTTTTATTCTTGCGGTTCGTTTCGAGGCCGACGACGAAGCGCAGTTTGAATGGGATGCGCTTCGGAGATTTGGAGAAAAAAAAAAAAGCGATGTGTGTCGGGGATCGCGGGATCAAGTTGTGTTATTCATTGCTCGGCGGACGAGGAAAATTTGTATAGTAGACATGTGGTGACCGTGTGTCAGTATATCGTTGCAACTCGGTGTTCCGGTTTGTCTGCGCCGCGCTGCGAAGTGCGTAGCGCGTCCCGGACGAGGGAAATCTTTAGCAGGTGCATCGATCGCACAGGCGGGAAGTGGCACGTGTCCCGGCGATAGTAGACTTCTCGATACGCGAGACGAGTCTTTACGATGTTTTTTTTTTTTTTTTTTTTTTTTTTGCAGCCGTATTTTTTTTTCTCCTTTTCGAAAACATCGATCGAATTGTCCGGCAACGATGTTTCATCAGTAAAAAAAAAAAAAAAAAAATTTGCAGAGTGCGAAAATTATAATTGAATTGCATAGTAATCGTTATAAATTCATAACACGCATTCGCATTACAAAACTCTCGTGTGTTTGCAAACAATGGAGTAACGAATGAAATCAATGTCGATGCGAGTCGTAGGCATTGAAAAAAAAAAAAAAAAAAAAAAAAAAAAAAAAAAAAAAGTTTCTATTCACCGACGAGTGTCAGCAGCCATCGAACTCGTCAATTCCAATGTTATCTACGCGGATGTATGAAAATAAAATTCTATCCGAAAGCGGATTATTCGCGATGAATTTTAATAATCTACGAGATTAATTAAAATCCGCGCTTTTTACGCGAACGTTTCTCGTACTTCCGGTAACAAAAATAATTTTTTTTATACCCATCAAACCGGTATATTAATTTCGTGCCGCAAATCATCGGTTTCCGAGTTTTTTTTTTTTCTTATTTTTATATTGTTTCTCGAGAAGCGCCGTTGGCGAAATTAATTAGAAAACATCGAAGAGCTCCGAACTATAGAGGATAAAATTGCAAATGAGAGTTTAGATCGATCGTATAAATTATGAAAAGTTCGTAGTATCTTCGTTTGCGGCGTAAATGTCAAGGTGTTTCGAGAGGATCGCGCGATTTTGTGTAAAAAAAAAAAAAAAAAAAAAAAAAAAAAACGCGAAATATTAGTTTTCTGTGTCGAAAATCGTCGCCCGAGATATCGATCGATCGACAATTTCCAAACGTTACATCGATACACTCAATAAATTCGAATTTCGCGTTCAAAAGTTTTGTTCCGTCGGAACGTTTCTACTTGCGAAAGTAACTCTTGCGACTGTACGCCGTACATATATACATCGTCGATATATTATATTAGCGTCTATATAATTACGCAGGAAAGTTGTTGTCCCGAAGTGTTTTGCGTCGCACTCTCTACTCGACAATTAGCGTCGTGCCGTTAATAAACAGTACGCGTAGACTTCGGCGTCGTCCTTTGAATAAAATCACAGCGTACACCTCGAAACGCCGAGAAAAAAAAAAAAAAAAAAAAAAAAAAAAAAAAAAAAAAAACCGCAATAATCATCGATACGATATTGATAGACGCATTGTAACTCCGTAGTAAAGTTTTTTTCACCGATTTTTTTTAATCGCCTTGAGAGTTCGAAGAACTCGTTTCCCGAAGTCTCATTATCGCTGCGTAACGAAATTTAACAATTATTCATAATTAATGGATCAATAATAATTTTTTTTTAAATTAAATTTAACAATTAATTTAATCATTAAATATTATTATTAATTTTTTAAAAATTATTATTTAATTATTAATTTAATTTAATTTAATTTTTTTATTTTTTTTTATTTAATTATTATTCATAATTAATTGATCAATTATAATTTTTTTTTTCTGTTTTAATGATCTAACAGTGAATGAACGAGATGCCGGGCCACCGTCAGCCTACTTCCCTCGAGGGACTTAGTTTGGGACGCGTGTGCCAACAGCTCGACGGGACGTGCCGGAGGCTGCAGTTGTTATCGCAAGAATCATCAGCCGCTCAGGTTCTCGCGTACGCGAAAAAGACAATAAGACCGTACTATGTAAACGCTTTACCGGCGCGAATACGTTCGCGAGTTATAGAGGAAACATCGAGAATGTTATACGGACCGGCGTCGGATGGTTCGACATTGATATCGGGACCGGCGCCGTTGTATCTCCTCGCGTTGCTTCTGGGACACGACATCAAGCAGTTAAAAGTAAATCTCTGTTGTTACTACGGTTGCAGTCATCAAACATCATTGCTGAAGCTTCTCGCAAGCGAAGGACGAGGACTCGAGTCCCTCGAACTCGCGAGATCGGCGTTATTGCGTTTGGATTGCAAACTCTTGAGATCGGCGCTGTTGAACACCCGAAACCTGTTAATCCTAACATTGCGAAACATCGCGAGTGATTCGGTACTCGAAGTCATCGGAAAAACGTGTCCGAGACTCGTAGCTCTCGATGTCGCGTGTTCCCGACAAGTAACCGACGCGGGACTCAAACAATTGTTACTGCAAATTGAGTTAAGAGACAAATTAACGGCGCCGCAAGGGATTCACGAAGAATCAAATTATCGCCAACGTTCCCGCGATAATCAGACGGATATAACGAGTTGGTCGCGAATAAAGACTCTCCTATCGAAACTCAAGATGAAGAGTAACAAAAATGTGAAAAAAAACGGTTCCGGAGTACTTCTCGAGTATTGCGAGAGTCGTAATTTCTTGTGCGATACGCTGAGAGTGTTGAATGTCGCGAATACCGGTGTAACAAGCGCCGGTGTTCTGCTGGCATTGGCACACGTGCCGAATCTCGAATCATTGGCCGAATACAGTCACATGGGACGCGTTGTCGAGATAATGAATCGCGCGGTTATCGATCTGAAAACGCCGTTCAGCTTGACTCAGGCGCGCAGCAGCAGAACGACTTCCGGAAGACTGGAATTACTCGCTCAGGCGTGTCCGCGGGTTGAAAAACTCCATATAGCTGAACCCCATCATCCACCCGAAGCTCTTCGTCTATTTCCTTACGTAACGAGTTTAAGTGTTCACAGTATTCCCGCGAAGAAAGAATGGCTATCGGGTTTCTACGATTATTTACGTACGAACGGTGATAATCTTCGGGAACTAAATCTTCGGGTTATCGCGAGCGATACGCCGTTGATATTGGATCTTCGAGAGATTTTCGTCAATTGTCCGAATCTTGAGATATTGACGAAAGACGGTTCCAGCGTCGTTTGGCTCGACGGAGGGGATCCATCGCCGTTGAAACACTTGAAAAAAGTTCAACTTGGACGCACCGTTAGCGCGACGACCATTATGAAGATTTTGTCTCTCGCGCCGGAACTTACGGCTCTTCATGTACACAGCTGCTTCGATCTCACGGATGAACATCTTGAGAAACTTTTGGAACCGCCGGAGACGATGAGATTCGCGCGGCAACGGACGAGCGAAAATTTTGATAATAGTCTCGTGAGAAACTTAACGTGTTTTTACGTTTACGAAGCGAGTCGCGTCTCAGCGACTACGGTACTTAATATGTTTAAGTGCTGTAAAAATCTTCGACGCATCGGGAATCTCGCAAATTGGGGATTGGATTGCGAAGGCGTTAGAATGCTGAGGAATACACTTTCGCGCGCTAATCTTGACGTCGATCTGTCGCCGGGTAGTCACTGGTTTTGGAGTAATTGCATTCACTAAGCCGTCGATCGTCGTCTCGCGGGAATATCTCCGATGAATTCTCTCCTTCGACTGTTTAAATTTATCAGTATTAATGAATAATGAAAAAAAATATAAAAATACGGGAAAAAAAATGCGCGAAAAATGATTATTCTTCGAAAGTTTGCCGAATGTTTGCTTCGACTGCCGCGAGGATCGCGCGTGCGGATGATATACTTGCGATACAACGATTTTGGAAATTGAAAATTAAAGTTTTAATTTTATTTTACACACTAATTTACGCTGTTAGATTATTGCGGATAGCGAAAACGCAAATTCGGCTTTAACGTTATCTGTTATCTTGAATTGTACTTCGAGTGTTCGACACACTTAGATAATGAAAATTACGATAAATAAAAACAAATAAACTACTTTTGCGTTTTATTGCGTTTTTTTCTTTCTTATTCTACGGAATTGGCGCTCTGGAAATAACTATTCTTAATGTTCGAAACTTTTCTTGAGATTAAATTACTCGCGTGCGGAATTGTTTGCTCCAATTTTTTTTTTTTTTTTTTTTTTTTTTTTTTTTTGCGAATTTTAAGGAAAATTAGGTTGCAGATGGGAACTCGAGATCTCTACTCACCTCCGTGAATCCGTGCGCCTGAAGTAGCAAACTTATCAGCTTAGTGTCCGCCTGAGAAATCTTGTAAGTCATGTAGAGCTGTTTTGCCGGTGGATTATCCGGTGGTGTCGCGAGAGCCGAACATCTTTCGAAAAAAAAAAAAAAAAAAAAAAACGGAAAATTCACTATTACTGTCTGAAGAATAATTGTAACAATGAGTAACGATAAAAACGAGTAAATTAAAAAAAATTAATGGTAAATTTAATGCGATCGAAAATAAAAAATTCGGCAAAAATCGAAAATAAAAATACCATAATCTGTAAATTTCCAAAATATCGATAAAATTAAAAAAAGAAAATCGATGAAAATATCCAATTTTTAAAAAATTTTCTATGCATAAATTGGTATATTAAATTTAATGTACAATTATTTTATGATAAAAAATTAATGTACGAAATATTAAATTTACGATTTTTTTTACAATATGTAAATTTTTTTTTTTTTTAAATATCATATAAATTGCAAGGAACGAAAAAACTCACTTGAATCGAAGAACGGAAGTTTTGCTGCCAACGGGACCGTTAACAAGCCATTCATTGCATTTCGCAGCTTCGGTCGTTGTACTGAAAGCCGAGATAAACGTTTAATAAATATCTCATCTTTAATTTCCGTTGATTAGCGCGGCTAACGATGCGAAACTGATACGATAATTATCTCTAATCGAATTCAAACTGTTGTCGGTATATAAGCGTTCGTATTCTCGTGTTAAATATCAAAGGTTCACAATTTCTCAGTAAGAGAGCTCTGCGCTGTCGAACGAACGTTCTCCGTGTGATACCAGAAGAGTAAAACACACGGCGCGATCTGACGATAAAAGTTATCGGCATATTCTCATTTTTTCAAATGAATACGATACGCGGTGTATCCTCCGTTTCTCCCCAATGATTCTACAACGCTTTACACAAATAAATCCGCAAACACTCCGAAAAAAAAAAAAAAAAAATCCCGACATTCCGAGGCTTTCGACGCCACGGGCTGACGATTACGAAAAAATAAAAATAAAAAAGGTGGAACAGTATATCTTGGAATATATGTACCTCTCGGTCTTTTCCGCTTTGTTCGGTTTGTGAACAAAAGGCTCGAGGCCTTCCTCGCTGCTGTTTGATAGCTGCGACATTCCCGAGAGACTGGAAGAGGACATTAGCTCTTTCGGCCTCTTGCCTTCCAATCTCCTCGTCGAGCCGTTGTTTTTCAAAGGTGCGAGCATTTTGTCTAAAAAACATTTAAAATACCATTTTTCTTCATTTTTATTATTTTCATTTCGTAAAAAAAAAAAAAAAAAAAAAAAAAAAAAATGAAAAACCGTGTTTCGCGTGTAAAAATCGTGTTTAACGCGTGAAAAAATGTTTTTAACTCGTGAAAACGAGTTTTTTGTTTAAATATTAATTAAAAAAAAATTATTATGAAAAAAAAAAAGATCGATAAAAGGCTGCAAGTTTTTTTTTATCACATGTCCGATGTTGATAAGAATAACGTGTGATACGAGAAAAATTCTATTCGAGGACTCTGTTGGTTAGACGTTTTTTTATGAACCAAGATAAGGGATATAGCGTGTTACGAGTCTTTGAGGTCGCGGTCAGTGAAAAAAACGACGAAAAAAAAAAAAAGAAAAAAAAAAAAAAAAAAAAAAAATGCTGCGTTTGCCTTGAAAGGGGTTGCGCGGCGCGCAGCGTTGCAGCTGCAACGAGAGAACAGTAGTATTTCCATGTCCACCCGTGTTTACTTGTGCATACATTTGTTATTCATTACAATACTCCCGTATACGCGTTTAGCCACTGAACCGATGTTATTACTGTTTTCATCGGATCGATTTCTCCGTACGTAACGTTACACACAGCATCGTCACAGAGAGGTCCCCGTGGGCTCGTGGGAATGCTAATGACACTCGACAACGTAACATACTTTTGCGTCTTGACATGGAGCGTTTCGCTCGACTCGCTTGTGAAGTTAAACGATTCCTTGTGGTTAATCGCGCAATTGCGAGGTTTTCTCATGCGCGAGACTCGCAGAAAGAGAGACACGAATTCAATTCGATAATAACAGCGACAGTATCGATGTTTTTCATAACCAAAAAAAATGTATACGAAATTAATCGTAAAATTTGAATTATAACCTAAAAATATGATACGCGAAGAAAAATGCAATTTCGTCTCGAAATATTAAAATTATTGAATTATTATCATTGATTATTATTGAAACACTACGATTTTCATTAAAAAATAATAATAATATAGAATCAGAAAAGAAATGCAGTTTCGATTCGAAGTATTATGCGGCGACGTCTCAATCCCCGAATGTGAAAAAAAAAAAAAAAAAAAAAAATGAATTGCAGTCGAGTGTCCGCAGCGGCGCCCCAAAAAATATAAATCGCACACGCCAACAGCGTGTGCGTGTTGTGCACTAGTGGAAAGTTGAAAAAAAAGGTCTGCGAGCTCTGCGCTCTTGTAAAGAGCGCGTGACTCACTGCAGTAATTACGTGACCCAGACGTTCGCCGATCGGCATACCGTAAACCAGATATGCCTTACCTACCGGGTACGTTATATCTGCGCGATCTATTGGGGCAAAGTGTTCCCTAAAGTTATTATGACGAATGATCGTCGAGGAATCGCGAATAAATAGCAAAAAAAAAAATTAACGAAAGGGAAAACGATGTTACGAAAACAAATATATGGAAATTCTGTCGTTACGACGATATCGTGATTCACCAAAGTAAATAGACAAATATAAGTTCGGTGGCGTCGCGAGTAAAGAAAATATTTTTCTTTTTTCGTGATTACCAATGTTTATCTTGAGATTAAAACAAAACAGCTGTTGGATTCTTAGTCATCGCAAAAAAAAAAAAAAAAAAAAAAAAAAAAGCAGAACCTGTGATTTAGAACATTACGTGAAACTTCGATGTGGAAAAAAAAAATGCGGAAAAATCCTTTATCACGCGTTCTTCGCGTTTTTTATCGTCCTGCAAAAATACGTAATAATTGTTCCGTAACTTCTCTATCTCGTGGATTTCATTCGAAAAAACACTGTATGCGTCGATTTTTCCGATATTCCATCGGAAAGCAAATATACGACTGAAAATACTAAAAGTTGATAATTCTCTCAAAATCGTCGAAAACAATGTATTACAACAAATCTTTAACATTCAACGTTTTGCGCAATTATTTTACTCCAAAATCAATGTTTGGTACGAAAAATCGCCAAAGAATTAAAAAAAAAAATTATTTTTATATCCACGTTATTATATTTTTATCTTCGAGTGTCCGAGGGGCGCCGACGGTGCTGCCGCTGGTATAAATAAACCAACAGGATTTACTGTGGCAAAATTACTTATCGCTGCAGTGATGAAACGAACGATAATCGCCGAGCGTAAAGGCAGAAAAAAAAAAAAAAAAAAAAAAAAACAACGAAAGCTCAACGAAACCGACGATGTAAAACTTAAGAAAAAAAAAAAAAAAAAAAAAAAAAAATTCTATCGATCCGACAGATGTCATGGTCCACTAAATTAAACCGTGAAAAGTGGGCGTTGATGCGACCAACGTCATCGTCAAAAGCAAAAGAAATTTATAAATAAATACCAAATACACTCTTCGATTCCCGTTAACGCGAATAATACACATGAGTATAAAGTTATTAGGTTTGAAAAATTATCGTCGACGACTGGAGTACACGATAGCATCGCGATAGATGTGTGTGGGACGAAGCGCCGTTCAAAAAGGTGCGGCATCGTGTATGCGATCGAGAGAATGGGAACGCGAAGGGAAGGTTCGCCAATTCCCTCGGGAGACCGTAAGCGCGTCAAATACATCGCGAAAAGACGATACGAAACGGAAAACTCGACAAAGCGACGATTTTCACGAAGCAAAGAAGTGGGAAACGTTATTTTTTCACCGGAAACACGAAAAATTGATTTAACGACGATACCCGTCGAGATATTACTCGAGATACTTTCGTACCTCGATTGTCGCGATTTGTACGCTCTGCGAGGAGTTTCCAAGTTTTTCGAGCGTCTCGTCCTCGAGCCCAGCATATGGACTGCCTACGAGGTACAAACTGGAGTCGCTCTCTGCCATTCACGTCGTTACAGAGAAAGAACTGCACAACTTTTTTTTTTTAATATGTTTATTATCGATCGATCGATATATCGTCGTCTTAACCCACAGCGAGTCGTACGGTGGTCTCACCTCGTTAAGTTTGACGTACGAGAGATACATCGTTACGTCTTCTTGTCGTATTAGAACGTATTATAAAAACTATTACGTGTTCAAACTCTGTCGACGGTTGTGCTGTGCATTTAGAGGCGATTGGGGCAAAATGGGCACATAGAAAGCGAAATAGTTGAAAAAATTAAAAAAAAAAAAAAAGGAAATTTTTTTAATTAAATTGAAATAAATTCAATAATTAATAAAAATCCGTAATTCATTAATTAATTTATCAATTTTAATTAAATACATTTTATTTTATCATTTATTTCATAATAAATATTAAAATTGAATTAAAACAAACAAAAAATAAATTAAATTTATAATTTGCATTTTTTCATGTTTTTCCAAAGTTTACCTCAATTTTTGTTAAATTTTTCGTAACAAAAAAAATAAAAAATTTGTATGAATTTTTCCGATTGGGCAATGTGCCCGTTTTACCCCACATGTCCATTTTACCCCGATCTCTGGTAAACACGCATACACGCGAACATAATAATAGTTTATTTAATTCGTTGATTCGCTGACGACGCAGGTGAGCAATAATGGACCCGGTACGTCAGACGTTATAGAAGAACTCAAGAGGATGCCGCACCTGAGAAAAATAAGCATCGAGGCGAGAAACGACTGCGACGATATACTGCGACAATTGTCGTGCAGCAACAAGAGATTGCAGAGGCTTTATATATCGAATTGCACAGGTGACTGAAAGCGCAAATATTTTTTTCGTAAAAAAAATGTTTTATTTACGAAAAAAAATTAAATTAATTAATTATTTTTATTTTTATATTTTTTTCGTAAAAAAAAAAAATTAATATTTTTTTCGTAAAAAAAAAAAAAAAAAATGTTAATATTTTTTTTCGTAAATTTTTTATTTTTTTTTTTCTCGTAACATGAAAACATCGAAGCAGGTTCTACGGCGAATCTTTATCTTCGTCCTGGTTATCTGATAAGAATCCTTCAGCGTTGTTCGAAGCTTCACACGATAACGATAAGGGGCAGTCGTTTTCGTGGATTAAAATTTTATCGTTTACTCGGCGACATGGGACATCGTCTGAGATTCGTATCGGCATCGACGACATGCATGCAGTTCCGTACATTTGCAAAACACGTGACGAATCCGAACGATCGGGACAGAGACGCGCTTTGCACGATGTGCCCGGGAAGCGGTAGATTTTGGGGTCCATTGCGTTACTATATGGTGGAAAGATCCGATCGTTCGAAGACCGCTTTAGTCAGCTACTTCTATCACGACTTTCTTTACGTCGATATGAAGCCCCATTCGGAGGGTAAAGCAACGAGGGTCGGCGGTACTTCGCTGTCGCCCGTTACTACGTGTTCGTGATCTTTCCACTCGGCGAAGCGTCGCGTTCGCGATAAATCGCGCATGTGCACAATAACGCAACGCTCGAACGATAGTTTCGGAGAATTTTCGATACGCATCGATAACCTTAAGGGAGAAAAAAAATTTCTTCGAAACCCCCGCAACGCTCGAGATAACTTTGTTTTTAGTAGTGATCGATGTTTCTTTCGTATTCGCGTATTAATTATAAGATCGAAAAAAAAAAAAAAAAAAAAAAAAAAAAAACGTGGTAAACCGTAAAACATGTACAGTCGTCAGTATACAGTCTTAAAACCCGAGAAAACGACGAATATATTGCGATAAAAATTATAAAAAAAAAAAATATAATCGTTAAGTTAAATCGAACAGCGATGACGAGAGATTCACAGCTGTTGCGAGTTTTACGGTGCCGGTTGGTCAGCAGGAAAAAAAAAAAAAAAGAATGTTTCCAACACGCGTAATATCGATCGTTTTGCAGCCTCGACGATGCCAAGGGGGGGCCGAGGTCGACGTTGGAAAGTAGAACAATACCGAGCGTTTAGCGGCTCTACCCTTTGCTTTCTTTTGCTTTCATTCTCTTCGTCTATCTCGATACAATAAATATAATATATAAGCCGTTCCGTTAGAAAGATATATAATACAATTGTGTAACTTTGTACCTCCCGCGATCCCTCGCTGCTTGACCTCCAGTCAGTCAATAAATCGTTCTTCTCAACTACTTTCGTGAAATTTCATCATTTTTTCTCCGCGATCTATTTTTTTTTATACATTGGTATTACCTTCATTGCTATCGTATTGCATTGCAATCATTCGTATGCTTAATGCTCTATATTGAGTAAAAAAAAAAAAAAAAAAAAAAAAAAAAAAAAAAAAAAAAAAAATTGGTTCCCTTAGCGTACAAAAATACGAAATAATGTCGATGTAAAAAATCGGTAGATCGCGTGTATCAGGCAGTTGAGGCATTAACCCTTTTACCGTTTCAAAAAAATGAAACGTATATTTACGCATTGATGACATGTTCTGCACACAAATTAACTTTGTCCTCCCGTATCAACAGCGATTACTCGATAAATCGACCTTCAACTACCTTCGTGAAATTTAATCATTCGTAGCACTGTTTCGCTGCAATTTATTGCTTTACCTTGCAATCAAACGATTTTTCAATTCGCGATACAGTGTTAAGAGAAAAAAAGAATAACTGGCGGTTCTCATGGCGACCGAAAATACGAAACAATACCTGCAACGAGCGGATAATAAAGTATCAAACAATTAATGATTATTCAGCCCTTCGATCTTTTGTAATTGGAACATCGCTCGTCGATGACGATATTTCGTAAATAAATTGAATTTTTGGGAAAAAAAAACCTTTTCTTAAACAATTAATTAGGGGTGCGCGAGTAATGTTCGAATCGAATAATCCTATTTTTTTCGAAATACGAATATATTATTACAATAAAAAAAAAAAATTTTATTGAATTATTATTATTAGAATTGTTCGATTTATTGAAGTATTTCGATTTTTTTCGATCTTTTTCGATTCGATTGTCGAATTAAATTATTCGCATTCGATTCCCGTTAAAATGTTCGAAATTTCGAATATATTATTACAATTTTTTTTTTATTGAATTATTATTATTAGAATTGTTTGATTTATTTAAGTATTTCGATTTTTTTCGATTTTTTTCGATTTGATCATCGAATTAAATTATTCGCATTCGATTCCCGTCAAAATGTTCGAAATTTCGTATATTCACGACCCCCACAATTACTCGAAAAATTGATCTCTAAAACTACATTAGCAAAATTGATACCCTTTTTCCGCCTTTTCCTCCCCCACCGCTGAAGCTTCACCGACATCCTATTACCTTGAAATCACCTCGTTGGTCAATATTCAGCAAAAAAGAAGAAAAAATGTTCTCTTGGCAGCAAAAGGTACGAAACAATATCTATACCTATCGAATATACAGCTATCGACTGATCAAAGTGTATCGAATCCTTTCATCTTCCCGAATGAAACACATTATTCAGCATTTCCGTTTATATTCTATTCGTATTTTTATTTTTTCATATTTTCTCACGGAAGCCGTTTTTTTTCTTCGTAGTTTCGCAATCACCTTGAGAAATTGCAGAAATCCGCGTGGTAACAAACTCGCGTAACGAGAACAAAGAAAAAAAAAAAAAAAAAAAAAAAAAAACGACTCGAAACTTCAAAGGGTTTTTAAAGAACTCGAGTCGTGCCGCGAATGTGATGCACCGTCACGCGCCTCTCGAGACACGAGAAACCTTCCGCGTTATTTCGTGTCGATGCATTAAGACACCGAAGTTTATACCGCGAATTAAAAGCCCGCGGACGTCTCCTTCGCTCCCTTTGTTTCCATTGCACACACGTTGAATTTGCATGCACGCGAGATTATCAGGAAATTACGCGCGTTCCTCTCTGTCCCTCTCGGTACCCGATGTCGTCGATCACCAGTGGAGAACGACCGGTGTAGAATGACTCGTTTAAACGATCGTTAGTTGATTAACGCTCGACTCGCTGCTTTGAATGCCCGGACATTGCTTGCAGGTAGAATACCTGTTACGAAGTCTATTCATCGCGACTAACGCCTATAAACTTATCTACGAGGTGATGCATTAATTAGTTAACCAACAAGTGACGATAGTTACGCGTCTATCGATCGCGTCGTTTCGATTTCGATTCGCGTTCCTTCACGTAGGAATTAAATTTACTCCCCTCCCGGCGTCTCTCGATTCACCCATTAGCGTGTAACAACGTTATTTTTTTCCCTTTGCGATTTTTTTTTTTTTTTTTTTTTTTTCGCGAAAGAGTTGCGCGGGCGTAACCGGCCAAAGGAGACGCGTGTTTAGCGAGCATAGCGCGCTAAGCACGCACTGTACGTCGTTACGTTGCGTAGAATTTATGCAAATCCCATCGAGATTTAGCGGCTCCGAGCTATGAATACAAAGTTCAAAGATACGAGAGTCGAGAATGAAAAAAAAAAAAAATTTACACGAAGTTTAAAAATTCCCGACTGAAAAACGATTGTAATGAAGAAATACGAAAAAAAAAAAAAAAAAAAACGTGAATTTACAATTAATTATTCGCGTATTGGATTCAAACGATTTCTTGAGCATTTAGCATAAAAATCTCCCAACTGTAATATGCGACTAATTCATTGATATTTCACTTTTTTTATTGACACATTTTATTTATTATATTCATTTTACGATCGGGAATTTTTTATTTTCGTAACATTTTTTTAATTTCATTCTTTTCGTAACATTTTTTTAATTTCATTCTTTTCGAAGAATTTTTTTTTTTTTTTTTTTTTTTCGAAAAGATCTATTTCCGTAAAACGCATAACTATCATTTTTTCGTTCTAACGGAACAGTCGGAAGTAAAAAAAAAATGTTTTCAAGTTAAAAGAAAAAAGTTGGTTTTGTCTTTCGCGATGTTTTATAAATATAATAATAACCGATAAAATTCGGGGTTCGCCCCCCCCCCCCCCTCCTTATGTGCGAAGCAAAGTAGCGAATTGGGTCGGCCGTTCGTTCGGTGCCGAGCACGCAATCAACTGTGAATTAATTGGTGCAGCCGGCGTATAGGAGCGATAGGAAGGGTTCTCTCGTTGCGCATCAACGTCAACGCGAGAGAACACCTTCGCAGGGCCCCCGGGCGGGTGATCCGCATTGTTGGGAATTGCGGAAGAATTGTCATAGGAGCCGTGAACTCTAACAGTTTCGATTGTAATGTCCACCGCACGCGAGGAAATACGGTATACGACGCGTTAAATACGATACAGAGGCCAAGTGGATTAATTGCGTTCCTATACGTTTGCGCGGAAATGTGCGACTAATTAAGTAGCGATATATATGGTTGGAAACCGTTTATTCGTCTTGTTGGCAAATTAGGTGGAATCCGTTTATAATTACTCTTACGACTCCCACAACTCGTCCGCGTCGCCATGGAATATATCTCCGGTTAAACAGGGTACACGTACACAACATATCGCTATCGTACTGAATAGGTTATGTACACGAGATTTCAAGAACACACGCAAACCACTTCGAGACTCCGATGTCCTCGATGGATATCGTCGCCCACACGCGTTGAGCTCTCGTAACAGTGCTATATATTTTGGAGGTTATATATACGCTAACTATAAATATGAGAAATTAGATCGAATTTCTTGAATTCTTCGAGAAACGAAGATAGAGAGAGACGTTCCATAGTTTCCGCGAGCTGAGGATCGTAATTAATATATCGTTGCATTCCTCGGTGTCGCGTCGAGACTTTGGATGAACTGTACGATAGGTTCTGTCGTAATGACGATTTTTTTTTCTTTACGAAAAATATAAACACGAAAATATTTTCAGTCAGAAATTTTTTTTTTTTTTTTTTCGTTCGTAATTATCGAGCGTTAGCCAATATTTTTTATATTTGTCAAAAAAAAAAAAAAAAAAAATCGGCATAATGAAATGATATATATTTAGTTGTATAATATCGTAAATAAACTAATTTTGTCAAAATTCATCAAAAAAACGGTTAAACTTGTATAAAAAATATTGAAAAATGATAATTCAATGTAAATCTCTATGTTTTCACGAAACATCGCGATTTTTCAATTAATATATATTAATTATTTAACGTTAGCGCTATTGCAATAGTACGTAAGAAATTAATAAAAAAATAACTCAACAAATCGATTGTTATTACGATATCAACAAATCCATCATAACAACAATAATCAAAATCATAATTTTCATCGATTTATCAAAAAATAAATCGATGAAAAAATTATCATTTTCGTAATCTATCGCATACTCCGCGTTTCAACAAAAAATTACGATTTTTTTCGTCTCGATAATAACGAAACGCCGCCATATTGTCAAACAAACAGAATTTCGTCACAAGTTTCCGCACTTTCGAAATGTTCCGTCATAATAATAATACGTGTTGAGAGCCTTTGAAAAATAATAAACTACGTGATAATTGATGATAGACACGAGTACACCTTGTGGTTCGAAACATTTGTTAGATTGCCAGACGAAAAGCCACATACACGGCGGGCGGCGAGAGGCGGAGGGGGGGGGGCGGAGGGGGGGATGTAGACTCCGGCGAGACATGGACAGTGAAATGATGAACGAGAGCCGGGAAACAATTTGAAGCGTTTCGCGAGGACTCGAGCTTCTTTGCGGTTAGGTGTTCTATCTATGTAAATTGCTGGGGAGTACGGTGGGTGTGCCGATAGTGCACGTAGATAGGTTAGACACGACATGCAGCTCTCGCCATTCTCCATCCCTTCTCGTTCGCCGCGCAGAAATATACATCGAAATATAGTATATCAACGGTATATGTAGATAAGTACGTAAGTGTAGATATGTATCCATTGTATCAGACACACGTTCGAACGCGTGTGCGCGAGTGTCTGCGTTCATTCATGAGGCCGACAACAGGTATTTCCGATATGCCGCTACCGGGCACCTCCTGGTGCCTCCTTCTCCTCTTTAACCCTTCCTATTCGCCTCTCTCTCGTTCTCTTATTCATTCTCTCTCTCTCTCTCTCTCTCTCTCTCTCTCGTTCTCTCATTCACTCTCTCTCTCTCGTTCTCTTATTCATTCTCTCTCTCTCTCGTTCTCTTATTCATTCTCTCTCTCTCTCTCTCTCTCTCGTTTTCTTATTCATTCTCTCTCTCTCTCTCTCTCTCTCTCGTTCTCTTATTCATTCTCTCTCTTTCTCTCCCTCT
The DNA here is from genome assembly GCA_963971235.1 of Cryptus armator. Lineage (NCBI taxonomy): Eukaryota > Metazoa > Arthropoda > Insecta > Hymenoptera > Ichneumonidae > Cryptus > Cryptus armator. Next base: position 4,238,152 of record OZ020239.1, on the reverse strand, counting down.
CTCTCTCTCTCTCTCTCGTTCTCTTATTCATTCTCTCTGTCACTCTCTCGCTCTCTCTCTCTCTCTCTCTCTCTCTCTATCCGGATGCAAAGCGTCCGGTTAAATACGAAGCACATCGTACCTCACCGTGAACCCGTTATTAATTCGTGGTAATTGGTAGCCGCACGAAAAATCATTGAATAATTGAGTAGCTTCCAGCGCTCGAGTTACTTCGAGTTTATATATGCGGTGGAAGGAGAACGGTGGGGATCGATGTCAGAACTGATTGGACTCATTGAAAATATAACCTCGTTTCGCTGATGTCTCTGTCGGTTATGCGAGAGGGCGAGTGAGAACGACGCGGAGAGGTTAAACCGGAAGTACCGCTATCGGCGCCAACGCCAAATAAGACCAAACTTCCTTCCGCGCCACGAAATGTTTATTGTGTGTCAACGCAAATAACTGTTTACAGGTGGACGATGTGCATAACTGCTGATCTCTCGTATGAATAATACTTTTCAGGTTATGTTTTTTTATTTATTTGAATTTCATAACTACACGCGCTCCCGAGAAAATTCGAAAAAATTTTGTAATTTTTTTCGTTTTTTTTTCCGCGAAGTTTTTTTCGATATCGCGACAATTAAATTGAAGTATAGATATTTTTTTAATATGATTAAAAAATAAAAATACAAAAAAAATTCAATTACATTTTATGTATATATTTTTTTATTTTATTCGACAACTTATTGCGCAGATTATTTTTATTCGAACAACTCCATTAGGGAGCGAAAGAAAAGGGCAGTAGGCTACGAAATACGAAGTATTGCGATCGCGTGGAAAAATCCCCAGAGCTTTTATTTTGGTAGGAAACGGTATGCTGTTGAGTATATATACGCAACCCTACAGCGTTAGCAGTGTCGAAAAGGTTGTGACGACCGGGTTCCGGGGACAACGTTCGCCGAATGCCACACGCACGGTAACTACTACAAAACTGTGGCATCAGACACGACGAGAAAAATCGTCGACACGCGATATACCGCCGGGAGTATCTCACTCTGGATTTGTTTACGAGACGTTTCAAAGGTCGTAGAACCTCGTCTTCGCGATGTTCGAAGACGGAGAAGAAAAAAAAAAAGGTCAGAGGACTTTGTTTATATTCGCCCCGAGTTGGTCGAATTTACGTCGAATAAATGAACGCACCGTCGTGATTATATTCGTAAACGTAACTATCGAATTATTAAATCGATTTCGAGTCTCTCGCGTCGGGACAGATGTTTGAATAAATATTTAAAAAAAGGGCGCGGGCGGGAGGGGGGGGGGCGATCAACGTATAAAAAATGCTGCAAATAAAATCTTTGAAGGTTATGTTTCGGAAGTTTTTTTTTTTTCTATAGCGCGAAAGAAAGTTTTATTTTAACATCCCCCAACGCACGTAACATCGTCTTTCTCAAGTTTTTATTTCACAGCTCCGGAGCGTAGCTAAAAGTAGCATCTCGTTTGGAAATATAGTTTCTCGTAACTTTTGCGCGCAACGGCGAGCAGATAGAGAGAAACGCGAGAGTCCCGTAAACTTTCGGAACGCGAGGCTAGAAGCAGCTTTCCGCATTTCGAATGTATGTTCCTCCTCGTTCCACACGATGGATTCAAGTCTTTCTCCTCTATCACGCCCACCGACCGTTTTCCGTATAGGCGCGTCGATGCAGCTCTGCCACTAATTGGCCGCTGCTCGTCGATAATTAACGTCGATCGATTACTCTGCGTCAATGAACTAACGTATCGTTTATTTATATAAGTTTACGAAATAATCATTGAGCACAAAGCGCACGTGCGGTGACTCATTGAGTGTTTGAAGTTCCAAAAATAAAAGAATCGCCGATAATCGAGAGTGCGATGCGTCGGGGGTTTAAAAGAGAGGTTACGAGCGCAGCAGGAGCAGTGCGGAGCTGTCAGGACCAGATGTGGGTACTCTGCGGCACAGCCAGTTGCCCCGGGAACGTTAGAGAGCTCGAAGTAATACGACGAGGGCGAGATATTACCATCGGATGAGTGGATGCCAAAGCTCGCGCATTCCGATATAATCTCAAAATTTCCCCCCTCCCCCGCGATCTCTTCACCCAAAAACACCATTCGCCTATTTATAAACTTTCGAGTTTCCTGTTATGCACGACGAAATATCTACGAACGGGAAGCAAAGAGCTATAAACTTTTATAAACGTGAACGATTGAGACACGTGAGCGATCGACAAAAAAATGAAGGGTTGAGTCACGACATTCTTCGAGCGGTATAAAAGCCGCGAAATATACGAGAAAAACAAAACACTGTAAATGACAATAAAAGAACGTAATAAAGAATGAAATTTCGAAAATGTTCGAGTTTTTTTGTTTTCGAAGTTGACACGATATTTGTAGTAAGAAAGCGCAAGTTTACGAGAGTACAGAATATAAACAGAAATAAGGCGCGTAGAGCGGAAGCTGTTCCGTCAGACGGTCGAAAGTGACGTTCGAAAACCCCTGTCAGTTCGCTACTGGTTCTCGACAAACCAGAATCTTTCAGCTGTTCTTCGCAATCTCAGAATCTCGCTGAAGATCCTTGACCTTGACAGAGAAACCCGAAAGATACGGAGAGTCGCGGTACCCCCGTTTTTTTTGCAATGAAAGTTTCATCTCTCGCGTTAGTTGACCAACGAAAAAAAAATGAGGCGATACAAACGCCTGTCAGCCAGACGAGGTGCCAAGTCCTTCTCCGCGTGCGACAGGCACACACTATCCCCTTCTTTCTCCTCAATACATTCATCACTTAGAAAATACGCTGATACGCGAGGAATCAAATAATTTTTGTACTCACCGATAATACGCGTTTTATCGTTTACGAGCGCTCGATCAACGTATCTTCAAAATCGTTCGTTTACACATTATTTTATTTCATATGACAAACGAACGTGATTTTGTCACTTCACTGGTGGCGGATAAGACTAGCGGATGCACACGGACGCGAGGTAAAAACTCCGGGCGGCAGGAACCGCGGCCATACCGTATCACAGCGCTACGCCGACTGCCTCTACCAGACGTACAGCAAACTACTGCGTCGTACAATCCGTGACAAAAGTTTATGATTTTTATGGATTCGCCGGTCCCTCGACGGAGAGACGCGGTCGGTTGAATCTTCGGTCGGTTATATTTAGTTTCTTGTGGTTTTTTTTAGTACATCGAATCATAATTTTACTTTTTTTTTTGCGGAGAATGCGGAAGACTCGATGAATACGGGAAAGTCACGCATCGTACAGATTCGCTGGTAAGTGATATTGAGCCATGCGCGGCCGAGAGAGCGAATGAAAATCGTATTAAGTGGGAAAATGAATGGGAAAAGGAAAGGAAATTTTTACGTCAGACTATATTTAATGTTAGGTCAATACAAACGCAATGCAAGTTGCATACAAATGAGTATATTTCGTAAATGTTTCGTATTAGTCTACGTATATAAGTACAGGTAATACGAGCGGTTCGAATTACACGATTACCACGGCTTCCATGGTATTTCGGAAACAGAGCGCGAAACTCCGCGATGAAAGATCGATAATGATAATCGATGTTTGCTCTCTATAATACATCACAGTAGGTATTGTAACTCGTATATACGTACGAAAATCATTTCATTTTTTTAACGTATCGATCTTCGAGTTCCAAAAGTTTGCTGTCCAATTCCGCCGTCGAAAATGTCTACAAAAATAAAATTTATTTTCGGCTGTAAAAATAACCGCGCGGGCGTTCGAAGTATTTTTGTTCAAACGAAAAATTTACTGACACCGATTGCAACAATGCAAATCGCGTGGCAAATAACGTTTCGCCCGTTGCGACGGAGAATTTTACGAGGGAATCTATATATCGTCGTGATTGTCGGGGATTTGACATGATAGCAAATGGACGATTTTAATGGAACGCGAAGCGTGCAGACACACGTGTCGCATGTCTCGCGAACGTAACTATAAAAGGAATATTGCGAGGCGAATATACGGTCATAAGTTCGGCAATAAATTTGACTCTATTAATACGATTTATGAAGATACAACGATTTTTCACACGGATTTTTCTTACCCTTTTTCGAACGGGTCGACGAGGACTCATTAAAGTATCCGCGCTTTCCGATACCTGTGAACGTAAAAACATCGATTATGCAGCTTCCTGCCGTGTTTTTTCGCGCTGAACGATCAAATTTTACCCAAAAATCCTTGTACTCCGGCGAAACACTCTCGAGATGCAACACTCGATCCTCGATGTTTTTTAATCTTTCGTAAATATTTTTCGGCAGCGGTTTGCTTATACCGAGATATTTTTCCGTTAACGATAGTCTCTCCTCGAGCGCCGGATATTCCGGTGTTTCACTCGATTCTCTGTTAATTTTACTCGATTCCGCGAACAGCATTAACGGATCCATCGTTTGGGGGCCTCGAGAGTTCAGAACTCTGTGAACTTTAACGATTGTATCGCAATTAAATTTTTTTTTTTTTTTTTCCTTTTTTTCGTAAATTATAATTTTTTAATAATTTTTGATGTTTACCTTTCACGTGACTTTTGGAATCCTTTCGTCTTATCAGAATCGCGTCGACTCGAGCGCACGATACTTCGCTCTCGTCGCTGAGATACCTGCGAATAAATTGTATACAATTATCTACTTGCAGAGAGAGAGAGAGAGAGAGAGAGAGAGAGAGACGCGACGAGACGAGAATCCTTCGTATAATTATCAATTACCGACTACCCACCTGTGACTGCAAAACTCTTGAACGTTAACGGCATTCACCTGCTGCCGTTTTCTCGCGATAAACGATTCGATCCTTCGGTTCAATTCTTCGTTATCGGCGCGAATTTGCACTTGACTCGGATCGATCGTGACGCGATCGTAATTTTTTTTTTCGACGGATTCCATTTTTTCTTCGAATTCTTTATTTTCATTTTTCAATTTCGATTTTTTATCTTTCCGGGAAATGTTATCGTCTATCGAATAAAAAAAATTTTTTTTTTCAAAAAGCAACAAATTCGGTAAAATTATTTATTGAATTAAAATTAAATTTAAAGCAAACAGAGTATTAGAAAAACAGTAAAATCAATGATAACAGAACGTGCGATAAAAAAATCAACACATTATTTATTACAAAAATTTCTAGTAATGCGTAACAAAATTCGTGCGTTAAGAACAGAGTATTAGAAAAACAATAATATCATTGTTAACGAAATATAATATAAAGAAAAAACTATTTACTAGTGGACCACGCGCACTCCTTGTTTTCTTTCCACTGCGGCTCTTCGCCTTCATAAACTTCTTTTTTCCATATGGGAACCTTTGCCTTAAGTGTGTCGATAGTAAATTCCACGGCTTGCAGTGATTCTTGTCTGTGAGACGACGATATGGCAATCGCTACGCTTACTTCTGTAACCGGTACTTCGCCCAATCGATGATAAATCGCTATGTGTTTTACGTTCCATTTGGAGCGAATTTCTCGACATATATTATTCAATTCCTTGAGAGCCATTGGTTCGTAAGCTTCGTATTCCAGTTTCAGAACTTTTTTGTTCTCAAAGTTGTCTCTCGTCGTTCCCAAAAAAGTGGAAATCGCTCCGCACTTTGGCGATCCGACGGAAGCTATGATTTCGTCTATTTGTAATTTTTCATGACGGAGTTCAACGATATCCTTTGGATGTTCCATTTTAACCTGAAAAAAAGACGAAAAATAAAATTAACGAAGTAATATTTTTGTTGCTTTTTTTTTTTTTTTTTTTCGGGGGAACGTTTCACCGTGAAAACAAACCTCCGCTAAGGGGCGGGATAACCGCAATCTCGTCGGTTTCTTTAAGATCTAACAGCGTCTCGCGTTCGACGAACTCTTCGTTAACCGCCAATATCAGCGTATCGCGAATACTTTGTAATCCAAATATTACGATAATTTTTTGCACGAGTTCGTTGCACGTCAACGGTGCATCGACGACTATTCTCGATTCGTTGACACCGACTAATTCGCGTGCTTTAGCGAAGAAAATAACTTTAACATTCTTCGCGGTTGGTGCCATTGACGCTGTCACTCATACAGACTCAGTGTGTTTCGCGTTACGAATGATCGACGGAGACGCTGCGCGGTTGCTAAGACATCGTCGTCGAGACCGAAGCGCATTTATCGCGAAACAAAAATTGACATAACCACTTACGCAATTGCTACGTTTATCTTTACGACGATGATAATGTGCACATCGCGGGGTTATGTATTACGTGAATCGTTGAAAAAAAAAACAACGGGGTGTCACGTGGAATCGCGCGTCAGGTTAGGTTGTCTAGTACCGCAGACTAATGTAGTCAAGTCATTAACCCTTTTTTCCGGAGGATCGAGGGGTTGAAGTTCGATATTAACGATGTTATCAGTAGTTGTCCGTTAATTAATTTTTAATATACTTTTCAACGATAGTAGTGTAATATACGAAGAAATCGTTTCGTTTTTGTATTGACTCGGGTGGTGATGACGTACGAGACGATCTAACCAGCCGGCGCCGGGTTTGAAGCGAGGATCCGAATGTGCAGCAGCAGCACGGGGATAATCAGGTCAGCTGGGAAATAGGGTCATCGGGAGAAGGAAGCGCGTTTCAATCGACCCGTGCGCTGCTGCCGCTGCTGGTCATTGTTGCTGGGAGAGGGACGGCATGCGATAGAGAGTTTTGAATACACACGTATCTATATATACGCATCTAAATATATATATATGGATATATTTGGATAGGTGTAACATATATATGTATACATTCGTAGACCATTCTCTTTTCGACAGCGAAATTCACATGAAAAATGTTACCCAAGAAAAAAAAAAAAAGATATTCATTCACAATACATATAATAAACGATCCTCGAGTATATTTTCATTGACCAGGAAACTCTCGACATTCCATTATAGTTATACACGCATCGTTGAAGATAACCGCGAGAACATCATTCCCGTCTCGTCCTCGTCGTTGGTATTGCAATAAAACACGCATCATCTCGCGAGTTAGAACGCAATAGAAAATAATAAACTCGTAAGCTATAGCCCCTCTACAGACAATACGCGCCGCGTACCACCTTGCGCAACGAGAAACTGCCTGTGAGCATCACAATGCAAATAATCTCGAGACTCGAACACATCGATGATATCTACTCGTTTCATGAATATACTTAATCGCTTGAATAAATTCATAAGGGCGTATGTTGCCTTTCAAAAGGCATAAAAAACGCCCTTTTGGTGTTTTGATCGCGCGATATATCGATGTCTCTCTTTATTTAATTATCGTGACGATTTCTCGGTACAGTTTTAACCTCCATCGACTCTGCGGGTATTGAGAATCGACGATAACTAACTGCGGTAGCAAAATCGCAACTTCTAGTTTCCATAAGTGAATTCAGTCACTCCGTAAGAAAAGTGTCCTTGGATAATGATTCAAGCACTTCACGCATGTGTGCAGCTGATGGCTGCGAGCGTAAAAACGTGTGTGTGTGCGTGTGATTTAGCTAGAAGTGCTCGGAGGAGCTCCGGGTCTCGTCGACAGGACCGATTGACGGACAACTCGCCGCTAGGCAACTACTACTCTCGGACAGTCGACACGGAGAGAGAGAGAAAGAGATACTAGAGACGAGAAAATAATGCATATGGGGGTCTCGCCGTTCCGTGATCGGTTGTGTGTCGCACACGCACGGGGCCGTCCAGAGCCTCGGCTGTGGGGCAAGGACGTCGTCCTCGCGCACCGTAAAGGGGGTTATTTAGCTATATACCTAATAAACTGCTCCCTTCCAGTTACGCAATTCGAGCGACTCGCTGCTCTCCGTTGTTTTCTATTTCTCCGGCTAAAGCTACTCGTTCCCGTATTCTGCTGCGCCCTGTACTCTACGAACGTTAACTAAATACTCGCAACTAATACCGATACGATAGTTTCGAAGTTTATATATATATATATATATATCGGCACGAAACGTACGTCAGTATATATGACATATATATATTATAATCGAAAATGAATCGTCCGCTAGTAGCTAAGTCGGAAAACCGGTTGGATAGGTTGGTACGATTCTCGTGTTACGAGTACACAGCATCTTCGAAACCCGCGAAGTCAAGTTTTTCCACGCGTTCCTCAAGAGAACCCTCGGATACTGTGAGCGGCGCAGTGACGCAACCGCCGTCAAAAACGCATTTATTTTCCATACGAATTACGCGCGGTTACCGGGGACAGAAATAATTCACGTGAGAGAATATTTTAACGGGGATTCTTGAATACGCGTACGTGCATTGGGGATTATCTGAAATTCTTTATCTTTGATGATAATTTCCAATTGGCTTCCGTTAATTAAACGTGTGAATCTTCTCGCGATTGACGGCTCTCGAAGTGTTTCGAAGTCTAGACGACGTCTGGAAATTTTTGAGGTTTCTTTTTATTTGAGGTTAAAATTAACTTTCGACTTTTTGACATGAAAAAAAAAAGTGTAATTATATTCTCGATGCTCCTAGAGTCGATGATTCGAAATTCTTTCGATAGTTTAATTAATTCAGTTACTGTTGCGATATTATATCGAATCTTCGTCGAGGCAACGCGGAGTTTTACTCGACTACGTGCTGTTCATGCTGATCGTACGGTTTCATAAACTTTGTGAAATCGGTAAGCTCCGTCGTCGAGATATAGAGAATGGGAATTAATATTGAAATCAGAAAAACTTGATTTCTGCGGCAACTCGATACAAAGAGATCGTACCCGCTGTTCGCAGTTACTAAGCCAAGCGATTGCAAGCAAAGTATGAACCTCGATCTTTTTTTTTTTTTGTTTTTTCTCGCTTATCCATTTTTTTACAAAGGTTAGTTTTTTTTTTTTTTTTTTTTTTTTTTTTTTATCCCCCTCTTCCCTGATCGCTTCGTCGGAGAGCGCGGAGAGGTTATAGTCGAGTGACGGGAAATCGAAGGAGAAGCGAGATGGATGCTAGAAACGGTGTGTTCTCGGGTTGTGTAGTACACGGGGCAGCAGTAGCGCGCGCGATGTATATATTGGCGAGCGGCTTGTCGTACACACGTGTACTCAGGTGTTGCTGGACGCACTCTGTGGCCTGTATACGTCGTGGTATATTCACAAAGTCTCGACGAGCGTAGACTGCGCGTAGAGTGAAAAAGACACAGAGGAGTGTTGTAGTACGACGAGCGCGCGGCTCGAGTCCAATATTCGTGGAGCAAAAGCTCTTCTCTATCGTCGCATATAGCCGACGATACAAACGACGGCATTGCGACATCGCTCGAGGAACGACCCAAAAATACAATGACGTCCCTTTCTTCATCGATGCTATAGGGCGCGCGCGTTTCCTCGCTCTTTCACCTTTTTTTTCTTCTTTTATACACTAACAGCAGAAGTTTAGTTTTGGAGATAGAGTTTTGTAGTGAGTCGCGTGTTTTTTTTTTTTTTTTTTTTTTTTTGTCGCGTTCCCTATCGCGTTTCGTCGTATACTGTATGTTCGTCGTCGAATCTACAAAAGCATAGGTTCACAATCCCCCTTTGAGCTTTTTTACTATTTGAAGACGAGTCGTTGTTATTTATTCATCAACATAATGTATTACGAAAAAAAAAAAAAAAAAAAAAAAAAAAAAAAAAAACTTAACAATTTGAATACGTATATATGTATGAATAATGTATGTATTTTATTTCCGACACCTTGTGGTATCGCATTATAGGGTTTCCTGCGTGTCGTACTATTTTTATACATCGAAAAACGCCCTTTTGACTTTGGGCAATGGTTATACATCGCGAGTAGTATAAAATTATTTTATACCGTGTATAGGATAAAATCCGTTACGGGTCAAACGCTCGCGACCCGTTAAAGAGGTTATGCAAGTATTAGTTCCCACATACGAAAAGGCCATTGATGCGGGTCTCGTTTCTCGTTGATGCGATCGACGCGAATAATCGTTAAACGAGATTAAAACTCCGGTAAATCATGAACCCACTTGGAACAATTACTGTAGCGCGTAATAGAACTTTCGTACTTTGCATGCGGAACGATAGTGTGTTCTCCCGCGCGGCGTCGAACGTGCAGCGATGTATCGAGGCTTACAGTGCAATAATTTATCCTCAGTCCGGTTATACATTAACGCGGATAGTTTTTATTTATTCCGGACTTAAACGCGCGCAATTCTAATTATATATCCCAGACGGACGGTTAATGAGAAATTTTTTCGAAGTACGCGAGAGAGTGCACACGTAATCGGTAGACGAAGTCTCGGAGGTCTTCTATACCCCGTGATGCACACATTTATGTGTATCTATATACATATATACGAAATATAGTTCCGCGCTTCACGATAATGACGTCAATCTCGAAGACACTTAGGCGCTGATGTATATATATATATATATATACGCTTAGCAATAGCAACATTATGTAATGAACGGATAGTACATTATGGTGTAATTGGACTTAATCGCGGAGTCTGAGCAAAAGACAAATCACGGTCTCCCGACGCTCATCAGTACAGTGGGGAAGTCGGCATTATTACGCGCGTTGAAATATAACCTATACATCGAAACTTTCGAGGAAAAAAAGGCAAACGAATTTTCTGTATTTATTTTATGATCGATGACTACGATAAGACTGTCGAGCGTCCGCGAATAATAAATATATATACTTGTATACAAACAGTTCTTATATATCGCAGTTACTGCATTGCACACACGTTTATTTCGTTACGCGACGCCCGTGACGTGTACGTGTGCATCAAAACTGTTTATATGTGAGAGCGCATAACCAGAGAATAGACGTGGCGAATCTCTCGCACGAGTATTATATAAAAATATAATTCATTGGTGTCACGGTCGAGAGCAGTTATTTTTCGCAATATTACACTACTGTAAACGCTTTTAACCCGACATCCTCGACTGATCCAATTAATCAGTCCGTGAATATGTCTCAACCGTCGTTCAACTTGCGATCGGAACGATTTTCGATGTATTAACGACGAGGAAACGCGACTAAGTTTGTTCTATAGTTTTTTTTTTTTCGTTTTATTTTTTTTTTTTTTTCGATCGATCAATTGTTGTATGAGTATCGCGACAAGTTCTGCACGCTCGGCGATATGCATAATAAACATCGCTGTGTATCGCTACGAAGGAAGCATTGGCTGTTACAGGCTATGTATAGATTGTAGCAATCAAGGTCCGCGCTAGCTATACACTCATTGTGTGTCAGTCAGCGATCGATTGTTCTAAAGCGTTATAGAACTGAGGTTAGGGCTTAACCTGCAACAGCCAGTAGGGTACGTCTAAGTAGTGTGTATACAATCAATCGAAAAACAACGGAGTCTCGACGGCTAAATCGGGTAGAATTCCGCGTTTCCTTATCTGGGATGCGATAAACAAATTTCCCCCTCCCTCCCCCCCCCCCTCCCCTTCCCGAATTTGTACTTCTGTTTGGCACGAAGCCTTTGCGAGATAAGGAAGTCGCGTTAAACGAATATCTCGACAGATACTACGGTATTCAATAGCCAATGTATACTAACGTCTCCCCGTCGACCGTTTATTTAACGTTTGACGAAGGTCGCCCGGGAAATGTACACACGAAGATAAATATGCATGTATAACAAACATTGAAATGCATTGTCGAGTCGACGATCTGACGATAATAATTTTTATCGCAACAATTTCGTACTTTCCGGCTCATTATTATCTTTCGAACGTGCAAACAATAGTTAAACTACGAGTAAACGGGAGAAACTCATTCGTCGGGAATGTTGTGTTTCAGGCGTTTCTAATATCCATCGTTAACTCGTAATTTTCAATAATACGCGATTAATACATCGATAACGCCACCGACCAATGCGCGCACGTATTAGATCACGTTGATGCATGACGTCATATGCGCGTGCGCTCCATTGGCCGTATAATAACTGCTGCATTAATGCGTCGTACCTGATGTTTTTGTACGTTTGAAGTTCCTAACAGGCTGTGCGCTTCTTCGCAACTCGCTTGGCTCCTCGCGGATGCTATACACTCGTCAATTCTACGCTGCACCTAGTCAGGCATACTTCGACGCCTATAGTACCCGCAACAAACACTTCCTGGCGTCGTGCGAGAGCGAAACGAGACGGAGAACGAGATTGAAAACTCGAACCCGTGCGGTATACACCGCGCGGCGATTCTCTCGCTCCCATCTCGCCGCATGGTACGCGGATCCCGCAGATCGTAATCGTTAAATTACAAAATCCTTCGGAGAACAAGCGATTTTTCATTCGCGTTTTAACCTCTACCGCATCACCGGTGCAATCCCATCGGTGAAATTCTAAACTTCTTCGTGTAATGTAAAACGCGCCGCGATCTTTAGCGAAGCCGCTCAGCGAAGTAGGAGGGGGGGGGGGGGAATAGGGGGTTTCAAATGTCGTATTTGCGAGAGCGCGAGAGATATATCGGGTGAAAGAGAGAAATTGAAGTTAACCTTTTAGCTCTCGGAGTATTCCAACTATATAAGCAATATACATATAAATTATCCATTCCATCGTTCTATCCCTAAGCCTATCCTATAACCTCTAAGTACAGTTTTAAACCCGCAAGTTTCTCTTCTCTAATGACTAATGATAATTACACAAAATGTCGACGAAGTACGAGACTTCGAAAGCTCGACGATAACGATGCCGCGCACTAAGTATTATAATCAACGCGAGAGATTGAGGTTCGTACTTATCGTCTATCGACTTTGTCGCGGAAGATAGTGGATACGATGCGTTCGCCGCATCGTAAAACAAAAAAAAATACGTTTGACACATAACAACAAAAAAACGAAAAAATAAAACGGAACAAACATCTGAAACGAAAAAAATGTTTGTGCGTCAAGCCCCCTGCGCTCCGTTAATCGGAATCTCTCATACGAGGAAGTAGAAAGAAGAAAACGAGAAGTACACGAGAGGAAGAGTGTTCGCGGGATTTTTTATTTTTTTCTACAAGTATGTACCGACTACAGTCCCCTGAGGACGTTGAAGATGTTTTCAGAGAGTGGCTCGCATCGTCTTTCTTCTCTTTTCCCTAACGCCTCATATCCGCGTATAGAAGAGTACAGAGAGACACACCACCAGTACACGTACAAACCGCGTTTCTAATCGCTTTGCACGAACTAGTAGGGAGCCGTGCGCGCGCGCGCGCCCGCAGGTTTCTGCTGTGTGCCATCGTGCCGAGGTGACGATGCTGCTGGGGGCCTCGGCGCGCTCACCGCGTTATATGTCAACGGTGGGGGCGCTTTATGCAAGTCCTCTCGGCATCAACGGCGCGACGGCCTCGTTGCACTCGTGCGGTCGCTCGGCTACGGCCCTGGGCAACGGCGAGGTATAACACCGCGACGATCCCGTATTCCTCCCCTCCCCTCTTGCCCCCGCCCCGCGTCTTTCCTAGCCGATAGGCAAGCGAGCGAAACGAATGGGACTTCGCGAAAGAGAGAGTGTGTCGGAGAATATCAGAGCCGTTAACGTTAGAGAGTGAGACAGCGAGATTTTGAGGAGAGGGAAAGGAAGCGAGACAAACCGAATTTACGGAGGAAGCGAGAAGTAAACAAGGGAGAACGAGGAAGATGGAAGTAGCGTAGAGAATTGAGTGGGGGAAAAAGGGGTCGAAGTGGGGGGAAAGAGAGAGCGAGATAGCGAAAGCCCATCGAGTATCAAACCAGCTGGTTGGCAAGGGAGCCGCGAGCAGTCGCCAGTGAGACGCGGCAGCCCGCGAGCCGTTCCGTGTCCGTATTGTCTCTCTTTTTCTCTCTTTCTCTCCCGCACACAGATACATATATATATACGGTATATGTGTATATAAATAAATATATATGTATACACACGCATAAGTGTATATATAAGAAAAAAATAATAATTGTGAAAAAACAAAGAAAAGAAGTTCTAAATTACGCGTCGACACAGTTTCACGTTCCCGTGTGTATTTTATTTCCCTTCGTCAAGAAATCGCGGCCGATCTCTCGCTCGCGCGCGACGATTATTTACCCAGATTGGCTCGAGTTCTTTTCGCGTTTTAACCCGTGTGCGACGAATAAACGAGGGAGGCAAAAGCCCAGAGCAGTGAGCCATCAGTTGTATTACTAACTACGATAGGAGCTCTCGCGCTCGCGCAATAAGTGTCAAACTCGGAACGGGGTACCACCACCACCATCACGGACGTACCGACGGCGAAGAAACCACCGTCGGCGAGGAGAGCTAGCGGGGCACCAGCCAAGCAGCCTCGACAGTAGTAGCAGCAACAGCAAGTTGCTGCAACGAGGAAAAGTTTTTTTTGTTCGTTTTGGGATATAATCAGTTTTGATAGGGGAGGAGCGCGACTTTGCGCGTCTTCCTCTGATCGACGGGTGACCCGCGCGCGAGAGCCCCCGTTGGACCCAATTTTTTTTAAGCTTCAACGGATCCCGCGCACTGCGTTACCTCCTATCGTCACCGTTGTCACGACGTCGTCGTCGACAATTTTCCCCCCCACCCCTCAAACCTCCCCCGTGTTATATTATAACACGAAATATTTTATCGGGGTCCCTCTCACTTGTTAAGTGCGTTGTGTGTGCTACCTAAACCGTTCTCCTCGATCCCCCCTCCCTCCCTAATCACCAATACTTCGCGCGCATATATATATACACAAATATATATACTCACATTCGAAGACGAGAGGAAGATCGTGAAAGAGAGAAAACGGGGAGGATATATAATAATCAAACGACGCATACATCGAGGCAACCTGCCCACCCGAACGCCCAACACCACTGTCACGATCTCGACTCTAGAACTTCACGCACACCAGTGTGCGCGGAAACGACTCGCAAGATGGCCGCCGACTCGGGAATGGAGACGTGTCCCTCCCCAGAAATCGCGGACTCCAGGAAGCGGCCCCTTGACTGCGACGTGGAAAACGGGGCAACCAAGAGGTCTCACTACGGTTCAGGTAACATTTCCCGCTAATCGATTATACATATATATTTTTTTTTATACTTTTTTTTTACATCGATTTTTTTTTTTTTTCTTCTATTTTTCAACGTTCGGTGTTGAGCAATATTAGAGACACAGTAGTTGTCTCGATAGGCCAGTGATACGTATACCAAAATCCCTCTGTAGTCGTCAAATACTTAACCCTGTTTGCTACGCGCTTATCTCTCTGTCGTATGTCCGAGCGCCCGCGCTTTCGTAAACGACGTCGACGACGTCCGTCCCGTCGCAGGCTCGAGACGGTTTCCATCTTTCCCTCCTTACCTTCCCCCACCCCTCCTCCCTCTCTCGTGCTCTGCCGTTATCGAGAAATCGTGACAATACTGTGTTGCTACTGGTGTGTTCCGTCAATCGTAGCCACGTTTCGTCACGTTGCCTCGTACGATAGATAATACAAATGTCGATCTATCGCCTGAAAAACTTTGTCCGGATTCGTGAATGAGGTTCGTCCACAACGATGGGACAACATTCGGCAATAATGCTTCGTTTTTTTTTTTTTTTTTTTTTTTTTAATAAATTAATCGTGAAACTTTGATTTTATTTACGAATGTTACGATAACTTCGTTGATTTTTATGTTTTTTCACGAGACCTCGAAATATCTTCGAAATTTTCCGTTCTACGTTACCATTGAGAGTCACGTTGTGTAAATCGCGTTTACATTTTAATAGTTACACGCAGTCATTAACGTTCAACATGATATCAACGCTTTTATTGCTTACTCGATACTCTTTTGTCGCTTTTAAGTAACATTGCTTTTTCGTGTTTTTTTTTTTTTTTTCAAAACCTCTTTTTATCTCTATCTTTCGTTGTATCTCGTGCGATTGCGCGTTCTCGGGATTTATCCGTACGCGCCGCCACGTCCCTTCGCTATGCGACAAAACTCGCAAGAATACAGATCCCCGCGCGCGCCAGAGTGAAAAATCTCGTCCGTAGTTGCGCCCATCGCACGCGCATATATGCACACAACCGCACATTCGTGTTTTCGAATTTGACGTTAGTAAGCTGCGTGGGCGGCCCGCAAACGTCGTTAATGGAGGACTTGTGGCGGTCGAGACTCGCGAGCTCCGTGACTCCGCAACTTTGATAACGTCGTCTATCCGCTTGTAGCTCGAGTTCTCTCTGTTACTCCAACGGTCGAGAAACGAGAGCCAACAATTTACCTTTTTTTTTCTTTTTTTTTTTTTTTTTTTTCTCTCCGTTCTCTCGGTCTTCCCTCTGCTGCAATGCGCTGCGTTCGCGAGTAGCTTCGCAAGTCGTCTTGCATTATTTTCTCTCGAACCGTAATAGTCGCAAACGTTCGTTCGTTCGGTAACGTTGCATCGGGCGGTTTTTTTTTTTTCGTTCGCTGCTGCCAGGTCACCGTGTCAGATATCGCACGCGTACCACGGTGGCGGCGTCAGGATGTGGAACATCGGTGAGTTCTCCTCGGGCATCTTTTCGCCACCTCGCGGGGGCGCGGGTCAAGGTCGCTCGCTGCCGAGCGCCGTGTTAGCACTACTAGTAGTTTCGCTCGCTCTCTCGAGTTCTCTTTCTCACCCCCACCGATTTGTCAAACAGCTGTTTGCCTCTGGCGCTTCCTTTAGCCATTGGGAAAACGAATTTTTTTTTTTTTTTTTTTTTTTCCTCGAGATGTTTATAATAATAATCGAAAAATCGCGAGAAATACTTTGAATTTTACAGCCGCGTTGTTGCTTCCGCGAATAAATAATCATTCGCGATATAATTTTTTTTTTTTTTTTTTTTTTTTTTTTTTTTTTCACCTTGAATCGTTCCGTGTACTTCCGGGTCTCAGGAATTTAACACGTTTTTCGCTTCGCAAAACATTACCGCACTGTTTCTCAATTCAAATTTGTTTTTTTTTTTTTTTTTTTTTTTTTTTATAACACATCGGCAATAATTATTGCATTACCTTCTCGCACTCCCCTCGAGTTATCGGTGACCTAAAAATTTTTATATTGACTTTGCGGATATTTACTGCGGATTTGTAACGAGCCACGAGGCTCTCTATAATGTTGCGCAATGCAATCGATTCACAAGGACGATGAAGCGTAATTCGAATGTGTTTTATAAACACGTAAACACGCCATATGCTCGAGTTAATGAGTTTAACCGATGTGCCTTTGGGCTTCGCGCGCTTCACGTTTCGATCAAAGATATTTCTCTACTAATGCGGATTTCGATTTTTTTTTTTTTTTTTTTTTTTTTTACAGGAGGAGATGGAATGTATCATCTCAAAGTTTTGGTCCCGGGAGTCGCTGCGGGTGCCATAATCGGAAAGGGCGGCGAGACAATCGCTCAATTACAAAAGGACACGGAGGCGCGGGTCAAAATGTCCAAAGCTCGTGATTTTTATCCAGGTGAATAAATTATTTTTTTTTATTAATTTTTATGTGAATTTTTTTTTTTTTTTTAATAATATTTTTAATATTAATTAATTTTTATGTGAATTTTTTTTTTTTTTATATTTTCAATATTAATTAATTTTAATTTCAAACTAATAATCACTCAATTTTTTTTCAAATTTTCGATTTCAATATCGGTAACAAATTTTTGTTTGAATTTTTTCTCATCGATTTCGTGACCTATTTCTCAGGAACTTCGGAAAGGGTCTGTTTGATAACCGGAAGCGTGGAGGCCATAATGGCTGTGATGGACTTTATAATGGAGAAAATACGCGAAAAACCCGACTTGACGCCCAAAACGACGGTCGACTTTGACTCGGGTAAAGCAACGGCGGAGCGCGACAAGCAGGTAAAAAAAATAAAGAGAAAAACTGAAAAAAAAAAAAAAAAAAAAAAAAAAATGAAAAAATAAAAAAAATAATTTTAATAATTATCACCAGCAACCGTTGAGATACACTAACGATACAATTTTTCAACGGTCAACAAAGTGTGAGATCATTCGACGTGACTTTTGCTTGTTAGCAATGACCCACTTAGTTGTCGACTACTCGTATGGTTAATGACGCGTCCCTTGGACTTTAACGCCGTTCCGATTACGGAGATTAATCCATTATGAATCAGAATAACTAAAAGACAATTTTTTTTTTTTTTTTTTTTTTTTTAATTCCAACAAAAATACGATTTATCAGTAAAATAAAATATAAAAGTTTATCGTCGAATATTAATGATTGGATTTCATAATAATTTCGTTAAAAATTCATTTTTCTCGTTATTATTTGTTTCAGGTGAAGATATTAGTGCCGAATAGTACGGCCGGTATGATAATCGGAAAAGCTGGAAACTACATAAAACAGATAAAAGAGGAGTCCGGTTCTTACGTGCAAATAAGTCAGAAGGCCAAAGACGTATCGCTTCAAGAGCGTTGCATAACAGTTATCGGAGAGAAGGAGAATAATCGCAACGCTCTTCTAATGATCCTCGCAAAAATAGCCGACGATCCGCAGAGCGGGACGTGTCTGAACGTTAGTTACGCGGACGTTAGCGGTCCCGTGGCGAACTACAATCCCACCGGCAGTCCGTACGCTCAGGCGCCGACGACGACACCCACCTATACACCACCGGCGGGTCTCAACACAGGTCAGTATTCTTTTTTTTATGAAAAAAAAAAAAAAAAAAAAAAAAAAAAAAAAAAAAAAAAAAAAAAAACGATATTAATTTATTTATTTATTACACTTTTTTTTTTATTGTAAAATATATGGGATATCATTTTAATTTAAATAAAAGACTTCCTATGTCGTTTTCATGGTAATAACAAAACCCAAGTTGTTCAGAGAAAAGTCGCAAAGCGAGCGGACGTGTTTGTAACCCTGAGAATTGTAATTATTTTATAATAAAATATCCTTTCGAAAATCCGACGAATTTATTCTTAACGAAGAATAAAGAGAGTCTGGCGAGTTTCGGCACTCCGGGAGTGCGACAAATAAATAAAAATTAATATTTAATAAAAAAAAAAAAAAATAAAAAAAATAAAAAAAATTAAAAAAAAAGAATATTTATTAATTTATTTTTGTTATTTTGTTTACAGTGAGTCTATTAAACGGCGCCGGTCTCAGTCTCAACCTGAACCTCGGTGCCGCAATAACAGCGGGTACCGCGCCAGTGACGACGCAACTTTTGGAGCACATAAAGTTAAATCTGCGAAGTACGGGTTTCTCGGAACCCGCGGCAACGGAAATTTTAACGGCGATCGCGACGCTCGCAAAATACAATATTCTCGGTATGGGTATCGGTATGCCGTCAAGTATGAGTTATCTCGGTAATCCGATCGACAGTACGACAACGGCAAACGGTTCGAACAACAACGGCGGTGTTTTCGGTCCGATTGGAACGGTACCGGCGCTCGGATCAACATCACCGACGCCTCGTAATACTCTCGACAGATACGAGCCTTTCGATCCGTTTCGTCAGAACAACACTGCCGCCGGTGCCATACATCTGAACAACAATTCATTCGGATTGGGCACTAACCAGTTGTCACTCGTAAGTAAGAGTCCTACTCAGGTAGACGCCAACAGCAAGGAGACCAAGAAAGTAGATATAGAAATTGCAGAGATTATAGTGGGAGCTATACTGGGACCCGGTGGTCGCGCCCTCACTGAGATTCAGCACCTAAGTGGCGCCAACATTCAGATATCTAAGAAGGGTGTGTTCGCTCCCGGTACGAGGAATCGCATAGTCACTATCACGGGTTTTCCGAATGCAATCGGAACCGCTGAATACCTGATACAGCAGCGGATCAGCGAGGAGGAAGCCAAGCGAGCGCGTCACAATGCAATCGCCGGCATGATCCATTGATTCCACGCGACCCACCTTCACCCTCATGACTCCCATTGCTGAGCCTAAACCGCTCCCTCGTGTTTTTTTCTCTAAAAAAAAAAAAAAAAAAAAAAAAACCACCAAAAACAAAAAAAAAAACAAAAGCAAAAGCAAAAATCTCTAAAAAACGAGAAATAACCATCTCTTCTTCTTCTTCATCGTCTTCGTCGTCTTGAGACCACCAATTCCCGCGACCCCCCCGCGCGGATAGCGCCGACGGCAGCTTTTATCTTCCGCGTGTATTTGCCTCTCGCAAAACTTTCTTTCGTATCGGATTTTTCAAATCTGAAGAAAAAAAATAATGTCATTATTACAATGATGATAATTGTCTGTCGAATGGAATATATTGCGCGAGTATATTATCGTACATACCGAGGCGACTCGTGCAATTCGACAAATGACCTTTTTTTTTCAACGGGTTTTAGGAATTTATTTATGAAACGTTTTTAAAATACTTACAGCCGATATTGATGGGCTGAATGAACGAATGCGAAATTATTTACAATGATTACACATTAATAGATTTTTTTTTCGGAGATACGAGATATACAATGAGTTACTCTCTCGTTTTTTTTTTCCATAAATTAGTAGATATTTACGCGCTTTTAATTGCATCGCGAACGCGCATCACCGTTCCATACATCCATCACTATCCGTCGACGAGTTGTCGATGTTTATCTTACTGTTAAGATTCTCGTAATATATATTAAAACAGACATATATATATATATATATACATAAATATATATATAAATATTATTCGTTACGGAGATATTAACTAAATACTACAATTGTTCTGTGATACACCACGTTACGGGGCTTTTATCACATATAACATATACACCACAACGGAGCCGCATATATAGAGTATATCTAGAAGAGTTGTTGGATATAATAGGGTACTCTCTCTCGACGAAAGTGGCACACAGTTTAACTGTCGCGAGTCAGAGGGCCACAAAGATTATTAGAACTTTTTTTTTCTTTTTTTTTTTTTTTTTTTCAATTTTCTTTTTTTTTTTTTTTTTTTTATATCGTAGGATCGCGATAATTACATTTCCATCATCAGGCTGTAGATAGTTGCATATTATACGCCGTTAATCGATACTATTGGGGCGAATGGTATCGAATTTAATTTTTTTGCCCTCGAAAAATTATGGAGAAACTTTATATATACATTTAAAAATACACATATACGCGGAAACGCAAATGAAAAGTATCATCAGATCGCAGTTAACTGTAGAAAAAAAAAAAAAAAAAAACAAACAAACAAACAAACAAACAAACTTCGAAACGAGAAACTATCGGATCGCGAGAAAGTTGTAGTCTCGCGACGAATCGCGAAAATGAAATTTCTCGTTTTCGTGTCGTCGAACGGATTTAAAACACTTTGACGGTTTAATTAATACCAAAGATTAATACGAACGCGCGCGCTGATCGGCAAAAACTTCGCTGGAAGATTAATTTTTTTTTTTTTTTTTTTTTTTTTTTTTTTTTTCATGAAAGATGATTAGATACATAAATATATATATATGTATATACGAAGCTGGCAGGTCCGGCGGAGAGAAGCTGTACCGTTAATTAATTATCATCTTCACTATCGATTTTTTTTTTTTTTTTTTTTTTTCATTGCGTTTCAAGATATAATTTCTTCAGTCGCTTTAAAGATTCTTTGTACATTCATCTCTGTTATTCCATAGTTTGTCTCGAAGTCCGGAGAATCGAGAATTTACCGATCCGTTCCATTCCGTTGTAACGCGGGGATTCTGTTGTAGAATCTTCGATTCTCACGCGAAACAAAAAAGAAAAGAAAAAAACAATACGCGAGATATTATATTATATATATATGTTGCATCCAATGTGAACTTTTATCCGTTTCGTCTTTGAAGCGCCGTTGATATACGACACTTGCGACACTGATTACTTTCTCGTTTCGAGGCTTTGCAGGGCCTTCGAAATTCCATTCCACAATCGTCCGACTATCGTCCCATCGTTGGTCATTATATCCTAACAATGGTATTTTTTTTTTTTTTTTTTTTTTTTTTTTTTTTTTTTTTTTTTCGTTTAAAAACAAAAATGAAAAAAAAAAAAAAAACACACCATACGTAAACGATAGAGAAAAAGGGATATCGGGAGGATACTAATGTACAATTTTGTCCGAAGCGCTCGTAAGAATCTTCAAACGTGACATCGCGTGCCGCGTTAATCGTATTTCTCAAAGATTAATGAATAGTTTGAAAAAAAATAAAAAATAAATAAAAATAAATACAAGAAAAGAATAATAACGAAAGATATACTACTATATTATATATGAGAAAAGAAAAGCATAAATATAAAAACAGTTACGAGAGGATACAACGGGTTTTCCTCGTCGTTAGATAACTCTTCAAATTCGCAGTATGAAAACCGTTTGTCGGTACAAATGGATATGCAGGTTCGGCGGATAGCTGGTATTTTTTTAACGATCCTATGACGAGAAAGAGACGGAAAGCAAAGAAACGGGAAAATACAAAATTAAATTCCTTTTTTCTTTTTTTTTTTTTTTTTTTCACATTTCATTCGCCAAGTGCGACAAGTGATTCTTGTATCGATGGCAGCGCGACGAAAAAAAAAAAGAAAAAAAAAAACTTCCAATAGCGACGATACACTTACATCGAGACGTTCAAAAAAAAACTCTCTAAATATATTTTAGAAGAGTGAAATTTTATCGGGCATTCTACGCCCAGCGTTCGGATGAAAAAAAAAAAAAAAAAAAAAAAAAATCGAACGAAAGAAAAAAAAAAGTAACGAAAAAAAATTTTTGATCGCAAACACTAACATATTTTTTTCCGGATGTAAAGCCGACTTATTAGGACGGAAGGGCTAAAGATAACGTCGAAAGGGGGTTGCGACGTTAAATAGAAATATTATTAGCCAATAACGAGAGTACATAGTTAGAGAATATAATGAATTAAACGAGAAGTTTTAGGCATTAGCGTCGATAAAGAAAGAAAGAAAGAAAAAAAAAAAAAAAGCGAAAAACCACAAAGACGACGGAAACGATGAATTTTAATCGCGAAAGTGTATACAATCCCGAAAAATACGATATAAAAAAAAGGAAAAAAAAAAGAAAAAAAAAAGTAGCCGAAGGCGCTGGCGACCGCTCTTTGAGATGACGACTTGTATATTTATAAATAATAAACATAAACATTATTAATGATGATAATATATAGCAGGAATAATGAGGAGAGAAACGGGTGGGGGAGGGGATGAAAAATATCGAAGGGAGAAAAATATATATACAGCGAGAGAGAGAGAAAAAGAGAGAGAGAGAGAGAGAGAGAGAAATATATATATAGTATATACAAGACGAGGGGTTGAAAATAGATTATTACGAAAAGAGAATTCATATTATCTGAGATACAAATGAAAAAAAAAAAAAAAAAAAAAAAAAAAAAAAAAAATGAAAATAAGAAAAATGGATATGAAATATTATATATATATATATATGAAAAGCATACAAAGATGGAATGATATTATAAATATTGTTGATACAATATCTTTGAGTCCGCGAATTGAAAGGACGAAAAAGAAATTTGTTTTACCGCGAAATATATGTTGAATATTATATCAATTGACTTTCACAAGTGTTGTCCCGAAGCTATATACATTCGACGAGTCACAGATACCATATTACCGAAGTACGCAGGGATCATAGGGAGACACGGGAGAGGTAAACGAGGGGTCAGGGAGGGTGGGGTGGGGAAAGGAACAGAATATAATGTTCTCTTAGTGGTTAGTTAGGTTGATTCAGAAAAAAAAATAATAATAATAATAATAATAATTCGGATAGTCTATCATCTTATCAATGTAATTATTACATAGGAAATTAGTCGTAATTAATAGAAAAAAAAAACACAAAAAGAAAAAAAGATCGCGTTTTTTCCCCTATGGCACCGCGTGCCGTTGACACCAACTTTTATCGATTGTAAAACGAAGTAAAAGCAAAAGTTTAAAAAAAGAAAAAAAAATAGACACATACAAATAACGACTAATAATGTTTCGCAAATTAATCGCTCACCGGCATCGATCACTCTACAATTTTATCGCGAAAAAAGAAAGAAAGAAAAATAAAAATTATATATATATATATATATCAATGATCATTGTTATTCGCAATTATCGTTGCGCCAAGTGCATTGTTCGCCTCTTATCATTGTTAGGAAAATTTAATAATCATGAGCTCTAATCGACGATCATACAATGATCTTTCGATAAAAAAAAAATATCTCTTTTTATCGGCGTCTCGAATTTCGCGAAAAATCGTACGGGAATAAGAGATTAAATATCGATCGACTGCTCGTCCACTTTGAACAACTTGTAGGTAGAAAAATACGAATAATACGAACGCAAAAGCAAAAAAAAAAATTCGACACCAAATAATCGGAAAAAAAAAAAAAAAAAAAAAAAAAATTCGACACGAAATAATCGAAAAAAAAAAAATTCGTCACGAAATAATCGAAAGAAAAAAATTCGACACGAAATAATCGGAAAAAAAAAATTCGACACGAAATACTCGAAAAAAAAAAAAAAAAAAAAAAATGTTTTGAGAAAATATTAATTTACATTGTCGTGTAAAAATGTAGCAATTTGTTTTGCGCAGGAAAAATAGCTTCACGGCAAGCAATGTTCACCGCGCAAGGAGACGATTCGGGAACGGAGCATTCTTCTGCGTACCTCACTGCGTATTCACAATTTTGAACATAAAATTGTTCGAACATTGAACTCGTGAATCGGTGATGTCCCCCAACGAGAAAAATGTCGGGATGCTGGTTTTCTCTTTTCTCTAACGTAACCGCAGAAGAATACGGTGTCCTCCTACTCCTTGCAGTGAGTCTCCGGTAAGAATCAAAGAGATGTGTTTATGGACCTTTGGAGTGATGTCGCTGAGTACTTCCTTTCCTTTTACCGTTCCTCCCCCTTGCGTTCCGCCGCCCGAAAAACACAAACACACAGTCACCACCGTCCCGCGTTCGATAGTTATGAAGATTGCTGCTTGATGTTAAAATCCCGAAATCCAAAGTCATTTGCCAACGGAGATTCGTTCGTCAGTTTTATTATTCCAAAAATACTTCCAACGCCCGGAAAGCCAATAAATAACGTTTTACGTGCGAAACTAATGATATATATTTAAAAAAAAAAAAAAAAAAAAAAAAAAAAAAATTAAACTGACGCGCGAATATCTCACGTATGCCGGAAGCTCGCTGTACTCTCCAAAGTCTGTTGCATGTCTCTTTGGTAGTCTAATACACAGTTCCTGTTGAAAACTAAAAAAAAAAAAAAAAAAAAAAAAAAAATCTAAAGAAAAAAAAACAGCAAACAAGTTCTGTGAACAACTAACCAGACATATAACTCGGTATATTGTTTTATTTTTGTTTATTTTTCGTTTTCTACTCTCTTTTTATTACATCGCGATGTTTACCTGCAAGTTGTTCCAAATGAAAAAAAAAAAAAAAAAGAAAAAAAAAAAAACACAAATATACACGACGGAGCGGTGTACTTTGAAAAAAAAAAAGAAGGAAAACGCGATGTTGCGAGCTCTCGAGATAAAAAAAAAAGATCGAAAGAAAAAAAAGTAAAAAAAAAAAAGTCGAAAGAAAAAAAAGTAAAAAAAAAAAGATCGCAAGCAAAATCGTGTCTCTTATTCTCGTGCGAAAAATCGATGATTTTCGATCGTTTAGAAATTCATTCTCTCGCTAACACATTCACATACATTATTTAATAGGCATTATGCAAATATAAACAATGGATAAAAATAATATATTAATTCTTACACTATATGTATAATAATATGTGTACTTTATTATATATATAGTGACGTTGTATATCATGATTATCAAGGCGCCTGTGCGTGTGCATGCAAGTTGCTTATAATTACGAAGGGGTGAATTTTTTTTTTTTTTTTTTTTTTTTTTTTTTTTTTTTTTTCGGCGATTAGACGCGTACGCACAGTGCCCGAGAGACGTTATATTGTACACAAGTTGTAATTGGTAGGACGACTTAGTCACGTAGTTATAAATTCGATTCCGCGTATCGAAAACACGAAGAAAAAAAAAAAAAAAAAAAAAGTACATTACAGATAATCGCGATCGCGACGGGATTAGTTATAAATTATTATTGCGTGAACTATTGAAAAATGCATACATATATATCTTCTAAGTGGGTATATAGTCGTTGAAAAAATTTCGCACGTGGCAATGAGTAGCGTATATTAGTTGTCAGGGAAGTAACAAACAAACAAAAGGAAAAACAGAAAAATTAAAAATAAATATATATATATATATGTAGGAATTGCATCGATTCGCCTCGAATAATATAATTACAAAGAGAAAAAAAAAAAGAAAAAAAAAAAAAATTTACCTTCGTGATAACAATAATTGAATTCGACACATTTCACTCGACGCCCCAAAAAAAAAAAAAAAAAAAAAAAAAAAATGCGGGTCCCGCGTGTCACGTTACTTGGCTGTGTGTCCTAAGGCCATTCATGTTCCATGTTCCATGTTCAGTCGTTCACGCGATCGAAATCGCGAAGTATTGAGCGATTCATCATTAATCATGTATCGGATAGAGAAACGGAGAGTTTAAAGATATTTGGGATGAGAGAGAAGATTGAAACGGGAATGACGAGCGTTCGATCTTACGAACGATATAAAAAAAAATAATAATAATAATAATTTAACAAAAATAAAAATAAAAATAACGACAGGAAAAATGGTGTGTGAGACGAAAAAATCTATTATTCCGATAAGAGAGGTTACAAAAAAAAAAAAAAAAAAAAAACAAAAATTACGATACGTTGATAAAATAACGAAAAAATAAGCAAAACTGTCGCTGCGCTCCATTCAATCACTACAGTGCCATAAAAACGCGTCCCTTGACTTGGCCACGCTGACCCGTTAACGTTTGATCGTGAAAATTATAGGGTTTGTTAAAGATGTAAAGATATCCGTGAGACGCAGGACGTTCTTCAATCAGTTTATATAAAAAAAAAATACACACGAAAAATAATAACATTACAGATGTTCCATTCATTGATTTATTTACAATTAAACTTTTTTCTTCCTCGTATCAAACCGCCGTTCATCAATGTAACAACAGTTGAGAGATGCAGAGTGCGTGCGAATTCTCGTATCGATCCCCGACGCGTGTCTACATGTACAGTTTTTCGATCGATTGATTTAAAATTCGAAACGCGAAATTTTCGCGAAGATATTCGACTATCAATGGAAATTGACGTTATATGCGCAATTATTACGGAAATAACAATCGATATTTCGATTCGATATATGGATGAAAAATCAATCGATTCGATATATGGATGAAAAATCAATCGATTCGATATATCGATGAAAAATCAATCGATTCGATATATC
This sequence comes from Cryptus armator, assembly GCA_963971235.1. Classification (NCBI taxonomy): domain Eukaryota; kingdom Metazoa; phylum Arthropoda; class Insecta; order Hymenoptera; family Ichneumonidae; genus Cryptus; species Cryptus armator. The sequence continues at coordinate 4,210,998 of OZ020239.1, read as the reverse complement.
GATGAAAAATCAATCGATTCGATATATCAATAAAAAATCAATCGCTTCGATATATCGATGAAAAATCAATCGATTCGATACATCGATGGAAATAACAATCTATTCGATATATCGATGAAAAATCAATCGATTCGATATATCAATAAAAAATCAATCGCTTCGATATATCAATAAAAAATCAATCGCTTCGATATATCGATGAAAAATCAATCGATTCGATATATCGATGGAAAATCAATCGATTCGATATATCGATGGAAATAACAATCGATTCGATATATCGATAAAAAATCAATTGAATTTCGAGGGTAAATTTAATTCACGTGAAAAGGGCGATTCGACGATTCGGCTGAAAAATAAACGAAGTGGTGAAAGGTGTGAAACGAAACCTATGTGTAACGTTATAAAGATTGGTGCTACCTGAGCGAAATAAATAAAGAAGAAATAATAAAAATATTTAAAAAAACACTACGAACACGTTAGCCATGTAAACGTAGCAATAGAGAAAAAAAAACAGATAAAAGATTATATAATTATCGCATAACAAGACGAGACTATAAGAGTCAATGGCATATTGTTCTTTTGATTCTTGTTCTTTCGTATTAATCACTCGACATCCCTTGTTAAATAGAAAATTATAGCGATACCTCGGTGTGTAAATCGGTGGCCAAGGCGATTCCTAATGAAAGGAAACAAAAAAAAGAAAAATAAAAACGCACTAAACAAATTAAAAAAAAAAAAAAAAAAACCAAAACGACAAGAGATCGCAAAATTTATTAAATAAAATCATTATATCGTATAGGAGAAAAAAAAAAAAAAAAATTCACAAAGAGGTTTATATAATTATATTGCACCGATTGACAATAGAATGAGGAGATGAAAGTCGAAGATGTGAGAAAAAAAAAGGATCGATATCGTTACGAAGAAAAAAAAAATAAAAATAACAGCGGGAGTTAAACGACTCGGCTGAAAAATCAATTTATCCTAAATAAAACGTGTATTACACACGGGCGATACCTGAATTAAGAAACTCTATAAGTAGATTGCGAGAATTGTTAAGTTGCGTGAGTTACCGGGGCAATTAATTCGAAACGCGGTGCTTCAACAGTCCAGAGCGCCTTTTATTCATATAACGAGGAAATTAAAAAAAAAAAAAAAAAAAAAAAAAAAAAAACAAGTAAATGATGCATAAAAATTATGCAATCACGAGAAATTGTTCAGCCACTGTTCGAGCACTGCGCGAAAAAAAAAAAAAAAAAAAAAAAAAAAAAAAAAAAAAAATTCATACGAAAGGCCCGATATGAATTAAGATTTAAGGACACGTCAAACGCACTCGAGAATTAAGGGGAAAGAAAAGGGGTGGGGGGGGGGGGGAGGGAGGGAAAGGGTGGATCAAAGAAAATTACAGCATAATCATCGACGAATTTATCATTTGCCGGGGTGCTGCTGACGGACGATCGAACGAGCAATTTTTACCGAAACATAACCTCAACACACATACAAACGAATAATCTCGATCGCTCACTAAACTCGGGCCTAACGTTTATAAATTTCGAATAGAATAACAAAAAAAAAAAACGAAAAAAAAACAACATCCTCGCTAAAAAAAGCCACAAACATAATTTGTACAAGAAAATTCGCGCGTCGCAAATCGTAAATATCGTCGTATCGAAAAATCAGCGGCACTCTAAAAAATTGTCGGCAAACCTTTAATAAACGTCCGATCAATCGACTCGTTAACGTTGAAGTAAGAAAGAGATGAAAAAAAAAAAAAAAAAAAAAAAAGAAAAAAAAAAAAAAACGAGTGTAACAAAAACAAACGGTCAGAAGGGTTGTACAAAAATTGTACGTAATGTTATTTCGTCGGAAGTGAGAGCTATATAGCGTTTAGGTATTGTTAATAACGGTATAATTATTTTGGGTATAAGAATTAGTGTAAAGAAGATATATTATTGAAGAAAAAAAAAAAAACAATATATATGAAATCGGATGAAAGAGATCGTTGTTGTTGAAAGCAAAGAGAGACAGAGAGCGAGAGAAAGAGAGAAAGAGTGATAAAGCGCGAGTGAGAAAGTGAGGGCTGAGGAAAGAAGGAATATAGAAAAAAAAAAGAAAACCTTAGCACTCTAGCAGCTCGAGGAGAAAGAGGAATATTAAAGTACCTTGTTGAGTATAAGTATATATATATATATCTCTATATATATATATTGAACAAAAAAAAAAAAAAAAAAAAAACAAAACATAATAGTTGTATAGTTGCGAAAAATCGCTGAATAACCGAATGCAAACGAGAGGCGTTTCCGCGTCCGTCTCGTGTAAGATAAATAATAATAATAATAATAATAATAATAATCGAACATTGATCGATCATAAATAACACGCATATACGCATCACAAACATAAACACGCAAAAACACACGGAGAGGTTAAGTGATCGCGTGGAAATTTTCCAAAGACATTGTGTGCTCTACTACCTCGTGAAATGGGATTATAATAGTATATAAATCGTCGGGATCGATGAGTTTCCACGCGTCCGCTGATTCGCCTCTGCATTCGTTTGTTTTTTGTTTATTTTTTAAAATTTTTTTTTCCTGTAAGCGTCTCTCTTTCTCTCATTAGTAAAGAAATATTTCAGTCAAAGAGTTATACGATCGCCGAGATGCGACAAATTTTACAGATCGATAAAAAAAAAAAACAAAAAAAAAAAAAATAACAACAAATGAAAAAACCCAACTTAGCCGTTAAAACTTCCACGATATAATTATTGTCGAGATCGAGCAGCTGGCTGCGAAAGGTATATAGAGAAATGATAACGAAAAAAAAAAAAAAAAAAAAAAGCGTTTCAAATGAAATAATGTAATAACCAGGGGGATCGTTCGTCACTGGTGAAGTACGATCGAGTATTGTACCTTACATTCCTTTGGCTATAAAAAAAAAAAAACGTAATTTAAGGACCCGCGAAACTCTCGTCCGTGTCCCGCGTTTTCTTTTCTTTTTGCTGTTTTGTTTACTTCTTTTCTTTTTTTTTTTTTCCACCAATCGCCCCGTCTCACGAGCTTTCGACCTTTTTTTTCTCGCCTTTTACAACACTTCGTACACATTTGTAACACGTACACCAACGGAGAAATATCGTACACGAAAATTCATTGCCAACATCCGGTCAATCGAGGAAAAAAAAAAAAAAAAAAAAACAAAACTTTTATCCCTCGAAACGAGTAGAATTTACTTTCATCCTTTTTATATCTCCGATCGTTTTATTTTTATTGCATTGACGATCGATCGTGTAATAAAAAAAAAAGTTGCAAATTCGTTTTTCTCTTTGATCGCAATCGACAAGAGACTCGGAAAAAAAAAAGGATTTTTTTTTTGGGGTTATAAAGCTCCGAGGATAAGGAATTGAATTTTAACGATTGCCAAGTTCGCGTCGTCGCGTAATAACATGAGGACAATTACTTATGTTGCAATTATAAGCCCCTCTATACTTCCCTCGTAATGCTACTCGATTAAAAGGCACAAATGAAAAAAAAAACAAAAAAAAACCGTTACACATATTCCTTCAAATAGTCTTCTTTGCCTGACACAGTCGAGAGCCACGTCTTGGCGTGCGTATATATATATATATACTTTTTCTCTTAAACAAGAAAGTGCATGTTACGGTATAGTTTGTTATCCAGTCACGGGGGAAAATCAAGTGGTTCGATATTCGCTAATATATGCAACATATATATATATATATATAGTAAATCGAAGAAAAAAAAAAAAAAAAAAAAAGAGAACTCTATTCCACAAACACGTTTTTCGCTCATCCCGCCATTCGACATCATTGCTATCGCGACAAAGAAAATTCTTTCGGTTCCCTCTCCCCCCCCCCTTTTTTCCCCGAAGTATAAACGGAATGAACGATTCCCGTAAACCATCCGCAGAGTGTTTAAAAAAAAAACAAAATACAAATATTTTCAATGAATTTCAAAGACATGTCGATAAACTATGCATCACATGGCTTGCCAGGCTGTAGGTAATTATTTTTATTTATTCACAGCACATCCGACATATTTATTTTGTAGATTTCGATCCCTCCCCCCCCCCCCCCCCCCCCATACCATTAAATTCCCCGATGTGTCAATCGGGACACGAAAGCTATTGTTATTATTCGATAGAGTGTAATTTAGTTATTATCGCAGAATAATGAAGATGAAATGAAAAGGATTTAAAAAAAAAAAAAAAAAAAAAAAGGAAAAAAAAAACCAACAAAAAACAAACTACTCTAATATTATTCTACATTCTAACCACATTTATTTGCATCCACGAATTGTTATTCTTTCATCATTCGTTTTTTTTCTTTTTTTTCTTTTTTTTTTCTCTTTTTTCCATTCAATGTTAAATAATTATAAATAAATATAATATATTAACTATTTTCATTCATGAGAAGCATCGTTACCTGTATGACAAGTGATCATAAGAGCATAATAAACAATCGCTCATTAAATGCATTATGTTGTTCTTCATTTCACGACCCGGCCACCAACCATCCATCCATTGTATCCATAAATTGCGTCTCTCTAAGGTCATCAATCGCGCATTATTCTTCATTCGAAGGTTTTACCGCTGTACTTTTAATTGCGTCGAAATATATTTATATAGATGTGTGTGTATATCTATATATATATAATCGCGCAATCATGGCGCATCTAGTAATGATTATAACAATCGACACGTCACGTTACGAGTACAATTAGGTTATAATTAGGTTTTAAAAAATGTCCAATATACTCATGTTATTAACTCGAAATCAGGAAGGTATCATTCAAAACGTTAATAACGATGGTACATTGACGAAGAAACGTGAAGAAACGAAAAAAAAAAAAAAAAAAAACGAATCGAAGTGAAGCTTTTGGCTCGTCTTTCACCTTCCTGAATTTTGAAAAAGTTGTACAAAAAAAAAAAAATGTTGTTCTCCAACTTCGTGTAAGATAAAGTAATGTAAATTGAGAATATATATTTAATATTAACTTTAATGTAGAAATACCTACGAGATACGTAAAAAAAAAAAGGATCTCCATTGATCTCTTCAAGAAGCGGATATAGTGATATTATTCCGAGATTTGTGACACGAGCCAACATATCGACCACAACGGACTTTTGAAAACCGTGTAAATAATATACTTCGTTACTTTTTTTTTTTTGTATTATTTATCGCTTATATATATACCTTCACACCGATCAGCTATATACTTTCGTCTACACACATTCCCATTGGAACTTCAGTTTCGAACTCTGAATTAAATAACCGAATACGGTTCGACTAGTCAATAATTAAGTAAATGTATTTTTTTATGAGATGATGATTTTAAAAAATAAAGACGTTATTAATACAAATTACGACGTGATTGATGACCGGCGCTAAGTAACGTAATTTTATGTCATTGTTATTATATCCTCCAGTTATAAGATTCGGATTCAGATATTTGAAGGTTACGAAGCTTCGTAAAGTTGGGCGTTCGAAGAAATCAACAGGGTGAGTATTATCGATTTTTTATTATTATCGATAGAAAAAAAAACACGGAAATAAAATAAACACCATTTATCTTACTATGACACAGAATTTATTTATTTTCTATAAGCAATAAACGTACACAATCATTTTCACTTGTAAAATATTTATGTTTATCATATTTCTCGTACGTTTAGTAATCACTACGTTGGTTTGTTTGTTTTTTTTCTTTCTTGCTGTTGTTGTTGTTGTTTTTTTAATATACAGGCCCCACATTCGTTCGTTTACCGGTCTCATACATCCTTACAACATTATTCCTATTATTTATACGTTCCTAAATGCTAATTCCGAGTCGTCGTTTGCGAGTGAAGAAAATATTCGTCACCCCCCCCTCCGCCCCTCCATCTCGGCGGCTGTCACAATTATTCGTGTTTTCGATCTATGAGAGGTTAGACTTTGCGCGCTCGTGATAAACACTAAGCAATCGATTAACGAGATTTATTAATCGCGTCGAAAATCTATGTTGGCTATTCTGTGCAGTTTTCTCGTATATTTTCAACGATTCGCGGCCATTTTGTTTTTTCATTATTCGTTTGTTTTTCTCGTTCTCGTCTACCGTTATTTGTCTGTATCAGTTACTGTATCTATTTACATTATCTAATGCAACGTTTCTGTGACATGCGTTAATGTTTTGTACGTTGAAATTAGCGTTTTATCTTCCGTTTGGACATCGTCGATAACGAGTTACGCACGCCGTATGCTTAATTACAATTACCAACTTTTCTCGCATTCGTTTATTCGTTATTTTTCATTTATTTTTTGTTTTTTTACTCAAACCTGGCAGTACCCCCGCATCGACACAATAATCAGTGCTACAATTTTAAACGATAGAGACGTAATGTCATAGACCGGAAATGGCTGAATTCAAAATCCCGCATCGAACGATACGTTCTTACAAAACGTAATAAAATGTATATATATATATATATATCCTACCAATTAGAGGGGAAAGAAGGGCAAATATGACGCGCGCAATACCCGGAAGTGTTATCGAGGAATGTTTGTGCTGTTTTTTTTGTTTTGCGCTTAGAAAAGGAAGATCTTTTGTACTTTCTATGTGCCGCGTATTGCCGGGCTATGGTTTGAGCAGAATTATTCTTACCGACTCGTTTTTTTTTTTTTTTCATTTTTTTTTTTTTTTTTTCGTTTCTGATTTATTTCATTAGCAAAAAAAAGAAAAATACGATCGATAAGCGCGCATATATCGGATTTTTTTTATTTTAAACGGCCCTTTTTTTTTTTTTTTTTTTTTAATATTCTATACAAAGAATAAAAGACTATCGATTACGAAAGTATAATAGTACGGATCACCCAAATAACTTTTCATCTGACGAGCAAAAACGGGGTAATAAAAAAATTATATTATTATCGTTATATAAAAAGTAAACTTTTGATTGTAGACAACAGCCCCTATTTCTAAATAGGTCGATAAAAAATCGTTTATAAAATATCTTGGCGAGCTATCGTACAAATACGAAAATTGTTGTTTTTTTTTTTTCTTTTTTTTTTTTTTTTTTTTTTATAGTATCCACGTGATACGCGATTAGGACGAACGAAAAAATAAAAAAAGATTGAAAGCAATGCAAAACATAACAAAAATTAGATAATAGGCCAACATATCTAAACACCTAAGTTTACCAGCTTCGAAAATGGCGTATTTTCCACGAGCGGACGTAACGCGCTCACGAGTACTCAAAGTACGTTTGCGTGTTTATCTTCCGATCGTCGGATTAACACCATTTCATCGCTCGTTTGTGAAGCTCAAGCGATAGAAGGTGAAAAGTCGAGGAAAAAACACGTTGTTAAATTTTTTTTTTTTTTTTTTTTTTTTCGCATTCGAATAAATGTTTGTTTCGCTATTCGTCGTTTTGTATAAAGTATACACGCTAATCGTATCACTATATATATATAATATATATACGATTATAAAATTTTTTATTGTTTGCTTCGTTTTCGTGAAATGAAAAATAAGATAAAAAAAAAAAAAGAAAAAAAAATATATATATATACCTTTTCACCCGTTATCGCTATCGTACCACAAAAATTATCGACCACGTCGCTTCCGCATCTTCTACGCGTTTAGAAGAGGAAGAGAGTGGTCTGCCTTGCTTGCTACTTGGTTGCCTCGGGAGGACAGTCCGGCTGGTTATTGGGATGCGCGGCTGTGAACGCCGGATGATTTTCCAAGTGACGATCGACTCGCAAAATTGTCGGGAACGGTCGCAAATCTACGTGAAACCTTCGCGCGTTGAATATTTGTGGAACGAGACAACAGTCCGCCAGCGTAATATCATCGCCGACGCAATATTTCCCGGCGCTCGATGATAACAATTTTTCCACAGCTGTAATCAAGATAACGCAATTTTTTTTTTTTTTTAATTAAAAAAAATTGACGATAAATGAAAATCGACGATGTAATCTTACATTTTTTTTTTTTGATAAAGAAATTCATGAAAAATGAAAATCGCGGCGTAATCGTGAACTTTTTTTTTTTTTTGGTAAAGAAATTCACGAAAAATGAAAATACGCGATGTAATCGTGAACTTTTTTTTTGTTAAAAAAATTCACAAAAAATGAAAATCCGCGATGTAATCGTGAACTTTTTTTTTTTTTTGTAAAGAAATTGACGAAAAATGAAAATCCGCGATGTAATCGTGAACTGTTTTTTTTTTGGTAAAGAAATTGACGAAAAATGAAAATCCGCGATGTAATAGTGAATTTTTTTTTTTTTTGTTGCAAAAATGCACGAAAAATAAAAATACGCGGTATAGTCGTAAATTTTATTTTACCCGTAAATCCCCGAGTTATCCAATGCTGAGCCCATTCTTTCTTTCGCTCCTCTCCAACGTATATTAGGACAACCAAATTTTGCAGAGGCTGAATACCGCTGGCGATAACTTCGCAAATTTCTCTGACTCTCGCCCTCTTAACTGGATCAGCTGGCATCAAAGGACGATGAGGCCTCGTCTCTTCCAGATATTGCAAGATATTTAACTGCGATAAAAAAAAATAAAAAAAAAAAAAAAATAAAAATTAATACATTTTTTTTTTATGTTTATTGCTTTTTTTTTTACGAATTATTTTTATGGACTTACAGATTCTATCAGCGTATGGTTATCAATGTGGAGCGCTGGCACTTGCTCCATTGGATTTACCTCTCGGAATTCATTGCAGTGTTGCTCTCCGCCACCCTTTACTAAGCTCACCGGCTTAATATCATAAGGAATTTCCTTTAGATTCAAAGCTATGAAAAAAAAAGTTTAAAACACATTTTAATGCACAATATCTTTGACTCAAAAAACCAGAAAAACATTAATTTTTGGCTCTTGAATAGAATTGAAAAAAAAAACGAATAAAGAAAAACTCACCGATTCGCACCCTCCACGAGCACGAGCTCCGCCAATAGGAGTAAAGGACCGGCTGTTCGGATAAAATAAACTTGAGAATCGTCATTTTTTTTTTTTTTTTCAATTTTCGTCTATCGCGAAGCCCGGTAACCGTGTTTACCAGTCGCCTCGAAAGCGACGCGAATACGGCGTTTCAAGGCCGATCATCGAGAACCGGAATGCACGAGAAACGTTTTGTCATTATTATTGTAGACGAGAAATGCACGTTACATAGACGAAATACGGGGCGCTAGTTACGATGACAAATTATTGTAATTAGCGTGTGCAAACGGAAGCTGCAAGCTCCGTCAAAGGGGTTGACTTTGTTCGATGACCGGGTGGTAATGAAATAATCGTATTTACGCTTTGAGTAACTCACCTTTCCCATAACCGACATGTCGTCAAGTACGTTATTAATTCCTCGAACTTTATGGCAATTCGTTAATCGGCGTTCACCGTTAATACGAAACTGTCGATTTATACAACGAAATATATATTTCGGAATCCGTTCCAACGCGCGAAATCACTACTCCTTCCACCTTTTATTCGATTGCCAGACTACCCATTCCACCGCGTCGATGCGGTGGGTATGTTGTATGCTTTCGAGGAGCCAATCGCCGTACACTTTGCCGGCAGACACACAGGTACGTAGACGACTATCGCGAGAACCCCCGATAATATCTCTCGTTGCATCTGATTATCGATGCAAGTTTTGTTATTTTATTTCATCGATTACGATCGATCTATTAAAAAAAAACATGTTTTTTCGTCCCGCGATTTCCGGTTTCAATTAATCCGCAATCGAAGCTATACGAATGTCAACATTTGTCGTAATTTTGAAGACCAAAGTTTCCGTTATCTTGAGACTAATCTCTGCTGAGTAATTGCAGTTGATCGATCGAGAAAACAATCTCGAAGCATATGACAATCTTTGATTATTTGATTAATCGAAGAAAGAATGAATAAACAATTTTTCTGTCCAAATTCATTCAAATATTCGAGAGCGCGGATAGGCGAGACGACTTGATACAGCACTGAGCCCCACGAACCAATCCAAGGGAAAGTGTGTTGGTTCACGTTAGTAGTTACGTTCGAAGTTAGCCGGTAGCATCGAAGTAGTCTCGTCGATGGTGGCCTGGCAACAGCGGGGAGTTAGCGGAGGAACGATTAGAAAAAACAAGTTTTCATAGTGGTTTCGTAATTGTTGAAAGAATTCACGGCGAACGAGAATCGATTTGCATGCCGCATTCCTCTCGGTCACCGTGGATGTCGGTTTTTTCTTTTTGAGAAACTCGATGAATTGATAGTTTGTATAACATCGACGAAAGGGGGTTACGTGCGACCTCTGCGCCACGACCGATCTGCCGTACCGGCGCGCTTATGTAAACACAACATAACACAACAACGCACATGGTTATCTGATAAGCCAAGAAAGCAAAAGAAAACATCGGCAAACCATCGTAAGTAGTTTTTTTTTTGTTACAGAAAAATCATCGTTCATCGTAATTACCGTCCGAAAAATGTGTTTTTTCTCACATTTTCAGAAACTTCGAGATGCGTTGGCTAAGAACCTTTTTGCGCAGAAACATGACTCCGATACCTAAAAGCACGGCTATGAAATGGAAATTACGTCTCTCAGCGCTGTATTTCTTTTCGGCATGGAATGCTTTTATTCTTATAGTGATTTTTGCAGTCAAACAACAAAATCCGAAAACTGAGGAAGACGAGAAATATCCGAGTAATTAACCTAAAACTTCGATGTTTTTTTTTTTTAATTTTCAGCATCAATCGAATAAATTTTGATTTTTTTTTTTTTTTTTTTTTTTTTTTTTTCAGGCCGATGGTACGCCAAGGTAATAGGCACGGGCGACGCGCATGTTCTTCAATACTCCGGTCTAACGAAAGTCGGCGAATACGAGATAACGGGAACGCAGAGGGCGCGGCGCGGCAGAACGAGAGAGGAGAGAGAGGCAGAAGGACTCGAGGATGGCGAATTTTTTAAGAAACCCGCGATAAAAGAGATCGAAATGAAGAATCGTGAAGATTTAAATCTTTTGGTAGAGGAGACAAGTAGTCTGTAAAAAAATAACACTGTATAGACTTTTAAAGATATAGTTTTTCAGTTCTTACACGACACAGTTTGTTTTTCGTTGTCGATTAATAAAAATAATATTTAACAATATATATATATATATAGATACGAGTAGAAAAATAGTTAATTGCGACGATTTCGTCAATGCGAAGCAGAGAAAAAATCCCGATAATTTCGATTGCACGTAACTCTGTGCAGCGAATTATTGGTAAACATATATATATATATATACCGTAAACACACGAATAAGCAGCGCCACGAAAAGGTAAAAATTGTAGCGAAGGAACAATCCCGTCAATCAAAAAAAACTGAAACGACGATTCGAAACTCTAAGGCAGCGAACGCCGCAGCGCCACAGCACCCGCCGACGAAGTTCCGGCCTCGGGATTCAGTTCCTTCAGTCTTTGCTCCATTTCGCAGAGCAAAGCGGATCTGTGAATAAAAAAAAATTTATTATTAAAAAAAAATAAAAAAATAAAAATTCAAATGAAAAAAAAAAAAAATATTTAAATAAAAGAAAAAAAAAAACTTATATGAAAAAAAAAAAGACGAACCGGTACTCCTCGTAGCGCATGACGACTTCCTCGAGTTCCTGTTTATACAATCGCGTGAGCATTGCATTGAAACAATCGAGTTCCGGTAAACGAAAGAGTTCCCATCGAAGTTTTCGATCCAAAGATATCGAAGCTCTGCTATAAACGTACAACCAGTGAGGAATTTCCTCGTTTAAATAAGGATTCGCGGGTACGAGAACGCTGTGAGAATGAAAATGCGTGTGTCTCGGTGGTGAGACAACGCGGACGGCTTGCATCTCGAGCGGATAGCACGGATGTTCGTACTGCGCTTGTCGAGTTATGTGACTGAAAAAAAAAAAAAAAAAAAAAAAAAAAAAATTTAATAAAATAAAAATATAATTTTTTATCGCGAGCGAAATCTCGTGTAACTTACTTCACGTAATAAACGCCGTATTCGGGTGACTCGATTCTCTCCCATCCCGTCGGCAGCCCTTCCTTTTCGAGGGGATGCGACCAATGCGTTGTTTTCGTGTTATGATCGATGTAATACTTTCTTCCGCGCAAAGTAAAATCGACGGACCATCCCGGCGGCAGCGGTAACTCTTCCGGCTGTTCGCTTCGCGAACTCGATCTTTCCGACTGAGTTCTACTGTAACCCGCGTTTTGGCGGTAAGGCACAACCTGATTGAACTCTTCGTAAGCCGCGCCGTCGACTTCGAACGGCACGTAAGGCATCTGTGGGGTTTGCACGCGATCCAAATTGTACTCCGAACCCGCGTACTGATTTACGTATGTGTGAGATATCGCGGGCGACAAACCGGGATGATACATCGGCGTCGCGGTCCGCGATACAACGCCGTCGCCGAGTCCGGAATTTACCGAGAGACTCGCGAATCTGTTGACGAAATTTTTTACTTCAAAATTTCTCGGTAATCAATTTAATGCTATAGACCATTTGCATTATTTTTTTTTAGTGGAAAAACTGGTATTTCCGGATTCAAGCAAATTTTCGAAAAAAAAAAAAAAAAAAATTTTTGGTTTCGAAACTTTGACCAGTTATTTTTCTCGTTACCTCTGCGCCAAGTCAGGAACCGAACTGTTGGGGGTATATTTTCCCTCGTGACTTCCTAAGCCTACGGCGCTCATCGTTGTCTTCGTATTGCCAAATTTTTGTACCATACTTGGTTGCTGCTGCGGAACGGGCTGCAAAATCCACGAAATACAATATATCGGAACTCCGATTTTTTAAATGACAAAGTTGTCTTACCAACGACGGCGGCGGTAATGGTTGTTGCTGATTGTTGCGTCTCGCGGTTCTCGTTCTTCTGTTTGGCTCTGTGGTCCATACGTTGATTACTGAAATTTGCGGAAGTTTGGGAAAAGGAGTTTCTTGTGAATACTTGATTTTAATTTTCGTCATTGAAAAGTTCGTGCAAAGGTCAGTGCTGTCACTTACTGGGCATTTCCGGAGGTGTTTCTTTTTTAACATATTTCCCAACGACGCCTTCCTTTATCGTTCGTAAATCTTTGTTTTTGCGCGACAACATCGTGTCGCTGTTTCGTTTGTTTCGGGCGTTTTGTTTTTTATTTTATAAATTATATTCACGGAAAGCCCCGCGCGTCAACAAACCGTGAAGTGTCAAAACTCGATCGGCGAGCCTTGATCGATGAGAAAATTCTTGTTAACTTTTCGCTCGTTTTCATTCATATATCGATCGTTTGTTCTCGCGAAATTTGCACTCTCCAACATCTTAATCTATCCGTTATTTGCACTCAAATTCGGGCGCATTTATTGCGGAACTAAACCGCGTTGATAATTACGATTACGTGTTGTTTTCACTTTACGTACTGCCCAACGGGGCAGCCATGTTGTTTCCAGCGCCATCTCGGATGTACAAGAATGTTTGGAGAACCTCACGAATCACATCGATTTAAATAAGGAATTTCTTTTTCTTTCCGTGCGATCGGAAGATATTGACAGGAATAAAAAAAAAAACGCGTATTCGTCTGTTTAATTAAGTCTATAGAATCGATAACCATGAATTTAGGTATCCGTCGCGTGATTGAAGAAAATTTTCAAAAATGACACGATGTTCTGTCGCGATGAATTTACATGGAACAGCTCTGTGATTTCACGGCCGGATGGGGAGCCGGTGAGCGGCGCCAGAGAACGCACATAGTTCAACTTTTAAACGCGATTCGAATATCTCAACATTAATTCGTGTGATACTATAAATAATGTGTTCAGGAGCGATCGGTCTGGCAGTCGGCCATCCGATGGATACCGTCAAAACTATACAGCAGATGGATAATCGTAGCTTGTCGAGTGCCAAAGTGATTGCGCGCATAATGAGGACCGATGGCGTAATTGGATTTTACAAAGGGATGCTGTTTCCTCTCGTCTGCGCGGGAACGTTGAACTCAATTTTTTTCGGCGTTTACGGCAACAGTTTGAGAGCTTTGCAAATATCTCGAGGTAACGATCCCGAGAACATCGTACCTCGGGATATAACGGTGTACGAGGATACATTCATCGCTGGTTGCATCGGGGGTGTCGTTCAAGCTATCATGGCGTGTCCCAGCGAATTCATAAAAGTTCGCATGCAGACTGGACAAGGTGAGTTCTCAGGAATAAAATAAAATAAATAAAACATTGAGAAAAAAAAAAAAAAAAAAAAAAAAAAAATTCCGTATTTTTTCGTAAGAATATTTGGGATTCGCGGAGCGAACGTTCGCACAGAGTAGAAAACCGATTAAAAATCCAAGTACTTACAAAATAACTCTCGATGCTTATCGTAACTTCGGTATGCGAGGCCTCTACACAGGATTTGTCCCAATGCTATGGAGGTTTATAATTTTTTTTTACTTACCTATGAATAATCGTAATAATAATACACCAACTGCTATCGCATTATGATTATTAATATTATAAGATCGTAAATAATCTTCCGAGCGGTTTATCTTGTGATCCTCGAGGACAGAGACGTTTCCGCGAGCGGATTGTACGTTTTGGCTTATCTTTACATGCGTCACCATCTACACGGTCATCTGGAACTCCATCCGGGTGCTTTCGAGACTCTTATGGCCGGTGGTATTGCTGGTAACTATTTTAATGCGTATAGACGATCTTTTTTTTTTTTTTTTTTTTTTCTTTTTTTTTTTCTTGAATTATTATACGATTTTGGATGTAACAATAACATTGTGACAATAGGAATGATATCTTGGATACCGATTGTACCGTTTGACACAATCAAGTCGCGAATGCAGGCCGACGATCTTCGTAATCCAATTTACAAAGGAATGATAGATTGCGGCATGAAACTCTTCAGACTCGGTGGCGTTCACGTATTGTACAAAGGTTTCGTTATGATCGCACTGCGATCTTTTCCCGTTAACGCATCGGTTTTTCTCGGCTACGATACAATTATGCAATTTTTTAAATACGCACACGACAATTCTACGCGTTAATTATTAAGTACACGACGCTCGTCGCACGAGTCTCGGGATAAAGTTTTTCTTTTTTTTTTTTCTTTTTTGTTGTTCTTGTTGCTGTTGTTACTTTAAAACTCTAATTCCCTAACGAAATTCGTCGATTTTATACTGCATTTATTAATCTTCTGTACAGCGAGCTTCTGCGAAAGAAGAGTAACCATTCGTTACGATTCGATACAACTAATGGTAAATGGTAAAAATATATTATCATAATAATGTAAAACAATTTTGTTTTTTTTTTTTTTTTTTTTTTTTTCGAGATGTAACTCCTATGTTCCTTCGTATTCTTCATCTTTTTTTTTTTTTTTTTATCTCTTCTTTAATTAATAATATTTTCTCGTTCGCAAAATAATTCAGTGACGACTAAAGAAAGTGACAAGAGTAAAAATAAATTGTACATTCGTTTCACGTTTTTTTTGTTTTTTTTTTTTTGTTTTAAAATGCCTATTTACGCGTGTCGAAAATAAAGAAAAAGATAAATCCTTTGCTGCTGTCTTTTTAAAGTATCGCTAAAATTCTTTCTTTCTCTCTCTCTCTTTCTCTCTCTCTCTCTCTCTCACTCTCTCTCTCTCTCTCTCTGAGGTCAGTTACAACATTTACAAATAATAAACGGCCGTGTCCCCCTCGTAGTGTTGTGAATTCGTGAATTACTGCGCTCATTTTTGGTTTTTTTTTTTTTTTTTTCGTGTTTTTTCTCATTTCTTCGTGATTTCGAATGGATTTTTTTTTTCTTTTTGTTATTTCGTGGAGCGGAGGAAAACGTGGATTCGTGTCTGAAGAATAAAGAGAGAAAAACAGAAATGATTATTATTGCGCGATCGATAGAGTTCTCGCGTATTCCTCCGTGGCGCGCAAAAGAGAGCAAATTTTGTTATTTGTTTGAATTTTTTTTTTTTTTGTTTTTTTTTTTTTGGTTTTTCTAACTAATTCACGTAGGTATGTCTCGACTAATTCATGAAAATGTGAGCAACCAATCACTCTCATTCGTTATTCCCATCTATTTTTTTTTTGTTTCTTTATTAATAGTATTACTATTTTGTTTGTTTCTTTTTTTTTTTTTTTTTTTTTATTCATTTAGTTATTATTATGCAATTGTAAGAAATTTTAAAAACGATCCCACGTACACACTTTCACGGTGGCCGGTGGGAGCACAGCTCCGAATAAATCTTATGCGTTGTATCTCTATTATTTATTATATTTATAAGCAACCATTGGATATTTTGGTACAATTAAATTTTTTTATTGTATATCTGTCCCCCTCTTCGCTTTCGTTTCATTTTTTTTTTTTTTTTATTTCATTTATTTATCTTCACTTTTCTTTTCTTTTTTTTTTTTTTTTTATTTAAAAAACAACATATACTTTTACGTTTCTTTTTTTCCTTTCCTCTCAAATGGGTTTTTCAATCTTATTATTCATTAATGTTACTTGGTTTTTTTTTTTTTTTAATTTTATTTATTATTTTTTGTTTCTTTTCGTTATGCCAATCTGCATAACTGTACGATTATTTGTTTTTTCCATTGATTTTGTTTTTTTTTTTTTTTTACTTGTAATCTTTTCATTGTTGAAAAAAGTTTAGCGCGACCGAGCTGCGGGAGTGCGGGGGCGCGGTCGGCATTGTTAGTATCGGTAGCACATCGGGTTTTCTTGGTGAGCGATTTACTGTTTTTGTTTTTGTTTTTTTTTTTTTTTCACAATTCTCTTGTTATTATAGTTCTCCTTTGTTGTTTTATTTCATTTTCGCCCCGTCGGTGTGTCTGTGTCAATTCGTGTAATTGTTCTGATGTCGAATTCGTGTTAAATAGAGTGCGTCTCTCCGTGTATAACATATTTTTATGACTTGCGGTTGGGGGGTCTCATCTTACGAGACTTGTCGATCGTATCATCCAATATTCCTATATTTTTATCATATATATTGTATTATATATATATTTACCTATTTTATTATGTTTTTTTTTTTTTTTTTTTTGTTTGTTATAGTTATCATTATCATTAATACGAATATATGATACATTTCAAACAACGCCCCTCTGCCGGCGTGTCGGGAGGCGATGATCAGTGTGAGGATTTTTAAAGTTCCATGCGAAGGGGGAGGGGGCGGCGGGGGCGGCGCGGGAAAATTAAAGAAAAGCCTCTTTCCCCATTTTCTTAGATGCGAAGGGCCTCTATATCACATCCAAAATAATATAATATGGTATCTCTAAACACGACGACGGCGACGGCGGGGCAAACGACGACGTTGGCGCGCGCGGCTTACGGCCGTTCGTACCGAAGTAAACGCGATAAAACATCCATCGATTTTGGGGAGAGAGCCCCCCGCGGGGTCTCTTCTTTATTATTTTCCCACTTTGATCGTCGACTCCCCAACACAATGCACGGCGAACCTTAATTAAGAAGGGACTAACATCCTCATTATTACGTGCTGATGACACTGAGTACACCATAAAAATTAAATCATTGCCGTCGGATAAAAGAAAAAAAGAAAAAAAAAAAAATAATAATCAAAATTAATATACACAATAAAAATCATTAATTACGAAAAAAAAAAAAAAAAATTCATCGTCGGTCGTTCAGCGCAGCGTCAAAAATAAGAATACAAGAATTGAACATTAGATTGTTTGTTTTCTTTTTTTTTTTTCGTTTTTTTCGTTTTTTTTTTTTTTTTTTTTCTTTCTCTTCTAAAAGTGTATACGCGGTGTGTTTCGTTTGTATGTTTACGTGTGTGTAATCCGTATGTAAATTTATTTTTATTTATTATTTTTTGTTTGTTTTTGTTTTTTTTTTTTTCTTCTTTTTGTTGTTTTTTTTTTTCTGTGTCTGTCGCCCCCCTCCCTACCCTCGGGTCAGTCTCTCTCTACACCCGCGCGTCGACATAATCTCAGCGACTCTCCCGTAGTTCGCTGCTCTCTCCGTTGTCCTTCTTCCGTTTTATGTATAATATATTTCTCTCTCTTTCTCTCCCTCTCTCGCGCTCTCTCTCTCTCTCTCTCTCTCTCTCTCTTTCTCTTTTATTTCTCCCCCATCACAAAAATTCGCCTTTCAGGCGCAACTAACGAGAGTAATTACTCACACGTCAAGAACGCCGCATAGAGACATTGTTTTGTTTTTTTTTTTTTTCTTTCTTTCTTTTTTTTTGTCTGTTTGTTTTTTTTTTTTTTTTTTTTTTTTTTTTCGCTAACAACAATAATTTGCTTCTTTTTTTTTTTTTTCTTTTGTTTGCTCTGCATTTTCGTTTAGTTATACGGACAATTCGACGTAAACTAAGGACTAACGATTGGGCAGCGCGGTAGTGTGTTTCCACCTGCAAAGGAAACGAGATCGGTGTTTTTTTTTTTTTTTTTTTTTTCTTTTTTTTGTTTTTGTTTTGTTTCCGGTATTTAATTTAAACGTCACGAGAAACGCGAAATTGCGATTTCGACGTTTTTATTTTTTATTTATTATTCTTAAACTTTTTTTTTTTTTTTTTTTTTTCAATTTTTTGTTTTCATATATATTTATGTATAAACGCGCTCTTGTCTACCTTTCTTTCGCACGTCAACGGTTAGACCAATTTATCTCACCAGCTCAGGGGCGGGCGCGCGTCACAGGTGCCGTTGTGGCGGAAACTGGAGTGTTGCTTGTTGCCGTCAAAGCACCGCGTCGTTCGACTTCCAACTCGTTTAGCTTTTTCCACAATTCGTCTCTTTCCTTCTCTCGTTTCTTCTCTCTGTGGAATACGAAATATTGAAAATTAAAACAATGTTAGAGAACGGAAAGACGGAGTTCGAAGAATTATCGAAGAAATCGCAATTAGAATGGTATTACGACGGTTCGCGTTTTACAGGAATTTTTTTTTTTTTTTTTTTTTTTTGGGGGATTTTACGCGAACCGATCGCTGTTTTGTGACTCACTTTTGCCTCTCAGACTTATAGCTGGCAGTAAGTTCGTCGAATAGCTTGCTGTTCATTTCCATAAAGGTTTTCAGAACGTTATAGACGAGCGCTACGATCGTCTGATTCCAGTGTTCCTTGCTAATCCTGTACAACGCTGGGAACATTATTCCCATTATCACGTGATTGTTCTCCTCAATCAGCGACATTATATACTCATTGTTCCAGAAGTACAATGCTCTCTCGGCGACCTGTAAGCGCAATTGAAAATTATTATCATACGGCGTGTGTATTAGGATTGCAAGCCAATCGGCTTTGGAGGAGAGAAACATCAGTTTCGATATCTATGTGTAAATTTGTTTTTTTTTTTTTTACTTTGAATTTGTAATTATTGTGATGAATAATTGTTATTGAGAGACGCGGCAGAGTCTCGACGCTGAGTGGTTTAAAAAAAAAAAATAATTGAGGCGATAACATCGAGGGATACTTAGTTTTTATATGGTAATGTTGAGTATCAATAAAGTTTGACTCGTTTTTTTTTTTTTTTTTTTTTTTTATAAATGATTGTAGGAAGAAAAAAATTAATGGAAGTTTCGTTATGTTAATGGAGTATCAGCTTTTAAATTAATGGAAAACTAAATGTCTACGTGTGTTTATTACTTCAATAGAATAATTTCATTCGAAAAACGCAAATTTCCGTTTAATTTTTTTTTTTTTTTTTTTGCGGTAAGACGGTACGCAACGTGCGATTTGCCTGAACCCCGTAACCTTTCTTTGCCGTTCGATAAATTACGACACGAATAAAACGACGACAATATATATGAATGTCGAAGTTCGATAGGTAAAAGTCGAAAGTCGATATATATCGCGACACACCAACTTTTTAAGAGGGCGACCATTGGCTTAACCAATCCCTTCCTTCCTTTGACCGAAACGCGCATTTTTACTACGTTTTGGAAATTCGTTTTTTTTTTAATGGATTACTTGAAAGTGCGGCGGCGATACGTAACGGGTGATTTACCTGAACAACGGTTCCTGTATTTTAACAAATCTGCTAAACTAATCCACTCCGAGCGTTTATCCCTTCAATACACTAATTTCGCCCGAAAACACGCATTTTCACTACATTTTCGATTTTTTATTTTTTTTTATATTACCTGAAAGTGCGGTGACGATACGAAACGGGCGATTGTCCTGAACAACGGTTCCTGTATTTTTATCCCTCTAATACACTAATTTCGCCCGAAAACACGCATTTTCACTATATTTTCGATTTTTTTTTTTTTTATGTATTACCTGAAAGTGCGGTGACGATACGCAACGAGCAATTTTCCTGAACAACAGTTCCTGTATTTTTATCCCTCTAATACACTAATTTCGCCCGAAAACACGCATTTTCGATTTTTTATTTTTTTAATTTTTTTTTATATATTACCTGAAAGTGCGGTGACGATACGCAACGAGCAATTTTCCTGAACAACGGTTCCTGTATTTTTATCCCTCTAATACACTAATTTCGCCGGAAAACACGCATTTTCGATTTTTAATTTTTTTAATTTTTTTTTTATATATTACCTGAAAGTGCGGTGACGATACGCAACGAGCAATTTTCCTGAACAACGGTTCCTGTATTTTTATCCCTCTAATACACTAATTTCGCCGGAAAACACGCATTTTCGATTTTTTATTTTTTTTATTTTTTTTTAATGTATTACCTAAAAGTGCGGTGACGATACGCAACGGGCAATTTTCCTGAACAACGGTTCCTGTATTTTTATCCCTCTAATACACTAATTTCGCCCGAAAACACGCATTTTCACTATATTTTCGATTTTTTTTTTTTTTATGTATTACCTGAAAGTGCGGTGACGATACGCAACGGGCGATTTGCCTGAACAACGGTTCCTGTATTTTAACAAATTTGCTAAACCAATCCCCTCCGTGCGTTTATCCCTTATACACTAATTTCGCCCGAAAACACGCATTTTCACTAAATTTTCGATTTTTTTTTTTTTATGTATTACCTGAAAGTGCGGTGACGATACGCAACGGGCAATTTTCCTGAACAACGGTTCCTGTATTTTTATCCCTCTAATACACTAATTTCGCCCGAAAACACGCATTTTCACTACATTTTCGATTTTTTATTTTTTTTATTTTTTTTTAATGTATTACCTGAAAGTGCGGTGACGATACGCAACGGGCGATTTGCCTGAACAAGGGTTCCTGTATTTTAGCAAATTGGCTAGGTTCTATGACATCCAATATTTCCTCGATTTCGCCAAGAAACATCACCTCCTTCTGGCTACATGTTTTAGGCCAGAATTTTAAGAGGCCACGTACAACCGGCTCCGTGAGAGTCGCGTCTTTTTCCAAAAACTGTACGACGCAGTAAGCTAGCTGCGCGTGATACAGCGACAGACACTTGACCTTGTGTAGTGGTAGCAGCACCTGAGAAAAGAGGCAAACGACCATCGTTAGAAAGTCCCAAGATAAACGTCGACGAATCAAGGAGACGAGTGCACTTTTTTTTCTTTAACTTATATCTCTTAAAAATCTCGAGAAAAAAATTATCTTTTTTTTTTTTTTTTTTTTTTTTTTTTTTTTTTTTTTCCCTTCAAGTTACCTTTACTAAGAACTGCTTGTGCTCAACCTTCAGCGGAAGAGCGAACCCGTTGATGATACTGCCGAGAATCTCCAGCAGCTCGCCGACACCGTTGAAATGTTCCGTTTCGTACACAAACCTGAAAAATAAAATAATGATTAATCGATTCTTTGGTATTTTAGATATGCGACTCGATGAAATTTATGATTAAATTCAGTTTTTCGGTACCTGAGAAAGATGTTGTTTATCTGTTTGCGTATGAAGGCTCGAAGGCCGAGGAACTTTCCATAAATACGATGCAAGACTGTCTTCAAGAAATCTCTTTCCCGAGGGTCTTCCGAGTCGAATAAGTCCAACAACTGTGTGAATACAAGAAATTCGTTACGATATTATGTACAATTTTTGTGAGAAATTTATTATTCATTTTTTTTTTTTTTTTTTCATACCACACTGAGGGCAACAAGAATTTTAGGGTTTTTTTTTTTTTTTTTTTTGCTTTTTTGCACTTTGGTGCAATTTTTTTCGCTTGTATAATAAAATTCTCGATGTTTTAATTAATAATTTTGTTTCCAAGTGGAGAACTGATGCTTAGCGTCGGTATTTCTCACCTGTAAAACAAATTTTTGGTCGATAACTCGCTTGCCGATCGTTGGCTGAAAATCCGACGACTCCAGAAAGCGAAGAAAGAACTCGTAGACCAACTGTAGGTGGGGCCAGCTAGCCTCGAGGGTCGGGTCGTCTTCCTCCGGGTCAAAGTCCGGATTTTCACTAGGCGGCAATGTTCGAAACAAGTTTGCCGAGATCTGGAGACAGTGGAAAAAAAATTAAATACAATAAAAATTAAAAAAATTCGTATGTAATTCCGTAATTATTCGTAATTATTTTTCCTTAAAAAAAAAAAATTCCTTATAAAAATAAAAAATGTTGGTATATAATTCCGTATTTCGTAACTATTTTTCCTTAAAAAAAAAAATTCCTCATAAAAATGAAAAATTTTCGTATATAATTCCGTATTTCGTAACTATTTTTCCTTAAAAAAAAAAAAATTCCTCATTAAAAATGAAAAATTTTCGTATATAATTCCGTATTTCGTAATTATTTTTCCGTAAAAACAATTCCTTGTAAAAATTTAAAAATTTCATATCTAATTCCGTAATTATTCCATATTTCGTAATTATTTTTCCTTAAGAAAAAAAAAAATCCTTATAAAAATACAAAAAATATATATAACTCCGTAATTATTCCGTATTTCGTAATTATTTTTCCTTTACAACGAGAAAATAATAAAAGAGAAATTAATTGTTGAGGAATGTGGAGCGTCAGGACGTAACATTAATAAATAATTATTTTATTCGTATATTCCTATTAAACATTCATATCGCCGGCGAAAAATAAAAGAAATATCCAAAATACAAGACGAGGATTACGTTTATTTAATTCTTAGCGATCGATATTATTAAATATATCGTAAAAACGTTTTTTCGCGATCGATTAACTCCTCATGCGCGGGATTTTCGCTGAGCGCTTTTTTACGCATAAATAAAACTGCGAAATTGCGTAAAATTTTTCGTTGAATCATAAAAAAAAAAAAAAACATTTCGAAGTTTTTTTTTTCAATTTTTTTCAGAATTTTTTCTCGATTTTTTATAGTTAAATTGACCATTTGAAAGAAAACGACTGATAGGCAAAAAAATTGATGTTATTACGTTGCGTTACCCATAGATGAGGAAATAATAATAATTCATATATAATTTACATTACCATCTTAATAATCTCGGGGTAAACAGGTTCGGTGAGAACACCCCGTCCCACTGTGATGTATTCAACGAGTTCATTGAGAGTGCTGCGCTTGATCTCCTTTCCTTTGAGATCGGCGACAGGATCCATAAAGTCGAAAGCAACGCAACATTGCTGCAACTTCCTGATGAACAGATCCTCCTGTTCCGACGGCGTAACATCTGCGAAAAAAAAAAAAAAAAAAAAAAAAAAAAAAAAAAAAAAAAATTACGAAAGATTAATAAATGAATTATTAATTAATTTCCCGAGATAAGCAAACAATCGGGTCGACGTTCGATAGAATTATATTGGGACGTTAAACGACAAAGTGCTATCAATCTTTTTCTCAGCCAATCGGGTCGGTTTGGCATTCTTTGTCGTCTCGGAGCGGAGTTTGCGTTAGCGGGCGGCGCGCGCGTTATAAAAGTCAACGGGCGTAACGCTTAGCCATTGGTATTGCCCGCTCATCGGTCTCGTGGCCGGCGCCGTGTACTGAACGTAAAATCGCTGTGCGTTACGTAATGGTACTTTCTAAGGTTTGACGATGGATCCACACAGCACTCGTCACGTAGATGGAACGCGACGACAAACGGGGTTTGCACCGGTGCGGTATCCGATGTTTGCTGATATTCTATTTTTTTTTTTTTTTTTTTTCTTCAACATTCCATAACTTTTGACGCGTCTCTGACGTACTGAAGCATTTTTCAACCCCTTTTAGCGTATAGTATTTCTAATGTCCCGATGAAAAGAGAAAAAAAAAAAAAATTTCCCGCGACGCTAAATCTGATTTAAAAGAACTTTAGTTTCGTTTGTTTTGAAGGATTAACGTCGTTGTTAAATTAAAAAAAAAAAAAAAAAACTAAATTCGTCGAAATTTTCCGCGATGTTTTTTTTTTCGATCGATTTTTTTTGTATGTGAAAAAATTCGTTAAATACGAAAAAATCGCGAAAAAAAAACTAATAAAATGTGTCGAAATGGGATCGCGAATTTTTTTTTATCCTCGATATTTCGGTAAATGAAGAAATATACGCTTAATAAGCAAAACGAAAATAAATATGACTCCGAAAAATTTGTGTATGAAACGGGTGTCTAATAATAACAAAAGGCTGAACCGCATAGTCTCTTCGTAAACTGATACCGAGTGGAAGAGTCCCCGCAACAACAATTGCGTTGTGTCTGACGAAAGGTAGAGAACAGAGCGAAGCTACGATATCGAGACTTTCCGTTCCGTCGCATGCAGTCAATGACACAGAGAGGCAATTGACAAAGGCGCGATTCTTAATAGCTCTGCTCTATGGGATCGAAGCGATGATACGTGAGTCGATTGATAGAAGCATTAAAAAAAAAAAAAAAAAAAAAAAAAAAAAAAAAAAAAAAAAAAAAAAAAAAAGTTTGTAAAGTGCGATATATCGAACGCTGAATGCAATACGCAAGTTAAAAAAACGAAATAAAAAGAAAAATTGCATACGGGAATATCGGTTCTATTGGTAGCGAATGACAATAACGGTGAGGTATCGCGCGAAAGGGGAAGAAATTATTCGCGAGAGATGGAATTCGAGTTTGTCGTGTCGATTCCATGGATGGTACTCGATGCCCACCTACATGGATCGTCAATCGGTGGCGAGGCGCTCGAGGGGTCAGCAGGGCAGTACGGTTATTTCGGTACGCTGCTCGGTCGACTAGTGGGTATCGTCGACGACGATACCGTATAGTCGTCGTTGTCCTTTGAGTGCTTCGACCAAACTATTACTACATACATACGTACAACTAACAAGTATCCGACGGAAAGTGCTCGGAGTTCCCTCTATCAATCTATCTATCTATCTATCTGTATCTTCGTGTATATTGCATATACGTCTGTATATGAAAGTCACCGATATGTACACATTTATAACATACATATATATATACATATATATATATATTTATGTATAATACCGCCGAGAAACTGGAGCGGCTTCGGTCGGAACGAGAACGTCAGAGATACGAGAACGATGTGCTCGCGAAGTATTCGAGACCCGGAGAAAGAGAAAGAGATAAACGCGAAGGATAGAGAAATTTCGAAGGAATTGGCCTCTTTTTGGCTTCAATATTACTCCTATTTCTCGCGTTCAATGAAACAGGTGTACCTATAGAGTAGAATAAAGGGGATATAGATACGATGATAGCGAGAGAACGAGACAATTCGACGAATCGGAGCGAAATACCAATTAGCGCACCCGGAGATCGCAACTTTCGATCGTCGAAAAATTCGTTACGAAATTTTTTTTTTTTTTTTTCGATATTCAATACGTTTCACCGTAAAAAAAGTTCGTATCACGAACACGAAAAATTTTAATTTTTTTTTTTTTTTTTTTCGGATTTCATCGATTAATCGAGAGAAAAAAAAAACGTATAAAATTGATTCCTTACAAAGCGAATATGCATCGTTCGCCGAGAATCTCTCGAGATTCGTCTTCGGTAAAAATTAGCATAATATGCTATTGAGAAGATCGACGAAAGAAAGAAAGATATACGCGAAGCGAAAACGAGATGAGTGAACAAATGCGAGCAATTCGTTTAATCGGCGATCCTTACCAGAGTTGCGAGAGCTGCGCCTACGTCATATTCGACGTGTTTATCGCACGTAGTACTCGTGCGATTGGGGCCAAGTCACGAGGAGCAAAATTGCCGTGAAGTATAATACATCATAATACGCATATATTCATAGAGCAATAGTAGTTATAGAACGACATTTGATTGGATTAATCGATTTCCTGGTCGTCAGGATTATACACTCGAAACATCGAATCTCGTGCTCTCGCGCGCGGGAATTACCATTTTTCGTCATTTTAACAATTATCGACAATTTAATAAATTTTATATAATAATAATAATAATTTTTTTATAATTTTTTTTTTTTTATATTTTTTTTTTTTTTTTTTTACATAAATGTTATATATTAATGTATATATAGTATATATACGATAGTTATAACACATCGGAGAGAAAATTCGAGTCTCGATTTTTATTACTGACGTTATTCTCTATTTGTGTTAAATTCGAATTTACGATCGACTTGATAAACGTTCGTATCGAATTCACTGGCAACCGGTGAGTTAAGTTCAAATGGTCATTCGGTCGCATTGCCGTAGTCCTCTGTAAGATTCGTATATATAGGTATATAGTACGTCGAGGTACTCGTGATACATTCGTCTCTGTATGCGTGCTGTACACACTAATACCGTATAAGAGTCCGGCGCGTGCTTGCAAATTGATGGACTCGACTCGCGGACGCACCTTTGTTTGCTATAGAAACGGTTCGGCGTAAGTGCACTCGCGGAAAGAACAGAAGTTTTTCTTTCCTTCGTTCCGTACGGAGTACTTATGGGATTTATCTATTGTCAATGGAGAATAAAGAATTCGATCCGTGCAAAATTTTGCCGCGTAACGATAGTTACACGACGATATTTGCTCGATATCGTTACATATTATACTTCGAGGATTTATCGAGGAGGCGCTCGATATATTTTTTTTTTTTACGTCGATCAATTCAATGAAATTTCATTCTTATTTTCTTCCGCATCAGTGAAAACGGTTATACAACGACTAGAGACTCGCGGAAGTATGAAATTCGAGTACCGAAAGAGAAAAAAATAGATCGAGAGAACGAGCGTAAGAGACGTATAGCGATCCTGTAATACAATTACGTTCTCTCCGTTGAATCGATCGAAATCTCGAACGATCTCTTGCAGCAGTATTGTCCGATCGGATTATTGTTCAATCAGCAAAATCATCGAATCATCGAGATTTTTTTTTTTTTTTTTTTTTATTAATTAAATAAATTTTAATTAACCGTGAAGAGTCGCCGAGTGTTTCGAGATCGAAATTTACGAGGGGTTTTTGTAAAAGCCGGAGGAAGCCGCAGATTGAAAGTAATTCATTATTATTGTTTATATTTATGCTGTTTTAGATATTCATTAAATAAATTATTTTACCGCTCCTTTATATGGGAGCAGTGAGTGGGATTGATGTTTTTTTTTGTTTGAAGGACATAAAGCAATTGTATTGAATTCGCTGCCGTTACGTGAGCCGCGGGAGCGGTTCATTGCGATTTTTATGTTTTCTTTATTCGGTCTCTCGTTTTTTTTTTTTTTTTTTTTTTTTTTTTTTTAATAATGTCGATGCTTTATAAAGACAGTAAATAAAAACCGTTTTATAGTTATTGAAAATTTCGCAGCGATCGAAAAATTCGGAATTTTTTTTTTTTTTTTTTTTTTCGTGAATTTACATTTTTCCTTTGCGATGTTTTTCGAGACGAGAAATGTTGTCCCGGAGGTCGGAAGCTACTCTCAAATTGAAATAACCCTGCGAGGAAAATGTATATACAGATAACGGATGGTATATCCAGTAAAGAGGAAGGATGCCGCGCGAATGGAGCCGCAGTGTGTTCAAAGATGAGAAAAATCCCATCAGGAGAGCCGAAGAGCGCAAAGCGAATAAGCGGTTCTTTTTGAAGGATGGAGTTATGATAGAGACTGCATAACGGAAAGACAAAAAAAAAGAAAAAAGAATAATAATAATAAAAAAGTAACCGTAGTAAAAGGACGATGGAAGCGCGGCGCGGATAAAGACCGCGCGGGGATGGTGGATCAGTGAGAAAAGATGAATTTCAATGAGGGCACATCGTCATCCACTAGACGAGCGACTGAAAGCATCGCGGAGAGCTCATAAAAAAAAAAAAAAAAAAAAAAAAAAAAAAAAATGAAGAATAGATCGCGGAAATATGCGAAAAGAAAAAAAAAAAAAAAAACATCGAAAAGAAATGAATTGCACGAAAGAAAAAAAGGGAATCTCTTGGAAAACGAATAAAACGAATGACTCGCGAACGCGTGCAGTGAAGAATTTTCACGGAAGTATACAAGGGATTACCTGTTTAATATGTATGCGAGAGAATCGCAACGCAACCCGTTCTGTTAGCAAAGCTTGTGCGCTGTTCTCTCTATTCGTAGTGAGCGAATGAGGGGGTGAAAAAAAAAACGCCGGAGAAGGCCACGTCTTTCACACAGAACTGTAGAAGAAGAGAAGAAGAGGACTCTGTGGTTCATGAGTTTTCATTCATATTAACGTCGGTGGAATGGCGTATACATCGAGGTGTATGAACAGCGAGAGGAGAGGTCGAAATGCGTAGGTAGAGGAGAGCTAAAGACGAAGGATGGACTCGAATAAAAAAAAATCTCCGGATATATGAGGTTCTTTCGCGATTACGCGCTGCCAAAACGCCTATCAAAATCAATACAAATCATGGAAAATAAAAATATTACCAATGATTTCTAACGCGCATTGTTCCGAGTCGATTGCTCGCGTAAGAAATATAATAAAAATAAAAAAAATATACATCGACATTTATCATCGTACAAATCAATTGTATTATTATTATTATTATTAAAAAATGAAAAAAAAAAAAATATTTTGCAAAAATAATAATAATAAAAAATTTGATATTAAATAAATCGCAGATATTCCCGTAAATTGCCGCGACGAGAACTCCGAAAAGTGTGCTAAGGGTCCTCATTCTTCTTATTCCCATCGGCCAATCTCTGTAACCGTTTCGCAAAGAGATAGCTATGCCAAGAATTTTTTTTCTCTCGACCGCCCCTCGACGATATCATTCTCTTTCTTTCTTTTTGACGAGTATCGATAGATCGACCCTTGCCGCGCCTCAACACTTTTTCGTCACTCAGGCAAACCGTTCGCTCTCTTCTCTTCATTGCCTCGTCGTCGTTCTCACGTCCCTCGATATCTTTCTTCTCTCCTCGTGTTATATTGATTCTCGAGATGACGAGAGAGAGAGAGAGAGAGAGAGAGAGTATTTCGCTTCGTAACACTGACGGTCCTCTCTACTTCGTCGCCTTCGTGTTCTCTTTCTGTGCTTTGGCCCTATAAACCGCGAAAGTGCGGAACGCGGGGGACGAAGTGGAGAGCCATCGGGATTATCGTATATCGAGTGACGCCAACAACAACGACGACGACGAAGACGAGAAGGAGACTCCGGTGAACCTATAGTATCATCCGGAGAGAGGCACAGCATCCCGGAGTGCAGCTGTGACTCGCAACAACTCTCAAGTGGGGTCGCTGAGGCCACAGCCACTGTATACTTTGCGGGATGTGTCTCTACACTCTGTTGAACTATAAATTCACCTTGAAAGCCATTCAACCGGATAAACGATTAGAAGGATTTAAATATTTATTAAGACGATGTTGCATCGTTTCCTTCCGCATCTTTCTCCGTTGATATGAAAAAAAAAAAAATGGAATCCATATTTTCCCGAAATAGTAAACCACTTTAAGGCTTTCGCTCCGATATCTTTCGTAGCAGAAATTTCTCAAAAAATAATATTTTTACAATTATTTATAGCGAAATCGAAACGTCAGGATGTGAAAAGAGATATCTCCGCAGCGCAACGTCGATAAAGTTGAAATTAAAGAAATTAGAGATAAAAAGGATAAAAATAGAAAATTGTGGAAATTATTCATTAACGAAAAAAAAAAAAACATAAAATGCCAAATTGAAGAAAAAAATTAAAATTTTCTCGAAATAACTCGGAAACTGTTAAAAAAAAAAAAAAAAAAAAATCAATTTTTTTTTTTCGATAATGATAAACGTTTACGATTAAAAGTTTATTTTCCGACGAATTCAATGGAAAATCGCGTAAAAACTGTGCCTTTGACCGTCAAAGTTAAGTACCCGCGAAAAAAAAAAAAAAAAAGACGAAAATTAATTACAACTTTGTTTGCTCGCCGGCTAATTTCACGTGTTCTCAACCCCGAGGTGAATTGAGCGTAAATAGCGCTCATTAAAGATCGAAAGTGTAATTAAGTTGAAGTTTCCGCCGTAGAAGAGCGCTTTTCGCGCGTAATATCTGGCGAACTATTGATAATCAATTTCTTTTCAATTTCGTTCGAAGGATCTCTCTTATTTGATTCGCGAAGATGAGACAGCGCGAGAGAGAAGAGTAAGCGAGCGGAGTAGAGAGCAGAGCTTTAGCTGAAAGGATCTTCTGCGAGGGATGAATGTGAGAGAAATAATATAAAGCATCAGTAGCACAGCAGCAATAGACGAGTAGAGAAGCAATTTCTTCTGCAGCTATTACTACCGTCCGTACATCTTTGCGGACGAAGCGGTATTAGCGGTCTCTCAATACAATACATCGAGCGTCGAATCGTTAACACGGTACCCTCTCGTAACTTCGAATGCTCCAAAGAGTTTTTTTTTCCCTCCTTTCTCCGCAAACTACTGTGTCATTCTCTATTGGCAAAACGAAGAAAACTCCTTCGGACTCTTTCACGCACCTTTCGTATTCAACAAACGATTTTCCATTGAGAAAAACCGAAAGAAAGTGATTCTGTGACGCAATATATCGATCTATATAGTACACAACATCGTAAAATTGCCGCACGCTACGCGAGAGATAGAGTTATTTATAATTTTCATTCATAACCTCAAACAGCGAATTTCCGAACACGCTAAGCGGCACGAACTTCGTTTGATTTATTTCAGCGTTGTTTAATATATTCGCGTAGATGGAAATGGTACAGCGTTACACGCGGTCACGGGTCGGGTTCGCCGCCGAGAGTGAGCAATTTTTTTTTTTTTTTTTTTTTTTTTTTTTTTTTTTTTATCTTTCGTGAAAGTAGAGAGACACCTAACTATACGTAAATGATGTGCTATAGGTAAGTGTACATTGAATAGACAGAGACGCGCGAATGTGTGTTCGTGTTGACGAGAACGTCACTCTGATGTTTCGGGTTGTGTGAGTTTATTGGTCCGGACGACGCGGGACAGAGGACGAACGACGGAACGTTCGAGGAACACACGCGGGGGAGGGATTGGGTACTTTAGACAAGCAACTCGCTTCGTTCTCCTTTGACCTCAGTGTGGGGCTCTTTGTTACTCGCAGCGTCGCTGGATCACGGAAACAATTATATTACCGTAAACACGATAGGGCTGAGGGAGCGGTTTTCAGACGGAGTGCTTTGAACCATAGGTCGTCACTGATGTCAGGATTTTCACGATAAATATATACGGGAAAAATCTATGATAACGATATCGGGGAGAATGAAATTTTCGAAAAATACCGAGAAACGTGAAGTCGTGACGATTTTTTCACAAAATGGAGTCAACGTATTGGAAATTTTTATACAATTCGAACGGCAAAAAAAATTCATACGTATACCTCAGTGTGATTTTTTGTTGTTACAATCGATTATATCGATTATCGATTTAAATGCCATTTAATACGCGAATACAATGCGCTGTAATCTACAAACGATAAAAACTATAAAAAAATGTCGCGATTAATTAAAATCGCTAAAAAAATGGCGGATTATTTTTTGAAAAAAAAAAAAAAAAAAAAAAATCTTCGAAAATGCATTTTCATGAAAATTAGCATTTATTGGTTAATATTTTTGCGAATCCATCAATTTTAACATTTCATTAATAAATCGCGCTATCGGTCAATCGATGTATTTAACTTTTATTAAATTTATAAATCGATTGAAAAATGAGAAAAAATAATTTTTTTTTTAAATCACAGATACAGATGACATTTTTTTTTGTACGAAAAAAATAATCAATCGTCAGAAAAAGATATCCTCGAAGTACCGAAAGCAGCACTGCGTTATTCTTCCGTTCGAAGTATCGCGATCGACTCTATCAATAATCGATATAAATCGTTCCGCGATCTGTTAAATTCGTAATTGTAGAATACGATGCACAGTATGCAGTATCTTACGCAGTCTTTGATCAGTGGATTAATGCAACGATTAAAACGTAAATAATTAATCCGTCGGGTTTTAATGGAAAGGGCGGTAGTTGCGGTTGAGGTTAAAGGGGTCGTAGAGCGAGCGAACGGCGAGAGGTCGAGTAGATGGAGTAAAGCGAACGAGCGGCTCGGGGTGCTTCGTCGGCCAATTATAAAATGCAAATTCGATCAAATATCTTTCCTCGAGTATCTTCTTTATTTATACATATATATATACACAAAATTTTCGTTATTTTTCATTCCCGTCAATCCGTCTGTTTTATTTCGTTGCTCGATAAATATTTCGCGTAATAAATCACGAGAGGAGAAAAATACGCGGAAAAATATTTCGATCGCATATTTTCGAGCATTTAATTGGTTAAACGCAATTAACTTCGACGATAACTCAACGAAAACTTTACGAAGCTTTGATATACATATATACAATATCGGGAAATGCGATAGTCGAGAGTTTCAAAGGGTTCAACGACAGAGGGATAAAATTAAAGTCGACTGAAAGTTACTCCGGAATACGTGCGAAAAGATCGAAAGAAAAAAGCACTGCAACGAAGTCGAAGCGGCGAGTCGTCGGCTCGGCGAATGAATAAAGTGCGGAAAGAAGGAAGTTGGAAGGAATAGTTAAGTTAGCGATGTATTAAAAGTAAACGAGTTGGTAGTGGCAAACCGAGTAGATAGGTACGTAGGTAGGGCTATGCCTGCTGTTGCCGGTGGAGGTTCTGCTTCTGCTGTTTCTACAGGAGGTTCTCGCGGCTCTCTTTCTCTCTCTCTCTCGGGTTGTATAGTGGGGTCGAAGAGAAGAGAGAGTCGAGAGCGTTCTCCGCTCGGCAGGCGGGCGGTCGCTGGCATTCTGGATCAATACTCCCACTACGAGGAGAGGAGAGCACACCACACCGACCGGGAAGAGCGAAACGTAAGCTTGTCGCTCCGTTCCTCCTCGTCGCCCTCGACGTCGTCGTCGTCGTGTTGCTCACCTCTGACCTCTGACTGATACCGATGCTGTTCGGGACTTTCGGGGAAAATTCTTGTAAAAAAAAAAAAATTCTTCGTACGAAAAAAAAAAAAAAAAAAAAAAAAAAAAAAAAAATTCGCGTAATAAATTTTTCATCGGAACTCTATACTCCAATATTTCGAAAGATAAAAAATGTAACGGAGGTAAATTTCGATGTAATTTTTTAAAATAGAGAATGCGACGAAATGCGGTATTTTTATATGAAAAAAAAAAAAATTATGTATATATATAATAACAGTAATGATAATTAGGAGTGAAAAGACGATAGTAGGAAAGGCGATAAATCTCCAGTGAGTACTCCTTGGCGCAGTCGGATGAAGAGCAGCATCAGGCCGAAGTACCAAGTGGCGTTGGGTAACGCCAATTAGCGGAACATAACCGGCGCGACCGCCTCCGCATCGAATGCAGTTGCGGACGTTGCGCCGGCAATGACGTCATACAGAGAGCAGCGAGGTATAGAAGGTGCACGTGGGTCGAAGCGACAGAGCAGGAGAATCAGCCGACAATGCCGGAGAGGCTTCGACGAACGAGTGATTTACACTTACGCTTTACTCGCGATGGTCAGCAGAGCGACAGAGGCTTACCGACAATTTTATATGTATCGTAAAGATTTTTTTTTTTTTTTTTTTTTTTTTTTTTTTTTTTTCGCAAATCATCTGCAATAATGAATCCGAAGAGATAGCTGATGGAGGTCTCGAAGAAAACGTTATTATCGTTATTATTTTTTAGAATTGATTAATATTATTTTTATTATTATGATTATTATGTTAATCTCATCTATGGAAACGCATTGCTGCATAACTACCGCCTCATTGAATTATTTATTTATCTTGAAATTCCCGAGAGAAAAAAAAAAAATTACGAATTTTTTCGATTTTTTTTTTTTATCTAATGTTTTTTAATATTTCGTTACGTAAAATATTTTTTTTCGTGTAAAAAATACTTGAAACGGATTACGCGAGATTATGGTGAATATTCTAATACTTTCGAAGTTAATTGTTGAAATTTGCGAGTCATTAGGAATGGAAAAAATTTTGCATGCAACGAAATCGTATTATTTTAATATTTACCAATTTGGGTTTTCATAGGTTTCGACGAAACTGTGGATGTCGCACCGCTATTGAATACGAACAGTCAGAAAACAGATTTGGCGCTCTCTGCGGCACAACTCTCTCCGCATAGCAGGTGTACGAAGAGTTTGAGGGGAATGTGCAATAGGCAGAGGGATAGAGGGGTATAATGTCGTACGGTATATATATATAAAGCGGTATATGTATATACAGTGTATGGAGGACTACGTGGCCCGCGTAGCACGCCGGGGGCGGAGGATTTACGACCTCGACGTACGCGCGCTGTTAACCTGACGTCATTCTCTCTCTTACTCCCGTCGACGCGAATCGACACATGCAGTTCCATGAAACGAGAGCAGCGGAATGAGATTATTATAAAAGACAAAAAAAAAAAAAGAAAAAAAAAAAAAAAAAAAAAAAAAATTTGATTATATTGAATTGTAAAATAGATTTTTTGCCAATATCGCAGCGTCAAAGTGCTTCGCGCGCTCGTAAACAATTTTAGCTTTTAGCCTCATGCGTACCAATCTGCATGTCTAAAAATCGATAAAAAATGGCAATTTTTTTTTTTTTTTAATAATTAAAAGAGGTTAAGAACGTCGCCATGAAAACTTTCGGGTTAATAGTTAGTTTTGCCTCTCGCGACTAATAAATTTATCGTATTGAAGAGATTTAATGCTTATTATCGAAAAAAAAAAAAAAAAAAAAAAAAAAATTTGATTATATTGAATTGTAAAATAGATTTTTTGCCAATATCGCAGCGTCAAAGTGCTTCGCGCGCTCGTAAACAATTTTAACTTTTAGCCTCATGCGTACCAATCTGCATGTCTAAAAATCGATAAAAAATGGCAATTTTTTTTTTTTTTTAATAATTAAAAGAGGTTAAGAACGTCGCCATGAAAACTTTCGGGTTAATAGTTAGTTTTGCCTCTCGCGACTAATAAATTTATCGTATTGAAGAGATTTAATGCTTATTATCGAAAAAAAAAAAAAAAAAAAAAAAAAAAAAAAAAAAATTGTTTACGCCATTTAATAGGTATTCAGGTTATTTTTATTTATTTTTTAACAGCGAATGACGAATTTTTTTTCCATACTACTTTGGACATCGTCCTCGAGAAACGCGTCTTTACGATTCTACGGATATACATATATGTATATCTATATATCAACATAGTTGCGCGGGTCCATCGGCTGCTGTTCGACTCAATTCTCGTTTAACTCAGAATTCTATCGACGTAAACGTTCAAACGCGCCGCTACGGATACGTAATATGTACGATTGACGAAAAGTAGTCGACGAAATAGTTAAACGAGCGATGATTCTCGCGTTATCGCGGAGATAACTTTTGTCTCATAGACATTCCCATCCGTCGTCCGATACTTCGATATTACCGATCGCACATTTATCATTCTCTTTCTTCAATTTCCGCTCTGACAACGAGACGGAAATGCGAATTCGTCGTTTATATATCGACGAGTGGAAAAAAAAAAAAAAAAAAAAAAAAAAAAAAAATTATCGAACGGTACGTGAGGAATCGGAATGTTGCAACAGTTGGACGACACGCCGAAAGGCTGTTGTTACGGAGAGAGGAAAAAAAATCGAGCGACTTAGCTGCGAGGAGTCGCGACGCGTTGCACCACACCACTCACGGATATTGCTGCCCTGACCTCGGCAATGAGCAGCAAAGCTTATACTACATACTACTGCACGATCTTGAATCGCAAAACACCGCGGGGCTCTCATTTTTTTTTTTTTTTTTTTTTTTTTTTTTTTTTTTTACTCTCATACTATTCCTTCTCTTGCCGTCGTAACCCCGAGCGCTCACATCACTCATACATCTTTTTGTTCCGAGTATATAATTCCGAGTTACGTGGAGAGAGAGAGATAAATTATCACGAGAAAAAAAAAAAAAAAAAAAAAAAAAAAATACACGGTGACCGCGACAGGGCACTCGTGACATTTTGTAGACTGATTCATCAATTATTCTCGATGTAACGCAGACAATATTGTTGAATGAGAAAATACATGTTTGTAGGTCACAACGTCTGGCGTTCGATGTATATATGTGAAAATACATCGACGAAGGCGTAAATGCCTTTAGTCTAACACTCGATCTGTTATTAATCGACGAGTCGCATAATTCGTAGTTGCGATTTAATTTTTATCAAATAAATCGATATATTACGTTAATAATCGTATTTTTCGATAATTACTGATTATTATTATTTCTAATAAGTTTTCCTCTAATACTCGATTATTTATCGACGCGTAGTATAATTCGTAAGTTCGATATTACGAAAAAAACTGCTGAATATTACTTTAATATGATTCGTTAATTATCGATAATTATTTCTAATCACTTTTCCTCCGATCGCCGCGTAGTATAATCCGTAATTTCGATTTTACGCAAAAAATTCCGAACATAACCCTAAAATTGTACAACTCGTCAATTAATCGATTCCCCGTTGATTTTTCTTTCGATTATCATACATAACCAACAAAAAATCATTGGAAAAGTGTACCAACGACTAATGACTTTCTCTACGTAAGACAGGTGTCTCCGGTACTTAATAATTGTTATTCCGTTACACGGGACACGTGGAAGTGGCTGTAACGAAACTCGGAAACGAAGCCGATGTATCATTAAACTTATGTACGAAGTCTCCGTCGCTGGGGACTCACTTCAGCAAGTGCCCCGGCAACGTGCAACTTCGCAACTCCGTACCGCGCGAAACTACACAATTCTAATAGTTCGCCGTGGCGAAGCTTCGTGTATACGAGCGAATAGAAGTGCTTAGGCATCGGCAATGTCGAACCACACGGAGAGTTGGAGAGAGCGGAGGGCTACGGAGACATTATTCAAGAGAGTAGAGAGAGATGGTGCGGCGGTTCTCTCGGCTCCGCTCGCCCCCGCCAACACCCCCCCCCCCCCCCCACCCAACCCCCTCCCACACCACCGCCTTTCACTCGCGTTCGCGGCGATCTTGACAGTGACCGAGTCGATCAACGTGGCGAAGTCAATTAGGGACGTCCGATATGCCTACGCCTGCGACAGTCACCACATCCCCGTGAGTAACGCCACCATATAGCAATGGCGTTGCCGGCAGATCGAGTTGTAGGAACCTATCGGTGGGGTGTGCATAATACGGGAGCTGAATATTGCGGCACAGGTAACCGGTAACGGCAGCAGTTTGATTTCGATTACGAAGCAGAGAAACCGGAAGTGAATAAAAAAAAATGTGAAAAAATTGTCGTTTACATAAATTTGTAATAAATACGTTATTTAATGGATTTTTTTCTGGTTTCGAAAAATTGATAAATGAAAATATTGATTGTTTTATAATAAACGAATTCAGGATGAAGTGAGTTGAAAAAAAAAAAAGAAAAAAAGTTGATTAATTAATTAATAGATTCTGTTGGTTTTTGAAAATTATTATTCCGATTTCGAATGAGTGAACGTTGTGTAAAGGTATATAAAAATTAAAAGGCCGTTTTATAATTGACGAATTCACGATGGAAATCGAAATAATTAATTGATTCTCATACCACCATTTTTTTTTTTTGTAAAGTCGATTGTAAACCGGGAATTCGTAACTATTTATTGAAAATTTTTATGTATTTTTTTTTTTACGAGTCGTAAATTAAAAGTTTAAAAAAAATTTTCGATTGAAGTAATAACGTTTTTTCGAAGATCGCCGCGGCGAGATCCTCGCGAAATTAACCTGTTTTTGTAATCTAAGACCATTTTTTTTCTTTTCATTTTGTAAAGATGATTGTAAACGGGGAATTTGCAATTATTTAATGAACACTTTTATATATTTTTTTTTTTAAATTTTCGATCGAAGTAATGACGTTTATTCGAAGATCGCCGCGGCGAGACCGTCGCGAAATTAACCTGTTTTTGTAATCTAAGATCATTTTTTTTTTTTTTTTATAAAGACGATTGTAAACGGGGAATTCGTAATTATTTATTGAAAAATTTGTTATATATTTTTTTTTTTTACGAGTCGTAAATTAACGACATTTTTTTAATTTTCACCGCAGCGAGATCTTCGCGTAATCAACCTGTTTTTGTAATCTAAGGCTCTATGCATTTTCACATTTGACGGAACTCGTAACCCGAACACGTGACAAGAGTCACTGGCATGACGGCGCGTGCCGACTCGACGAAATTGAGACAGAGCCGCGAGTTTATATACGCTATATACTTTAAATACATGCGGTTCGTCACTCTCGCCACGCTTCTCGTTCGTTACGCTGTACGAATTACAAAGCGCGTTTGTGTGAGTGGCGTTGCGACGAGTCGCGTATGAGAGGCGGTCGCGTCATTAATTCCTCTCGTTAATTTCCTCGTTCATGACCGCGTTTCGTTTCTACTGTGTATAACGCTATTCGCGTACGCGACTAGCTATGCGACAATCAAAGTCGAGTGATATTCGAGTCCTGTCGCCTGTGTCGTGTTTTTTTCGGGATCGCGAAGAGAATAACTCGATTTCGGTGATTTTAGTGATATATTACGATAGTTCCGAAGGCGTCCGCGAAATTAACCCGTATTAGTCGCTGTTCCCTATTACCCCTCATATTTTCGTACATTCGAAAAAAATAAGAAAAAAAAAAAAAAAAAAAAAATTCGAAAAATAAACGAAATTTTTATTCGAAGAAAAACAAAAAAAAAAAAAAATAACAATAATAAAATTGATATTTTCCTGAACCAATAAATTTCGCTAATTAACGATCGTAAATAATGCGTTATTACGCCATTGCGATATCGAGGGAAATGG
This sequence comes from Cryptus armator, assembly GCA_963971235.1. Taxonomy (NCBI): domain Eukaryota; kingdom Metazoa; phylum Arthropoda; class Insecta; order Hymenoptera; family Ichneumonidae; genus Cryptus; species Cryptus armator. The sequence goes on along the minus strand of OZ020239.1, from coordinate 4,172,049 downwards.
ATATTCTTGACAACGTGCAATCGCGTGAAATACAGTAGATATATATATATGTAGTATAATAGATATACGATCGAAGTTTCGATAATACTCTTCATGAGAAACACGTGTCGATTGACGTCGAGTTTATAGACGCGCCATTCATAGAACCGAAGAACTCTACAATAACGAAATCGAGCCGAAGAATTTCGCTTTATCAACGAAAAACAAAAAAAATCATTATAAATCCGACGTCAGTGTGAAATCATTTAAAAAAATAAGAGATAAAAAAAAACAAACATATTACGAACTCGTCGCGCGTCACTGCACTGCACCTTCGTGCGCAACTATCTCTTATTTTTATTTCATCGTGTAAACGGCGCTTATATCGCGATTCCCTTATCGAGCAGATGTCGCGATCCGGACATCACGATCTACGGCGTTAATCGGCGTGCAATTGTAATAATTAACCAGTAAATATCGTGAGATAGAAAAAAAAAAAAGTGTAACAAAAATATGACGATCGATATCGAAAAAAAAAGTGTAACAAAAATATTACGATCGATATCGAAAAAAAAAAAAAAAAGTGTAACAAAAATATTACGTTCGATATCGAAAAAAAAAAAAAAAAAGTGTAACAAAAATATTACCTTCGATATCGAAAAAAAAAAAAAAAAGTGGAACAAAAATATTACGATCGATATAGAAAAAAAAAAAGTGTAACAAAAATATTACGATCGATATGGAAAAAAAAAAAAAAAGGTGTAAAAAAAATATTACGATCGATATAGAAAAAAAAAAAAAAATTCAATGCGATGAATAAAAAATAAAAAAAAAGCCGCGATCCTCGGAATTAGTCTTCTTTAATGATTAATTTTTCGTCGAGAGTGTAAACGCCTTTAGTTACGTTAAATCGCTGTTATACATCGTAGACGAGAATATGTACTTTGTGCCACACGATCGGAAACACGTGCAAAGCTTATTTTAACGGAAAACGTAGTGAAAAGTGAGAGAAGCGAAGACTAAGAGGGATAGATAGATAGATAGATATAACGCGAGGGGCCTTTGCATCTCGACTGACTGCTTGCCGTTTATTGGCAGAGAGGTGAACGACACATTGCGCTCATGCCGGCGGCAGCGCCGTGTTGGTAGTGCTGCTGCCTGTGCGGTGTCGTAGCTGTTGCAAGGTGGATACGGTATTATAGTGGTACAACACTAGTATGAGTAGATATAGTGGTCAGACGACCGCGAACGGATCGAGCGTGCCGCGGTTTATGGGTCATCGCCATGGCCCATACTCCATAAGCCGCACATATTCGAGTGTTGCGGTCTGCGCCGCCAGTGGATGAACATGTATTCGCTTACGAAATTCGTGTAGTCGATAAAACCGAAAAACATAAATTTTTCGCTACTTGCGATATTCGATATATCAGGCGATTCACTAATCGCTGAATACCTAATAAAAGAACGTTTCCCAAAAAAAAAAAAAAAAAAAAAACACGAAATCGAACGAATAAAATTTCGATAAAAAAATCGCCATTTTTTTTTTTTTTTTTTTTTTTTTTTTTTTTTTTTTCTCGACAAATAGGTGAATCGATGTATTTCAATAACGAACGAAGCGGGTGTTCATTCATTTTACGATCGATCAGACACGCTTCAGTGTTTAATTTACAAAGAGGAAGGCTGTGGGGTCCTTTATTCGCTTATCGGAAATTCTTCGAAGTACGACGTAACAACCGATACATTGTGCAAGTTCACGCGATAAATCGAGAAATCCCTTCTCATTTCGCGTTTATGCTTTAACCGAAAGGAGTAAAAGCACAAGAGAGATACATCGAGGATGTCGCACAGTCGATATCTCTATACACTTCGTCGGTGTACCGATCTGTCGGGTCGGTGAATTCTACGAAATGTTTTTCCATTCCTACCGTCTCTCCTCCGCTCCCTCCACACCCTTCGAAGCTTATCGATGTACCGCGATAAGATATATTACGTTCGGAACCTTACGCGCGGGTTTCTCCCTCGGGAATCGGGAACACGGTATATTCCGCGCAATATGGTTATAGTATTCCAGAATATAAAATCGAGGCACGTATCCCCGCGAGATGATGAACCTGTTTCGTAGGAACCCCCGTTTTTCGAACTTTTATATCGTTTAATATATCGAATTAAACAAACAACGAAACTGATTATCCTTAATGTATTAGCGATCGTTAAGACTTTTTTTTTTTTTTCGATAACAAATTAATTCGACTATTTGTGTACTGTTTTCGTGAGAATTCGCGCGAAATAAAAAAAACTTATTTATAGGTTATGATTTATTTATTATCTATTATTATTATTATTTGTTTATTTATTTACTATTTTTATTTTTGTGTAAATCTTTTTTCGAATATCGTAAAAATTTTCTATTGAAGTATCGCTTCGATATAAAAAATTTATCGATTTTTACGCGCGAGAAAAATATCGAGATCCCCTTGAAGATTGAAAATTGGAACGAAACGTCAAATGTTTTCTCGCTCGACTGCGTACTGACGGATGCTACGTGTTTACTAATGCCGGTACGTGTAGTATACGCGTCGATGTACACACACAGCCGGTCAATGCGGAGCTCTTCAAATCAGGCATTACGAATCGATTACATAGCGTCGATTCGAACGCAGCAGGTGTAACCGCGCCTGACTGTTTGGTCGGCTATCGAGGAACGAGCCTAACGTTCATTCAATACCCTCGCGACGACTGCATGACCCACATTCTTCGTGTTTTTTTTTTTTTTTTTTTTCTTCTTTTTTTTTCACCGCTCCTTCTTACGCGCGATCAAAAAGTATAATCAGAAAAACTTTGTACTCCGAGCGTATTAACGCGGACAAACGGAGACACTCGCGAGTACAGTGGAGCGTAAAATTTTGTCAATTCGTAAGCGAACTGTGACGCAATTTTTTTATAGGTTAAAAAAAAAAGTACAGCGCGGAGTTCGCGAATCTTTGCACGGGAATAAAGATGAGGAAGAAGAGACGCCTAGCGTTCGTCAAAGAAGCGTGCGCGGCATATTGGCAATATATATATATATATACAACGGTCAAACGAAATAGAAACGGAAAATATATAGAACACAAACTGCGAACGGAGAAGAATTTCGTAACTCAGCGACGAAAATGGCTTGTTAAAATATATTTTTGTACTTTGCGCGGAAATAGTGAATAATTTGCCGTACGTATTTTGGCAAACGTTCGCCGTGTCGAAGCGGTCACGATAATACGCGAGGAAGAAATTGCTCTATGACGTGACCGCGCGGTGCGGTTATGTGTGTGCGTGCGTATCTTTTTCTCGTTGGCGGGGGCAGAGCGTGAGTTAATCCCCGAGAGAATTATGTATATAGGAAGAGAACGACATATTAGTCATCTGCGCTAAGCAGTAGCAACAACAACGAGGCAGCAGGAGCCCGCAGCAGCAACGGAAAAGGCGAACGAGTAGGCTGGAAAGCCAAGGTAGTCGATGAATATTTTACGTCTATGAGCCATTCGGTAACTATAGTTCGTACAATGCATCGGTAAAATACACGAATATGGAGTGAGCCAAGAATACGATTCCATGATAATCCAGTGTGTCAGCGTTGATTATACGACGGAAAATTGTTGCGTTTTATTTTATCTTCGAAGTTTAAGAAAAAAAAAAATCGATATAACCTCGAAATATCGCGAAAAAAGAAATTTCATTCCCAATAGAATCGAAAAGTTATTTTCAGTCCCGATGGAATTCGTGACTGAGAAAAATGTATATGTATATCCCAAATGATCAATGAGCTCGGAAAATATCGCCGGGGGAGTCTGAGCATTCGAGGAACGTTTCTTGCCCAACGAGGAAGTATCCCCGCTGACACTATCGTCACACAGTGACACTCTGCCAGCAATTGACGTCGTTCGCCGCAACGACCATTCACTTCATTTGTCTACTACAAGCGTTTAATATACGTGTATATATATATATGTATATGTCGATGTATTATAAATAAAATATAATGAATATATATACGAAAGTTCGAAATCGCTCGCGTTGATCTGACTCGTTTGTCGCGTAGAGTCAACAACATTGCAGAAGGCAGCGCGCGCGCGGCAGGAGGTTCTTTGGACGTGACGCTAGTAAAACGTTCGAGTTGCATTAATCGAATGTTCTCCGTGAGGCGCGTATATACACGTGCATATATACATGTATACTGTGCTAACGTAAAACGATTATTACGAACATCTGCGAGTTATTTGCAGTGAAATTATAACGTTCCTCGTCACAGACGAGACACAGTAGCGATTCATTATTTCAGCATTTACATCGTGAGACGTTATTACCGAGAATGTCAATTACCTTGTCCCCCTCCCCCGTGAAAATATCTCGGAGTCTAAGCGCTAGTCACCCCCCTCGAAGTAAAAACGTCGTTATCAGCAGATATAACCGCAAAACGGTAACGAGTACGCGGGATATAGTAACTGAGAAAGTATTTGTCGGACACTCGAGTCTCTCTAATAGACAAGTATAACAGAGCTGCACTCCGGACGGAGAGTGAACATTGTGAAATAAAATCTATTTATAGATTTACATTAATATCCGTTTTGGCACGGCGTTTTAAACGAAAGTTTAACCGAGTCGGCGGCATAGACGACAAATTGCATCGCTTGTGTATTATTTCGTCAGATATTTCCATAATAAAAAATATTGTCACTCAAGAATAACGAATTTACGAATTTTCGCGGGGGAACGTAATATTCAAAGTAAAACACAGCAGAGCATTACTGGACCAATGCGCGTTATACCAGTTGAAACCGTCGTCGCCGTCCCCATGCAAACGGATAATAAGCGCAGCGCTATTGAAAAGGTTCAAAGTTCTCTCGGCTCGCGTACCACAAATCGCCTATCGCAGTTTTATCCTTAAAATTACTTAGAGAAAAAAAAAAAAAAAAAAAATTTAGAAAAAAATAAAACAAACCTTTGAGTTGCGGTAACTGCTGTAACTCGACATCCTGCGAATTCCGATACCTCGACGAGCCCTGCGACTTTTTGGATTTTTTCTTTAGCGAACGCTTGGCGAATGGATCGATGCGATCGACGAATGTCCCTGATGACATGTTGGAGACGTTTGAGGCGGCGACGACGCGGCTACTCGATGGGCTTGAAACGCCGGCGTCTTGCCTCTGCGTCTGTTGCTCCTTACCGGAGGTCGTGGCGACGGCTTTTTTTAAACAATTTTCTCGACAACGTCTTCCCTCGCTACAGTCGTTTAACGATCGCAGCCTTGCAACGAGGAGGCAGCATTCCTACGCACCGTAGTTTTTCTTCGCTGCGACAATTCGCATTAAACTATTTATTTATCCTCCGCAGTTAACTAAAAATCGTTTTTCGCTTCGATTTTTCTCGCCGAAAGGACGTTCAGCCTTTTTTTTTTTTTTTTTTTCTTCGATATCCAATACGCGTTTATTCCCCGCGTTCGTTCAATGTTTCACTTGCTGTTTTTGCGTTTTCGTTATTCCACCCGTCAAAATCCAGAATGCCGGCTTCGTGTGTCGGCGGGCGGGGGAGGGGGAAAAAAGTCTTTCCTTCGAGAGAAAAAAAAAAAAAGGTGTAAAAAAAAGTATCGTTTCTTTCGTAAGTTTTCGATGTTTTTTGTTTGTTGGGAAAATCGAGCCAAACGAGAAAAGCGAGAGCGAGATTGAGAGGAGAGAGAGATATTCCTCGTTAGGCGTTGTCAGCAGCAAAGCAGTAGTAACACACGTTGCGGACGCACGCCCCGTTCGGGTACGTCGAAAACGACACGATTCACCACCACTAAGAATTCGCGCACCCCGAACGCCGATATAACTACCAAACGAAAAATTTTCTTGTGTTTTATTTCATTTACGCGAAAATATACTCAGTCAGGTCGTTTCGTCGATTAATTCGCGTGTTTGTGTGTGTTTTGTACGTTTTCGTTCGTGTCCTGTGTTATTCGTATGTATGTGTGGTTACAACTCTTATTAGTAAGAGTATATTTATATATATTATTGTATATATATATATATATATATGAATAAAGTATCGAGATATCGGCTACGAGCCGAGACACACGAGACGATGAGTTTTTCCTTCCGGATTCCCGTCGAGGCGCTGATCGCTGGGGGGCCACGCACTACGCGCACTCTCGCCTCACTGGCGTTTCACGAATTTTCTTGGCCCCCGGCTACGAAGACGATCGAGAATAATTAATTAAACCGATTATTATTGCGCGATCGTGTCAGTTGAAGAGAAAAAATTGCGTTCGAACGATTGAGCATAAACGTAGTTTTGTGTTAAAGAAATTTGCAAAGATGTAAGGAAGGAAATTCAAGGCGGACAAAGTGTCGTAGAGACGGGAAATCGTAAGAGGACGAATAGAGCAATGGGAGCAGCGAACGGATACAAGTAGAGTTATTGCTAAATGAAAAAAAATTAAAGAAAAATATAGAGAATGGAAGAATAGACGCGAGAAACGCACGAACGTACGCACGTTTTAACACGCACACGCCCCGCGCGCGCGTTTTCGCCGTTATTTTTTTATTTTTTTTTTTTTCTTCTACTTTTCCACTCCGCGAGAATTCGATAGCCGGGCTACAAACAGGCTACGTGCCCGTCCGGATGCCGGAGTCCCGGAGGCGGAGAGAGAGAGAAGAGCGAGAGAGAGAGAGAGAGATATTGAGAGAAAGAGAGGGACGAAGGAGCGAAAGAAAGATAGATGGATGGTAGGGACCGAGTGAGATAGGATATTGTAGAGAAAGAGAGATATATATACAGAGATGTTTAGTGAAAGAGGAGAGAAGAACCGTTATATCACGCCTCGTACGGAGGTGTCCGCGGCTCACCAGGCTCTCGCCACTCGCGAAATATACCGTCCGTAATCGGGCGACTTACTCGCGGGCTCCAAGTAAGGGGGCTCTCTTCTCTCCCTCGCTCTCCTCGTTGTTCGAGTTCTTATTCTCAACGACGGGGACAAGCGCAATCGGTGTATTTTTTTTTATATATGTACCTCTCTACGGTTTTTCGTACGACCAACAAAAAAAAATTCGTCGAATACGAAGAAATACAACGCGCTCGTTTTTTTTTTTTGTCGCGGCTGTGCGTTTGGCCCGTCTTCTCTTTATCTTCGATTGGGTTAACTCACGGTGCCCTCAGAGGCTCGTAGCTCGTTGAACATCGGGGCACGACGAGCTCACGGCCGCCATCAGCTGCTGCTGCTCGAACACACGAGCCTTTCTCATTTTCGCATCGTATACGGTCTATCACCCGAGACTTGCCGAGACTCGCCTCGACATTTCTCGTCGTTACCCCAAAAACTCTCGGCGTCTTTGCAGGCGATGGCAGAGTGAGAGAGAGGAGTTATATTTTCCCCTCCGCGCACGAAAGAGAAGCCCAAGAGAGAACACACAAACGAGAGAACGCGAACCCCCGCGCCCCGCCGTATAACTTCTTTCCACAACACACCTCGTCGATATCGCGTTTTTTTTTAATATATATATTTATTACTTAGTCTATTGCAACACGAAAAATTTCGTTCATCCGACCCGGAACCGCGCGCGATTTGTCCGAGTGTTGTTTCTTCCCCCGTTAACAAATTAACAAAAGGAAGAGAACCAAAATTATATAGTTCCGCGCACCCGTGTGTCGCCCTTCACTTATCGAAAACCCGTCAAGAGGTGCCTTGTGTGCCTGAAAATAGTAATGCGTGCTCGGCAATCATCGGACGAAGATTCACGATCGTTCACGAACATGCGCTACTTTGTTCAGATGTCGCCACTTTACGGGTTTTGCGCTTACGACGTTGTCAAAATTCATCCGCGAAACGCGCCGCGATTGCCGCCATTTTTCCGGCACTTTACTCACGACGAACGCACTTTAAACTACGGTTTTGTTCTTGACTTTCGCGTACGTTGAATTAATTTTTACTCGCGTTATCTTCAAATCTCTTCGTCGCATAACCGAAAATTCGTCAAATTGTATTTTCAACTCGCGTAAAATCGGATCGAATATCAGCAGAACGTATTTCGCGCTTCGCAAAGTAACGAGTTAAGCGACGTTGCCGCTCGCGTTTCTCCGGTAGTCGAGGGGGGAGAAAAACGTTTGCGCACAAATCGAAACTTCGCTTGCGCATCTTTTCGAGAAGTGCACATACCACGAACCAATGAGCGCAGCGTCGAGGAAGCAGAAGCCAAGATGCCAACTGACAGTCCACCCACGCGACACAAGACGTGAGCGTAGACCTCAAAGTCGATTTTCTTAGGTACAATATTACGTGCGGGTAATAGGATTTTTTTTTTGCCTCTTGTGCCGATATCAAAGTAGTTTTTTCGTACGATAAAAAAAAACAAAAAAAAAGAAACTGACAGGGCAGTAGTAGGGACCCGACGTCAACAATGTTTACGACTCGTAGATTAAAAAAATTCGTCGACATCGGATACGTAAAAATCGACGTTGTTTGTTGTTATAACATTAGAACAATCCATTGCTGAGTTATCTAACCTACTCGCATGACGCGAAATATAAATTTGTTTTCTCCAATTATGCATTTCCTCGGTGTTTCATTTCGTGCCTCAAAATCGTGAAATCTATTGGTTTTTTTTTTCGTGTTTCCCAAGTAAACAATGAATTCCGTTCTTATACGCTGTCCGGGTATTTATTGCGGCCGCGAATTGCTCCTCGATGGAAATTGGACAGAGTGCGGCGCGTGTCCCCGAGGATTCAGAAGTAATGTATCGTCCGCTTGTGTACCGTGCGACGATATGCCGATGTTCTATGATTGGCTATATCTGGGATTCATGGCATTACTTGCCCTCGTTTTACACTGGTTTTTCATCGATATGGTAGCCATGAGTCGCAATATACCAAAAGAAGTAATAGCGATGCACGCGTCCGCTTTATTCGAAATCGTCACGGCGTCTCTCATTACTCTTCAATTGACCGATCCCTTGGGATCGTTCCGCATCAGATCTTGCAAGACAAGACGTCTCTCCGACTGGTATACTTTGCTACACAATCCTACGCCTAACTACGAGACGCCTTTGCACTGTACGCAAGAAGCTGTATATCCGTTGTTAGTATGCCGTTCTTATCGTCTCAAAAATACGAGAAAAATTTGAAAAAAAAAAAAAAAAAAAAAAATTTAAATTGACAAAAAAAAAATTTATAATAAAAAAAAAAAAAAAAAAATTTTAAATTTAATAAATTAAAAAAACTTTTATCATAGAATTTTTCATTTCAGATATACGATGGTTTTCATTTTCTATGCTCTCGGCGTACTAATAATGTTGTTAGTGCGACCGATAGTAGCGAGAAAATTTTTACCGAGACAAGGAAAATTTTCTATCTACGCTGCTCTGTATTTTTTTCCCGTTTTGGCGTTGTTACACGCGGTGGGTGGAGGTTTGATATGTAAGTATCGTTTAATAATCATATATCGATAAACTGCTCATCAAAATTCCTTCAATAATTTTTTTAATCCTTGCAGACTATTCGTTTCCGTATATAACGATTATACTCTCAGTTCTCTCGAACGCGGCGCATTTCGCGTTCAAACTGAATCAGGTAAAGAAATTTTCCTTATTTTTCAGAAATAAAAATCTCCGCCTACGATTACCGCGCAAAAAAATTCGCGCTAAAATTTCGATCGTTTTTTTTTTCTGCGGCAGACGATGAAATCTTTGCTCCTGAGATCCGTATCGGACATAAAGAACGTTGTCGTAATTTTGGGACATTGGCTTCTGCACGGATACGGCGTAATGGCTGTGGCAACGTTACGAGGAGTTGACATACACCCGGCAATGCTGGTACTCGTCCCGCTGCCGGCATTGTTTTACATCCTTACCGCGAGGTTCACGGATCCTCACAAACTTCACATAGAATAAAAAAAGTTTCCGTGTAAAATCGTTAAATTAAATGTACTTATATACTAAACGGGAGGATTTTATAATAAATTAATAATAACATTTTTTTTACGATGCTCACTTGTATTATTATTATTATTATTATTATTTTCATTATTGAGTATATTTCGTTATATCTTGTAGCTGAGTTTTTACAACAACTTCAGCATAACTCACGCGAAAAACACGAATAAATGCATAAGAGACAGCGTACCGGCGTATTATCATATTACTATTGATTCAGTACGCATTAAAAAGATGTCTCGATGTTTATTTTTCTTTCGGAACGAAAGTAACGACCAGTGTGCTCTTCGGCGGCATCGGCAATCGATCCGACGGTAATTTTTTTCTGAAAGAATAACAAATTCTTTTAGTATATCGATAATAATCGATTAATATATCGATAATAATCGATTAATACATCGATAATAATCGATTAATATATCGATAATAATCGATTAATACATCGATAATAATCGATTAATATATCGATAATAATCGATTAATACATCGATAATAATCGATTAATATATCGATAATAATCGATTAATACATCGATAATAATCGATTAATACATCGATAATAATCGATTAATACATCGATAATAATCGTTTAATACATCGAAAATAATCGTTTAATATATCGATAGTAATCGATCAATACATCGATAATAATCGATTAATATATCGAAAATAATCGTTTAATATATCGATAGTAATCGATCAATACATCGATAATAATCGATTAATATATCGAAAATAATCGATTAATACATCGAAAATAATCGATTAATACATCGATAATAATCGATTAATATATCGAAAATAATCGATTAATACATCGAGTAAACGACTCGAACTTACTGTACGGCAGCATCGCCTTCCTGAAGATAATTGGGACTGTGTGCCAAAACGTTCACCTCGGAGGGAATTGATTTGAGACCCGAGATGTCGATGTGCGCGAAGTCATCAGAACTTTGGTACGCGACTAAGTAACCAGGATTTCCGCTCTTCAACCTAATTAACGAGCGATAAAAAGTTTTAATTACAAAATTCGAATAAATTTCTATCATTTCACTTTTTTTTTTTTTTTTTGCGTTTAATTGTTATTTTGGGTGAATGCAAATCCCATAATGACAAACATTCGCTTATTAAGCAGACATTCGCTATATGTTAGTATGATAACTCACCAATTTCTATGCCGGACAGAGGACAATCGTGAAAGTTAAATTAATATTTGGTTAGTAAAATTATTTTTACGATGTTACAAAGGAAATACATATATATATATACGTTATGGATTCAGTTAATTTTACAAGAGACCTCCGGATTATTAAAGCACAAGAGGTCCGTCTCACTGATGCGAGAAGAATATAACGGGAAGAAATCAATTGAGAACTCAATTGGCGGATATTCAGCTCCGTACAGTTACACTGCGTATTATCATTGCGTTATAATCCCTTTTTTTTTTTTTTTTTTTTTTTTTCACCGATACCTCGTTAATGGAGTTAATTGAGACACCGACAATAGTTTATTGTGGAGAACATATAATACCTCGTGTAGACGAAGACCGTTCCATTTACAACGCTTTTTTCCGTCTCACCGTAGAGGAACGTCTGAACACTACGAGCTTTTGCTATCGTTGCGAAAGCTTCTTTAGCCGACAATGTGTCGTTTAAGTTGACGATCGGCGTTCCCGGAAGCAGTAACGTCATCAACGTTAAACTGTCCGCAACATCTTGCGGCATTCGTTCTCTCAAAGTGGCTTCGTTGCCGTTGAGCTGAACACAAAAAAAAAGATGGATAATTTTTTTTTTTTTTTTTTCAAATTTTTTTTTTTTTTTTTTTTCAATAAAAAAATAGTAAATTTTACTAACATCCCAACTCGGCCATCCGCCGCTTGTATTAAGCGACTGTGAAACACCCTGAAGCAAAGCTTCCGCGGTGATAGACGCGTTAGCAGTCTCGAGGAATGTCGAGCTTTGCGGCAAATCAACGAGTTTTTTTTCGTTGTAAACCGCGAGTACGTCCGCTCCAATATCGTCCCGAAGAGTGAACAGACCATCGTATTTTGTACGATTCATAACGAGTTCACGCCATTGCACGAGAACGTCAGTGTTCTCCGAATAATCTTTGGTGTGGACGTGAGTAAAAGAACTGTACTCCTCGGTATTGGGAGCTGTAGGACTGTGTGATTCGTCACGAAGACTCGGATCCTCGATGAGATATTGTGTATTTCCTAAACGGAAGCCGCTGACACCGCGATCCAACCAATGGCTCAGAATGTCCTAAAATTTATCAAATTTTCACGTTTATTTAATTTCCGAAAAAAAAAAAAAAAAAAAAAAAAAAAAAAAAAATCGAAAAAAAAAAAAAAAAAAGTTGCTAACCGAAAATTCGGCTACAACAGCCGGATTACGGAAATTGAAATCCGGTTGAGTTTTGTTGAATTGGTGAAGATAATATTGTTTCCTCTCTTCGTTCCATTCCCAAGCCGAACCGCCGTTGATGCTTAGCTAAAATAACGATTTTATAAAATTAATAAAAATTGAAAACGAAAAAAAAAAAAAAAAAAAAAAAAAAAATTTTTTTATAAATGTGGATTTTTGGAATAACAATAATTACCCAATTGTTTGGGGGTTTTCGTGTGCCGTCCATTTTGGCATTGGCCCACACGTAATAATCTGTGTATTTATCATCGCGTTTAATTGATCGATCGAACCACGCATGATCTAACGACGAGTGATTGGGATCGAGTTCGAGAACTACGCGTATATCGTGTTCCTTTGCCGTTTTTACGATGTTATCGAAATCCTTCATCTTTCCAACTTTTGGCTGAACGTCCCGGAAATCTTTGGTGTGTCCTGCGCGTTCGTGAAAATCGATAAATTAACAATCGAACGAGCCGCGCGATGTTGCGCGCGAATTTTGCTCGAAATATGATGCAATTCTTACCGTTTACGCCGACAAAGTTCGATAAGGACAATATTTTGACGTGTTGACCCTTCAAATCACTGAGAAGCTTTTCGACGCTTGGCGCGTCTCTGCCCTCAATGTCGTCGGCATCGAGCTGCAGTATGGGACTCTCTTCCCACCATTTTTTCGGTTCCGGTGCCGAACATCTCGGCGCCATTACGATAATCGCGATAGCACCGGCCAACATGCCGATCCATATGAGCCAAAAGCCAATGAAGAGAAACCATCTTAAACGTATCCAAAATGGATCGTTAGCATATTTCATTAACTCCTCCTTTCCCATACCGGAAAGTGTCTTTTTGACCGTTTCGATATCGATCTTGGCGTCGCCATTTTCCGAGATGAATTTCACCTGAAAAAAAAAACACAATATCCCGTGACGAAACGCGCGCATTCTCGTCGTCGATGCGCGATGTTCGGGACAGAAGAAAACAAGTCGAACAGAACTGACGCAATCGCGAATGATCGCTGCGTCAATTTTGCGTCTTTTATTTTTTTAACGCAGCATCCGCGCGGCGATAACGATAATCTTGTTAAGAAAACTGAACGAAACATCCTCGTCAATTTATCGAGTAATTTTTATTTAATTTACGTATGTCGCTAAAGGAAATGAATTATTTTAATTTTTTTCGGAGCATCTTTTCGACGTTAACGAGTACTTCGTTAAAAATATTCAATATTTTCGGGGATTAATGTTTTTCTTTTTTATTTTTTCAAAAAATGCAGTTTTTTTTAGCAAACAATAAAGCGATTAATCTCAAGAATGATTGATATAAATTGGCGAATTTTTTCAATAATTTCAACTTTGAATATCCCTTCGAACAGCAGCCATTGTTAGAAGCGTCCAGCATGGCGGATCTAGGCGTCTCGAATGCGAGAATGAACGCTCGATTTGCTACGCGGAATTCGCAAGATTCATATTAACGCTTACCTCGGTGGGTTCTTTGGCCGCTATGATGTTACTCTCCTCGTTGAGCATTTTTTCTTGTGCTCCATCGTCGAGGCCGACATCTTCGTTCTGATTACCCATCGTAGTTTTATTCGCGTCCAACTTATTGTTCGTTTGCCAGTTGGAATCGTCGTCGGGTATCGACTTGTACGTGGCGACTGATTCTTTCGTGCCGTTCACCTCGGCTTCAGCCGTTGCGCTCTCCAAATCGAGTCTCCCACTCTCCATAGTTGCAAGCCGTCGTCAAGGACGTATTCGCCACTCCGTACACACACCCGAAGGGAACGGGTTACTACGGCGCTAGGAGATTATCTTACGCAATGTCTCTCACTCCCGTCGCGACAGCCACGCGTTGGCTCCCCGTTTCTTATCCGTTGCAGCGCGACAGCGAATAAGCTACGACACACGAGTCCGCGCGGGCTACAAATACGGATTGTAGCGTTACGATAGAATTCACTCGGTCCCGTACCGTCCACCCTAACACGATGCGCGAATAATAAATTTTATAAATTCTTCCCGGAGCCCGCAAACGCACGTCCGTTCCACTCGACGTTCGTCAAAGGAGTGGCCCTTTTTTCCAAGATGGTCGATGAGCTTCCAGACCGGGAGAGCCGAGCTATATCGAGTTATATCGTGCGTGCGTCTGCTCCGAATTCTGCACACTCAGCGACTGTTATCCCCCGAAGCTCTCAGGAGCACGTATTTTCACGGAGAATGAAACGAGGGGGAGTGCTAAATATGTGCGCAATAAAGTATACAACAGTTGGTCGTATTCATTCAGCTTTGTTTATATTAATATTGACGATACCCCCAATGATTTTTAGCTTTATTCTAACAGCTATTAATAGATTAATGACTATGTATTCACAATTAGTAGATAGGAAATATCTGCTTCGATTTACTCGAACTCCATTGACTTCGCGTAACATCGATTATCGCGATAAATATAGAAAAAATTTTACACACTTGCGAACTTATCGTAATTTTAGTCACGTGTCTCATACGTGCCGATAGTTTGGCACGATGAAAAAAAAATTAATTACTCCTGCTGCGCAGTTGAGACATTTTAAATGACGTTTTATTCAATCCTGATAGTCGTTATGTACATTCATTAGCGTATACATTTTTACAATTATAATGGTTCGGATTCGATTGGAATGTCGTTTTAAATTATCATGTAAATACATATACTTTCAACTGGCGCCTACTTGCGTATAATTATTCTTACGCGAGTTTATAATTCATTTATTTACAATATATTCAAATGCCCGTAGCAACTGGTGGGGGGATCGAGGGGGATAGGGGAGGGGGAAGAACCCCACGAGCCGTCATATAGAAATGTGCGATACACCGAATGACGATGTTGTTGAAAATTCCTGCCACTTTCCGATAATCAACTGTAGTAAACATCATCCCATTGTTGTCTCTACTATTTCAGAGCGATAAGAGATAATCGCATTCGTACGCGATACGACCCGATATAGAGAGTATCGTCGAGGTGTTTGTCGGGGATACTCTCATGTCTTACAATTGCCACAAGAAGATATCACAGTCGTTCATTAGCATCGATGCCGCATTCCGCGTACCGATTGTCGTTTATATTTACAATTTTCTCGGGTAACCGTATCATAAGTATTCCGAAAATCGTCAAACCGAATATTCCACGTTTTTCGCGCATAACGACGGTACTATACACCAATAAATGAACACGAAAAGAACGATAACCGCTACGAAAACCGCCCAAAACAGCCAGAAAAGACACAGACGTATCTTGATCCACAACGGTCGTGCCTCGTAATACTCGTAATCCCGCCGATTTAGAACTGCAATAAAGCACATCAACAATCGACGGATAACGGTAATTCGACATTGCCGAAACGATTAGATTGCGAAGAAAAAAAATAAAATGTGTTTTTCTTTTTTTGTTTTTTATCGTGACTCACCGCGATCGGCGTCTTTCGTATCCGTAACGTTAATGCGCACCGTTGCGTGCGAAGATTTGGCGAGAAGATGAGTGCTCTCTTTGGGTGTCATGTTTCTGAGCGGTGTAACGGCTCGACGTCCTCCCTTCAGTAGCTCACTGACCGACTGACACAGAATTTATTTGAAAAGAATATCCGCGCGTCGTACAATAATCAATTGTTTGCGAACTTAAACCATCGCGAAAGCCGTGTAAACAATTTTCGAATGTATTTATATATCGCCGATGTCGCGATGTTTGCAAAAAAATAAAAATAGATCGACAAAAAAAAAAACAAAAATAGAGGAGAGATTCGGGGAACCGCGTGAGTGACCGTCTCACCGCGCTACATCTTTGAACGCGAATGATACGAAACGTTAAGGCGTCCCCGATGTGACGCTTCACCAGTCCAGACTACCGAGACACGAACGTCGCGAGACAAGCGAGTTTACTTTTGTTCGAGATAGCGACGCGTACAACACAATAAAATTTAATTGCAACGAGTTCGTTACTTCTGTCTTTGAAGACTTATCAATCGTTGCAACGCGTCTCGCGAGAGTAAGTTACGCATTATTAATGAAATGAAAAAAAAAAAAAAAAATGAAAAAAATTAAAAAATTACGACGAGAATAAGTAAAACAATGCGAATATTGAGGCTTTGCGAAAACATCGAACAAAGGGTACACTTGTTTCAGATCGATAAACATCGATCTATAAGTCTAATTATAAATCGCAAGTACGATTTACCAGATATGCATTGGTGAACGTCCGCATGGTCTTCGACGTCGATGATTAAAAAAAAGATCGATAAATTGGGTTATGTTTTTTTTTTTTTTTTTTTTTTTTTTTCTTTATTTTGCTACCCCGTTGGATGCACGCCGTTGAAGCTTTCGAAATCGACGAACCGTACGGCCGGAGACGACGATACTAACTACTCTCGTTATCGTTATCTTCCTAACGTTTAATAACGATTGACCGTTTTAATTATAGACGTTATTCCATAAGCCAAAAAGTAATTATGCAGACATGTGTGGCTTTTCGTTTTTTTCCCCCGCGTGACGCATCGATTGTTCGACGCGATAGATGCGGACGACGGCACTTCGTTATGCGTACCGATAAACGTGAAAGTGCAGAGTCCTTGCAACGTGCAAAAACCGACGGAAGGTCAAGAAATAGATTTTTTTTTCTGTAATAAAGTTGATATATACTCTCTGTCGGACTATTTAACATAACTGTGTAACAATGTGAGGGATTTATATATAACTTCCTTATTCTATCGACGATGATTAACCGCTCGTGACAGCGTAGTACTTTGTATCGTTGTTACGCTGATTAAGACTCAGCGATGTTTTATTCTTCCGCAATGCCATCGTTACACCTCTATTTCTTATAATAGAACTTTATTTTAGATCGTTTTTCATCCGATCGAATGGCAAATTCGATCACTGATTGTCTATTAAGAATCTCTTGTTATCGGATTAAAAATGACGAGGCGTACGATATTTTTTTTTTTGCGGTCTTAGAGATCGCGGCGACTTGGAACAATAGGGATCTTTTTATTAATTCTTTACGTAACAAATTTTCATTTTTTTTTTTTTTTTTTTTTTTTTTTTTTTTTTTTCGTTGTAAAAAAAATTACGCGATTAAAAGCCGCAAAAATGCTCGTTAATGAGATGGAAATAAAATTTGCACGTTGCTTTCGGATTTATTTTTATAATTGGTAAAATCGTTTGGAAAGTCCCTTCGAGAGAAAATCTGTGAAATTATTTGACTTTTTCATAGAGGAAACTTTGTAAACGACGATTATGAAAATTGATTTGTTTACAGTGCTTTTTAAAAAAAAAATTATCGATTTTTGACAAAACCACACAAATTCTTCTGTAACTCCGACGAATGCTTCTTAATTCGTGGAATTTTAGCTGTTTAATCAGATAATCGATCGCAGATTTTTCGACGTTCCGTCACTCATTAAACGATATGATTGTTCGACAATACCGAAAATTGCAATTTTTCGTGAAATTTATTATATAAAATTACAAAAGTGTTCGGTATTCGTCAGTCTGATATATTTCTTCCCGATGATTAAGAGTTCTAAAAAATTTACTCAAAGCTCAATATTGGATACGAAAATTCACGTGATTAACGAATATAATACTTATTTTTGTCGAAATATTTATCGGGTTATCAGCCGATTTTGGAAGAATTCATAAAATCGTAAAAAAGGACTCCAAAAATTTCGTCGATAGTTAGAAAAAATTATCTGTATTGACTGTTTAACTCGCGTGATAAATTTCGCCTCGAAGCGTTTTCGTGTTACAGAACTTAACGTTTTTCTAAACCGATACACGCCTATTGCACACACATCCGGAATTTTTTTTTTTTTTTTTTTTTTTTTAACATAATTTTTCAAAAACAAAGCTTCGCTTGTGAAGAAGCAAAAAATGTTTCTATTGCCTATAACTTTGCGCTATCTAAAGGGAATAAAATCGTTTGTTTCTCGTGGAGTATTAATTAACACGTGAAATTCGCGATTATTGAATTTTTTGCGTTTTTGTTGAGGGCGCTAATCCCTGTTGTATCTTTGGCACAATTTCTGTAAATATAATGGTACCGGCGAACACGAGACACGTGCCGATCCAATGATAGATGGTAAATGGATTTTGAAAATACACTATCGAGAATATTAGAGATACGAATTTTCGTAACGTAACGACCAGCGTAACGGTCAATGATGTGCATTCCGTCGTAAGTACGAATACGGAACTTATGCACATGTATCTGTGATTCATACGTTAAAGAAATATTTCAACAAATTTTCGTATTACAGAGATATTGAAAGCATAAAAAAAAAAAAAAAAAAAAAAAAAAAAACAGCTAACAAAATACGTGATGAATTACCGTGAAACCGAATAAAATGCGGCGTCACGGTGATGTATGTTTTTTCTTTCGTCTTATTACGCAATAATCGTCGATTTGAAGACATATTGTTGGCTTTTATATGAAAAAAAAAAAGAAAAAAAATAAAATGACTCCGAAAAAGGATACTGTGTCACCACATTTGCGATGAGATACGCGATAGTCTTAGGCATCGAAATTCCAAGCAGAGGAACTTCAATTGGCACCGATTGAACGGCGAGTGCCGCGTGTTCCCAGATATTCGTTGTTAGTAGCAGAAAAAATGGCATCGGTAATAAATGCTGTAAAATGAAAAAAAAAAGAACGCAAATGTAGTCAAGAATTGCATAACTATCTTTGTATAATAAATATCCAACATTGATTGTGTTATCATTGAGGAGAATAGATAATTCCAATAGCTTATCTGCGCCGACTCACCGTGTAATAGAGGGCCTCCTTTGGGTGTTTTCCGTAACGAACGTAAAGAACCTCCTGATAGAGACCCATTCTTGCGGAGATGAATAGAGCCGCTGTTAGCAGCGAAATGCCTAATATCCACCAAAATAAATTGTCCCAAGGAGTCGGAGGAATCGTATTCTCCGTTACTCTCTGCGTGGACTTTACTTCCTGACCACTGATTATGGTGCAAATTACTATTCCTGCCGTTATCATGAATACTGACAAATACTTGCTGAATACGTATTTCTTTCGTAAAATTATTATTCCCATTATCATATTGGCTATCAGAGAACCCTGAAAAAAAAAAAAATCAAATAATTTTTTTTTTTTTTTTTTTTTTTTTTTTTTTTTTAACGAAGGTTTTTATGTTTTGAGAGATTATTTACGAAATTATTTAAAAACTTACCGCTCTGAATATCATGTGAAGCGGCATCGGTATGTTAAAATCAAAAGCGTAATTGTTGCAAACACTCGACACGAAGAACATGGAGACTAATATCAGGTAATCCTTGATTCCTATTCTTGGTTTGACGGTACCGAATTTCGAGGTGAATATGAATCCCTCTAACGATATTAGTAAAAATTGTGAAAAGGTGATGAGATTACCGCTGCCGGGATCCTCCCTGTGAAAAACAATGGTTAATTGTTTGTACGCGAATTGTCGGCGACACCGAAATCGTAGATCGAACGTCACGAAAACTCACTTGACCAACAATTCGAGGAACACGACATTGCTGCAACAACCCAAAAACACGAAAAATATCGCGAGCGGAGGTTTCATTTTGAATGGAATACCGTCGCGAACGAAGAAAAATACTTCGATAAAAATTCAAATGTTTTATAACCTAAAAACGACGTGTCATTCACCACGAGCAACGTTCACCGACTGCGTGACACGACGAGCTGACTTGAACATTACGCGACCAACGTCGCGCGCGGTCTCACTAATAACGAGATAACAACGTATCCCGCTAGATTGATGACTTTTCGAAATAAAACATCGTCTGTTCTCGCGAGTTTACTAACAACGATTTAACTGTAGAACCCGATCGAGGGGAGACCGAGAGATTTTTAGTAATCAAACCAACCACTTGCCACGCGTAGTCTGCTCTCGAGGTCATTAACCGGAAACCACGTGCGCGAGAGAACGAAGAGCGCGAAAGGAACGAGTTCCGGTTTACAGAGCCGCGGAATTGTGCGACGAAACGAAAAGGATAATAAACACGGAAGAAATTGCTTTCAATACTGGAATCGGAAGCTTTTATTAACGAACCGTATAATAAATTGAAGAAAATGTTTTAAACTTTATGCGATATAACGAAAAATGTATTAAATTTTACGGAATTATGTTTTCGTTTTGTTTAAGAATGTTTCGTAAATTTAAACACTGCGGTATTGCAATTTCCGTTTAATGTACGGTAATTGTCAATTTTCAATTTCCCGATGTATTTAATTTACCATTATGTTTTACAATTAATATAATAAATAAAAGCCGAATAGTTTCACGATTAATAAACAATATTTATTAATAAAAAAAAAAAGAAAACGATAGATGAAAAATAGGTACGTTCTTAGGTACAAATCACTTAAAGATAAATTAATCTATCGACTATCTGAACCTACGAATACACGTATATTTATGAACTAATGAATACATGGATTTTTAACGTTAAAAACACACAAAAATGGTATCACAATTTTTCAATCGTACTTCTGGCCGGATCGAGAAACCTTTGGCGTCGTTCGAATTCTTATTATATCTGTTCGTTTTTTTTTTTTTTTTTTTTTTTTCTTTTTTTTTTGTTTTCCTTTTTCTTTTCATTCGCCAAAAACGATATGCGAAAGATCGAGAGATAAAAATTCTTCATTGGTGAAGTACGACATATATACCGAGAGACATGTGAAAGTCATTGTCGGAGATAGAGAGATCATAATGCTTTTGTGACTATGATAAGTTACGGTGCGTGCACTACGTTTCAGCCTTTGTATATGACGCCCATCATCGCGAGCCGCGTAATTTTTTTTTTTTTTTTTTTTTTTTTTTTTTTCTCGATGTCTCACGTTTGTTGTCTCGGCGTTATTTTGAGTCGTATACCATCAGCGCTGATAAGAACTATCGAAGATATTAACCGAAGTTTATCCGGCGGATCCAACGATTGAATAGCAAAGGATCTGACGATCGAAAGAATCGTTACTTTGGTTTCCATTGTCGCAAATTTCATGCCTATACAGTTACGAGAACCCGCGCTAAATGGTATGAAAGTAAACGGTGGAAGTCTCGCGTTGTTCGGCAGGAAACGCTCGGGTTTGTAGACTTCCGGTTGTGGAAAATAGCGAGGATCCCGATGTAGCAGAAAAGTGTTGACGAGAACTGTAGAACCAACAGGTATGTCGTGATTCACTGTAACCGCGTAAAAAATACATTAGATTCCGTGTAACACGCAACGAAATAGTTTCTCTACCATTACGAATTTTTTTTAATTTTTTTTAATTTTTTTTTTTTTTTTTTTTTTTTACTCACTTAATTTTATAGGCTGATATATCTGTCGGGCGACCAACGGTACGACCGGATATAGACGCCACGCTTCCTTAACGCACGCCTCCAGCCAAACCAACTTATTCAGCGACTCGACTGTAATTTCTTCTTTACCGACAATTTCGTTGTATTCATCAAGAATTTTTGTCTGATACTCGGGATGCGATCCGAGTACATAGAGAATCCACGATACGCTCATCGCAACGGTATCGTGACCGGCGAACATAAATGTATTTACTTCTTCTCGGATATCTTCGTCCGAAAGTACGGCACCGTTTTGCGAAAATTCCAGCAACATATCGAGTAATGCTAAACGCTTTTTCGTTGACTCATTGAAGTTTCCATCGTGTTTCAGTTTCCATTCGGCTTTTCGCTCGGCGATCACCTGACGAAGTAATGTAATCGTTATTGGATATCATATATATGTATATATATATATATATATATATATATATATATATATGCATAACAACTTGACGATCTCGTAGGCGTCGGCATGAATAACAAATCTCGAGACAAAGTAATAGCATACATACTTTGTCGACGAAGCCGTGAATGACGTCAAGCGCCTGTTGGTGTCCTTTTCCTAAAGACGTACGACGAAAAATCGGATCTAACGCTATCCAAATGTTGGTGAATCGCGTTTGAACGATTGCCGCGATTCTGGAAAAAATTACATCGTATTTCTGATTAGAAAATTAACAATAATCGTAATAATAATAATAATAATAATAATCGATGAACTCACTGTTCAACTGCCTGTACGTATTCGTTCTTCAAATTAGTTTGCGCGTTTATATGATATCCCATACTGCTTACTGAAAAAAAAAAAAAAAAACGATTTTTTTAAATCGTCGATTTGCAGAATACTTCGCGGCATTGCAAACAAAATTCATGCGTTGTGACATAAATTGCATAAGTGCGTAAGAATATCGCACCGATGAAAAAATAGAAAAATCATTCAAATTTCGACGCGGGGGTGAGAAATAGGAAGTCAACGAGAAGAGGAAGTATATCGGAGATGATGGTAATCAGAGATCGGAAAAACGAGGATTTTTCGGCTGAGTCGACTCGACAAGATCCGGTCGATACTGAATTTATAACATCGTGGAAATGGTCAACGGACGAAGAAGTACGTACATAAAAAAATGTTTTATTTATGAGTTTTTGTCTCAATTGTACAAAAGTGTGTAATTGTACAAAGTTTTCTCGATGTTTTGAATGGTTGCAATGCGAACTTATGCCGTAAAGATGAATGCTGAATGTTCATTAAAACACGCGATGTACATAAACGTGAAAAAAAAAACATTTGTCTCCGGATTATTCGCCCACGTTGTTTTTTTAAGTACCTTCGGTACCCGTATTTCCTATTTCCGGTTACTCGTGCAACGGTCACGGATGCCGCGCGCAACTGCTGCCAATCGGCAAGTCTTGACTCGTTAGAGACAGTACCTGTATTTGGGTTCGCGCGGCATATCCACCTAACCTCGATACTCGGTTCGATTTGCGTGAAAAAAAAACCCAAAGATTCTTGACGATACTAATTAATTTAACGATGCAGTTCGCTATAATCGTAAATACTGTTCTGAAAACACCGAATGAACATAAGGGTTCGATAAAAACGTTATTTTTGCCTCCGTAACATTCACGACGACCGTTTGTCTTTTTTTCAAAATGTCGCCCGTGTCGATGTGTGAGTTACTCGTGTCTGTACTCTCGGCGCGTAAAAAAAAAACAGTGTCCTTCCGAGACCTCGAACGAGACGGTTATACTAGTTATGCAATGTAAAAAAAAGGTTTCGAAGTGTAATGAATAACTTCCGACTGTGATAACATAATTCATTCGACCATAAATGACTGAAAAACTCCGCGAAAGTGTGTGCGCGCGAACGTGTGTGTCTATAAAAAAAAATCACGTATGCAAATGTGAATTATTGCGTTGATTATCGTAGCACGTGCACTGGCCCCGGATAAAGCGGCGTCGTTGTGCCGGCAAAGCATCGAGAATGAACGTGCAAACGTCGAGGCCGACAGGACGAGCGGCTTCGGGACTTCGGATCATCGATTCGCACGGTGTAAGTTATTACGAAAATCCATTATTTTTTTCACGTACTTTTTTTTATTTTCTCATGTAACACAATACTTTTCTGTTACTTTTTACCGATTCAGATGTTTTTTTTTTATTTGCATTTTTCTCGAACGTTTTTTCGGGTCACGTGGTCCCTAAGACCCCGAGGCGATAGGTTAGGGATAATGACACAGTCGACACTGTGTCCGAGTTACACAAAAAAAGGTTAATCGCTCTCCCGTGTTTGTCGAGGAGCAGCCAAGTAGGAAAACGTGCGCGTGAAACTCGTACTTAAAAATCTAACATACGTACTATAATTACACGGTAGATTAAGCGCTCGGCGCTACTCTACGAGATAACCGAACGAACGAAACAACTCGCGATGCCGAGATGCAAGAACTTTGACACGAGTCAAGATTCCCAAATTTCGCGCGAATGTAAAACTCGTGATGAAGAACGCGGCAACGAGTCTCGCGTCATCTCAAAGTTATCGAAACTCAGTCCCCGAGTTCTTGAACTTTCACGTCCAAGAATCGTACCAGAAAAACCAACGAAATCATTGTGCGGTTATGTGGCGCCTGGCGCTCTCAGAGCTGTCGGTCAGTCAAAGATTTTTAGTCAATTTTTTTTTTTTTTTTTTTTTTTATCAAGGTTAACATCGATCACTGTGTCGTAATTTATGTCTCTCAAATAGCTACTCAAAGAATATTAGAGCTCTCCGAACCGAAAAAACAGCCAATCGAAGTTCGCACGGTAACGAAGATACGTAAATCTTATCCGATATCTTGCAGTCCTCGAATTTTGACTCTCGCGAGGCCCAAACGTCATTACACCGCCAAAAGTCGCGCCGGCGCAAGGAATGCTCACCGACGTCCTCGAACTTTCTTTTCTCACTATCGGTACGCTTCCGGTATCGATAATCGATATTTTTCAATTGTCCCATTCCTTTGAGATCTATCCGATAATTCTTTCGAAACGCAAACTTGGATAACCTTCAAAAACTATTCTGTCTTTTTTTTTTTTTTCTTACGCGCAGACGAAAAATGCGAAAAAGTTCGTACAAAAGTCTCGACGAGAGACGACTCGTCAACGTAATTGATAATTCGAGACCGACGAATAACAAATCGCGAAAGGATTACACGAGACCATCGAGTTCCAACAGATCCGTGATCGTTATCGAGACGCTTTGCAAGGCAAAGAAGTTGAAGTGTAGGTCAAGGCAATGACTTCAGAACCGCGTGCCTTACATCGAGTCGAGTGGAAAAAAAAAAAAAAAAACACAAAATAAAAGTTAAATAACACTTCCCTTTTTGAATGTAAAATAAAAATTGCAATATTCCATTCGGCGTATTTTTTTTTTTTTTTTTTTTTTTTTTTTTTTTTTTTCGAGAAATATATACGTACCGCATATCATGTCGAGAGCGGCACGTTTCGCGTAGGGAACGATATCGAACGAAGATTTTCCAACTTCCGCGCGCAGACAAGAAACCATTATCGTTGCTTCGCGTATCGTGGATTTGAAGTATTCGTCCAGCAGACCGCTGTGGAAGGTCGGCGTCAATAATTTCCTCCGGAAGTGCCATTTGTCGCCTGAAACACGCGTAATATTGGAAAAATTGTAAAAAAAAAGAAAAAAAAAGCATATATTTTATTTTTATATACGAGTAAAGATTTCTCATTCGTTCCCACGCATTTTTCTTGTCTTCGCATCGTGGATCGCGCGAGCGAAACTATCGGTGCGTAACGCGATAAAACACTTCGATGGAATAAGAATAGATTCAGAGAGATTTATCGCGAATTATTTACGTACACTTCAAAGACTTGAAGTACGAAGTGCATTTGCATAATTCGATTCCATTCGCGACTGAACAACTACGACGCCGAGTCACTCTTTAGCTGAAATGCTACTTGTCGAGTATTTAGTCTCTCGCACCGGAATCGCTATAGTATATAATGGACGAAACTATGACCTTCGGGTGACTGAGGATCTTTCGAACGAAAACAACCGACTTGCAGACTCCTTCCCGTCGTTATTGGTTGTCGGATTTACGAGTTAACAAAAGAGCAAAAAAACACTCGCGTCTCGGGGTGTCAAACCATTATAAATTGGTTGCAAAAAATTTTATATTTTTTTCTCGACGATTTTTATTTCTTCAAACCGAAAAATATCGTTCCGAGAAAAGAAATCGGCAAAATCATTAAATCGATCCAAATTTTCTTTTTTTTTTTATATACGATTTTTCCTGAAATCAAAAAATATCATTCCGAGAGAATAAATCGGCAGAATCGGTGTTTCTCGAAGAATTAAATCGGTTGCAACAAATTTTTTTTTCTCGGAATTTTTTTTTTTTTTTTTTTTTTTTTTTTTTTTTTCAAAAAATGATTACACTACGCAGAACGTTTTAACAGTCAAGTCTCAGCGAGTTATTTCCGACTATAACCGGTCTCGACGCATTCGCATGTTCTATCCATTTATTCATCGAATCTGAATGGGCGTGTGGATGACGTCTCGATGAATCCTTAACCGGCAAATACGGAGGGCGCCAACGATTTCGCACGCGATTTATTCTCGGCGTGTGAAAGAGAGTCGGAACCGTTCGTGACCGCGTGGCGGGGGGGGGGGGGAGAAGTGTACTCTCGAGGCGCGTCTTCTTCGCGATGATGTAACCGCGGGAGTTCTGCTCGTTCTTTATACTCTGTAATATTAAACCCATTGGGTGTACCTACAGTTCGCGATACAAGATATTGAAATTTTTTCGTGTCGCGGCACCGTGGCCCGGTTTCGCGGAGACACGATTCGTCTCTTTATTTCTTTCTTTTCTCACCGAGACGACGACAACGACGATGCATCGTTTATTTTTAAAACGCTTTAACACCGTTGTCGGTGTCCCCGCTGTTCCGTCACCGACGAGTTGCAAAGCGTCGTTTAGATCCAATAAAACACGAGTAACAAGACGCGACAGTCGGTAAAAAAAAAATTAAAAAAAAGAAACGAAAAAAAATTGTTGCGTCGAGACTCGCGAAAAAATAATAATAAAAACAGATAAAAGTTTGTTGAGAAAAAAATAAAAAATAGCTTTGTTGTCGCGTCTGGCATTCAGGCGCCGGTCATTACCGTGTCTTACAGGACGCACACCTGCTGACTGCGTTTATTTCTCTTTTTTGCTTTCGTTTTATTGGCCGAACACTTGTCGTCCGTTGGTTCGTTGCCAAAAAGAAAAAAGAGAAACCGATCGAAAAAAAAAAAAAATCTTGACGGGAGCGTCGAAAAATAGCGGAGATATTAACGATCGAAGGACACCCGCGCGTCCCCCGATGCACGGGAAGTCTCTTCGCTCGATCCTCGCGGACAGACGCATTACTTTGTCGCTTTAGTAGAGCACCGCGTGCAACCAATCGCGTCATCGGTCTACAACGATAATAATAAATTGTCGCCGACTTTAAAAACGTGCGGAGACGTGTGAAAAAAAAAAGAAATACTTTCCATCGAGTATCCGATTTCGGGAAATTTATTTCGTACCTATATGCAACGGGTGCGAATATGAAATGGAAAAATATAGATATCGAAGTATTTTTTTTCATCGGAATTATTTTATCAATTGATTTTTAATTTAATTAGACTTTCCAAATAGCGCGCATTTACGTGTTTTTTAAAGATCTTTTAACAACAATAAAATGCAACGTGAAAAATAATTAAACGCAATGCAAAAAGTTTATGATGCATTTTAATTGGTCATAAAAAAAAATTATTGAAATTTTATTTTTTCGACATTTTTAATTTTTTCAAGATTTTTTAATTTTTTCAATTTTTTTTTATTTTTTCAAAATTTTTTATTTTTTCAAAATTTTTTATTTTTTCAAAATTTTTTATTTTTTCAAATTTTTTTATTTTTTCAAATTTTTTTATTTTTTCAAAATTATTATATTTTTTCAAAATTTTTTATTTTTTCAAAATTTTTTTATTTTTTCAAAATTTTTTTATTTTTTCAAAATTTTTTATTTTTTCAAAATTTTTTTATTTTTTCAAAATTTTTTATTTTGTCAAAATTTTTTATTTTTTCAAAATTTTTTATTTTTTCAAAATTTTTTATTTTTTCAAAATTTTTTATTTTTTCAAAATTTTTTGTTTTTTTCAAAATATTTCAATTGAAAATAAATCGTGTCAAACAAAATTTCTCCATTTCGACGAAATTATCTCGTAATTTCAACTTCGATAAATTTTTAACAATGTAACAAAAAAAAAATCGCCAGCAAATCAATTAAATTCGCGTTAATTTGAAGAATTCCGTATTTAACGAATATAACTCACCAGTGCTTGTGACGAGACCGGTACCGAGCCACGGTTTGAGATACTGATATTCGAGGCTTTTGTCGATGTGTACGCTGCTGCTGAGCAGTGGTTGTACGCATTCGGCCCGATAGACGAACACGAGAGGTCTCAGACCCAACCACAGTATATAAATATCGCCAAATTCGCGACTCCAAACGACGAGTCTCCTGAAGAATTCTGAAAAAAAAAAAAAAAAAAATGCAAAAAAAAAAAAATTATTAAAAAAGAAAAAAACCGAAAAAATTTCGCGTCGCAATCGAAGGTATGCATTTCGTTGGTAACTTCCATTCGCAATAGTTTATTCCGTTCGCTAAACTCGATACGTTTATGTACGCGACTGGGTCGTTGCCCCTTTCGTTGGAGGCCGTTCGGCGAGTGTAGCAAACGTTCCCTCTAACAGCAACTCTATCATTCCGCGCAATTACGATCGCCTCTCGTATTTTTCTCGCTTACTCCCTTAGAGAGTCTTAGCGGGAGTGCAGTCCCGAGTCTCCGAACGAACTCGATGCACGCGCGCGAGAAAGTGGTTCGGGGCATCGAGGCGTGTAAGCGCAGCAGTCCGGGCAGAAGAAGAAGAGTGTTTATAATGTGCTATGTGTTGAGCGCTGCATAGACGTGCACACGTGGTCTCTCGCCGTAGCCGCGGACGTTGACCGGGAAAAACGAACTTTTTTTTTTTTTTTTTTTTTTTTTTTTTTTTTTTACAGTCGGCCAGTAGTGGTTGCAAGGACGCGGCTTCTCCACGTGCAGACTGCAAAACTTTGGTCTCTGTATATACACTCGTAATAAGTGTACACGTTACTGGCATTGCGGGGATATAACCATCGTAACGTGTTTATATATACCTATATGTATAGCAATCTCACATTACGGCGCTTCGTAGGAGCTCCCGAGGTCGAGTGCCTGTTTCTTGCTGCTGCTGCTGCTGCTGGCCAATGACCGCCAACGATGCTTCGCATTCTTGTTCCGAGCCCTGCGGCTTCGGCGAGACGCTGTTCTACACATTCAACTATGTTTTTTTTTTTTTTTTTTTTTTTTTTTTTCTATGCCACTCGGGGATACCATGAATAATTCACAATATCGACGAAAAAAATTAAGATTTTTTAAAAAATTTCACTATATCGCTTTGTCGAGTTGAAAAATCGTAATTTATCGATTAATTTTTTCGAAATTTGATTTAATTGATTATTATTCTGGAAACTCCGAAATTATTTTATTTCTATTAAAAAAAAAAGTTTTACGTAAAAAAAAATTCAAAATATCGAAATTTTTTATTATTTTGAAATTTTTACGATAGAATTTTGTTCAGTTGAAAATTCGTAATTTTTCGATTAGTTTTCTGGTCGATCGATTATTCTTTCATGGATTCCGAAATTTCTTTATTTTTCTACTTGAAAAAAAAAGTGGGGGAACGTTGGAGGCGGAAAATAGATTATCGTTCGAAGTTAAAGAGTGCAAATTTAATTCAATCGTTTTATTGCACGCGGTGTATCGAGGTCACGGAGATCGGCGCGTGTAAGATTCGTATCCTTGCAACTCTTAGGGATATCGTCGGGGGCCTCGCAATTGCGAAGACAACGTCATTATTGTCAGTGCAACTGTTTCATTCCGCGATAAAGAAAGAAGGCTACAGATGAATCGCAGCCACGGCTCACGCATGCGTTCGATGTATATCGCTATATATATATATATATATCGCATATATCGTGTATCGCATGCACCGGCTTCGCTCTCCTCTCATTCGGAACCTCTTTGTTTGGATTCGGCACGTGTACGCAATTTCGACGCCGAAAGTGCAGTCTCCGTCTGCGGACCCCGACGAACGCACGCGAGAGAGGATGCGTCGTCGCGTGAATGCAACCACTACAATGTCCCAAACGAAATCGAGAGTCGTTCCGGTCTTTTCTTTCGTACAATCAATTGAAACTTTTCAGTAACGTCAATATTATTCGTAACTATCGTACGAAAAATAGAAAAAAAAAAATCAAATTTTATTAAATTAATGAAATTTTTTTTTTTTCGTCAAATAAATCGATTTAATCGATACGATAATAAATTTGAATAATTTTCTTCGAGTTTATAAAAAATTTCGAAATATGCAATAAAAAATGTTAACATTTTGTTTTTTAATACAAAAAATAAATAATTGAAAAAAAAAAAAAAAAAAAAAAATGTTATGATTTTTTTTTTCTTCGTCACTGTATGGACCCGATGTGTGAATTCTTTGAAACCATTCGCAAGCTCTCGCAACGTCACCAGATAATAATTCGTTTGGGTCCCCTTCCTGCGCGTCGTAAAAGTCCATAAAAGTATCGTCGTATGCATCAAACGTGCATGTAATATGCACCGTCCATTCGTCTGCACAATTCTCGCCGACCTCGACCTGCTTTTTTTCCCCTTCTTCATTCATCCCAATTCCTTTCTTCGTGTATTTTCGTTTTTTTTTTTTTTTTTTTTTTTTTTTTTTTTTCTTTCATTATTCTCCTTACGCGAGATTATTCGTTTTTTTTTTTTTTTTTTTTTTTTCTCTTCATCGTCTTATCATTATACTTCGCGATCTTTTTTTTTTTTATTCTCTTATTCTTCTGCCGCTCTCGTTCGATCGATAATTGATTGCACGAGAATTGAGAACAGGCGACGCGACGATTGACACCGATTCATTCCGATCGCCGGCGGATGAGAGACACATATACGAGAGACAACTTCTCGTTGTCTCGGCTGAGAGTTCCTGTGGCGCGTGCGGATCCTCGCGTACCGCATCCACATCGAAGTCTCGTCTCTCGACCTCGCGAAATCTCTAAGACTCCGAACTCTATCATTCTCGACGATACTTCGCTCTCATTCGATCTTCTCACTCTCTTTCGCGAACGTTTTTTTTTTTTTTTTTTTTTTTTTTTTTTTTTTTAATCTTTTTATCTCTCTTTGGCTTTCGGCTACTTTGCTATTCCCTAATATTTGGCCAGCGAAGCAAACGCGCGTGAGCCTTTGCTCTGGGAGACCCTCGATGCGGTCTGTCTGGGAATTCGAAATATTCGGCAGCGCAGACCCGACGTATTAAAAGGCCATAAAAAATAGATCCGATGTGCATAGTAACTGACGCAACAAAAATTTCTTGCGCTTCATAGTAGAAAGAAAAAAAAAAAAAAAAGAAAGAAAGAACACGACGACTCGGCAACTATTTATCCTCATTACAATCAATTGTTTTTTCGAAGGTTATCAATTAATCGAGAAATTTCGCGTAACGTTCGACTTTCCTCTTCGTCGAGATTTTTGCTTCATCATCGATCGGAACGATACAACAAACGAAAAAAAACGAAGTTTAATGGTAACGATCCTTCGCAATACGATTCCTCCACGTGTGACAAAAAATTATTGCTTATTAAAAAAAAAAAAAAAAAAAAAAAAAAAAAAAAAAAAAAAAAAAAAGATCGCGGAATGCGGAAATGTGGGAAACGACTTTTTTTTTTCTCTTCTATAATGATGAAAACGTGCTGCAAACGATGACTGGTTGATACAAAACGATTTTTTAATTAATTTTCCCGTCCACACGCTTTACGAATGTCGTGTATCTAATGTGTGCAGAAACGTATTTTTTTTTTTTTTTTTTTTTTTTTTTTTTTCTTTCGCGTTTATTTACGTTACGATTGATATAAGTCGATAAATACGTACCTTCGAGACTGCAGTTGAGTTGACTCGCGTTACCGATAATCGGAAGTGCGATCGGTGACGGTACGTTTCTCAAACAGTACAAAAATTTGGCCCGTTTGACAAACATCGCGGTTAGGAGAGCGAAAACGCTCAGCGACAGCGTCAATGTTAACCACGAGACGTCCGTAAACGTTGAATCCATTGTTGACATCGTACTTCTTGCGTCTGTCTCTCTCTTCGTTCTCGTAGTTATCGCGCGAAAAAACTAACCCCAAAACAAAGGTTCCCAACACTCGATCACATTGACGCGATAAACAGTTCTCGTCGATTCGCCGAAATAAATTGTTATCGATTTCGCGGACACCGGAAAATGAATAGTTTTTGTTGTCTTCTTTGTGTCTTCGATGTTTTTATCGGGGAATATCGTCCGATCGTTCGATATCTTTCTTCTCGGACGCGACTTCACTTGGTCCAGGTGCGCGGGTCGAGAGAGCACACTATAAATCCGTACTATAACTCTGTTAGCGAGTCACCGACTGTTCGTAGCACTCAATCCTGTCTCGTCCGTCGCTACGCTCGAGGCAAAACGTTACGTGCGGCGAGAAGTCGCGACCGGCACGCGGCACGCACTCGCCTGGCATAAACTATACTCGCGCGATGTTTTTTTTTTTTTTTTTCGGGATTTATTTTTTTTTTATTTTTTTTTTTATTTCGTATCCGCGAGAGTGGAATAGCGGAGAGGTCTATGTAGAGAGTTGTTCGATGAAATATCTCGATAGGTAGTTTGCGCAGTCGGAAGAGCAAAAAAGGTGGGTACAGTAAACTCTTAGCGCGGGCGCCAGTCTCCGCGGCTCTCGAACTACCGCCCGTAGTCTCGTAGTCGCGCTGCCCCGCGATGTATAGACGAAATGCCCGAATCCTCGTATTTATTCGATTCGATAATTGCAAAATCCAATTTACGATACAATTTTTTTTTTTTTTTTTTTTTTTTTTTTTTTTTTTTTCGGATTTATTTTTTTCGTAATTTTGATAAAGTTTGAATTATTAGTTTGGTAATATTGTCGAAACGATACGCGATGGACGATCGACGATCGACCGTCCGACTCTTCTTGCGTATACGTTTCTTGTGACGTTACTTTACCCAAAGCAGTCGCCCTTATATACTCTACTAGTGTATACGACGCTGTGTTTGTTTCACACGAAGAAGAGACGAGAGAGGTCTCCCTATATACCGCCGCATAAGTTTTTTTTTTTTTTTTCTTTTTTTTCTTTTTCCTTTTTCGTATACCGTATCGCATCAGTAAGAGTAGTGGATAGTAGGACCGTACCTCTCCGCCAATAGAATTGAGAACACGTGCTGTCGCCGAAGAGAGTGAGAGAATCGACGATGAACGGAGAGTGGAGGAGATCGGTTTGCAGCGGTCTCCGAGGCCCCGTGAATCTCCCCCGACATCGTTTCTCTTTCTTGTCCTTTATCGCCTTCTCGCATTCGCTCTCCTCTCGCTTATACTTTCGGACTTGTGTCTCGATTCTCCTCGTCACCGCCGCATCATACCTCGAAGGATTTTTCGAAGCAACATTACGAGATATTGCCGCGCCGGTTGACCCAGTGACGACGACGCGAGGGGCCTTGCAGCAGCGCGTCTTTGGCGTCGATGTCCCTTGATAATTCTACTCCACGTGCGTACTTTCGTTTATAACTGCACTTTTTTTATTTCACCATCCAATAATATCGTTCATTTCGCGCGTATTATTACCGAATTAATTGTTTCGTCGTTCTTATTTGCTCGATAACAATCTGTCGATTAGGAGAAGATTTGGCTATTGTTACGAAATTTATGATAATAGAAGAAATTCTGCTGATTTTTTTTTTTTTTTTTTTTTTTTTTTTTTTTTTTTTTTTCGGTCGGTAAATTAAAACACTTGAATATACAATCTGTAAATGTATGATTTCAGATGACTTTCAACCTTCCGGCGGAGTAACATTGTCGATTTGTGCGAAATATATTGAAATAATAAAACTTATTATCGTCTACTTGATTTTTTGTTTCCCTCGTCATTTACACAATTTCATTCGTATATATTAAATTTTGAGGTTATAGTTACATTATAACAATTATTATTATGTGTTTATTAATTTTTTGCATACATTATTACGAATACATGAAAACTACTGTGTATAGTAGACAATTGAGAAATACTATTTCGCTGATGAGGTTAGGTACGATTCCGCAAACGCGTCAGTGATCGAAAATTAATAGATCGAAAACGACAAAGAAAGCTGTGCAGACACACATAAATCGTTATGATGTATGTGTAAACTATAATTGCTAATAGAATATAATTAACCGTCCATTTGATTGAGCATATGGCGTACGCTCGTTCAGGCAGAAATAGTTTCGAGTTTAAACGAGCGGGAAATATACATCGCGGCGGAGTGAGAGAGACAGAGAACGCGAGGTTGTCCAGTCACAACATTAGGTTAGTCTGCGATCCGCGTGCGTAGTCTCAGACCTCTCGAGAAAGAGCTCTTCGCTCTATGCTCGTCTAGACGATTTTTTTTCCAACCCACCTGTCGGAAAGAATGATATCGGTCTATCGCGTGCTCGCGCGTTAATATTTGTCGAAAATGCAACGAGACAGGTCGGGGCCCGCCATTTGGCGTGAAAGGAAACGAAGACACATTTCGAGGTAAACTATTTGTTTTTTTATGTTTCTTTTTGCAAAACTATCGGTATCGGCGCACTTAATGCGCTCTAGAAACGATTTCGGTACTATTTTTTTGTTTTTTTATCGTTATCGAGTGGATTTTCATGTCCCGAAGTTTTATTTCAAGGATAATTAAAAAATTTCGCGATGTTTTTTTTTTTTTTTTTTTTTTTTTTTTTCGTGCGTTTGCAATCAAATGTAATACGTGAGAAAAACGCGTTAAAGAAATGGGGTTAACCTTGAAAAAAAAAGTTTTTTTCGTGTTCCACGCAACGAAAGATTCGCACGAACCATTTCAAGCTCCAGCCTCGTGCATCGGCCAATCGCCGAACGATTAAAACTGCGACAATATACTTTCGATGGTTTCCAAGCATTTTCGTGAAATCGAGTCTTTTTTTTTTTCGCCACGAATCCGTTAACCGTAACTTCGAATATATTCGATCGTCGTACTTCGCGTGAACCGGATTGGGAGCAACGTACTCGAGAATTTAATGACGGATAAGTGAAAAGAAGAAGACGAAGAAAGAAAGAAGAGTCAGTTTAACCTCGTAATAGTAGTTGGTGCGTTAGCCTCTCGTCCCCCTTTTGCGGAATCGAATTATATCCTATAGAAACGAATCTATATAGCGAAATGGCCTCGTCTACTGCACGCATCTGTATATTCTTAAAGCGTCTTGCATTTCCATCCGAACGCCATCGTTGCAACCCATTGTCGTAGACAATTGACTTTCCTCGTGTTTTTTTTTTTTTTCTTCCGTTGACAATAACGCCGCACAAAATGGCGGATACTAATACATCGCGAGGAAAATGGATCGGTTCGACGAACTCGAGCTTTGATTGCTGATATAATAGCGTAGACACGCAGCTAGCGATGAGTATCGCGAGCGGTGTAAACGAACTCCATTGTCGTCACTCGAGCAAAGCTACCTGAGACAACGACGCCAGTTTAATCTGAGAACTATGCCGGTCTCTCGTACTTTTTTTGTCTATATGACTGTTTGTCTCTCTCCGTCGAGACACTCCGGCTACCCTTCCCCCGGGAGGGGAGGGGGGGGGGCAGCTGTTCCGAAGTGTGAGCAATATTACTGTCTCGACTAATCAAAGGATCATCAACGGCCATCGAGGCCTTGCGGATAGATCTTAATGACTACTGCGCACAGTTTAACGGCCTCGTAATTTACGAGGCTTCAAATATTAATGCAACAGACTCGCGCGATGTCAAAAATTCATAATCTTTTATTTCTTTATTTATAATTTTATTATTATTATTATTATTCGCAAATTTTTTCTTTTTTCATTTAGTTATTGATTTATTAAATCATTTTTAATTTTATTCAATTTCGTTTGAAATGGCGTTTTTTTTTTTTTTTTTTTTTTTTTAATTTTCGAAGTCGTTATTGCAGAAAGGATAATTAACCCGACGATGAGGTAAGTCCGAGGTTACGGGTCGTTGATACGCGACGAGCAAAATAAGGCGCCTCCAGATATCAAAAACGTATTATTTGTCGCATTGGTTTTATTATAATTATCCCCGACGAGTGTCGATAATGTCGCGAGGGCCGGAAAAAAAAATGCGTAGATTCTCGAAGGTTTTCGGGATAACGGATTTCGCAATCGAATAATACCTTTTTGGTCAATCAAAATGTTGGGAAGTGGGCAGATAGATACGACGCAGAGAGCGAGGAAAAGTTTTAATCGGTCGCGCACGTGCCGCGTTCGATGTTATACGAGTCTCGAGAAAACACCTTTCACGGCGAGCGAGAAAAAAAAAAAAATTCGACGTTTACGTTTCCATATAGAGATATATATAGCGATATGTCGAGAACTATTAGTCGTCAAACGAAGTTATTATTGGATATACTTGAGTTTCAAAACTCGTAAACAACTCGCGCATACGTGGTAAATAAATCGTACAATCGTACAATCGCATGAATGAATAACTATTTTTCGAATAACTTCCGGTCGTCGAGAAAAATTAATTAAAAGACATATCAATGCTGTTACTTGTTTTGCATTGTCGTTTGACATTTCGAATGCGGCGGGTACACGAGTACGAGACGACAACGGCGAAACCTTCGCTCGTCTTGGATATCTTTTGGTTCCCGTTGATGGAAACCGCACGTGGCGAACTGGAGAGTAACTCAAGCGGAGGAGGGACCTTGCGAAATCGTTTATTGCGGTGCATCGTCGTGGAAGGCCGACCTTACAAAATCCGCGGAATGTAAAGTTATTTCGACTCTCACGAACGAAACGGGAAACGGGTCGACAACAAGCGTATTTTCGTTATCGATGTATAATTATAAATGCATTAAAGAAAATAACACGTTTGCGATGCGACGTTTGTTCGAAAAACCCGCCGGTCATTTTTTCTTTCCCATCAAAGGTTGCGCACGTTGCGCGTGAGAAATTACGTTCGATTACGCAACCTCTCGGTGCGCGTTAAATTAAAAATGTTGCTGCGTGTTTACGCCGAAAGCGACTGTTCCACCAGAATTACTGCGTTATAATTATTTATTTATTCCCGGCACTAGCGATTCAAAAGAAATACAGTAAAAATGATATGTTTTTATTTTTCGGTGGATTATCGAAAAAAAAAAAATCGATTTTTTTTTGGAAAATACAATAAAAGATATTTAAATAAAAAAATGACAATAGTTAATGTTTTCTCATAAAAAAATGTACTCCGACAACCAATATTACGAAAATTACACGCGCGTGTAGCGATGAGACACACGTGTTAAACATTCAGCGATAAATTGAGTCATTGACAGGTCAATAGATCGAACGAATTCACTGCCCTAACCTCAAAACGAAGGGATCATACTGCATCAGCGCGTTTCTCGCCGGAATCCCATAAAACTTCAGAATATCCCGAGGCGGCTAATTCCGAAGCATCTCGCGAACGAGATAATGGGACGAGGAGAGTCTGAGGAAGTTTAACTGGAATTCCTATACGCCGACGAAGCGTGAACGGTATACGTACGCCGAGGGGGGTTGACGTCCTTTACTGCACGTGTGGACGAACTTCACGAAACACGGCACGTGTCGGCCCTACATTAACCTTGAAAGGCTTATACAGCGCATTCGTTTGTTCAATGTCACTGACTAAAATCAAAAGGGCTTAACTCGCGTGTCGTATATAAAAAATAAAAAAAAATAAAAATTAAGCCCTTGCGATTTCATTCAACTTATATATCTCCGCGACTTGTGTAGTCCGTTGAATGCGCTGAATAGTCCTTGCAGACGGTGCGACCCTCGAAACTCTTAAAGAACTCTTTTATTTCGATGTATATGCGTTGTCGGGGGATTTATTCGCGCGTTGATGTTGACGCGTATATGTGCGTATATATTATGCGTGTGTCATATATATGATTATAAAAGTACATTCGAGACGCCGGCGGGCCTTAAGGATCTTTCCACGATCGTGGAACGGAAACAACCTCGTGAGATGCCTACACGTGGCCGCGCGTATCCCCCCGTCGACACTCTAAGACGGTATAACGACAACGAAGAAGGGGCCTCTGACAGAACTATAGTCTAATGCCCCGAAGGAAATCGACTTACTACACGCGTTAAACGACCACTTAATTTACGAAAAAAAAATGTTTAATACCCACGTGTGTGACACATCGGCGCCGGAGACTTCTTAAAAATAAAGTGCAATCATATAGTTGCTTTGGTAATAATGGCCGCAGGAGCTTCGTAAGAAAGACGCGAAAAAAAAAAAAAATCTTGCAATACGCGGTGAGGCGACGAGGCTTCGCTACGAGACGCCACGTGGCGTTACAAAGTCGTTTTGTATAGATTTTAATTGAGTTAAATCGCTTTCGATGTGAAAAACGGAATTGAAAAAACTTCCGCGATTGGGAACATTCGTGGTACACGAGTGCTATGTATAATTATTCGTATAACATGTATGCGCAGTTGAAACGACACGTGGCAATCGATTTCTAAGGCCAAACGCGATATCCGTTTATTCAATTTTTTTTTATTTATAGTAATTTTTTACGTACGCTACGCGGGCCAAGGTGAGGTTAGGTTTTCTCGCAAGTGAAATCAAAGCCTAATGACGCATTATTTTGATTCTCGGAAGGTTTTCTTATCGTTTTACGATTTCTTTGAAATATCGGAAAATAATATTTCGAGGGATTAAAATCAATTTGAAAAATCAAAATTATCTTCGTAAAATTTTTTTCTCGGAAATATTAAATTTTCGTAAAAATAAATTCATAAATAAATAAATAATAAATAAGAATAATTTAATATATGATAAAAATGTATAAATTATTAAAATTCATTTTTTTTTTCTATAAATATAGGAAAATCTCGATCGTCCATTATCCGAGTCACGATTTGCTTTACGCGAATGTGGCTGCGAAATATTGGCAAAAATACATATTCATTACGTAAGAGCGCCAAAAATATATGAATCCTGTTATTTTTCCCATATGCATTATATAATAGCAGCTAAACACGTCGCCGCGTTTGCATTACATTCGAACTTTCGCGAACCTAAACTGAGCTTTGCACCAATTGATTCTTCTGATCGAAACTGTGTCTGAAAATTAACATTTTGTAGAAAGCTATAGTTTTTCCACGGAGCGTCAAAAGGTCACTTAATTTTTTATAAATAAAAAAAAAAAAAATTTTATAATATTTTTAATATCATTTTTTAATATCAATTTTTTTTATTTTATAAAAAATTTTTTTTTATTTTTAATATTTTTTGTTTTATAAAAATACGTGACTTCATACTTTTTTTTTTTCGCGGCAAGTTATGTATAAGTTATCGGATTAACGGAAACCTTCCGAGAATTCCTTAGCGTATTCTCGGAAAACGTTTCCCCCGGCGATTCCTATCCGAATCTGCATCTTACCCGTTCGCAGATTTACACATATTTCACCGTTGACTCTTCGCCGACATTCTTTTATCGGCCGTATCGCGTTGCACAGTGAATCGTCGCCCTTCAAAGACGAATGTCTCGAAAGGAATTTCTTTTTTTTTTTTCTAATTATTTGACATTAATGTTTAATTTTCGAGAAAAACCGGAATATTTTTTCGTTCCCCACCGACACCCGCAGCACCGCCGTAACCTTCACTCTGCGAACGATGAGAAATTATAAAATTCACACGAAACAGTTTTTTATCGTTCCCTTTCCAATAACGACGAAAAAAAAAAAGAAAAAAAAATCGCTTAACACTTTTGCAACACGTGTGTCACTTCATTGCAACGATGACGCAACGTATGCAACACCGATCCATCGATCATTTTGAATAATCAAAGAAAAAAAAAAAAAAACCACAGGAATTATCACTCGTGCAGAGCACCACGCGTGCGCGAGTTTCGTTTTTTTTTTTTTACGTTTTTTTTTTTTTTTTTTTTTTTTTTTTTCGCAATCGAGGAAATATCGAGGTCGCGTTTCTGTTTTCCCGATTGTTACACGAATACTACAACACAACAATATGCCATACGCTTTCGCGGCCCGTTTAACTTCTCTTCTCTCGCGATCGGTTTCTCAATGAATTCTCTCATGAAGACTCGCGATTGTGGGATGTATACGGTTATCGAAATCGCGGTTTACTTTTCGCATCATTTCTCATCCCTTATCAAGAAAAAAAATTCTTAAACAGCCGCAGTACCATAAACTTCTCTCCCGATATATGAATTTAATATTTCACTTGTCAAAGACAAGACGCCTGTGTCAATCGCAACATTGCAGATTGGTGGAATCGCCGCTAAATTGCCCCCTTATCAGGAGGACCTACTGGCTTACTTTTCCTTTCCCTCCTTCTCCCCTCATCGTTAAATATCATCGTAAATAATGATTTATATAATGAAAAAAAAAAAAAAAAAAAAAAAAAAAAAAAAAAGATTCGCTTTCGAGACTTTCTTCGTTAATTATGTATTCCGTATATCTTTATCACGGAATTTCGCAAGGCTTCGATGTTTGACGGAACGATCGATTTATCGGGTCGATAAAGTCGATCGCGCGTGAACTCAGCCGATCGAGCGGCGGCGAGGTCTCTCGGAGTCCGAAAGAAACGGCAACCCGCCTTACATTCGAGAAACTGTTGGTTATCAATCTCGAGGCGCGTATCTCGAAGAAATTTTGCAAATGAAAAAAAAAAACCGTTTTTGCTAATTTTCACATCGAAGCTTTCTTCGTGACATTAGATATTAAAATAATAATTCTAACGGCTGTTATTTCGCGTCGCATTTTCTCATTATATTTCGAAATTTTTTAAAAAGCGGTAAATTTTTCGAGTTGTTATCATTGCGAAAAATAATGGTAAATCAGTAGATTATTCATTGGTTTTGGGATTTTTTTTTTTTTTTTTTTTTTTTTTTTTCATTTTTCGGTACATTAGTAGTCGACAACCAAAAAACCAAACATCGTACATTTATCGAAAATTAAAATACCGTAAACAGTAAATTTTCGAAATTTTTTTTTTTAATTTATTAAAAATGCCAAATTTTTAATTTTTTTCGAAAAATAGTTAAAAATTTCGACATTAATATAAAAAAAAATATTACTCAGTTTTTAAAAGCTTCGAATACCGCGATGGGGACGAATACGACGCGAGAGAAAAAACGATAAAATTTTTACGCAGAAGACAGAGACGCGCAATGGAAAAATAATTTATTAACGTTAAGGCGGACTATACAAAATATTTGGTGCGAATATACACATTTACATACTATATATAAACATATATATAGATATACTACTGCGGAGAGTAGTTTAATATAATAGACGGCGAATTATATCGAGCAGCGTGACGACTCCAATTATTGCGGTCAGATTCGAGAATTTGGCGGTTGCGCCACCGGCCATATACTTCCCTGTAACGAAAAAACAAAAAAATTAATAAATAAATTTAAAAAAAAAAATTTAATTTTTTTAATAAATCCGTTTAAATTTTCGGAAAATTATATTTAAAAAATTTTTTTTTTTTTTTTTTTGATTAAATATAAAATTCAAATTATTTAAACAATAAACTTACAGAGTGAGGCGAGGTAAGCGTGACAACAGCATTCTCGTAGTCTCGTGTATTCGGCGCAATCGCCAGCGAGGACTTTGCAAGGCTGTCGACTCACGCGACACGTATGTTCCACGAATGGAAAAACTTCTGAAAAAGTAAAGCGTCAATTAAAATTCGTACGATATCCATTTTCTACGGTGTCGTCATTAAAAAAAAAAAAAAAAAAAAAAAAATATTCTGCAAATATATAAAATATATTAACTTATTATTATTATTTATTTTTATATATCTATATGATACCAAAAAGTTTGGTGAGTCGAATTATATTTTATTAGTTGTTAAATAAATAGAAAAAAAAACCATTAACACTGCCGTTACGTTTTTTTATTACTCAGCAATCGATGTATCGAAATTTCAACTGTTTTTTTGTTATCAAACACCAGAGACAAGTATAATATCTGCATAAACGCATAACTGGTCTTTAGTTGCGAGACGAGACTTCCTGTTGATTAGGTATCAGTTCCGGACACGACACCCCACGTGCGGTATCTTGTCGTACCGTTTTAATTTAACAATTTGAAACCCAAAAAAAAATCGATTTTTTTAATTAACACAAAAATTTTGGAAAATCCAAAAAAAAAAAAAAACAAAAAAAATATATATATATATAAAGTAAAAAATTTAGTAAAAATAACAAACAAACAAAAAAAAAAAAAACTTATTGTTTGTTGAAATATTAAAAAAAAATTGTATCCAACGTGTATCGCGTAGTATAAAAAATATATTTAAAATTTTTTTTTTTTGGATCGTCTATCGCGTGCAGAACTGCAACTGGTGCAACAAAATCCTAGAAATTGCATTTTATAATGTTAACTATTCCGATTCGCACTCGTAGAAGCGATAAATTGCGTTTTCGCGATTCATGCATTCAGTTCGTGTCGTCGTCGTCGTCGTCGTCGTCGTCGTGCGGAGTGCGTGCAGTAACGCACTTCCACGGCGTCTTTCCTACACACCTTTGTCTCGATGCACACAAATGCATCGATATACCGCAAGAATTATTCCGAGTGTACGGACACTGCATGTAATCGCAACGCGTTTAAGATTTTAGCGGAGTAGTGAAGTGCACAATCGTTGACGCGGGTCGATGAACAATTCGCAACGAGCATCGAGTGGTAGCAGCGCTCCCCCTCCCCTCCCCTTTTTTTCCGTTCGCGAACGGAATACTCAATCGCATCCTTGCCGAAGCTTCACGACGATTTCGTTAAACGCATTTAATCGTAAGGGCGTTGACGTTTCACTGGCAAATTTCCGGAGTCCAACGGATACATCGTAATTATAATTCTCGAGAGTTAATCGATTTTTCGGCGATTACGAAAAATTAAATTACACGACATTTTGCGAGCGGAAATGAAAAAAAAAAAAAATTGTTCGAATGCTAATTAATGTTTAGCGGTGAAATTATCTTTTTTCGTAATATACGACAGTCCATGATAAAAAAAATACGGGACTTCGGAATTATTCGTTACGCGCCATTTCGCGAATTTTCCTTCCGATACGCAAATTTTTTGGTTAGAATTCCCTATTTTTTTATTTTTTCTAATTTTTTTTTAAATTTATCTTGACGATAGAATCTTCGCGACGAGTTTCGTGAAACGATTTATCGATCGCAATGATTTACAAAGAAATGACGAAATACGATCGGTAGGCGAGAAATTAAAAAAAAAAATTAATCGGTGACACGGTTAGCCGCGTTATCCCGGATACATCGAGAAATCGGTGATCAGCGCGAGAATAATAACGTACCTAAGTTTCATCTAAATATCGTAATATTGCGCGCATTCACGATGTCATTGATTTCGATTAAGTAATTTTTGGTTTTGCGCCGATCGCGCGCGCGACGCGCACGGATAGTTTCGTTCGATAGTCGAGTTTTTTTCATCGATTGCTTTGCTCTCGATTTACGAAGGACACAAAAATAAAATAATGATAATAATAACAAAATAATAATAACGATAGTAAAAAGTATCGAAATAAATCGCAATTTGGTAGATTTTACGTACTATTGTAACTGCCTTCGCAACAACAGTGATCGTTCAGAACACTGTCGTCCTTGCAGTATGTCATCTCCGCACTCGTGCACTCCTTGCATCCAGGTATAGGTCCTGCGAAAAAAAAAAAAAAAAAAAAAAAAAAAATAATTCGCATTAAAATTCTCATCGTAATCCAATAATACGGTGATAAATTTTTATTTTTTTTTCCTATATAAAAATCACAGCAAAACAATTTTTTTATTGAAATAATAATAAATATACAAACAAATAAAAATCCATAATTTGCATTTCTAGCTATAGGTCTTACGAATAAAAAAAAATTGATAATTCATATTAATATTCTTATTATTCGCGAATTACTTTTTTTTTAATGTATTTTTCATTATTATTATTATTATTATTTTTTTTTTTTGCAGTTAAATTCAAATTTATTTAAAAAAATTAACCAAAAATATTGGAATCAAATAT
The DNA here is from genome assembly GCA_963971235.1 of Cryptus armator. NCBI lineage: Eukaryota > Metazoa > Arthropoda > Insecta > Hymenoptera > Ichneumonidae > Cryptus > Cryptus armator. The sequence continues at coordinate 4,128,124 of OZ020239.1, read as the reverse complement.
TATATAAAATAATTTTTTAATTAAATAATAACGAATATGCAGACATATAAAAATCGTTAAATCGCATTCTTCGTCTTATTATAATCAAATTACACGGAGATAATATATAATTTATAATTTTCGCTATGCCTTCGATAAATTAATCGGAAACGATTCGCATAAGTCGACCTTCGAGTCTCGAGTTTCTTCGCGGTGCCATTTATTAAACACGAAAGGCTTTACATATACGCGATGTCGAATAAGCGGTCGTTAATTCGCAGTCAAATTACAAGTATTCAGGGTAAATGGATACCTTTGTGATTATTAATTAGAGTCGCAGTTGGGAGATACGAAGTTTACGCAACTATTTGTACCCCAGTGGTGTATGTAACGTCAGGCATTCTGTCACGAATAACCGTGCGAATTTACAATATTATTTTCCTTTATTCATTGTCCGATAATATTTTATTCCCGAGTTTGCGGAATAAAGCAAAGAAAATTGAATTTCTGCGACTTTGAAGAATTTTTATTGTTGGCAATCGCTGAATGACGCGACAAATTTTTTTTTTTTTTTTTTTTTTTTTTCGAATTTTTTTATTTTCCTCATTAATATTATAATGTATATAGACGAGAGAGTCAGAGGGCGCGTGAAACAAGTTTTCGTTTTACCTCGTGACCCGTACCTTTTTCGTCCATTCCGGCTAATATCCGGTATCGCAGCGAAAAATTAAAAAAATTTCACTTTTACGGTAAAAATTTCGATTATTTATCGATTGATCGTTATCGAGAATTTTTTTTTTTTTTTTTTTTTTTTTTTTTTTTTTTTTTCGTTTTACATACCTGGATAAATTTTGAGTTTGAGCGCCTCGTTGATCGCATCTTCGTAAGTTACTTCGTGAACGATGATGAAATCGTTATCGGGATAATGATCGACTACGGTGACCGCTTCTGAATCTGCGCCGATTATCGAGAGCAGCAGAGATAACACAAGAATCGTACGAATTTCCGGGTCAATCATGCTAATCGCACAAATTTTACTCTTCTCTTCATCCTTACGAACTCCTGGAGCTCGCAGTTGCCTCTCTTCTTTACCACAGTCTTCGATAATTCATTCGTTCACTTGCGTTCGATTTTCTGCGTGATAAGAGAATAAAAAAAAAGTCTGTTATTTTATATATAGAAACGATTATTTCGCGTGTACACTTGTGTAATCGGGAATTAAGAGATTTGCTTAAGGAAACTATGAAGCGGAGACGACGCACATGCGGTGGTGCCGACCAGTCGCTATAAAACGTTCGGAGCTTTATATCGATCCGCGGTTTTGCTTTATATCGAGAGATGATTCATCTCACCCTCTCCTACATACTACTATCAACCCGATTCCAGGCGGTCGGCCAGTCGGCGAAAACTACCCTTCGGTACTACGTTCGCTATCGATGTTTTTACTGATAAATAAAAAAAACTCAGTTGTTCGTTTTTTTTTTTTTTTTTTTTTTTTTTTTTTTTTTTTTTTTTGGAGACATTTTTATATTAATATTTATTTATTTATGTATATTTATCTTTAATATCAATGCATAGTTTTGCATATGTTAATTAATTCGTAAATAAATCAATTTGATTTTGTAAATTTCGCGATCCCTGAAAGTAGATACATGAAAAAAAGGAGAGGAAATTTGACTAAAAAACGGTCGAAATATAAATAGATTTAAAAAAATTATAACACATTTTTATTATTATTAATTTACTTTCGGTAAAATTTGCGTTTTTTATACAGATCGACGATTAAAAATTTGGGTCGCAAATCGCGAGTTTAAATTTATTTTTTTTTCTTTTGTGAGATTTTTTTTTTCGATCTAATATTGTAGTTGTTGTTTTCCTTAATTTTTTTTCTCCTCCATTCATTATGAAAAAATACTCTTTTTTTTTTTGTATTTTTCTTGGCGAAGTATATTTGAGACGTTTCTCATGATCGCGTCAATCGTCGACGATAAATACGAGTAGTGTCCCTTTTATTCGTTGTGTGCGTCCATTCGTCGTTCGTGCGACAGTTTTAATAGGTAAAATTTTCCCGGGGAATTCGAGTGATCCGTCCGCTTAGGTCGGTGATTATGACTCACGAAGCGTCGACGAAGCAGGCAATCGTTAATTAAGTTCAATTAAAGTCCCTGCCGCAAACGCGAGTACATCTTCCGCACGCGCGAATGCCAACCGCTAAGATTCCAAAAATGTATTACAAAAAAAAAAAAAAAAAAAAAAAAACGATATAATAAATAAATAAATAAATAAATAAAAAAAACACAAAGATCAATCAGCTTGTATAATCGTCGTTTCGCAATGTCCCCGCGGAGTGATGTCTTCCTAACGCAAAAATTTCTCCTATTCATTGTTACTTACGAGAACAGAAGAAAAAAAAAAAAATTTAATTAACAACGCGAGTTCGCGCGCGCGATACGGAGACACACACACAGATACAAACTTAATTAAGAAATTAGACGTTATGTGAAACGAGACTTCGAGGCTCATCCGCTTTGCAAATTACGTCAGAAGACACGCGTGGATTCCTTCGGAAAAACATTTATCTGCGTGACAATGCATTTAGTTTAAATAATCATTGAAAAATCGATCGAATCTCAAAAATTGCTAAAGTTTCGAAAGATCGAGAATTAAATTCAGACGAATATTTCAAGCGCTCCAATAACTCTTTGCTCTCTCGGTACCTTATCTACTTGTACAACGCGCCGCATAACCTCTGAACCCCTTTACGATTTCTACACATTTTTTTTTTTCTTTATCCTATTTCTCGAGAGTATTGGTAACGGCGTTGCGAGAAAACGCTATCATTGAAGCTTATCAGCGGGTCACTATGTCTGTATCTCCGTGAAAAAGCCTTCGTGATCGACTCAACAATAGATCGATACGGTGAAAAAAAAATTGTAAATTTAACGTACCGATACTGGAAATCTTTATGCATTAACTGATACAATATATTTAATGTACAAAAGTGTTGAAAAAAATAATTTTACAACGAAATTTGAGTAAATTATTATTATTATTAATTTAATGTACGTATTTATGCATAAAATCTTCCAGTGCATTAAATTCACAATTTTTTTTTTTTTTTACACACAGTAAGCGTTTAATTCTCGAAGAGTTGCAAATTATAGTTCACAGAGCGTTTATTCAATGGTTAATTACCGAAGATTAATTATAATTTTCTCACCGCGATGTCTTGTCGCGTTAATTGAATCCTTCCGTTCAGTAGATTATCACCCTTACCGCTCAGACAAATACAATATCGTCGCACTTTCAACGATTCACATTTTTCAAATTCCCAATCGCGTTGATATTAATGCCTCCAAGTAGACACGATCACTTTTACAATTCGAATTCAATAAAAAACAAATAAAAAAAAGTTTAAACATCGAATAAATGGTTATTTTTTTCGTTTCGTCAATTTTGGTCGACGAATGTCGGCGTTACGGACAATATACTCGAGAGAACAAACAACCGGCGAGGGCTACGGACTGCGTGTAACTGGGAGCGCGAGACGAGGGGCTGAAAAGAGCGTCGTTGTCGGCGACGCCGGCGTCCCGCGAGTCTCGCACACGTTTCTCACTCAGCTTTTGTACCTATCGCGATGGTGTGTTCCTTCCACCAAACACACGCGCGCGTCCGCACACGTGTACACGCATCGGCGTGTGTGTGTGTGTGTGTATCGTGTGTAGTAAAGTTTTTCTACAGGTAAATTTTTTCGAGTTAAATCGCTCGATGTACGTAGAGAGCCTAAACTTCCTTTGAATATAACCTACAAATACATCGAAATCACCGGTTCGTCTCATCGCGTTGCGAATAACTATAGTCCCCGGTAAGCAATTTTTATTATCAAATCCAGGAAGTTCGGAGATACAGACAGAGTAATGGAGAGCTCGAGGTTGCATTATGAATTTTATTACATGTCGATTATTCAAACGGCGAACGACACGCAACAATGATCTCTTTCTCGTTACGCTCGATTGTTCGACGTTCCGAAGACTCTTCGTTGCTATTCTACAGTGAAAACAAATCTATCGAGCAATTGTCCTTACAAACGGACGTATAAAAAAAATTAAAAAAAAAAAAAAAAAAATATGCGCCGATCGTAATAATTTTAATTCCGATCGATAGCGAGTGTCGACTTAGCGATTCGAGATTTTCTCGAAACGAAATGTTTCTTTCGAAACGTTCTAAAACGTTCTTTCGCTATTGGATAATGCGAGGATGCAAGTAGCTTTGAGTGATTGTCTCCCCCTTCGGAATTATTAATCTACTTACAAACATCGCGTAACAAATTGAATCAAAACTTCGCGGCGCAGAGTCTGCGGCGCGTTGGGCTCGTAGGGCACGTAGTAGTAGTTTCTCCGGCAAATATTACCACACCAGGTGATCGAGGGAATAGGGTGGCGGTAACTTTCCGCTCTATTCACACTTATGTGCACTATACATGCGGCTGGGAGCCACACGTGTGTCCCCTGTGCGCTCCGATCGCTCTATCTATACGGCAATACCTATACGGCAATTCAAACGCAAACGTACCGGAGAGAGCGACCCTTTCGCATTCGGCAGCTGACGTTCCTTTCGTCGCACAGACAATAACTACACGATTATACATTCTCGTTTTCGCCTATGGGAAATAGACGAGAATTTTCATCTATAATCAATCGAAACGACGAAAAATTCTTTAAATTTCTTCATGCGAATTTTTATTTCGATTATCGTAAGACATATCAAAATGGCGCGGGTCTCGTAATAAACTTTATACACTTATCGAAAAAATGATACAATTTTTATTTTTTTTCCTATAATAATATTTAATAAAAATTCACCGATAATAATAATAATAATGATGAAAATTGATAAAATTTCTTGTCGATTTAATTTTTATTTTTTTTTCCGTATTTTTTTTAATCTCCGTCGAGTAGAAGGCTTCGGGTACTTGCGATCTGTCGCTACGCGACATTTTTATACCTGAGTGATAAAAAAAAAAAATGATATTAAAGGGAGAGCCGTAAAAGCTTGTGAACTGCTGCGCGTTTATTTCCTTCGATGCGTCAGAGGGTACGACTGTACGTGTATATATATTTATATATACATATATATACACATTTATATGTTTATTACGATTTTTCGCGCCCGCGTATTGGTGCACTTGCGTTTCTCACGTGTCCGACGAAAAAGATTTTTCTCGTGTTCGTTACGGTTCACGTGTATGCGATCGATTTCGCGTGTATGGGTAACCGACTGTTGTAGCGCGGTACAGCGAAACGCGCTGTTGGTATAAGAAATAAGGCGTAGATAGACCGACGGAGAGAGAAAGAGAGAGAGAAATCGACGAAGACCTCGCTAAGGAGGGTCTGGTTACGTAGTCTATTGATCCTTCTGCTCTGCGACGAGGGTCCTTGTGTCCTATAGCACGGTACCTACCCGCCGTCGCTACACACGCCGCCCGAGTTTTTTTCGGTGTCCGCGGACACGCGGTCTTTGATTCGTTGCCGGTACAACGTAAATTCATTCAACCGGACGTAAGATCATGTAAAAAAACTCGATAGACAACGATGTTTTTTTTTTTTTTTTTTTTACGACAATATAGAATTTCTTTATGTCCCGTAAGTATTTACCGACACCGTCGAAACCTCGATTTTTAATGACTATTTCGTTCGCGAATGCAGCGGAGCGTTAAGGGAACGCGCGAACCCGCATATCAGTCCCTATTAGCATACGAGTAAGTCGATTATATGCGTAATCACGTTTCCTTATCGCAACAGTCGACGAAACGAGGGGTTAGGACACCTGCCCGCTCGGCCTCAAAAAATCAACGCATCGATTATTGCTGAGCAATAGAAATTTACGTCATCGTTCGAAAGAAGAGAAAAGCACGAAAAAAAAAAAAAAACTTAATGTTATATGTAAACTAACACGTAATTTCGCGAATTCGCTTCATTTCCAATAAAAAAAAAACGAACCACGTGATCGATGTATTTCCCTTTTTTTACGCGTATAAATACGATTTGCTCTCGCAGCATCCATGTTGCATTGATTCTATAGCATTTTATTTGAAACTCAGTTAACTCTGCGTTAGTGTAAACGTAGCGGCGTCAAATAATAATAATAATATGACGACGATGCTGATTATAACGTTGGTATCGATTAGCGCGTAATGAAAGACGATCGGATCGCATTAATGGATTCGTCCACATCGCAGCTCGTCTGCTTGTTTATTTTTTTATCGGTATGATGGGTGCGCCGTGGGCTCGGCACTCGTAACGCTCCACATCATTTTCATTGTATCCAAATACAGGAGACACATCACCTATCTTCAGTTTTCAACAAAGTACCGTCGATAAAACGAAACCTCGATATCCGTTTCTATTTAATTGTTATTTCCTGTACGAGATATTATTTTCCGCTGTATGTAAAAAAAATTGCTGTCGGAACGTACGTAGGTGCAATCATAACCTCGAATATTTTCAATAAACAGATATTGACATTATTATTTCTCTCGGTCCGCGCGAAATCCGTGAAATTAACGAAGAAAAATGAGAGATTAAACGCTCCCGCGCGCGTGTCGGTGGGAAAGATTTTGGAGGTTCGAATTTGCGGCTGATTCGCGCGCCATTTCGTAGCCGCGACTTTTGCGCCGTCGATGCTGTCGGTAACTGCAGATCGACTGCGTCAGCGACCTTGCGGTCCCCGCGGTACAGTGTGTGGCGTCGGTGTGTTGCGGCAGCTCGCCGCGCTACTGATCGCCACTGACGCGTACTGTAGCGTAAACGTCACCACTGTAAATAGAAGTGGGAATCGTCTGTAACGGCAGGAGAAGACGCAGGGCGTCTTCGTGTGCGCAGTATTGCGTTACTCTTTCTATCATACAGTTTTGGAGAAAAATTAAATTCATCGGAATCTTTCTGTAACACCACTCGTGGATCTTTCGAACAGCGAAGATGGCTTCGTCTCCGGTGTTGAATCCGGTGAGTTATTTAACGTTCATTTTTTTTTTTTCTACGCGATCACTCATTAACGTCGAAACGTGTATCTTCGGTGCTATATGCACTTCCAAGAGACTTTTTCGTGACCTAAAAATATTTGCCGCAATGACGCTAGATATTCGCTCTATGAATCGATGTCATGAGAATCTTTGGAATTTATCGTATATGTCGAACGACGAGTAAATTATGTTTAATACGAAAGAATTATACATTTTGCTATTTCCACTCTCAGAAACGATGTTTATGAAATTCTTAAACTACATATCGAAGAGCGGCCAGTGTTTTTGTTTCGAAACGCAACCTTGATTCGTGTTTTTCTTTTTTTTTAATGGGTTTCCACTCGGAATGTCGAATATTTTTTTTCGGCGTATAAGCCGTTTAATTGTCGATTTTTTTTTTCTGTCATTGGTTAACAAACTTTCGATGGAAAATTGTGACTTGCAATTTTGTAAAAACAAAAGATCGATTTATTATTCGTAACAATTGAAAAATCAATAATCTCACCGTCGATTATCAACGAATTAAATTTAACATTTAATAATCGATAATCGTGTATTTATTTTGTCAGGTAATTCTCTCGGGAATAGTATTTAAATTAAAATCGTTTTGTTATTTCAAAAAGTATAAAATTAAAAAAAAAAGATTTATTATTCCTAACAGTCGATAGTTAAAAAACGGAAAAATCGCGATCTCGAAAATCGACGAATTGAATTCAAATTTTTTCATTCGACAATCGTCCGTTTGTTTTCTCAGGAAATTCCGTATGTGGGAGCCGTCGATGGCGGCCTAATGCCGGGAAAGATGTTAAAAATCAATGGCAAAGTACCGCCGAACGCAGTGCGTTTCGCGATAAATTATCAGTTGGGACCGAATCTTAATCCTCGCGACGATATAGCGATTCATTTATCGCCGCGTTTCATTGAGGGTATATTAACGAGAAATCACATAGCATCGATGAATTGGGGACCGGAAGAGAACAATGGTCCCCTGTGGATCAAACCCGGCGAGGAGTTCGAAATAATATTGTTGTGCGAACAGCTGCAGTATAAAATCGCGGTAAACGGTCGGCACTTTAGCGAATTCGCACATCGTTTGCCGTATCAAAAGGTAACGCATTTGGTGATCGACGGTGACGTTGAAATTCACTCGATCTCTTATGAGATCATTCACAGCGGTCCACCGCGGTCGCCGCGCTCGACTCCTGTACCGGATGTACCAGCGGCAAATTTCGGACCACCAGGTGAGATATTTTTCGTTTTTTTTTTTTTTTTTTTTTTTTTAAACATAAGTTCAATTTTTTCATTAAATATTTTTTCGATTTTTCGTGTTGTTTTTTTTTTTTCACGTAATTTTTTTTTTTTTTTTTTTTTCGACAAGTTAAATTTTTTTAGATATTTTTCGTTTTTTCGTGTCGTTTTTTTTTTTCACGGAATTTTTTTTTTTTTTTTTTTTTTTTTTTTTTTTTCAGACATAAGTTAATTTTTTTAAATTCATTTTTCAGGACCCGGTCGTCTCTATCCTACGCTGGGACCGCAAGATCCACCGGCCGGAGGCGGTTACGGACCTCCCGCCGGAGGTTATGGACCTCCGCCCGACGCTTACGGAGGTCCCGGCGGTGGTTACAATCCTACGAGAGCTTACGGTTATCAACCCGGTCACGAAAAACCCGAAGAGGAAGAAGCGTTTGGCGGATGTCTCGACAAAGTCGGTTTGGCTGTCGGGGGTCTCATAGCAGCCGGAGGTGTCGCAGCCGCTATGCACGCTATGAACGTTAGTCTCGATAAATTTATGCGATTTCATGCCGACATAGCAAAGAAAAAAAAAAGTTACGATTGTCTTTTTTTTACGCGTTTAGACTTTGCCGTCTCTCGAGGCGTTTGCAACGAATTTGCAGTCGGAATCCGAAGGAAAAATCGTTAATTCCATAATTTCGTTTTTTTTTTTTTTTTTTTTTTTTTTTTACGCCGCGTCGGCATATATCGATTATTTTTTTTATTCAAAGCTAACGATTCGTTTGGCTTTTTGCAGAAAAATAAAAAAGAACACGAAGCCGATCACGAAAAAACGGACGCATCGAAAACGGAGACTGCGAGCGAAAATAGCGGTCTAAATCTCGGAGCGTTGGGCGCCGCGTTGGCCAGCAGTTTGGCCGCTAATGCTCTTCAAGGCGATTCGAATCAGCGACCCGGTGGTTATCCTCCGCAAGATACGGGAGCCGGTGGAGTTCTCGGCTCGATCTTTGGCGCATTGGGTAATAAAAAAATACATTTCGAGTCGTAAAAGTCGATAAAATCTCTGCGCTTATTATCCTCTCATTAGCGATCGACTCGATTGTCTTATTAATATCGTCATCGTCGTTGGAGTTATTCGGATTAGAAAATTGCCTCGTAGTGTCGAAAGAGACAGTAGTCGCGTTGCGTCATCGTTTGGAATGTATCGTTGCCGTTTCAAGGACGCGATGAGGAATGACGGATAATCACAGCTTACGCTGTGTGATATCATTTACACGCGTCACTCTGACTGCATACAAGTCTTCGATTTTTCATCGTAAACCATTCGTCACGAGGTTTTCACTTATTTCCGGACGAAATTCACTTTTTATTCCGATTTTCATCGTAAACCATTTGTCACGAGGTTTTCGCTTATTTTCGTACGAAATTCACTTTTTATTCGAATGGATTTTCATTGATAACCATTCGCCACAAGATTTTCGTTTATTTCTGTACGAAATTCACTTTTTATTCCGATTTTCATCGTAACCCATTCGTTACGTGATTTTCATTTATTTCCATACGAAATTCATTTTTTACTCGGATTTTTATCGTAAACCATTCGTCACGAGATTTTCGTTTATTTTCGTACGAATTTCCCTTTTTCTCAAACTGATTTTCATCGCAAACCATTTGTTACGAGATTTTAGTTTATTTCCGTACGAAGTTCACTTTTTATTCCGATTTTTATCGTAAACCATTCGTCACGAGGCTTTCGTTTATTTCCATACGAAATTCATTTTTTATTCGAATTGATTTCCATCGTTAACCATTCGTTACGAGGTTTTCGTTAATTTTCCGTACGAATTTCCCTTTTTCTCAAACTGATTTTCATCGTAACCCATTCGTTACGAGATTTTAGTTCATTTCCGTACGAAGTTCACTTTTTATTCCGATTTTTATCGTAAACCATTCGTCACGAGGCTTTCATTTATTTCCGTACTATTTTCACTTTTTATTCGAACGGATTTTCGTTATAAACCATTCATTACGAGGTTTTCATTTATTTCCATACGAAATTCATTTTTTATTCGGATTAATTTTCATCGTAAACCATTCGCCACGAGGTTTTCGTTTATTTCCGTACGGATTTCCCTTTTTCTCAAACTGATTTCCATCGTAACCCATTCGTTACAAGGTTTTCGTTTATTTTCCTACGAAATTCACTTTTATTCGATCTAAAAATTTCTTTTTTTTTTTTTTTTCTAAGGCGGCGGTGGACACGGCGGCGGTCAACCGCAGGGTTACCCTCCACAGCAGCCGAATGATCCACTGGGCGGAGCTCTCGGATCGATACTCGGTGGAGTTCTCGGTGGAGGCGGTGGTCACCAACAACCGGGTGGATACGGTGGCTATCAGCCCGCCGGAGGCTATCAATCCGGTGGCTATCAACCAACGGGTGGTTATGGATCGCAACAACCGCAATCGGGTGGTGGTAACGATCTCCTCTCAAATCTCGGAGCTTCGATCGGTTCCTCGCTTTTCAGTTCCGCACTCGATGGCTTAACGAAACACGTGAGTAAAAAAATAAATTCGAAGAAATCCAAAGCTTGAAAAATCGCATATGCTATTTCAATGATTTTTCTATCTCGCGATACTGCAACTATCTTTCGCATTGATATTTATTTATTTATTATACATATTTTTATTTTATTTTCCCGACCTTACGATGATTTTTGAAAATTTTTATACGCGATAATCTCCTCCTTTGGATATTAATACGCAAACTTCGATTTCTTGGAATTTTTTTTTTTTTTTTTTTTTTTTTTTTTTTCTATCGAACGATTTTATAACTATTTACTGTTTTTAAAAAGTACGCTATGCTATAATTATTTGTAATAAACGGATTTACGCACAAATTTATAGCGATGATAAGGCATTTGAATAATCGCATGAAACTTCCGCCTCCTCCCAGTGGTTCTTTTACTTTTCTTCGCTTAAGTAGCTAATAATGTTGGAATGGCTTTTGAAACTTTTATTCGCTACGAATCGCGCTGCTGCGTCGGCAAACGATCAGAACGTCTTGTGTGTCGTTTGAACAGAAGTCGCACGGCGACGACGATCGTCACGCATCGGCGCCGCCGCCGAGTTACGGAAATTACGGGGGGCGAAGCGATCCGCCGCCTGTTCAGCCGTATCAACCCGCAGCACCGCGTCCAGCGAGTCCACCGAAACCCGGCGGTGGAAAATTGTCCGCTGCAGATATATCCAAAGGTCTCGGACTCAGCGACGACGAGGATTAATCTTTATTCGTTAATCCGACGCAAAGTAAATGCTCTCTCGCCGCCTCTGCACATCGAAATCACGAGATGAAAAAAAAAAAAAAAAAAAAAAAAAAAAAAGCGAATCTCGAGAACGTTACACTTTCAATAACTCGATAAGTAAATAGTATTTACGATGTTATAAAAATTGTTAGAGATGTTTATAAAACATTGCACTCGCGTGCTTCGTAAATGCGGATTTGAATGCGCAAAAAAAAAAAAAAAAATCGCGTGAAATTGATTTTCCGAGAGCGTAAAAATACATCGATATTATTTATTTAACATACGGCGATCCTAATCGCGTCCGATTCCGAGAGCTTCCGTTCGCACGGCTCTGTATAGACTTCGTACAAAAAAATAATAATAATAAAAAAAAAACACGCAAATGCAGCTATTGAGTATTTCTCACAGAGAATCCGAAAAAAAAAAAAAAAAAAAAAAATACAAAGATTTTAAATCAAAAGCGTCGATCGCCTAATAGACACCGTTATTTTGTACGAAACTTAATTGTATTTTTTTATAAATGTTTGCGTGGCCTTCAAAAAAGCGTGAAATACCTTTAAGGTATTTTTTCCTTATAGTTTCGATATACAATTTATTAAAATACAAAACATTTTTAAAAAATTCCTATATATATATTAGATTACATGTTATCGTATAAATATCAAGTCTCGGAGAAGGAACGAAGAAATATATTACAAATACGAAGATCTAATCACGCGGAATGCTTTGGCGCAGAATCGAGGGTTTTATTTAATGTTATTCCTGATCCAAAACTTCCCTCGACGAGGAAGTCTCCAACACGAATCCGTGATCCTTCTGTTGAAAAAAAAAAAATAAGATCGTTAAACGAAAAAAAAAAAAAAAAAACAATTGTAAAAAAAAAGAAAAAGACAATTAATCTTTTAAATCGTTAACAATTGATAATTATTTTTTTATGTCGTTAAAAATGAATAATTAATTTTTTAAATCGTTAAAAATTAATTCATTTTTTTAATCGGTAAAAATGAATAATCAATTTTTTTAATCGTTAAAAATTAATTTTTTTAAATGTTAAAAATTAATTAATTTTTTTAATCGTTAAAAATTACTAATTAATTTTTTTAATTGTTAAAAATTAATTAATTTTTTTAATCGTTAAAAATTACTAATTAATTTTTTTAATTATTAAAATTGATAATTAATTATTTTTTTTTGTAATTGATAATTTTGTTTTTTTTTTCAATCGTATATCGATAAAAACTTACATCACTTTCAGCTTTCAATGCTTCGAGTTCTTCTCTCTTTTTTCTGTGGAAAAAGCCGAATTTCACTAATCCCAGAGTGAGTAAAACGAGCAAAAGTATTCCGAGAAGAACCGACAATACGATTATCCACACGGCTATTCGACTGGCAATCGGTGAGCCGACAAAGGTCGTTCCTACCAAAGTGCTGTCGGGTTTATTCTCGACGCGCTGAACGATTCCACTCGGTTGTGTGATTGCGATGCTACCGTTTGAGACGAAAAATATGATATCTTTGGCTTCCATAGTTTCAGCTGCGAATAAACAAACAAACAATTGAATTTGGTATTCGTATCTAAAGTAATAAATCGGAAATACGAAAAATATATATATATATATATATATATAATTCTGGCGAACGTCCAACTTACGTCGAAAATTCTTCACTTGCATATCCAACGTAATCGCGAGTTTGGCAACCGTAAGAGAATTCGCAAAAGTTCCCAATTTGCATGATATTCTTGTACACGTTACCGTAGGATTCGTACAATTCAAATACAAAGTTCTATTCTCCGGCGGTACATTCATCGAAGGATTTTCTTCGATGCTGAATCGTTCGAACGTATGATTTCCTTTTCTCGCGATAGTCGCTCGTTCCGTCGTCGAAGAATTCAGCGTCGTCAACGAATCCGACAAAATACTTTCGTCGACAATATCGTCATCGATCGCGCGACTCGAATCGGAGCAGTAAAATTTTCTGCCCTCCATGAGACCGAAAGTTTTATTAACACGAGCGATTTCGATAACGCCGTTGTCTTCGTCTTTCCAGTGCGTCGGCACGAGTACCGTAATTATCGATTCCTCGATTGGGCTTTTCCCGAATTTTTGCACCTCATAAATATGCTGAAATCTTATAATCTCCAATGGCTTTTCTTCGTCTTTGTTGAAATACGAGTAAAGATCTTCTTGTGATTTTCTAAAAAAAAAAAAAAAAAAAAAACGCAAAAAAATAATAAATAAATAATAAAAATATAAACAAATAAAAAACATATAAAAAATTAAATAATTATATAATAATAATAAATTAATTATTATATTATTATTATTATTATTATTATTAATAATTAACTAATTTTTATATATTAAATATTTTTTAAATATCATTAAAAAAAGATTTATAATTAATGATTATTTACCCAGCGATAGCGATGTCGACATCAACGTCAAAATAAATCGTCATATTGCGTGTATCCATCGGTGAATTAATATTCAAACTCTGAGTAGAAACTCTGGTCGATAATTCAACGTGACCAGTGTCGCTGCGAACTCTACTCATATCGAGTTCGAGAACCGAAATTCTTTGATTTCTCAAAGGATTTCCAAGTTCGCAGGTGACTTCGAGAGTTCCGTCGAGTCGCGATTTTTCGGTGCATTCGGGTGGTACGCTTCCCAGCGATATCGGCGATGGAATCAAAATATGCGTTTGAGTTTTGTACGCGGGTTCTCCGCGATTGTCGACTTGAACCGCAAGTCTAACTGTTGGTTTCGATCCCAAAGTGTAACGATTTCCGTCTTCGAAATCACCGGATATCGAGAGATCGAGAATCGATGCGCAAACGTTATCGTCGCCGCAGTCAACGGCAAAGGGAAGCGTTATGAAATCCCGACTTTTGGAGAGACCCTCGTTGATCACTGGACACGAGGAACAAAATTTCTTTTTCTTATTGTCAACGAGATTATCGGATTCGCGTAACGCGGCGAGACGAGCTTCGGACGAATTCGAGATATCGAGAGAAACGCTGATTTCGATGGGATCGATTACGTTTTGTATTCCACGCTGAAAAATTACTAATACAGTGAGTAAAAACGAAAAATAACTTTAATGTAATTAATAATTTCGTTTAATAAGTTATCTCACCACGAGATTAATTCTCACGCGTTCGCAGGTATTCTTTCCGCGCTGCAAAACGTCGGGGATATGATAAGTTCCATTGGCCCTTTTGTCGCTTCCGATAAATGCTCTTCCCTGCAGCGCGTCGACTTTAAAAGTTCTTACGACATCTGCAATACATTTTTTTTTTTTTTTATTTAAAATTGAATTTCATTCGGCATTTCAGAATTTTTTTTTTTTTTTTTTAACATTTTTTTTTTTTTTTTTCAGTTGAAATCATCGAATACTCACTTAATTTTTCAGGGACGTGACTACCGTCGTAAAAAGAACAAACGTTTAGGAGAAAAAACGTCGAATTGCTCTGCAGCTCTTTCGCGCCGATATACGCGACACTCACTTTCATCGTTACTACGGGTCGCGAACGCAGGAGGATCACGTGACCGGAACTATAGGCACCAATCGCAACATCCGAATACGCGTTGCCATCTAAATCTCGCGGTTCCGATATCGAGGCACCGAATCCGCGGATGTTTTCCGATACCGTTTCACCGGCTATTCTTTGACTATAACGTTTCGAGATTCCGTCGGAATTTCCATTGTAAATATAAACCGCTCCGTGATCGTCTTCGTAAGGCGCCCCGACGGCTATATCTCCGTAACCGTCGTAGTCGAGATCTCCTAAACAAGTTACCGTTGAGCCGAATCTCGCGCCGATTACTTCGCCTTCGAGATTTTGCGGCTCGAAGACTCCCTGAAAAAAAAAAAAAAAAAAAAAAAAAAAAAAAAAAAAAAAAAAAAAAAAAAAAAAAACGGTAAAGTGGTTTATTAATTAAATCGTTCGAATTGGAAGTTTTTTTATGTTCTGAATTAATAAAAAACGAAAAAAAAAAAAAAAAAGTTGTGATTAATGTTTACTTACGTTACTCTTAACACTGTAAACGTAAACGCGTCCCTCATCCATATATCGCGACCACAGCGGAGCTCCGACGATAATTTCGTCTCTTCCGTCGTTATTAACGTCGCAAGAGGCTAAACTCGAGCCGAAGTATTCGCCGTGTTGTTCGCCTTCCAAAACTTTTTTTACTTCGAGTCTCTTGTCGACGAGATCGGAAAAACGAAAAATCAAAACTATTCCCGTCATATCGCCGCCCCGAGGTGCACCCGAAGCGCTCCAGCGATCTCCCGGTGTGAAATAAAAACCGGAAGTGACCGCGTAGCCTGTGAAAAAAAAAAAAAAAAAAGTTTTCTTATCTCGTTATTCGGCGAACTCCACCCGACGGGAAATCCCGTCGACGAATTTTTTTTTTTTTTTTTTTTCCGGAAACATCGCGGGATGTCTCACCGAAATAATCGCCGCTGCGTATCAACGGCTCGGCACCGATATTCGGAATCTTCGGACGATTAATGAAATCCATCATCAACGGTGCACCTTTCCAATTAAAAATTCCGGGATTGCCGAGCATTAGACCCGATTTATCGCGATCGGTGTACATATGCATCGAGAATCCCGCTTCGCCCATTCCGTAGTTATACGCTCTCACGTTATCCGTCGATGTTATTTGCATCAAAAGGCCTAACAGAGGGGTTATCCGGTTGTCCGCTTGTTTTTCAAATGTCGTCGAATCTCTCGCGGTACTCCAATAGCAAATACCGTTCATAAACCAATTTGGTAGATTGGCGTTTATTATATTGTTTTTCCATCGCGGAGCGCATACCTGGAGAATAAAAGAAAATACGAAAAATGTCCGATAAAAAAAAAACGAGTAATTCGGTTCGTATTAATCAAGTCGTTAAATAATTCGATCGATTGACGAATTTGTCCGTTGATAATAATAATAATAATTATTATTAATCGTTGTATCGTAATAATAATTATTAATAACAATAATAATAATAATACGAACCACAATTTTCGGTTGCGTTTTATTCTCCACCGCAATACTTCCACCGATCCATGCGTTGTCCTTTATTTGGTTTATATTCGAATTCCGATTGATGTGGCCGTTTTTCGTGGGATCCAAATTCCACTCGACGCAAGTGCCGTTTAGTAAGCATTTATAGACGGTACCGGGTTCGACGACGGAAGGGACAGCGCTAACGTTGGCCCGAGGAGCTCCGACGAGGACTGCAGCGTCCGCGAAGTTTCGCCCCGAATCGGCGTAAAGAGCCGTCGAGTATCCAAAATAACTGTCGCGCGAACTTCGGAAAGCCTTCGGATCTTCGAAAACTATAATATCGTCGATGTCGAAGTTATAACCGCTCGCGAAAGCAAACATCGCGACGCACGATAAACATAAGAAAATTTTTCTCGTACCACTTTCCCGCGCGTGAAAAATACCGCGGGATCGCAACATTTTTAAAACTTTAACGAAATTATAATCGGAAAAAACTGCGTCCGGATCGTATACGCGTCTTGAAGAGAATAGAGTATCGAGCAAAGTCTCCCGTTCAATTGGCACGATGAGTCGTTCGCGCGGTGCAGGAAGGATGTGGTACCCAGAAAACCACACTTACCTCATTTCGCGCGCAGACTATGTTTGCCCAGAAAATACAGAGACTCAACAGCGAGCGGAGAACGTCACGTAACGAAATAAGCGTGAAGCACGTTTTTTTTTTTTTTTTCTTTTTGTCATCGATAAACGTGTATTGCTTCGGTCGCTTAGTCTATTTTAATGAGTCACAGTCGATATATATTTGCATGAGTAGCCGCTTGCAATATAAATTATTGAATGCCATAACAATAACCTACAAAAATTCATCGATGTATTGTCAACTTATTCTTTATTCGTAATCAATCAATAAGGACGTATAAATGTAAGATTAAATAACGCGCATTAGCCACGAAAAATCACGAGTATGAATTTTTTTTTTTTTTTTTTTCCTTTTTTCTTTTTTACCTCTTAATAATAATATGTCTCTATATTCGTACGTGATGAATCGCTTTAATCGAATCAGCCTCAGTGAATCATCGTATTAGTATTGAACGATTCACAAGTATCAGTTTCCTGTTTTTTCTTTTCTTTTCTTTTCGTGTTTACGTTCAACATAATCGAAGGAGTTTCTCGCGTTCGAGTTTCAGTTCGACGCAGGAGGTAGGGATGAGGGATCATTGGCGACATGAGTTCGAAAAAAAAAATTCGTTTCACGTTACATTATTTCGCGAACTACCGACAGCGGCAGCGCGAATTTTTCGACGAATAAATTCGCAGTTTCGCGGTTTTCGCGTTTCGAAAGTTTTTTTTTTTGTTTTTGTTTTTTTTTTTTTTTTTTTTTCATTTTTTTCATTCTTAACATACACACGATAACACACACACACACACGTATGAAATAAACGAACGCGTAGATGAGAAAAAAAATAAAAGATGCTTCTCAGTGAGGATAAACGCACAAACGGTGGGGATATTATCTCTTTCGTCGAGAAATCCCCGCAAAAAAAAAAAAAAAACGAAACGAAAAAAAAAAAAAAAAAAAAAAAAAATACAGAAAAAAACGGGAATATAAAAAAAAAAATGCGAAGGTAATAAAATGAAGAGATAGTAATGCGAACCGTCGTAATCGAGCGGAGGGATGAACGAAACTAATTGTTATAAAAATATTCTTCAAGGAATCACAGATTCATTATGTACACAGGGAATAGATAGGTTTTGGTAGGAAGGGGAACGCGGGGGAGGGATTTGGGAAAATAAATTGTATATTTTACACGAGACGATTCGTCGATTTCGTTCGTCTCCTCCGCCGTTTAATCGGACGAATCGGTTGCCGTTGATGCCGCCAATTTGGCTTGTGGCGTCGATCGTTTCCGATAGCCTCGTCTCGCGACATCGACTCTTTTTTTGAAACTTTCGAGATTCTTGACTTTCGTCTCGTGATCGGAACATTCCGCGCCGTTACACGCTTTGTTTCCATTTTCTTCGCATTTCTCGACTGTCGATATTCCCGAAGTAATACCGCTGTCCGGTGTCGGCGGCGGTGCGGTTTTGTTATTATTCGACAGTCTTTTCGACGGCGTCGCGTTTAATTCTTTCTCCGCGCGTTCGCGTATCGCGCCATTGGTGCACTCGTTCCACGATGTTCGCTTAGTTTCGGAATTCGATCTTCGCGATTCCGCGTTATCGGTATTATTTTTTGATTTGTAATGTCGCCGACGATAACTATTACTTCTCGATGATGTGCCGTCGTCCGGATCGGCGCGCGAGCGTTTGCGCTTCGGAGCGCTCGTTCCCTCTGTTTCGCTGTTGCAACTGCTTTTGCTCGACGCGCCGGGATCGCTGTCGATCGGTATCGAAGTTACGGCGTAACGCGATCTTCGAGAGCTGAGGCCGGAACTGGTACTCGGCTGCGTCGCGTCCACGAGAAATACATCGCTTTCGGAATCGCTGGATTTTTTAGGTACCGAAACAACCGGTTCTCCGTCGCTATCCGAGTCGCTGGGAATTTTAAGATTGAAAACAACGCATTTCCTGCGCGCTCTGCTTCTTCTGCCGGATACCGCGCCCTGTTTTCGTTTTAAACCTTTAGCGCGACTTTTCGATTTTGATTTTGACTTCGACGATACTTCGTCGTCCTCGTTGTCCTCTGATGCAACTTTTTGCTCGTGCGGATCGGACTCCTCGTCGACATTCGCCGCCGGGGAATTAACCACCTGAGCACCGGCCTCCACTGCCGCGAGTCTCATCAATTTTCCTCGACGATTACCGATCAAAAGGGTTATTCTGTTCGGAGAATCTACCGATCTCTCGGGCGCTACTCCGGCACCGGTTCCCGTTCTCGTGCTGTTGCGCGCTGTTGTTCCGAGAACGCTGCGCATCAATTGATGAGCCGAAGTCGCCGAATCTGCAGAGTTACCCCACGAAACAAATAAGTAAATATCGATTATCGATATTTCATTTTTTATCGAAATAAAATTTTTTTTAAAAATGAAAAAATACTTACCATCCGAATCTGTGGCACTCTGCGTTTGTCCCGTAGTCGATGTGTTCTTCGATTCGCTGAGATTTCCTTGAGCAGTCGGCGTGTCCTCCGATCCCCAACCTTCGATCTCTCGCTGTACCAACGAATCGAAAAACGCCATCATTCGCGGATCTTCGCGGGTCGATTGATGACTGTAGTCGTGAGTCATGAATTGGCCGCTTCTCAATACCAGTCTTATGTACTCGTCGTGTGTAAAAACTCTTCTTTGTCGTTCCTGTTTACCGGAGTCGCGCTAAAAATTATAAACATTTAAAAAAAAAAGAAATTAAAAAAAATTTCGAAATCATTAATAAAGTCAAATAAATGAGATTATCAATGATTTTTAAGATTTTCAATGGGGAATATCACCTTTAAGCCTCCGAGACAAAAATTACAGAGCGGAAATGGACTCCATATCTTGATGATCTTCTCCACACCTGATGACGCGAGTATACAACTCGCTCTGTTGTAACGCACTTGATTCACAATCGATCTGTGACCTCGAAGAATCATGTGAGCCGAATCCACCCATTTGACGTCTTCGCTCGGAATTTTCCACATGTAGAGATTAAAATCGTCGGAACCTTAAGGAATGTTAAACAGAATTTTTTCATCGATGTTTTTTTTTTTTTTTTTTTTTTTTTTTTTTTCAAATTTGGTTCGGATATATTTGAAGTTTTACCCGAGAGGACGTATTCGTCGTCGTCGCCGGCGAAACAACACGACTTCATCGTACAACTGTTGTAATATCCCGGCTGATCGAAGTGGCAAAGATGAATCGGCGAATCAACGGCGTACAGTACCGGTGGCAAACGTCTTCTCAATGCGAGAAGTCGCGTTCCCGCTGAATTAAAACGGACGTTCATGCATCCTTGACTCGGTCCCTCACTTCCGTAACGCAAAACCGGCCTGTAAATTCGATATTTAATAATTGTTTATGGTTTTTACATTTTTTTGAAATTATAACATCGTTTTCGGTGAATCAGCATTGTGATATTAAATCCTCGAGTGTTTATGTGGTTTCGGACACTTTGGAGTACCGGCGGTGCGAACTATTTTTCGAAAAATTGTATTTCCGATTTATATCAAATTTTTTTTTGTTTGTAACAGTAATTTCGTAAATTTACGATGTTTCGAATCGAATGGTATAAAGTGAATTGAGAAAAATTAAGTTTATCGTATCATTTCCGTTGGACATCGTTATGATAACAACGATTTTCAATTTTCTTCGAGTTTTTTTTTTCGGGAAATGCGAAACGTTTCGTGTGAATTCGCATAAAAATGATGAAAAATCTTTTCGTGAAATTAAAGTAATTGCATTATATCGATGTGCGAATAGTTCGCGGGAATAAAATTGAATAAAATTTCGAAAAAAAATGCTACAACTCGTAGATTTTTATTGCAAACAAAAAATCCGATAAAATGTTCATTTTAAAGTTACGTTTTCTCGAATAATTTTTTTAATCATTCAAATTACTTACTCCAATGGTTTGCGCACATCCCACAAGCTGATACCCTCCGCGGCATTGGCAGTCGCCAATGTTCTCGGCTCAACGGGATTAAACATAACAGAATGAAAAGCTGTTTTGTACTGAGCGACGCAGAAGGTCTCAGTGCTGCTGGAATCCCTGATATCAAAAATGAGAACTCTGCCGTCGTCGCAGGCACTGGAGAACACATTGTCGTTGTGCGGATGTATCGACAAACCGTAAACAGGTTTCTCGTGGAGGAAGAAATTCAGCGGATCTCCCCTTCAAGATAAAAATTTACGATGAAAAAAAAGAAAAAAAAAAAAAAATCGCGAGTTATCAGCATGAAAAATTGCTGCGCACATTTTTTCGCGCAAATAAATTAATAAATTTTTTTTTTTTTTTTTTCTCACGTTCTCAGGTTGTGAACAACGACTTGATCATCATTGCCGGCGGAGAAAATTTTGGTTTTTCCGCTGTCGTAGCCGAGACAAAAAATATTACTCCCGTGCTGAGCTCTCATAGCCATAGGTTTTCCAACGCCCTGAATCGCCTGTTCGACTTTCCATAACAAAACTCTTCTGTCGTCTCCACCTGTGGATTAAATTGAAAAAATAATATTTTCAGCTTGTCGATTGAAATGAAACGTAAACAAAGTGTCAAACAAAATTTCAGCCAACGGCACTTGAATTTCAGTCGACAAGAAATAAGTGTTCTGACGTGAAACAATTTTTCGGAAAAAAAAAAGAAAAATTTGTAATTGCGAAACAATAACGCCTTACGATGGGCGATAACGATGTAGTAATTAAAGGGCCGAGTTGCACGTGCGTAACTTACCAGAGACGAGTAAATCCCCTTGAGGCGAGAATTCAATAGCATTAACGCATCCGTAATGCGATGATAAATCTTTCCGAAAGAGATTGTCGGACTCGTCGATTCTCGCGCTGACGAGACGTTTGCAGTGATTTATTCGATCGTCGATCTGTCTGCGAAGAAAGCAATCGAGGGGATTGCGTGACGACGGACGTGCCATGATCTCTCGACAGCTCGTACAATTTAATATTTTTTATTTCCCCGCAACACACCACCGAGCCGCGGCGATTACACACCGATAAGTGTCCGTTCCTCTTGGACGACTTATTCACCGTGATATAATTATTATTATGTTTTTTTTTTCACTAACGCCGCTCGTGAGGCCCACACACTACGTTCGACCACCGCTCGTCACTCGTCTCACTTAACTTTTCTCCCTTTCTTCCATGTATATTGGCCCAACGATATCTCGATATCCTCGGGTAAACAAGTTCACTCGTCGTCGTCGTGTCTCTCGCCCAGAGAGCAACACACCTTTCGGATCTCAACACTGGCCAGCCAGCTCTCTCCCTCTCTCCCTCTCTCTGTGTCTCTCTGTCTCTATTACAGTCCGCGAGAATAAAACAATTACTCGCGAATTATTTTATTTTTTGTGGTTTAGCCTTTTCGACCGATAAAAAAAAAAGCGACACGTTTTAATATAAATAACGCGATTTTAACACCCACTATACGGGCTGAACAAACGCGTCACCGTTTCTCCGCTCTTCGGAGCGTTTCAGTACTTCCCGAGATCCAAGTATCACGGCGATGGGCAAATGCGCTCCACTACAAAACTCACGCCAGCGATCTGACTGTCGATCAGCTGATCGGAGACTACTGCTCTAGCAGCCCTACCTCCTGTATCCCTCCCTCCTCTCCCTTTCTTTCGTCGTCTGTCGCTCGAGCAACACCTTCACAGCGTTTGGAAAGCTTTTCTTCCCCGATCTTGTAGTTATAACGAATTAGTCTTCGTTTAGACACGAGTTTCGAAATACACGCGCTTCCACCGTTTTACAGGATTGTTCGATACCTTTTTTTTTTCTGTTCGAAAGTTTTTTTGGCTTACTTTACAACGACGAGACGACTCTCAACTGCAATATCTTGGCCACTTTTCGCTGTGATAATATTACTTGTTGTCTCACTGCGATATACGCATCGCGAGGCATTGTTATTATTATAATCGTCGGAAACTCCAACAAGGGTGACACGTGGTAGAAATCACATCTGATGGATTCCAGTGCCGGACCGCGATTAACGCGAATTCTTCTCACCGGTCGGCCAGGTAAAATCCCAATTCCGATGTTTTCGAAGGCAAATCACTTCTATCGGTAGGTTTGACCTTGAAATACACTCTGTTTATTTTTTTCTCGTTCCTTTTCGAGGTATCGGAAAAACAACGATATGCCGAGAACTCGCAATTATAATGGCGGAGACAAAATATCGTTTTGATGGATTTTACACGACGGAAGTAAGCGCCTTTGGTTCGACAAACAACAATAGAATCGGTTTTGATATTGTATCAGTGAATCACGACATCACTAGACCATTGGCTCGAATATTATCGTTAGTACGGGACACGAGGGCATTTGTCATTCGTCGACGTAATCGATAGCTATCGCCAATGTGATTGTAATATTTCATTTGTAATTTTAGGGAAAATTCGCCCGCAAGAAAACCCTCGAAAGCTCGCGTAGGCAACAATCATGTTTTCGTGAAGAAGTTCGAGACCGTTGCTTTGCCTGTTTTCGATTCGAAAGCGGTAATTCGACGACCAAGCAGACATTTTAATTTACGAATTGACAATAAAATTCCAAATTTCGAAAAAAATGTTCGCTCCCTTCGCAGGACGTTCTTCTCATCGATGAGATCGGAGAAATGGAACTTTTCAGCGAAAAATTCAAGAAAAATATCGAACAACTCTTTTTCTCGCAAACGGGAGAAAAACGCGTATGCGTGATTGCGACGATACCGCAAAGGAACGAAGTACCGGAGCGCTTTGCCGAGTTTTTTGATAGATTGCGCGACGACGAAGCAACCAAAGTGATAGAAGTCGATTGGCGAAGCAGTGACGGTCTGCCCGCGGCGATAGCACGAATGATAGAGGAGATTCTTTCGTGATATCGAAAAGTACACCGAGTATAAAGAAAAAATGAGTAAAAAACGTTGTATATTACATTATAAACATCATTTATTATTAACAAAAAACAAAATGTCAGATCGAAGTAATCCCGCCGCGGATTGCGGCAGATTTTTTTTTTTCTTTTTTTTTTTTTTCGTATCTCTCTTTCTTTTTTTTTTTGTATAAAAGTACAGTCGCAAATATCGCGACTACGATCAAATAACGCGGCGGGTACATTGTACTACATACTTCATGCTTCTTATCGTTTATATATATATATATAGATATATATATAATATATTGTTCCAATAAACGGGACAACTCGATCGAGAGTCGTACCATCGAAGCACACTTTTGTTTTTTATTTCATCGGTACTCTCGTTAACGCTTTAAGCCCCACATTCCTCTTTGTCTAAACACAATAATTCGATCGAAGATAAAAGAAAACAAGTAGAAAGATGCAGCCGCTACCCTCGGCAGCCGCAATTCATCGATCGTTGCCTCTCTCTTGGAATTTCGTAATTGCACGCCTCGTACATCGATTTCATAATGTTTCCGAAAAAATCCAATCGAGGAAACAAAAAAAATATAAAATAAAAAAAAAAAAAAACGATGTTTATGAAACATAATTTTAATTTAAATTGGATTCGATTTTTTTTTTTTTTTTTTTTTTTTTTCGTGAATCTCCGTTTAACTCGTAATCCATTGGACGACTAGCGCCGCGCTTATCGGACAGAAAACGAGTTACAATCGTTTCGCATCATCCAAATAACAATTAATTGTAATTGTTATGTAGGTATTTGTTGTGAAAGTGTTAAAGCGCGCCAATCCCCGTTTCGTCGATCTTCTGCGTTCGTATCAAATATATTATTACGCACACACTCCGTTGATTCGACTACTCGGTTCTTTATATTATCGATAATCATCATGTTTTCCTTTTTTTTTTCTTTTTTTTTTTTTTTTTCTTTCTTTCATTATTATTATTTAATTAATTATTATTTCTATACTGTTTCCACTAACACATGAACTTTAGTAGAGCGTTGGCGTACGCCATTGGCCTTATGTTCGGATGGGGCTGTAACACGAGTAAAATATTGATGTGGTCAATTTTTTTTTTGCCGACCAATCGTCCGATTTTTCATCGATCTTTTTTTTTTTTTTTTTTTTTTTTTTCGAATATTTTATTTTACTCACCACAGCGAAGTACGTCGTGAAATGGGGTTTCATGTCTTTGCCGTTGAGTCTGATAAAGGCACCTTGGTTACCCATTGTATCGCTGCGAAATTAAATCGATTTTTATTATTTCGAAAAGATCGAAATTATTGGATCTTTCGAAATTTCGAAAATTCATTCGAAAATATTGAAATTATTGGATTTTTGAAATTTCGAAAAAAGATCGAAATTATTGAATTTTCGGAATTTCAAAAATCGAGAAATATTGTAATTATTTACCAATAATTCGGCGCTGAGAACACAGTGATACATTTGCCATCGTGTCCGATTTCGTAACCGTTGTTTTTCACCTCGTGACTCCTAACGATATAGTCGAGATTGTTGAGCTCAAGGAACGCTTGCGTCACGTCCGGTCCGAATTGAACACCAACGCCGCGTTTGCTCGGTGCTCTTCCCGGTTGCCGTTGAGGATCGGACCACAAAAGTTCACACATAACACCCTCGTCGGGTGGTTGTCGGTTTCTCTCGATATCTTCGATTTCCTTCAACGTTACGTCGTCCCGCGAGAAAAGTCCGCCGTGCATTACCTGACGAAAAGCGAAAAAAAAAAAAAAAAAAAAAAAAAAAAAGAAAAATAGATGATAAAAATAATCATTTTGATGAAATTTCTTTCGCGATAATGAACGATTGGATAAAAACTCACGAGAACCCGACGATTGATGCAGTGCGCAAGTGGCAACCAGTTGTAAACTTCGGTAAATAGTTCAGCCATTTGCGCCGTGTATTTCGCCTTAACTTCGCCGTCGAATCCGTACATATGATTCATCGTCGCGGACTCGTGATTTCCTGTGTTTTAACATAAATTTTTTCAGTTTAAAGAACGAAAGAAAATTATTTTTTGGCGAAAGAACGAAAGGTAATCGTTTTTTGGCGAAAAAACGAAAGGAAATCGTTTTTTGGCGAAAGATCGAAGTGATTTTAATTCACTCGTTTTATTCCTTACCTCTCGACATGAAAAAGTGCTCCGGATATAATAACTTGAAGCCGAACAACGTGAATATACATTCTACCGAAAAGGATCCTCGATCGACAAAATCGCCGTTGAATAGCTACGTGATTCGTTAAGAAATATCGAAATGCCAAGATATCGACGACGCCGTTCGATTGACGATAAATCGGCAGAGATAAAAGGATACATAAGGATTCGTCTCGGACGGCAAACCGTTAAGTTTGAATATAGTCAATAGATCGTAAAATTGTCCGTGTATATCGCCGCAAATAGTGAAATTATTTTCCTCCGCTACTGGTATGTGGACGAGACTCGGTTGCGCCATAAACCATGTTTTTACGTCGAGCAAAATTTTGTATGCATACTTTCTATGCAATTTTTTCTCATCTGTGTACCATTGCAACAAATCCTGCATGAACTTTAATGTTACTTTGCCATCCTCGAGTTTCGGACCCGTGTATTCATCTTCGATAGCTGTAAAAAAAAAAAAAAAAAAAAAAAAAAAAAAAAAAAAAATTAAGAAAATTTTTAAATTGCGGGTTTTTTTTTTTTTTTGTTTTTTTCATCGATAATTACGAAACATACCCATGGCGTCCAAATTGATTGTTTCGGCGATATTTTTCTTGTTTTCTTCTATGCATATAGCCTTTTCAAATGCTAATTTCTTGACTATCTTGTTGCACTCCTGATACTTTGCTTTGGCGTCCTGATCATTGGGTCGCGCTTTTGTAACCGTCTCAAAATCTTTCAGCGCCAATTTGAATTTACCGAGAGACATGTAAGCTGCGGCTCTTCTGTAATAACCTTTTACATAGTTTCTATCCAATTCGATGGCTCGTGACGCGTCGTTGAGCGCCGCACCGAAAAATTCGCTTCTGAGATGTGCGAAACTTCTGTTTCCATAATAAACCGCTACAGTTGGATTCAACGCTAGAGCTTTGGTATAAAATTCCGTCGCTTTTTCATAATCCTGATCTGTAAAAAAAAAAAACAAAAATTTACACTTGCAACGGAGTAAAAACGTGGATTTTTGCAAAGATGAGTTAAATTTCAAGGTTTGTCTGGACGAATAATGAGAAAACGCGAAACGAATTTGTCAACGTTTTCACGAGTGACGAGACGACATATAAATGATAATTAGATGCACGGATGATTAACAGTTTTTTCGCTCAAAGTATCGCTTCCGTCATAATGCGTAAATCGTTGAAGTGTTATATTTGCAATTCTCGAAAGACGTCAAGAGTTTGGTTAACTCCGAAACGCACGTGACCGTTCGCGATACGCTGCGTCGTCGAAGCGAAACTATTTCGCTAACGACAATTATAACTGACAATAGTTTAGACACGAGGCTACGTTAATACAACAATTGTACGTACTTTTGAAGAATTCATTTGCGACATTTTTGAGTATTTCCGCCTCTTTGGCATCCAACGGATCCACCACGGTCGGTCCTCCCGTGATCTCGGCGTTTCCGCTCATCACCCCGTTAACTTTTTAACCGCAAACGACTAGGAAAGCTCGCGACAGACGACTCGAACGATACCGTAATGATGGGCAATAAATAATGCATTAAATAAATCCCACGAACGCTTTAAACTTATTCCCACTCTCGCGACGATGTATTAACTTTTTTTTTTTTTTTTTTTCGCAAATGTTTTTCGCTCTCGTTACTTCCAGCAAGAGTTACACACCGCGAACGAAATGAAGTTACCGAGGAATCGCAGAAGCAGAAGCTCGAAGCAGCGCGCGAGGTAACTCTAGTTTATTCGACAAAACTGGGTCGTAACCGTTTCGATGACCTTGCGCCATCTGTGTGCTCCATGAATGTCTCTCAAGAGCACATGTGGTGGCTGTTTTATCTCCTTGTACCACGCGATATTTCCACCGGAACTCCAATTAGACTCTGAAACCTAAACTAGTGGCAAACATCTAGTGAAACACGAAACATGTTCTCTAGTTGACAGCCAATTGCGTACGGTCAGTCCCATTGAAAACTCCGTAGCAGATTCGCGTATCGAAAACATCAACTAAACCCTTGTATTTATTGTATATTTTAACGTATTTGAAAAAAAAAAAAAAACAACAATAACAACGCAGCGTACAACGTGACACCGATGATCAACGGAAGTGGTTAATTGCGACGTTCTCGATCAGGTAGATAATTTCTCGTAATCATAACAATACACTCCGATTTCTTGTAACGGGTAACTTTACGATCGGTTTGTATGATTAACCCTGAACCCTGTACTTTAAACGTAATTCATTATTAGTTCGTAGTTTTTGACGACGAAGGATCCCGAGAACAGTTAAAAAATGCCGGATATCAAGGTCACGCCTTTGGGCGCCGGACAGGACGTCGGCAGGAGTTGTATTCTCGTTACGATGGGTGGAAAAAATATAATGCTGGACTGCGGTATGCACATGGGTTTCAACGACGAGCGAAGGTTCCCAGACTTTTCATACATTGTGCCGGAAGGTCCCGTCACCAACCATATTGACTGTGTCATTATTTCTCACTTTCATTTGGATCACTGCGGCGCCTTACCATATTTTACAGAAATGGTGAGATCCATCAGAAAAAAAAAAAAAAAAAAGAAACAAAATTAATTAATATCTAATATCGTAATTTTCACAGGTCGGTTATACAGGTCCCATTTACATGACGCATCCTACCAAAGCAATAGCACCGATTCTCTTGGAAGACATGAGAAAAGTTGCCGTAGAAAGAAAAGGAGAAAGTAATTTTTTTACCTCACAAATGATCAAAGATTGCATGAAAAAAGTCGTCGCCGTGACACTCCATCAATCCGTGATGGTGGATTCGGAATTGGAGATAAAAGCGTATTACGCGGGTCACGTGCTCGGCGCCGCGATGTTTTGGGTTCGCGTCGGTTCTCAATCGATCGTCTACACAGGCGATTACAATATGACGCCCGATCGTCATCTCGGAGCCGCGTGGATCGACAAATGTCGACCGGATTTATTAATATCCGAATCTACTTACGCGACTACGATACGCGACTCAAAACGATGTCGCGAACGCGACTTCTTGAAAAAGGTAAAAAAAAAAACACGAAAAAAAAGTGTACTTACGAAAATTGTATGTGAAAACATCTTCGGTACACGCAATTTCCGGATTGCGATCGGAATTTTACTTTAAAGCGGTCGTAAGGCTTCTCGAGGACACTTCGTATTTTTTTTTTTTTTTTCCCGAAAAGATCGTAATGTTTTTCGCGGACATTAGCATTCAAGCGTCTCGCTGCGGATGTTTTCACATCGGAATCCTTTCGTTCGCAATTTTTACTTACTTCCTAAGTTTTTATAGTTAATAATCTTTGAAAATTCTCATTGTAAGGTACACGAGTGCATAGATCGCGGCGGCAAAGTTCTCATTCCCGTATTCGCACTCGGACGCGCGCAAGAGTTATGCATCCTCTTGGAAACGTATTGGGAACGAATGAATCTCAAAGCTCCCGTGTACTTCGCTCTCGGACTCACGGAAAAAGCGAACAATTACTACAAGATGTTCATCACGTGGACGAATCAAAAGATAAAAAAAACATTCGTCCAGCGAAATATGTTCGATTTTAAGCACATAAAGCCCTTCGACAAGGCGTACATCGATAATCCCGGATCGATGGTCGTATTTGCGACACCGGGGATGCTGCACGCCGGATTATCCCTGCAGATATTTAAGAAATGGGCGCCAAACGAATTAAATATGGTGATAATGCCGGGTTTTTGCGTACAAGGAACAGTCGGTCACAAGGTATTGAGCGGTGCGCGACGAATCGAATTCGAAAATCGGCAAATAGTCGAAGTTAAGATGGCCGTTGAATACATGTCGTTTTCGGCTCACGCCGATGCGAAAGGTATCATGCAGTTGATACAGTACTGCGAACCGAAAAATGTAATGCTGGTTCACGGAGAATTCGCGAAAATGGAATATCTTAAAGAGAAGATAAAACAGGAATTTGGAACGAACTGTTACAATCCCGCGAACGGCGAAACTTGCGTCATTACCACGACGTCGAAAGTTCCGGTTGACGCTTCGTTGGCTCTTTTGAAAGCCGAAGCTAAACGATACTCCGCACTGCCACCGGATCCAAAACGCAGGAGACTTCTTCATAGTGTTCTTATGCTAAAGGAGGACTGGGCGTGTTTAGTGGACACCGACGAGGTTTGTATTATAATTAATGATCTGCAGACCTTTTTTTTTTTTCAATTTTTTTTTTTTTTCAATTTTTTTTTTTTTTCAAAAATTTTATTTTTTGGATTTTTTTTTTTTCAAAATTTTTTTTTTTGGATTTTTTTTTATTTTTTGTTTTTCGATTTTTTTTTTTTCAAAATTTTTTTTTTTCGTTTTTTTTTTTTCAACATTTTTTTTTCTTCCATTTTTATTTTTATAAATTTTTTTTTTTTTTCAGGTCGGCAAAGCCGCTGGAATAGCGAAACACGTCGTACGCTTCACATCAACGGTACAAGTCAGAGATCCCGGACCCGCGCAATCAACGACTATGAAACTCTTACAGCCGTTGAAGGAAAGATTAACCGGTTGGACGGTACAATTGACCGATGGATCGATCTCCGTTGAGTCGGTTCTCGTCAAAGTCGAAGGCGACGAGGACGACAAAAAAAGCGTTTATGTCTCGTGGACCAATCAGGACGAAGATCTCGGAAGTTACATTCTCGGATTTCTCCAGACGATGTTAAACTGAATAATATAAATAAAAAAAATAAATTTTTTAAAAAAATCATCGCCTTTGTAGATAAAAAAAAAAAAAAAAAAAACAAAAACCACGCGAGATCGGTCTGTGATAATTGCTGTAATCGTATGTTAGTTCTTCACATTCGTTATCGATAAAATACATAGTTTTTTAATTCTGCAGCATTTTTTATTTCGCGGAATGCCATTACCTTGAACTTTTTTTTTTTTTTTTTTTTTTTTTTCCTTTAAGTTGTTTGGTTCTTAATTAAATTTTATCGGAACGGGAAATGAGGAAACGAAAAAATTTATGCCGATTTGCAGGGTACATATATTTATTTTAGTATATTTTTTTTTATGCTACAATTGCAACTGTTATAAGATTACTACCGGGTGTTAAGGCTGATCAATTAATCAATGGATTTTACATCAACATTATCATCGGGAGTATTATTGTTTTTTTTTTTTTTTTTTTACTTTTCTTAATTTTTAACAGAGATTCAATCAATAAATTGCAATTTAGTGACGAGATAACATTTATCCGATCGAATTAATAAGGGATCGACCAGCAATTGTTTTTTTTTTTCCTTTTTTTTTTTGCGCAACGATATCTCCGTTTATGAGTCTCTCTGTTCGCAAAACAGTAAAGCGAAATTCGAAATCGTTCACAATTCACCCACTTATTTCTGTATTTATAAAATTGTATATAAAATAAGTACAGTATTGAAGGAATAAACGTTTGTTTGATATTACACAACGAACAGCGATTCAAATCGTAAAGGCTGTCCGGTCGTCCCTCGCAAGGCTTGGTGAACAAAAAAAAAATTTTTTTTAAATTCTTTTGTGGAATTTCGCGCGATTTTTTCTGATCTCCGGAAAAAAAAAAAAGAAAATTCTCTTTCGTGGAATTCCGCGCGATTTTTTCGATCTCTGAAAAAAAAAAAATTCTGTTCCGTGGAATTCCGCGCGATTTTTTCGATCTCCGAAAAAAGAAAAAAAAATTCTCTTTCATAGAATTTCGCGCGATTTTTCTGATCTCCGAAAAAAAAAAAAAAAATCGTTGGTTTTTTTTTTACGTTTGCATTAATTTACTCCGTTGATAAATGTTGATTACCATTTTCAGCGTTCACCAAACCCTGTAATAGTTAATTTTTAATTTCATTTTTTTCCCCCTTTTGTCTTTGTAAACGGTACGGTACGGTACGCTTTTCATTTATGATCCGCACAGGATGTGCAAAATATTCGTCGGACTGCGAGAGGATGTCGATGGTGATTTTCAGCGTCGACACAGATACACATAAATACACACGCAACAAACACCCTCTCTGTTCACATTAGTTTTCGGAGCTCTCGAGAATTAATTAATTCGATCGCAATATACAATTTAACATTTTATTAATTTGATATGATTTTACGGAATTAACCCGAATCCAGAAGTGCAAACTGATCTAAACGCAATTTTTTTTTCATTTTTTTTTTCGTATCTGATAATATTACAATTTTATTGTGGTATTTCGTGTGTTTTGAATTTTTTTTTTTTTTTTTCGTTACTTCGTGAATAGTCTTGTGACATAATTAAAATTGATTTTTTTGCTTTCAACATTCTACACTTTCTTTTGCTAGAATACGATTCGTTCGTTTTCATTTTTTTTTTTTTTTTTTTTTTTTTTCGTTATTACGCGTCCTAAACATTCTGTGTCGTTTTTATTTAATTTTTTTTTTTCTTTTTATTGCACGTATGGTTCTCAATATCTATTTTTTTCTCGTTTCTCCCAAACTTATTTAAAAATGCGGGCGAATCGATGCCGATAACAATAATTCGTCGAAGATTCGCCTTACGGTTAAAGTTCTCATCGAGGCCCCCGGTGCGCATACACCGTCGTCTACGCTTGAGAAATCCTTCTGTGAATTATTATCTACTCGTATTTCGTTTAATAAATGTGATACTGATGCTAATATATATTTTTTCTTCATTTGTCTGTCTTTTCTCGTTTCAAATAGTCTGATTTCCGTTTTTTTTTTTTTTTTTTTTTTTTTTTTTTTTTTCGTCTTTACCGATTCTTAGCTGTTTTTTCCGGGACTCTCCCGACTTTTCCTATCAACAAAACTCTCAAATCCCGTTGATTTTTTTTTATCTAGTAAAAAATATGCAAATGAAACTCTTGTAATGCCTTTTGACGCGTGATAAATGGATCAAAGTTTTAGATATCTATAAATCTATGTATCCATCACACACCATTTTCAATAGTCTCGTTTACTAACTATGCTTATCGTGTTTTTGTTTTTCTTTTTTTGTGTATTTTTTTTTTTTTCCTCTTTTTCTCTCTTTTTTTTTTTAATCGTTTATACTTCCACATAATAAAATATGATTTTTTTTTTTTTTTTTTATAATAAACATTATTCATAATATTTCATTATTATATTAGTCTTCTCAGTAGCAAAGTCACCGCCGTTCGCGTGTCCGCAGCTTGACTCGTCGTGCTATTAACACTATATTTCCTCATCTCTACCGTCTGTAGTACATAATCCATTAGCGCAGTTTGTTTTTAGACGTTACTTTTTTCCTGAACCACCCTGAAAATTACAATACATTTGAGTTATCAAATTCGTCGCGCCCCGTCGTCGGGGGCATTTTTTTTCTCGTAAAACACCGTATATTATGCCCCGAAAAAAAAAGTGCAATATAACCTCAAAAAAACATCGAAAAAAAACGACGAAATAAACATTAAAACACTTAAATAACTTCATTAACACAATGCGTTACGTTAATTTACGAGTTTAACACAGTGAATGACAGAAAAATTAACAAATAAAATCGATATATCTATTGCTAACAAATACGTGTTACGGTGACGTACACAACACATGTTTTTAAATACGCAAGCGGAGTGGGCGAATGAGCAATGGGAAGGAAAAAACGAAAAAAAATATATGTATAGCGAGTGAAATATATTTTTTTAATTGCTATGAATGCTGTTATGGATTAATGAAAAAAATAACTACGGTGATTTAATTTACCTATCGATTTAATTGTTAATAGTGCGTTAATTCGTTTTGAAGCATCTAAATTGTTTCGTGAAGCAATTTTAATCATTAATGCGTCTCTGCAGTTTTATTTGGCTATGAAAATTTTTGAATTGCCGCGGTTAACGCGATGTACATACGAGCGCTGACAGAGTTCCATCGCAGCCCTGAACTCCGATTAATGTTCGACACATCGAGATCAACGATTGATCTCCGGGTCACTAGTCGAATGAGACTAATATATATGCTATATAACCAAACCACATGCCGTCTACTCGGTACCCCAGTGTTTGCACTTTATATCGAATAATCTGTTACAATATTCTACATATCGAGTTCCCGTCTCTGATCGTACGAATTTCTAAGTAAATGATAATTTCTCTATCGTAATGACGTTGTTACGTTTGCGACGATTTGGCGACGCGATCTATTGATTTAGTGGATAGAGGAAAAAAAAATTAAAGCTTCACGATGGGTACAATGGATTGTGAGGTGCACGTTACATTGCTAAAATATGAACGGGGAAAAAATGGGGCAAAATGGGATAGTCGCGGAATTGAAATTTTGGGTCAAAATGGACCGAACGTAAAATACGTGAAATTTTTTAAAATTTCGATTTTCGAGATTCTTGACAATTATTTATGCTGCGGATGATTGGTTATGTATGAGAAAAATCGGGAACGATGATTAATCAAATTTTACGGAAGATTTATTCTATGGGATAAAATGGACCGATACGAAAAATGGGAATGCAGATGAATAAAATTATAATTCGATAATTAGCTTTTTAGAAAGTTAGAAAGTTTGATTTTAATGGTTTACGCATCGCTTATAGGTGATATATTATTAAAAAGTTAAATTTTTAACTTTTTTTCGTGGAAATTAATTTCGGTTCATTTTGCCCCATTTTTTTTGTTTTTTTTTCGTCTATTACTCTAATGGGATGTGAAAAATGTATTTTTCAGTTGAAAAGTATTGAAAAAATAGTTTGTATATCGACAAAACTCCCTAAATTGCGAAAGCGGACCATTTTGCCCCATTTTCCCCCTAATCTACTATAGATCGCTCCTATTTCGAGTAATTTTCATTTTTAACTGTGAATAACTCAAAACTACATGGTATCTACATAAATATTTAGTTTTCGTGATCGGAGACCGAAAAAAAAAAAAAAAAAAAAAAAAAAACGTGTTCTTCGTATTCTCGTTGGCGGAATGATTTGTGGCGACGCAGATTGTTCGAATGATCCACAAACATTATGTAAACGCCTACCAATTTACAACGAACAAATAATATTACACCGCAAGCAAATATATACTTAAGAGAAAAAAAAATAATTTTTTTTTTGTTTAATTTTTTTTTTTAAATAAAAAGCCACTCTCTCGATCTTACGATATCGCGGTGCGATATGCAGCATCTTTCGTGTGATTATGTAAAATTAAAGTAAAATTACACAAAAATTTTTCACAAGACTTCGGGACGTTCAAGATGCAAAAAACATTCATTATGCACTATGAAGATTCAAGAAATAGAGAAGAACGATGAAAAAAAAATCAAACGGAATTTCATTAAAATCGCGATAATCGGATGAATTTACGAAACGAATAAAATTTTAATGAAATTTCATTCAAACTTAACGACGATTCGTTTTACGTCGAGAGTGGCTTTAGCCGTCAACCAAATTCCGATTAAGCGTGTGATTAACAAAAAAAAAAAAATGTTAAAAAGATCGAAAAAAAAAAATAGTTGTATGAACGATAAAAATGTTTAAGTGAACTGAAATATACAGAAATTTGTAAAAAAAAAAAAAAAAAAAATAATACAATGATATCAAATGATGAAATGCGATGTGATAATAGAATATCGAATACAGGCGGCTACCGAGAACTCGTTAGAGATCTCCCATTTTTTTTTTTTTTTTTTTTTTTTTTTTTTTTCGTTATAACAAAATGGCAAAAGAATTTACATTGCAAAAGTAAAAAAAAAAAAAAAACTCGTTTTCGTGACTTGTTTAGCGTACCTGCAAATCTGCGCCGCTTTTTCGTAGGTTTCACAGTGGACTGTCGAAACAACCAAAATACAATAGAATAGTTATTTGGTTTACAGCGCCGCGCTAACTATTGATATATAAACTATTCCCGTGATACCGGAAACAAAATTTCCATTGCCTAAGTATCGTCGTTGTTGCGTTAAAAAAACACCAATTGTAATATCGCTATTCGCTGCGTCCTAAAGTAGAATTATTTTTTTTTTTAGAGGACAAACACTGGGATAGTAGGACGGCATCCGGAACGATGCAATTTTATCGTATTACCGATAGTATAAAACGGTTTATCCTTTTGTTTTTCATTCGCAAGCGAAATCGCTTTGATTAAAAAACTGTTATCGACGCGGATGCAACTTTCACTGGAAACACATATAGAGATATCGTAGATTCGGGAATAAAAAAAAAAAAAAAAAAAATTGTCAACCCAACGAGGAAAAAGGGACGCAGTGGAGGATACAGACGACACGTTTTCCCTAAAAAAAGGACGAGAATCAGATAGAGTTGCACGCAATATACAAAGCGATTTGGAATCGTGAAATTCCACCGTATAAACTTCGATTCCTTATCACTCGATATATTAAACCAAAAACCCTCCGATCGTCAATCACATGCCAATTGATTCCGATCGCTACCACCAAAGATTAACAATTCTCAGAGGGATTCAACTACCTAAAGAGTACGTATAGCCCAACGATAGCTCAGTCAATGTATAAACTCTCAACTACATCGATCGCTCGTATTTCCGACGAAAATATAAACGATCTACTAGAAAAAAAAAATTACCAAAAAATCACTACTGCAATTTTCATAAATAAAAAAAAAAAAAAGAAAAAAAAAAAAAAAAGTTATCAAAATCTACGGTATCAACAACAGATTTTCTTTTATCCCACAAACTACGAAAACAATGCGAAAAAAATTTCGATCTCAAGTTTCTGCAGCAGTGTCTTCGCACAATCGAAGCTCAGAGCGCGTCGCAGAGAAATTATTATAAAAACATCGCGCGACGGTCCCGAAGGATAATCCGCAAAAATTTTAAGCGCGTAGTATTTTTTTTTTTTTTTTTTTTTTTTTCAATCGATTTATCTGTGTTGCATAATCAAAATACGAATACAATACTCGGAGTGGAGACAAACAAATAATTTCGTAATTCTTTTGCAAAATGCGGTGCAGCAATATATCCGTTTTTTTTTAATTAAAAAAAAAAAAAAAAAAAAAAAAAAAAAAAGTACAATCATTGATTCCGGAATAACAAAAGTTAAAAGTTCCCACGATTTCGTATTACTATGCGTTTACCTTCCTCTTTTTCTTGTGCTTTTTGTGTTGCTGTCCATTCAAAGGATTCCAACTATCAGTGTTGTGTTCTGTCGTTAGACAGGTTTTAGAATATATTTCTGAGGTAAGGGAGCTGTTGTCGGTTTCTTGTTGCGACTGAGGCAAATCGATGGTATCGCTTACGGTACAGTTTTCGGGATCTGCATTCTTGTGCAGAGTTTTTTCTAACGCAGCTATCAGAGAGTCTGTCGCTCTTGTTGGCTGCATATAGTATATATATATATGTATATATATGTATATTATATTATAATATTAATAAATAAGTTAATTTGTTAGGATTTGCGAACCAATTAGTATCCATAGCAAAGAGCGGCAACTTTCTCAGCCGGGAAATCGAACGAAAGATAATAGCTAACGGTAGCAAAGGCTTAAAAGCGCAAAATAGCAAAATTAGCGACACGAGAAAATTGCCGTTCCATTGCCAGTGCTATATTTGTACGTTTGGGAATGTGTGCTGTGGGGCAGCGCTTCGTAACTACCGAATACGGGGTAACGAAAGATATATAATACGTTTGATAATTCGAAAAAAAAAAAAAAAAAAAAAAAAAAAAATTTGTTAAAAAAATTTAATAAAAAAAAAAAAAAAAAAAACAAAAAAAGGAAATATTTTTTAATGAATTAGAAATGCGCCTATACCTCACAAATACCTTTGGCGTTAACGTTTCGCAGACTTAGACAAACCAAACCGTGTATCGCTTTTGGGGACATATTTCAAGCAGAAAAGTTATGGCGGCGGATTAAAAGCTTTTAGTTTCTTTCTTTTTTTTTTTTTGTTTTCATTATTCTATATTATTGGTTACGAAAAAATCACATTGATGCAATGCTGAATTTTGAAAATTATCGCATTCGTGATGCAATCAGTTTGCGTTTTTCTTTTTAGATGATTTAATGCATTTTTTTTTTTTTTTTTTTTTTTTTTTTTTTTTTTTAATGGGTTTCATACAGCGTTATTCGAAATTTCACATTGTCACGCGTGGGACACATGCCGTTACGATTTTTTCGCGGATTATTGAGAAACGAATGACCAAGCAAAGCTTTTACTAACCTCGGATTTTGACGAGTCGGAAGTCGCTGGGCCGTTGACGGTCGATTGATCGGAGATACTACCGGCTCCGCATCCCTCGGTCTGTAAATTAATTCATTTATAAAAATTTTTTAAAAATAATAATTAAAAATTAAATTAAAATTAAATAGGATTTCTAATGAAATTAATTAAATTTTTTAATTGTAATTCAAATTACAATAAAATAATTAACAACATTTTTTTTTATTAATTAAATTTTTTAATTGTAATTAAAATTACAATTAACTACAATTATCGCATAATTAATTACAATTTTAATTGTAATTAAAATTGCAATTAAATAATTAATTAATTTTCCAACAATTACCTTGAGCCGCGAAACTTCATTTTGCAGTTGTGATACTAAATTTTTTTCTTGCGCCAAACTTGACTCGCGGCTCTCGATGATCGACCGTAGATTCGCCACTTCCTCGTCGAGTTTTGTCCTCTTGTTGTGTTCATTTTGTAATTGTTCCGCTAACGAGGCTTTTTCCTGTTAAATAATTCGTAGAAGCAATGAAAATAAAAAAACCATCGAAAGAAAATTAAAAAAAAAACGGAACGAAAGCAATTTTTGCGTAAACTACAAAGATACCTCTTCGCTGACTGAATTTTTCTTCGCTTCAGCCAGTGCCATTATTTCAGCCTTCGATTCTTCTCGCAGAGTCTCTTCCTCCGCCAGTCTCGACTCCAACTCCGTTATTTTTTGTTGTAACTGCGGAAATAAATCGATAATTGTATTTCGATAAACGGCTAAAGAAAAATATCAAAGTATCGAAAGCCAACGGATAGTCAATGAAGAATACAGAAGAAATTGCCGACAATTCTACTATTACAGTTGGCGAGACAAAGGTATTGGAAAATCTCGCATACGAAAATAGTTTGGAGGAAAAAAAAAAATCGATCGCAAGCCTATGAAAAAAAGCAGTCTGGCGATTACACGAAACAGGTTGGGAAAAAACCTCCGTACCTCACTTGTGATTGCAGGAAGAGATTTCTCGATACAGCTAAATGCAAATTCGACTCCGTCACTGTCATAGAGTAGGGAGTCCACAGTTTCGTGAGCTGTGCTCGCCAACTGTTACACATTAAAAAAGCTCCCGTTTGTTAATCCAAACTACTTAATTCCGTCGACCCGCATTAACATAATTTATCTTTCACAACTTCAGCGCGGAACGTTAGTATAGCTTTTTCTATGAAATACCGTTACGAAAAAAAAATTCCCATTTATATTATTCAGGTGCCGTTAGTACGTCCCGTTATTTAAATTGCAATTAAATTGCAATTACGGCAATTAGACGCTAACGCCGCGCGAACGAAACTCACCTTCTCATTAACCATCGATTTGTTCTGAAGTTCTTTCAGTTCTATCCTAAGATTCGAAACTTCATTTTCCTTCTGCAAAAAGTGCGATTTCCATCTCGACTCCTCGGTCTCTATGTGACTCTGGAGTTTGTTCAGCATACCCTCCTGCGATAAAATCGAAATAAATCGTTAAAAATCGTAAAAAAATTAAAAATGAAATTTTATCGATTTTATCGATTTTTTTTTTTTTTTTTTTTTTTTTTTTTTTTTTTTTTTTTTTTATTTACCGTGTCATCGATTATTTGCTTGTAATGCGAAACCAATCCTTGAAGATTTCTATTCTGTTTTTCGAGTTCCGGACTGCCATCGGAATTTCCTCTTTTGCGTAATTCCGTCAACAGAACGTTGACCTGTTCTTCGAAAGTTCCGAGCCAACGATCGTACGATTTTTCCGTCACCTTAACATCGGGGAATATCCTCTGCAATAGGCTCTTCGTGGATTCTTGTTCTTCGGCTTTTATCTTCTCCGCGCCATCCTGTCGATTAAAATTTATTCTCGTAAAACTCATAAACGTGAAAATAAAAAAATTAATTTCTAAACTAACATTTTCTACCGATTTCTCTTGTAAGGGAAATGAAAAAAAAAAAAAAAAAAAAAAAAATACAATTTTACCGATAAATTTTTCAAGGATAACGTCATTAAGAACGACTTACATCAATGCATTTTCCGTTATTGGGTTTTGCACGCGACTCTGCAGCGGAAAGAGCTTCCATCACTTTCCAGTTCTTAGTACGTAACTCCTGTGATCAGTTTTAATTTTAAGAATATATGTTACGTTTGTGTATTTCAGAGAAAAAAAAAAAAAAAAAGACTGGAGAAAGTGATAAATATGTTGATTATGAATTTAGAAAAGTGATGGAAGCAGATGACGTTGTCGCAGAATAGTTTGGAAATAATTAAATCCGAAGAATCTAAAGATTCGCTTACATTGTTCTTCGATCTCTGCGCTTCGAGGTCATCCTGCAGTCGTTTGGCAGCGCTGTTCTGTTTGTTCACCTCAATCTGAAGATTTTCCACTTGGGAACGAAGTTTGCTGAGTTCTTCTTCTTTGTTCGTTAGTTCTACTCGCAAGGCGTCGAGTTGACTTTCGTTTTGCTTCAATCTGAGAAACAAAAAAAAACGAAGAAACGTAACAACAAAGTGAAAAAAAAAAATCCGAGTGAAGAATAATTGTTAGCGATCGATGTTTCCGTTCGTTCGAACGAAAACTCCGTAAAGTTCAATCGATCCTCACAAATTCGTATTCTCCAATAATTCGACGTTATTTTTCTGCGATTTTTCTTCGACACCGTTTTCGCGACCCTCCGCGGCGGGGCGTTCGGTACTCGCGGTTAATTGCGAAGCCAACGACTCGTTTTCTTCGCGCAGATGTTTGAGTTCCTTCTGCAGCTCGACGAATTTTCCCAACTGTAAGAAAACAATAAAAAATAAAAGTTAGCGAAACATTAATCACAAGCGTCGGCGAGTCGCGACGAAATGATTTAATTAATTATTCAAAAGTTCGCTGACCTGTGCTGAGAGTCTGTCGTTCTCTTCCTGAAGTCTCGTAATCTGAAGCTGAATTTCGCTGGATTTTCTATCGCCGTTTTGAAGCTCCGATTTGGTGGCGATATCGGTCGCCGCGGCTGTTGCGATTTCGACCTCAAGTTTCGTTAATTTCGCATTCGCTTTGTTCAATTGCTCGAGAATTTCTTCGTTGTCGGCGCGTTGTTTGCGCAAATCTTCTTGTACTTTGGAGAGTTCGGTTCTCATACGTGTTGCTTCGCCTCTCTCCTCCGCAAGAACGGTTCCCAATTTCGTCGCTTGCGATTGATAGTACTTAAGTTGTTCGTCTTTTTCGTTTATCGCGGTACGGAGATTCGTGATCTCCGCGGCTTCGGATTTCGCTTCGTTCTGCGACAACGACAAATCGGACTTCAATTTCATTAATTCCGTCTGAACTTTGTTCAGTTCGCTCTTCAGAGCCGATGTTTCGTTCGCTTCGGCTTTCGACATTTTCAATTCGGCTTGAAGCGAGTGCACCTGCTTCTGCAATTCTTGTTCGTGACGATGTGCGCTCTTCAATCTGTGATCGAAATCGGCGTGCGCCCGATGTGATTCCTGAAAAAAAAAAAAAAAAAAAAAAAAAATTGTTTATTACGTATCGAACGATAAAATAGAAAAAACGGCACATTTCAACTAAAAAAAAAAAATTCATCAATTACTTTATAATTTATAATAAATATTTATTAAATTGTTATTGGTAATCATTAGCTATAGAGAAAAAAAAAAAGGAAAAAAAATTTTAATAAGAAAACAATTAACAATAAATAATCTAATAAATTAATTAAAAAAATGTATTTATTTACTAATTATCAATTTAATTTTTAATTAAAAAAAGAAATGTGTGCTTTTTTTTTTTTGGTAAATAAATAAA
The DNA here is from genome assembly GCA_963971235.1 of Cryptus armator. NCBI lineage: Eukaryota > Metazoa > Arthropoda > Insecta > Hymenoptera > Ichneumonidae > Cryptus > Cryptus armator. The sequence goes on along the minus strand of OZ020239.1, from coordinate 4,085,956 downwards.
ATAAAAATAAATACAATTTGTAAATAAAGTAATTAAAATAAAAATTAATTTGAAAATCAATTACCTCGAGTTGTCGCGCCATATCCTGCATTCTTTCGCCGGCTTCCTTGAGATGTTGAAGTTGTCCCTCGGAGTGCATAAACTGATCCTGCATCATCCCTAATTGTTGTCTCAACATTTCGATTTCAGCGGTACTACTCTCGCAAGTGGCTTGCAATTCCGACGTAACGTTTATATTCAAATTCTGAAGATCCTGTACCTCGACGTGTTTTTGTGCCAATTGCGCCTTCAGCGCATTTTCGTTATCGTTCATTTGTGCGAATTGTACTTCGAGCTGTTTGCGCTGTGCGATGAGTTCTTGTTGCAAGTGTCCCTGCGTCTGGCATTGATCTTCCTGCATCTTGAGAATAATCGCTGCGTCTTCGTTGGCCTTTGCCTGCAAATGTTCTATTTGTCGAGCGAATCCTTGTTTTTCCGCGGCGTGAGACTCGAGAATATGTTGCATACGGGTGTGAAGCGTCTGCGCTTCGGTATTCTTCGCGATGAGCGCCTCTTCCAGTTGCTTATTCTGCGTACTGAGACGGGATTTTTCCGAATTCCACTCGGCGCGAACCTCTTTCAGTCGATTTTGATACGTCATACTTGCTTCGTGTTCCTCCGCGAGCGCCTTATCCTTCTCGGCGAGTTGTTTCTTAAGTTTAATCACCGGATCGGCGCGTCCCTCAGTCCATTCGGAATGTTCCAAAGGATTGTCCAATTGCTTATTCAACAATTGATCAATGAGAATCTGTATTTCCGACCGACTTAATTCGGCTTTCTGGACGAGCGGCATGAGCAGTGAAACATTTATACCGTCGCGATCGCCGCCTATCTGCGCCAATATATCGTTCTTTTTCTTAGTTTTCTTCGATTCCTTTATCAACGGCGCAGCAGCGGCAGCGGCAACGACAACAACAGTTTCTTTCGTCTCCTTCGCTATCACCTCCTTCGGCACTTCTTTAATCTCTTTTATCGGCTCTTTCGCTAACTGCTGAGGCGCGCTAACGCTCGCGACAACTTCTTTCTTCTCTTCTTTAATTTCTTCCTTTTTCTTCGCGGGTTCCTTGACATTCTTTTTTGTTTTAGTCGGTGTTTCCTTCGGAGATTTGTTGATTATCGGCTCCGATTCTGATGATTGCTGGAGATTCGCTCTTTCTCTCTGCGGAAACGAAATATCTTATTATTTTAATTATTTTGATTTCTAAAATAAATTGACGAATGCCATCCAACGATTTATCCTTTTTAGCTATAGCTACGAGAATCTTTTTTTCTTTTTTTTTTTTTACGGAAGTTAAAAAAAAAGATCTCTGAAAGCGCCGTTAGTATGTAAAGCCAAAGCTCCAAATTGTACTTCGAATGTATCTAATCGATTTATTAATCCCGTGTCCCCCTCTCCGCGTGCAGTATAACCCGTTTTAAAAACCACTCCCTTTCCAACTCACGCTGTGACTGCGGTAAAGTTCGAGGCTATCCTTCGGTTGAATTCGTACGAAATGATTCACCTCGGGAATCGGAGTTTCCGGCTGAACGCTCTCAGCAATGGTAGCCGACGGCTCATCCTTGTTGACGAGGATCGGCTTTACCTTCTCAATTTTATTCTTCTTCTTAGCGGCTTTGCTTACTTCCTATAATTTTTCCCGTTCCAAACAGAAAATCATTTTCCATTTTTTTTTTTTTTTTTTTTTTTTTTTTTTTTGGAAACGTTACAAAGCCCAAGTTAGTCGATACACAGACATCGTTTACTGTCTATTAACCCAATCAACGAGGAGAAAGCGATGAAAAAAAAAATATTTTGCTAATAGTTCGCAAGGCGACAATAATATTTGTCGAAACGATTATTCACAGCGCCGGCGTCTTTTATTATTATTCAGCGATATGATAACATTAGTTTTAGTCACAGTTGAGGGATTTCGTGAGTCACGTGAGGGGGGATATCGTTGTAAGCGGGTAAAACCGATGTTTTCGTAAGAAAAAAAAAAAAAAAAAAAAAACAAGAAAATTATGAGTGACGATATTATCGATAATTTATGAATTACTTGTCACCTCGGAGATGTTTCTACCGTGAATTCTCGTTAAACATGAATACCTGAAATGAATAAAAGCGTTTTGTTTCGATTTAAGAGAATTCTGTTGAAACTTTCGCGAGACTCTCGAACGGTCGAAATTATCGTAGTCGCGCGGGGCGTCAATATCGTTGAAGATTCTCGACTCGTTTGCTCGCTTGCAATCTTTCCGATAACTCCTCTTTCTCCAGCGAGAGAGAGTATAAACAACTTTACTAATCATTGTCAAAGTGCACACGAGAAGTTTATTTATAGAATTTACAATCTCGAATTTTTAATCTTTCGATTGTAGAACGCGGGCGTTACGCGTATAAACAGTCCCGCGAAACAAATTGATTGCGAATATCGCGCGAGAGGTTTACTCGATGAGGAAAGTAAAGAAATTCAACGGTTTTTAAATAAAGAAAAATCGAAAACCGATTATTTTGACGCTTCACCGCGACGATAAGATCGGCCAGTGTCACGGCCTGTGGATTGTGAAACAGGACGCAAACCGACGAAAATAATTTGTATGTTTCCGATAATTAATCCCTCGCGAGCGAACGCGATCCGAAATTTTCATAAATAAACTTTTTTTTGTTGTTTTTTATTTTTTTTTACCGGAATCTCTCGCCGCTCGCTAGCGATACGAATGACTTACCACGACATGATCGATACTCGCGAACCATATGTATCGCGTAACACTCTGATGAATTTACACGAAAAAAAAAAAAGAAAAAACTAAATACGAAAGAATATCGACGAGTAACACGCGCAACGCTCCGTTCGCGAAATATTTTTGACATCGGAGCCGCGGAATGTCGTTTCGGCGTTTCGATGAAAAAAAAAAAAAAAAAAAAAAAAAAAAAAACAATTGCCAGAGTTCGGAGAATGAAAAAAAATTATGTTTACATTCCATTTGGCATTCATGCGTAAATGATTAACTTCGGGCGCCGACTCGCGGGTATTTATTTTTAATTTTTTTTTTTTTTTTTATTTGTTGTATATACGAATAATGTACACACATCGCGCGTGTATATCTTACGAATTCTTCGCGACCGGCGACATTGACGGGGGGTATGATCAGCTGGTTACATTATTGAGAGACCGGCTACGTAGACAGTGGAGCCTTCGTGAATAATGCAATGCAAAGGTGACTGGAACCCTACACCCCTAACGTACATATATATGTTACTTCATAGATGACCTACATGTGCAACATTTGATATGCAAACGGGGTTACTGTATTTCATGCGCGAAATAAGCAAAGAACAAGAGAATAGTTAAACTTGTTATGCGTTTTGGAATTTGCGTGCGTCAATGATATCGCGACTCAAGGTCAGTCTAATCCCTGTATCTTTGACAATCCGAACAAATTAAAGCAAAAAAAATCAAAAATACATCGAAAAAAAAAAAAAAAAAAAAAAATCGCGATGCGTTTTTTTTTTTTTTGTTTTTTTGTGCGTTTATCGGGACTCCTAAATATTCTTACCGGAGCCGGTGGTTCGGGCGGAAGAACAACGGGAATTTCTTCAAAGTGAACAGCCGTCGGATGTTCGACGACTTTCTCCTCCTTCTCATCCTTCTCTTCCTTCTTTTCCTTCACTTTCTTTCCCATCTTATTTTTGTGTTTCTTTTCTTTGCCTTTTTCTTTTTTACCTGCGAAAATAAGGTTAACGTGAGTTTTAGCGGAGAGCCGGATGTGGAAATGATTATTTTGGGGAACTTACCGAGAAGAAGATCATCGGGAAGTTTTCGCTGCTCGGCAATCGCCTCTTCGTAAGATTTCTCCTTCATGCTGAACATCGAAATAAAAAGTATAACTGCGGCGGAGACGACGACGAAACCGACGCAAACGAGTCCCGTCTGGACGTCCATAATGATTTATCGTTGTTTCTGAGAAAAAAAAATATTTGTTGGTATATTAACGAGATGTTGAAATAAAAAATTTCGTTTTGTCATGAGACGCAGGGGATTTTTTAGGAGATACAAAGATAGTCGGCCATTTGACGATTTTTTCGGACTTTTTGTTTACTTGTTTAAAGTTTCGAATTAACAAATCGTTTGTTCTTCGATTAGATAAATTATCTTACGATTGTAGCGCGACTACGAAAATCTATGTTTATCACGTTTTTTTTTTTTTTTTCTGTGCTATATAATCGTCGTCTACATACGAAACGCGATAAACGGGCGGCGTGTGTTTCACAACAATACGCGTTGTCGACGAGTACTCCAAAAATATCGGTTAAAGGGTCACAAGAATAGCTGTAGATAAGAGACACGATTGTTCCGGGACGTGTAGCCAAATGATTTAGCGGTGATAATTGTCGAGCACAGTAAAGCGAACACGATGGACGAATGGAATTACTCCGAAGATGTGAAAGAGTTCGTATGATTCGTTTGGTGATGCGTGTTTAATATAAATTCACCGGTGTCAGTAAGGTGGGCAGAGTAATCGGGGAAAAAAAAAAATTAGCTCCGAAACACGAGAGAATCCGCGACACGGGATCGTCGAGAGCCGGCAAAAAATATTCAATTCACTCGTCAGGAATCCCCGACGAGAGTCCGTACAATATTTCGTCTCGTTCACTCGCGTACGTGTTTAAATCGCGTATCCCGATGAATTCGAACTTAACGAACGGCTCACCTATTCGTTATGCCTTGTGAGAAACGTAATTTCTCTCGTAACGAGAGTAACACAACGGTAATTCGCACGCGACGATATCTTGGCGAGAATTATGGCTGCCGGACATAAGAGGCACACAGTTGTACGGTGCATCTAAGCCACGCCTATCGAAATCACGCGTTCGACGATTGGTCCAACGATTTCTGCCACGTACGCAGCCACTTGCAGATTTTCGAGAATGTATATTATAAAAATTCTCTCTAAAACTCTTCTCTCTTCGTTTCTCTTGACGCGACAATCATCATAACAATTTATCACGATACTTCATCGATAACAATGTACCGTTGAAAAATCGACGTGGCGAAGTCGCGCTCGCGTCGCAACGACAAGCACGCTTTTGCTTTGTAAAGCCAAACGAACGATTTCGAGAATTTTCAAGAAAACTATTTCGGATCGAATATATATATATACAGTATATACTATAGTATAATTGGAGTTTTCACCGACGTAAGCAAACTCGATGTCGATGTACCAACTCTGTGAATCTTTATAGTATCTCTCTTTCTATTTTCATTATTTCTAAACGGTAAAACCCCATTTATTTCTGTGTCTAATAATCAAATTCCGGAAAACCCCACGATCTTTAACGACACGCCCTATTGGCGTAGAAAATTTCTCGATCGCTGAGCGTCATAGGCATAGGAGAAACGGCGGCGCGTGATTTACAGCGTGAAAGTTGCGCGATGCTCGTGGGTGGCTGCACTTGCACACGAGCAGAGGTTCTCAAGCTATTAAATCGCACACGGTAAAATACGTGTGTGTGTGTCTGTGTGTGCGCGAGGAATATAAAATCCGTGGGATAGTTGAGCCGTGAGAAGAGATGCGCGCCGGTACCCATAGCAACGAACATTCGCCGGACGCAATCTCTCCGTAGTCGCTATAGGAATTCGAGAGCTATATGTTATATACCTAACGCAGGTACTACATCGCGATTCAGTCACGTCGGTACTTCCGTCGCGGTAACATCGGGCCTTTCCATCTTCTATGTTGCAATAAATAAATAATAATACCTCGTTGATTCGTGAGTATATCTCGATGATCGATAGATTCGTTTTCCTTCGTACATACTACTTATAATTTCAACGTATTTTTAGACAATGATCGTAAGGTCATTGTCGAGAAAATACACGCTGTTCAAGAGACTCAGTCACGTTTGTCCACTGCAAAATTCATACTCCTCCCTGAACGCATCGATCGAAAATCACGATGGCAAAGACAATTGGAGAACCGAATTGCACACCACTATGAAAGTATTTCCGGACTTTATAACATCCGAGGAAGAGGAATCGATATTTCGCGAAGTCGAGCCGTACATGAAACGTTTACGTTACGAATTCTCACACTGGGACGACGTTCGTATTTCGATGTTCGAGAATCCCGCGAAATTTGTTTTTAAACGACTTTATCCAATTTGCGTGTTATATCGCAGGCGATTCATGGATATCGAGAAACCGAACGGGCAAAATGGACTCCCGAGAACACCAAAATTATAGATCGAATTCGAGCGAAAGCTTTTCCTCCCGGAACTCCACAATTAGGATTGGTTCACGTACTCGACTTGGCTGCAGATGGAAAAATCAAACCCCACGTGGACAGTGTCAGAGTACGAAATATTAACGATATTCGTCCGAATAATGATTTTTATAAAAATTTACGAAATAAAAACCAAAATTTCATTTTTCCTATTAAAAAATACCGCTGAAACATATTTCATTGAATCTCACAGACATTCTTCGTATTTTCTGATGCGTTATCGATGTTTTTACAGTTTTGCGGCGACGTTATTGCCGGTGTGAGTTTGTTGACCGACTGCGTGATGCGGATGACGCTCGTCGGAAACGAAAAAGAATGCAGAGAAGATTTTTTGTTACCAAGAAGATCTTTGTACATCATGAGGTTTGAAACACTCGAAAAAAAAAAAAAAAAAAAAAAAAAAAAAAAAAAATTACAGATATTACGTGAATAATAATAAAAAAAATTAACGAACGTATTTCCTTCACAGCGGAGCTGCGCGCCAAAAATACAATCACGAGGTACTGGGAAACGAGGAATCGACGTTTCGCGGAAAAAAAATCGAAAAGGGAAGACGAATTTCTGTGATATGTAGAAGCGAACCGGAGCCCCGAAAAGACGATGTGTAATACAAAATTTCGGTACGAATTGATAAGAAAAAACCATACGAATCGACTGTACATGAAAATTAATCCTTAGAATTGTGTAAATAGCAGAGAGGACGATATTAATTTTAAACGAAAGCGCTTTTTTTTTTTTCATTGATATTTTACACATTAAATTTATTCGCAAATCTCACATTGCGAATAAAAATATCGTACACACGATTTCATAGGTAAATTTGAAGACGAAGAGGCCACGAGAGGACTCGATGATTCGTTGAGAAATTCGGCAACAAGAAATCGCGAGATCGATAGATCGAAGTCGAGGCCTCCCGCGAGTCTTGTGGTGTTATATAAAAAAAAAAAAAAAAAAAAAAAAAAAAAAGAACACAATATTACAAATTATTCATTCGTAGTTAATCCGCAGCGATAACTTCGTTATCGCAGGATCGCCCATTGTAAAAAATTCGGATGATACATTTTTTTTATATATCCGTTTATAAAAAATTGAAACACCCGAATTTATTGTCGGTGTTCTGTATCGAGATATTTGTAATTCAACGTGAAAAAAAAGATCGCGCGTGAGGCCTCGAAGAATGAATATCTCGATTGTCACCCGTTGATTATCGATGACTCGTAAATCATTTTTTTCTTTTTTTTTTTATCACCGAAGATATTTCTTTAATTGGAAGAATTCGGCGTCGTCGTTGTCGCACGTGTTTGTCAGAGAAAACAATACAACGGGGAGACGCGTGCCGCTTAATTAGCATACAGGATTTTTTTTTTTTTTTTTTTTTTTTTTCGTCAAATAAATTCACAAACTGACGATAAGCGAAAGCAATTCAATTTTTCGTAATAACAATTATATTTCGTATTGTATCTTTTTTTTTTTTTTTTCGCGGCAGTAACACAGTAGTTGACAATCACATGTATCTACTTCGGTTATCACAGACGGCAAAAGTATAGTGTCGAAAGAGTTTTCATGCATTTTTTTTTTTTTTTTTTTTTTTTTTTTTTTTTTTTTTTTTTCATTTTGTTTAATAAAAGATCGCGCGAAATATGACCAGAATTCATAATGTTTCAACGAAAAAAATTGCTTTTGCGTCTACGCGATGATAAGCGACACGCGCGTTTCTCCCATCGATTTCTCTGACGATCGTCGATTCTCGTACTTTTAGTGTACATATAGTATAATTTTTATACTATGTCCGAAGGTTTGAAAAGAATTAACGCAGCGATTGTGATACGGAAGATAATTTAGCAGAACTTCCATCGATTACCACACGCGTTACATAGTACGAAAGTTGTCATCGGTTCGTCGGCTGATCGCGTCTGAATTTGATTGTAAGTACAATTGCGCTTCTTGCACTTTCCGCATTTTAGTAAATCGGTTTGTGTTCCCTGTACACTGGCCAATTGGGCGTCGTCTATGGCTTCTTTCTTGAATTTATCTCTTAACTGTTTTATTTCGTCGCTCGCCATTTCCTCCGCCGTCATAACGGCGAGTCGTGCCGGTGTTATAGCGCCAACGATAAAATTCGTTCGGAGAGTCGGATTTTTAACGTCCCGCAAATTTGCAACTCGACTGCGTACCTGCGGTAAAAAAAAAATCATAACATTATTTTTCGATTTTTTTGATTTTTTTTTTTTTTTTATAATCGATGTATCGAAGTTTCGTACGAAAATTACCCTATTTTTATATCTGTTATCGGTGTTTTTGAATTCTCCGAATATCGCTTCTTCCAATTCTTCGGCAAGTTCGTCGGGGGTCGCGCAACCCTCGATCGTCGTGCCGTCGACTCTCAACGCGGCGGCCAATAGCTCGCGACATTTTAGTCTAACAGCATCGGTCGTCGTAGCGGCGGGAAACGACGATTGTTTCTTCGACGGATCTTTGCTGGATTTTTCGTCTTTGATCTTTACGTCGGCGCCGTCTCCCGTATCCTTATCTTTCTTCGAATCTCCGTCGTCTTTATTCTTGTCGTTTCTTTCGTCTTTTTTTTTCGAACCGCTCGCGGAACCCGAATCTTTGCCATCTTTGTTGGAACCTTAAGGGATATAATTCGTCGATTATTCAATGGTACTGAGGGTTCTAAATTTTTTAATTGCAAATTTCGTAATATTTCGTAATAATATTGAAAATATTACTATTAATAACGATAAATACATTTTTTTTTTTTTTTTTTTTTTTTTTTTTAATTCGAGATATCGAATTTTATTTAAAATTGATTAGTATTTGAAAAACGATAATTTAACATATTTCTTACCGGGTGATAGAAATTTCTTCCAATTCTTAATTAGCGTTTTGGATAGCGATATAACTTCCTCGTCGGTACTGGACTTGCGTAGAGCGTTCACTGTCATTCCTATCCTCGTTTTTGTGAGTAAATCCAAATCGACGGGTAATTTTTGCAATACTTTGAGCAATTCCAGCGCCTGTTCCTGACCCTGTAAAAATTATTAATGTTTTTTAAAAAAAATTCCATATTTGGACTACGCGTCTTTTATCGCTAATCACAAATTCCATTGACAAAATTTTTTTTTACTCCAAAATTTACGACACGACGACCCAATCTATAATGAGATCGTATTTAACACTCAGTATAAAGTGAAAAAAAAAAAAAAAAAACGTGAATTCAACGAACAATGCCGATGCCGAATTTTCGCGAGTCGAATGTTTACAAATCGGAACACGCTGCGTGTCGATAAAAATCGAATTTTCACCGGAAACAATAGTAATCGAAATAGATTCCGAAACGATGTGGAGTAGAAAAAAAAAACGAAACGCGAAACGAAACTTAGTTATGCGGCGGCAAACCGCACGTAGTCGGATGCCTTTTAGTTTCGTTTACCCGCGCCCGCGTCCCGCGGTGTTGTGTGTTGTACCGCCTACTCTCTTAATTTTACTCACTCACTCACCGTCCCGTCGCCGCTCGACATTTTACTCAGCTTCTTCTGAATCCTGAGAACTTCATCCTCGGCACTCATCGCGATAATATTCGAGTTTTATCAGAAAAAGTATTGAAAAACACTTCGACGAATGTAACGAGAGATTATTAACGATCGCGGGACCCACAACGTTGGCTGGCGATCAGCAAACTGCCGAAACAGGAAAGATGGGGAGGGCTTCGGTGAAGCGCTCGTGCTGCCTTGCCTCTCCACTGCATACGCGAAAAACACTCATTGTTACCAACGTGACGAGAGGTCGGGATGAAAACACGCGCCCCTCGCACCGTTGGCCGCCGTCGTTGTTGCGGCCGCCGGCAAACTCCGACGCTTTTGTAAATCGATATCGTTGAATTATATTAAGTCGAAAAAAACGTATCTTTACGATTTTTTTTTGACAGTCATAACTTTGACCGTAACTTTTTACCTTAACGAACTTTTTTTACAGCATATCATCCGATAAATGTTCGTTAAAAATGTTGAGGTAAACGAATCAAAATTACGAAAAAAAAAAAAAAAAAAAATCGCTAAAATATTTTTTTTTTTACAACCTGATTAGGCAGACCGTACAAACTGCAGCGTAACCGCTTTTTTTCTTTTCGCCTATTATCGCTTTCGTTTATCGTAGTTTCAACCGATTTAGAAACGATCCGTCTATTTATACGAAAGCCGAATTCTAAGGTCGATAATACAGTATCTACATTTTTAACGATATATAAATGAGTAAATAAAAAAACGTTGCGTTCGCATGCTTTCTCGTAGCAGGAAATTGCATATTGCAATTGATAGTTTATTATTGTACATTGTTCTAAACAAAGTTAGAAATCCATCTCACGCTCCCCCAATCCCCTTAATTACGAAGTATCACTACAGGTTTTTTTTTTTTTTTTTTTTTTTTTTTTTTTTCGACGATTGATTAGGTCTATTAAAATCTGTAGCTATACACGCGTATTTACTAAAGCGTCAAATTGTCCTGCAAAAATCGTCAGGCGTTGTTGATAATAAATATACAAATGATAACAGCCGATTGGAAACTACGAACGAACCGGAAAATAATTAAAAGTAACGGAAAAAAAAAACTTGTAGCGCCGCTACCAACGAAATATATGCTCCAAATTTTAATCAATTATCTCATACGCTACGTATCTACGATACTACGATACGAGAATACGATTTTTCCACTATGGTAAAGAAGATTAATGCACGTGATTTTTTTGTTTCCTGTCGTCGCGTATCGATCCGCATATCACATATTCTTTGTCGACGTCACTGGAGGATCATATTTTTTTTTTTTTTTATTCACCGATGCTGCGTGGAAGCAATAATCTTTATGCAAATTACTAATTGTATACATAACGAAAACGAAATCTCAAAAGCGTATAATAATAATTCGTAATTACTGTAAATAACACATTCTTTCTACTAATCTTTATCGCAAATCTATTGGATAAATCATTTTTCAATAATTCAAACAGTCGGTTTTTTACGCGCGTAAATAATCGAAGATAAAAAAAAAAATTGGTATCGAGCGATTAAAGGTATTGACAATGATGGGAAATACATCGCAAAATAATTCGACTTAATTATAGGCCATTGGGAACTTAAATAAATTGGTCCTGTCGCATGCCGTACGGTAGAATTTTTTTTTTTTTTTTTTTTTTTTTTCTTTACGCTAAAATAAAGTTTTATCTAACAGGGAATGTTCGTCAAATCGATTATTTTTCATTTAGCTAAGTTATTATCTCAATTAAAGACTGCGAGACAGAGAGAAAGAGATCTATCCATCTCGATAGTTAATACTCCAACATTAGATGCTAAGTAAAACAATGCGACTGGAATTAGTTTATTCAGAAATGATCAACGTTTTTTTTTTTTTTTTTTTTTTTTTTTTTCGTTTTCATTCTTTGTTTTTTTTTTTTTTTTCATTGAAGCCAATGATTAAAATATCGATACAATTGGTTTTAGCTATTACGGGTTCACTACTTTTTGGATGAATTCCTTCATATCTCGCATTTCCTGTTGAAATTCAATAAAACGTGAGAAAAAATCGTGTTAACGGGTATCAGAATTAAAAAAATATCTTTACGAAAAACTTAAGTTTTTTCGTTTTGATTTTCTCGCGTTTGGCTCACCTCTTCGCACGAGGTGTGCATCATTCCGCGATACGACTTGAATTCCGTTTGCGTCATGAATTGTTTCAGTAGCGACGCCGTCATCTGACCCCAATTATACGGAACAATCGGATCGCAGTCGCCGTGACATTGAAGCAATGGTGTGTTTTTGTTGCCTATCGCTTCCTGTTTATCGTAAAAATGATAAAAACATCGAAAATTATTATAATTCGAAATTTTTTTAATCGAATGGTAATATTTATCGTAAAAATGATAAAAAAGATCGAAAATTATTAGAATTTGAAATTTTTTTTTATCAAATGGTAATATTTATCGTAAAAATTATAAAAAAGATCGAAAATTATTAAAATTCGAAATTTCTTTGATCGAATGGTAATGTTTATCGTAAAAATGATAAAAAAAAAGATCGAAAATTTTTTACATTCGAACATTTTTTTTTATCCAATGGTAATGAAGAAAGTTTTGAGATTTTCAAGGGGATAACTCACAGCAGGAAACTTTTGATGCAACGGAAGCCAAGATGAAAGGGCTATTACTCCGGCCAGTGGTTTGGGGAATGTAAGCGCACTGTATATAGCCAAAGCTCCTCCTTGACTGAAGCCTCCGATGACAATTCGCTGCGTCGGTATACCGGCCGCTACTTCTTCCGCTATCAATCCGTGAACCATTTCCGCTGCTCTTCTGATTCCCTCCTCATCCTCCTGACCACTTGGATCCAAAGATCTCAAATCGAACCACGAAGGCATCCGAAATCCGGAGTTCAGCGTCACTGGCATCGTAGGACTGAAAAAAAAAAAAAAAAAAAAAAAAAAAAAAAATCGAGTGAAATATTTCGAAATTTTACGAAATTTTTTTTTTTCTTACTTTCGAAATATAACTTACGCCGTCGGACAGATAACTTTGATATGCGAAGATCGCACGGATCCCATCGGCGTTGCCCAGCCGTGTCTAAAACATTTATCGTGCGTTCGTTATCAAAAAAATTCAATTATTTCGACGATAGAAGGTTTTTTTTTCGTATTTACTCACCCGGTATCGCCCAATCCATGGAAAAATATGAGCTGAAATACGAATTCGAAGTTTTATGAGCTCCGGTCGGTGTTCGAAAATTCGTAAAACACGACGAACTTATTGGTTTCGTAAAGTAGTTAAAACATTCGTTTCCAATTACGTAATATACGATGCACTCGAGCTTAGCGTATTGAGATATCGCGGTGAGAAAAAAAAATTGCTAAGTAAGTTATAACCAAAGAATCCAGACAACTACGATAACCGATAATTATTTCGTTGGTGTCGTTAAACTCACCGTTGCCGTGTGTCGTGCAGTCGCCGCGATAACCACCGGGGTCGTCATACTTCGACGCTTTAACGTTCTCGCTGTGGCACGTGAAAAAAGTGATAAGCGATAAATTCGATGAAATAGCAAAAAATTAACAGTCAAATTCGTAAATACAGGACTGTCCGGAGGGGAAAGAGTTTTCCCTCTAGACGAGAATTTTCCCCCAACGTGATGGCGGATAGTACAGACCCCGCGCGTTAGACAGACACGACACATTTATGCGCATGTCTGAATTTCTCCTTCCCCTTTAGTCGCGCGACGAGAGACACAAATAATATTGCGCAACTCATCTCTCCCTTTGATCTCTGCACCTCCCCCGATGTCCGAATTCAATTACGCACAATGCCTCGCCGCTATTCTCTCGAGAATTTATCACTATCAATCTCGTATAATAAGTTACGATATGTTAGCAAGCGACAAACCTAGCAAATTGCCCATAACCGGTATATCTCCGCGCACATCTTCGCTCGACGAACGTACAATGAGAAAAAAATCTCCCCCGATGTTTTTTGCACGCTATCGGCGAAAACTAGCCGCAGTTCTATTTTTGACGATTTTCCCGGGGGGAATAGAATAGCTCTGTAATTGCGTACGTGATCGGAGTAAGATAAATACACGATAAGTTAAATAAAGTCTATGAAGAGTAACTAACGAAGAATTCGACGAAGAAATAACGGAATTTCGTCAAAATGAAACAAATAGTAAAAGATTTTTATTCAATATAAAATTGTCTATACTATTAACAAATTTTTGTATGGATCATCTGTAGTTGTTTAATACTTCGATTCTCGCGATTCTATACTGTCGAGTTTGCGTGTTGCGTACCAATACGATATTACTCTTGGCGTCGATGAGTTTAATCAATGAATCGAGAGCGACGTATCCCATGCCGACACCGCAGGCTTCGCTGAACGCAAAGTCGCCTCGTGTAACATATCCCATTACATCGCGATCGCATGATTTTCGAACGCTCGTGCACTTTGGCAGATACAACGCTTCCATTTTATCGCGATATTCTTTCTTCAACGCGTAATTCTTGTCGACCCGAAGTTTCGACAAATTTCCCGAACGTTTTTGCAGTTTCAGCAAATCCGCGGTATCAGCGGCTAATCGTCGGCAACGACGACCGCGTCTGTTCGATCTTTTCAACAGTACTTTTTGATTTTTTCGCAATTTTCTACGCTCGCGTTCGTTCGGATCCGGCAGAAATTTCTGCACGGGACCGGCCCACTTTTTCTTTGAACTTCGAGTTTCCAAGTCTTCCGTTGTCGGCATACAAATGAGAGAAAAATTTTTTGGTCGACCTTTGCCTTCGACGGATATTTTAACGGGTATCAGATAATTTCGATCGGCGAAAAATTTCGCGTCTAAAATTCGTTCCGATGTCCCCACATCGATTTTTCTCCCGTTAACATTTTTATTCTTTCCCCGTTTGTTATTACGCATAGATAAAGATTTTTCCAATAATTCGAGTAATTTCCGGTCACGCAGTACGCGAAAGTCCTCCGACGCGGTCCATTCTCGCATCAGTATCTTCCATTCGCAATAAAACGGACTGGTAATCGCGAATTTCGTATAATTTACCCGTCTGTTTGGCGGATACCGAAAGTATTTTTCTCGCAATTCGCACATCGTGAGAATAGCTTCGTCGTCGTAAGCGGGAATATCCGGCTGATGTGTTTCCGGTGAATTCAGATCGATGCTTTCCAGACCCATTGAACGCGATTCGCGCAGACCTCCGGCTCTCGCGCACCGGAAAACGCAGGATTGCCAGAAAGGCATTGACCAACCTGCGGGTATAATAACGTCGATACCGGAAGTGAATCCTGAAAAAAAAAAAAAAAAAATTATTATTATCATTAAAAAAAAATTCAGATAAAAAATTTCCGATTGTATGATAAGAATTATTACCGATACTTTTATTTCCACCGCTGCATCCGGGATTTTGTATCAATATCACAGGAATCTTCGATATGATCTTCTCGTCGAATTGATCGTCGTTTCCGACTCCGGGAACCAAACATTCGCTTCTTAGTTTATTAATGTCGTTTGTACTCTTGCAATTGACTTTAACGTTTTCGCGGACTTTTGAATCCCAAATCGGACTGTGAGCAGCGAGACTCGCCGGCATTGGAATTTTCATGTAATAATCACCGCTCGCGAGTTTCTTCGTTCTTTTCAGCGGTACGAAAAATCGTGGATCGAGAACCGTAACAGCTAAAACGCTATTAGGCGGCAATTGATTCGGCGACTTCAGAGTTCTCAAAGTTTCCATCGATTCTTTCTGTACTCTGAGAACTTCGAGATTTTCGGGAATTTTGTAAAAAGTTTCGTACCAATCGCTCGTCGTATTCGCCGAGTCGACTTCCATCGACGAAACTTCTTCGCTCTCTTCAACCTCCCGATCGTTCGATGATTTATTCTCGTAGTCTGCATCACCCGTTTTTATTTCCGCGGAAAAACTCGGCACGCGAAGAGCGTCCGACAAAATCGCGAGTGCCAATGGACCGGTCAGTCGAAATCTATTCAACGAGAACCGCAAATTCGTCATACAGCAGAATTTATCGTTCGAATATTTAGACAAAGTTTTTTCTTGATTATCTTTGTCATCCAATTGCTGTTCCGTTTTTTCCGTAAATTCGAAACTTGCGATGATTTCGTCGAAAAAACTATCGTAAATAATCGGATGAATCCAAATCCAAATAGTTTTTAATTGTTCTTCGCCGGGTTTCCAGAGAAAATTAACGTTTCCTATGGGACTGTGGGGATAGCCGTTTTTTTTGTAAAACATTAGATTTCCCTCGCGACTACCGTTCCAATAAATTTTAGCGCCGAAACTCAATTCTCCGGGATTACAGTGTTTTTTTAAGTTTTCTTTCAACGCATCGCCGGGACCAACGATTTCAAGACAAACGTAATAAGAAATATCCTGAATCATGCAATGTTTTGCCGCAGCCCTGTAACAAGCTCTGTAACTTTTGTCGTTCGGATGATAAGCGATTTTGTAACCCCACTTTTCTATCATGTGAAATCGTTTTGCGTGCCAAATGTGCGTCTCCAGCCATATGCGCTTCCGTTGCCTGCGATTGTATTCGTTGAGCAAATTTTGCGGCCTCCGACGATATTTTCTCGAAGGTCTTTTGCTTTTGGGGGGGAGTCCCGATTTTGTCATCTGTCTGAGATGCGCCTCTCGCAGTCTTCTCGGCATGCGTTTGGCGTTGTGAGACATAACGCGTCGTCGCATGTGCACCGGAAGCTTTTGAAAGACGAGTTTCGATTGTTGAGGATTCTCTGTATTAAAAAGTTAATTTTTCGTGTGTTTTCTACGATTTTTTAATGATTTTTCTGTCATAATTCACGTTTTAACCTACCGATAGAATATGACATCGCGGCGATTTCGTTCGCGCGCGCTGCAGCCAATCTGACGATTTGTACATCGCGTGGTAATTGCACCGATCCACCGAGGTACTCGTCGAATTGTTCCTTATCCATGATTGTTTTTTATTTGTTTCACGATGAGTTATGGTATTTTATTAAATTCTTAACGTTTAATGTATCCAAACAACGTGGAAACATTGTTTGGTTTCGTCCGCCGGGCTGTCTTGTCGTCTGCAACATCGAGAGACATCGCTTGCCGCCGGGATTTCAAGGGGGCAATATCGTTGTGAAAAATAACTAAATTTTGGCCGGGCAAACGCATGTTATTTCGGATGTTTCAGCAGTGTTTTTTCGTTTTGTGAGTTGTCAGGTCTTCGAAGCTGCCTCACGCTGGACGCGCATTGATTGGTTGTGTTTTCGGATATACACCTCTCGGTACGTGTATGCGCGTAGAAAATACTTCATCTTAACCAATCTCGAGTGATATCGCCGTGTCCCCGGTCGAGCAGCTACGTTTTACCGTGCGCCTTCTCGTCCTCCCCCCGCCGGCGAAGCTTTTTTTTCACCTATATTGTGAAAACGAGAGCTTGAATTCAACGTCATCGTGGGAGGACGAATATACGCGTTTACGACAAATCCGAACGATTTGCTCATTAAAGATTACTCTCGGTGTTAGTGAAAAATTTGGTGAAACTGTGTCAAACCCCCAAGAGACATTCCCCCCTCTCTCTATCCCCTCGTCACGATTGTGTAATGCTGACAACCCTTCCACGAAAGTTTCTTCCCGCAATATTATAACGTCTCTTCTTGGTGTACATAAAAAACGCTTGCAACAAGTTAGAGGGACGTACGCGTAAATCGATCGTATCCGTATCTTCCTCGACTTGTCGATAAAATTCCAAAATAGAGCCTCGTCGCGTGAGTTATATAAAAGAAAAAAAAAAAGAAAAATCGTGACAAGTGTCCGCTGGTGTTTGCCGCGGGCGACGAGGATTCGTCGCCATCTTTCGAAGCAGACGGATGTAAAGTCGTCGACGTCCTCCACCACCACCACCACCGCCACCTCCTTCTCCTCGCGATTACTGTCTTCGCCGTTTTTTTTTTCATGTGAGTGCGTGAAGATTTAATCCTGTTTCATGCAGCGAGAGACTATCCCGGTGGCGCTTTATTTCGCGGATAAATGCATTTTAAAGTGTAAAAACAAGTCCGATGAGTGCGTGAGTGAATTTTTGGCCGTTCGTGATTGAAGCAAAGAGGTGTTGGCACACGGACGGATAAAAGTTCCGTACCGTCTTCGACGTCTCTATAGTCTTTAGTCACGAATCGTCGGTAGAGAATACGTGCTCGGAATTTTCGATCTCTCATTATTTGAAGAAAAAAGAAATAAATAATCGTTCCTCTATTGGTATATTAAACGCGTGAGTGCCTGCGTGTGCGCGATTTACTCGAAAACTCCACGAGACTCGAGAGACGAGATAAGAGAAGGAAATAAATAATTATAAATAAGATCCGGCGTTATTTCGCGGTTTACACGAGTGGAAGAAAAGTTCGCGGCTTTTTTTTTTTTTTTTTTTTATTTCGTTATTCGGTTAATCATCGAGTGGTGTGCCAACAAGGATAAATATAATGAGTTGTCAAAGGAACTCTGCCAAGATCACGGTGCCCGACGATCTGAGGGACATCCTTTTGGAATTCACGATAAGTTATCTACTCGAACAACCCGGCGACATAGTTGACTATGCCGTCGAGTTTTTCACTCGTTTACGCGAGAATCGTCAGACTCTTCTCATTCAGTCCAACGCTCAGACTTGTTCGTCGACCCCCGACGAATCCGTCGAGGAAGGTGAGTTTGACACAGAAAAATCACGAACGTTTTTTTTTTTTTTTTTTTTCGTCTATAATGTAAGCAATACAAACACGAAGGTCAACAACTTGTAATTTTTTCCGCATACCGACGTGAATTACGTTTTTCGAATTTCCCAGCGTTTAAAACGTTAGCAATACCTCCCATTTAATTCTACACACGCATTCCCAAGGATTAAATCACTTTTAAATCGTCTCGCAGCTCTAACAAAGCTAAGATCCGTTAATCGCTAAAGATAGTCTCCGGCGGATAAATCATCAACGCAATTTCATTTTAACGATCCAACAGCAATAACAATAATAATAACATCGCCAAATTTCGTATTCATGGAGTTAATCAACAGCGGCGATAGCTGAAATCCCAAAATTTACAATTTCAGAACCGCCGGTAGGAAGATTCACATCGAGGCGAAAGAGTGTCTTTGCCGAGACTTATAATCCTGAGGATGATGAGGAGGACGAGGGAGTTAAGGTACGCATGAAATTCCTAACGCTCATATGGCGATCAAACGTTATTTCTAACAGTTTCTCAGCCGACAAAAGAATTTGCTTGCCAACTGCGACGACTAAGGTATTCGCATACCAATCTCAATGCACCGACAAAACAGGTGCTTCTTAGACGTTAGCAGAATTTTATTTTGCTAAAACGTCTCTAACACTACTTACGTCGATATTTCGTATGCCAATGACAAATTTAGCATCGAAAAAAAAAAAAAAAAAAAAAAAAAAAAAAAAAATCGAGAACACGTCATTGAGGTCATAGAATCTCGTGACGAGAACGTGAAATGCTTAAAAATCGAATAAAGCATTGAAAACAATCGTAGAATCGAATCGGAGTTCATTGGATAAATCATCGGACTAGAAACGTTAATCGAGTACATCCCGCGCCGCCCGGCGATCTTCCTAACCGTCTCCGATCTCTATACGTTCATATAAATTGATTTAAGAGAATTATTAGTATACTCCCGGGGATCGTTAACTACCAAAGGATTTCTTATTGGGTCGTTGAAAAAAAAAAAAAAAAAGAAAAAAAAAACAGCCGCGTTCGCGTGTAGAGAAATTGCTTATACTACGTATATCTATATATATATAGGTATATACATCGCTCGCGCATATGTATTATATTCTCAAACGAATTGTGCAAATAGCAGATGATTCCCGAGCGTCTTACGATTACATTGAATGTACTTCATCGAGCGCGTAATGAAGCAGCTGAGTGAACGAAAAATTCAAAACGAAAAAAAAAAAAAAACGTTCGATTTTTTTCGTACGTTTTAAGCGAATAGGTTATATATCGTAAGAAACGGAAGTATCTCATTGCGATGTAATAAATTTTCGTTCGCTTTACGAAATATCTTGTTTGCCAACGACTAAGAGACTTTATCTATCTATATATCTATGTATCTCTCTGTGTTCCTCTTCATCATGGAGAGAAACCTCTTCGGGAAACGATCCTCTCGCTCTCGCGCACTGCCGTGCACCTGCCCTTTGAGAATCACAAAAGGTATGCCTTGCGCGATCATGCGTGCGATAAGCCTTTATGACGTCAGGGCACATGTTCGATAACCCGAGTATACATACATAATATATATTGTATGTTATACCATATAGCGGGGAAAACTCTCTATGATATACCCGTCGAGCGCGGAGCCATGCAATATTCTCAAACGTGTTCCCCATCAGCCTGGAATAATTGTTGAATCTCCGTTTTTTCTCTTTACTTTTTTTTTTTTTTTTTTTTTTTTTTTTTTTTTTTTTTCGCTTCTTCTCTCGATATACCCTTAGCAAGCAGAAATTTCGCCGGCGTATACGAGACTCTAGCGGGAGGATCAATTCCGTCTCTTTCTCCCGCGTACCCTCACGTTCGCCGGATTATCGTACGAAAATCCGTATATAGATTTTTTTTTTTTTTTTTTTTTTTTTTCGTACGGCGGATGGAAGCGCTTTTTCTCTCATCTTATTTTCGATACACTCAATGAAATTGTGTACGTTAAACGGCCGGAAGATCGATATATTTGTGACATGCGCGGCCTAATCACTCCGAACTGAAATTAGAAATATTGTTAAATCTGAACTCTTCCCTGGCGCTACGTGCCCCGCGGCTCCGCGATAATTACTCGTAAACTTATTAATGCGGCGGCTAATGAGCGAAACATTACCGCCGATGTATTGGCAATTTTTTTTTTTTTTTTTTTTTTTTTTTTTTCGTCTTGTAGTTTCAATTTTTTTTTTTAACATTTCATTCGCAGAAGGTGCATCCAAAGAGCGATGAGCAACGACAGAGGCTCAGCGAAAGCGTGAAGACTATATTACTATTCCGGGCACTCGATAAGGTAAATTAATTACAAATGAGGAATGCAGCGATGAGATACGTGGGGTCGGAGTTTTGTAGCACGCGAACCTTCCCACGTATTTCCGTTTTGTTTTAACGGCGTTGTTATTATTATTATTATTGTATTTTTTTTTTTTTTTTTCGTTTTATTCTTTAAGGAACAAATGGCAGATGTACTCGACGCGATGTTCGAAAAGACCGTAGAACCGGGCGAGTTTATCATACGACAAGGCGACGGTGGGGACAACTTTTACGTTATCGAGAGGTAAAAAAAAAAATTTTTTTAAATTTAAAAAAAATTTCTAATTATTAAATTTTCAAATTTTTAAAACTTTTTTTTGATAAATGCGCTTCTGCATCCATTAAAAAAAAAAAAAAAAAAAAAAAAAAAAAAAAAAAAAGTGGAAAATAATTTTTTTGTTTTATTGTTATTTATAGAGGGAAATTCGACGTTTACGTGAAAGATCCGATGGGCGCTGACATGATGATTCACACGTACGATAGCAGCGGTTATTTCGGTGAATTGGCGCTTTTATACAATATGCCGAGAGCCGCGACTATCAAAGCGAATACGAAAGGCACACTTTGGGCAATGGATAGGCAAACATTCCGTCGCATACTCTTGAAATCGGCTTACAAAAAGCGTAAGATGTACGAAGATCTGCTGAACAAAGTACCGATGCTAAAGTCACTCGAGGTAAGAGAAAAAAAAAAAAAAAATTCCCGTCGAAATATCTTTGTTCTCTAATGCCGACGAAATTTCGAAATTAAGGAAAATAATTTTTCGTTAGATTTTCATTTTTTTTTTATTTATTAATCAATTTGATTATAAAAAAATTTCATCGAAATTCGAAAGAAAAAATTGAAAATCGACATTTTTCGATTTTTTTCTGAATTTCGACGAAACTTGAAAATTAGGGAAACAATTTTTTGTTACGTTTGTTATTTTTTGCTGTTAGTAATATGTTAACGTTCGATCTTCAAAAAAAATTTTTTTTTAAATAAAAATAGTTTTTTATAAAAAAATTTCATCGAAATTCGAAAGAAAAAATCGAAGATCGACATTTTTCGGAATTTCGACGAAATTTGAAAATTAGGGAAACAATTTTTTGTTACCTTTCATGTTTTTTGCTGTTAGTAATAAGTTAGCGTTGGATCTTCGAAAAAAAAAATTTTGTTACGATATTAATAATGAATAACAAATTTTTTTTTTTTTTTTTTTTTTTTTTTTTTTTCAGGAATACGAGCGCATGAATCTCGCCGACGCACTCGTACCAAAGCACTTTGCGGATAACGAGAGAATTATTAGACAAGGAGATATGGCCGACGGTATGTACTTCGTAGAGGACGGCATCGTGAAGATCACGATAATCGGTGAAAATGGTCGAGAAGTCGAGGTAAGTGAAACGATTTTTTTTACAATTTTTTTTTCGCGTCTCCGGATTTCGTTGTGATAAAAAAAAAAAATGTTTCACGTCCGCCAACAGATAAATCGCGTTCCCGCGGGCGGATATTTGGGAGAATTAGCACTCGTCACACATAAACCGCGTGCCGCATCCGCGTACGCAGTCGGAAACGTCAAGTTGGCCTGTGAGTATAACAATTTTATTTCAATATTAATAAAATTCTCGTATCCAACGATTTCAGGAAAAAAAAAAAAAAAAAAAAAAAAAAAAAAAAAAAAAATTACGAGCGCCGACACCGCACGCGGCGTTAAAATAAATTTCTCCGAAAGAAAGTCTCGTCGTTCGTTCGACAAAACCATATATTTCGAGAAAAACAAATAATAGAAATGACGGAAACTTGAAACGCGAGTGTCGAGAAACGATATCGCGAGTTATTGGATAGTTGCCTTCGATTCATTGTCTCGTTCTTCGATTCTATAGCCGCAATACACATAGTTTATTACCTATTCTACGACTCGTCGTTTCTATTCCGTTCTCTTCATCGACGCGGTACGGAGTAATTAACAAAAAAAAAAAAAAAAAAAGAAAAAAAAATCAATCGAAAAGGAGACAAATGGAAGTTCTCTGACGTTCCCTCTGCGAACTTATAATTTTCAGTTTTGGACGTCGAAGCCTTCGAGCGCTTACTGGGGCCGTGTATGGAGCTAATGAAGCGTAATATCGATGATTACGAAGATCAGTTAGTCAAAATCTTTGGAAGCAAAACCGACATCTCTGACATTCGATGAATTAACGCGAAAAACGAATAAATCACATTGCGCCGCTGTACCAAAAAAAAAAAAAGTAACAAAAAAAAAAAAAAGCCACAAAAAAGCATTAAAAAAAAAAAAAAATAACAAAAAAAAAAAAAGATCTGACAGTATAGTGACGTTTAATGAGCACAAACTCTTTACCATTTGCTTGTGAAACTCATCTATGTATTTTATGCATCTTTCTCGAGATATCGTTCACACGACTGTCCAATAGACATTATATCAAAGCTGAAACTATAAAAAAAAAAAAAAAAAAAAATACAAGACTACCACACGATCATAAAACATTCACACATAATACGTCGTTTAGAAGCTACAAAATTTATACCTATTGAGAACGAAAAAAAAAAAAAAAAAAAAAAATCGTAAACAACAAGCAGTGAAAATTTTCCCCGGTGTTATCCTTCGGTATGTACGATGCACTAAGATCAATAATCATCTAAGACTGTCACTGATTCGAAAGTATCGCAAATACTGTATTAAACGGCATTATATAGTTGACGTAAGAATCGTGACGAGGGGACGGGGATTAAACTATAGATAATTGATAGGAAACGGGAGGCAAAAAGAAAGAGCGAGCAAAAAAAAAGGAAGAAAAAGATTTAAAAAAAAAAAAAAAAAAAAAAAAAAAGAGTTCCCGAAGTGTATAATAATATCGTCCGCACCTGAAACGGAGTACTCGAACCGAGAGGCATTCGCATACGCATAATTATCATTTACCTCAATCAAACTTTCGCCAATTAGTATTGTTTAGTGGAGAGAAGAAAAAAAAACAAAAAAAAAACAAAAAAATTACGAATGAAAGAAAGCGATAAACGTACATTGACCTTCGGAATCCTCTTATTTAGGATTTCGCGGCATTACGAATGTGTTATTATTATTAATATTATTATTATTATTATTTTATGCAAATTACGCGATATGTAAAAAAAAAAAAAAAATAATAATAACGAACACTAATTCGTGTGTATAGACTTCGCCGAGACCTCGGCGAGGGGTAAAAAAATTAAACGGTGAAAACGAAAAAAAAAAAAAAAAAAAAAAAAAAAAAAAACTAAAAGCAAAGAGACGAGTAAATAAAAAGAAACAAAAAACTGTTTATCACAATATTCTATGCGCACATAGCAGGATAATACCGATAGAAATTTTACATACGATTTTTTTTTGTTTGCGTAAAGAAAAAAAAAAAAAAAAAAAAAGAAAAAAAAAAACGAGTAAAACGATAGCGAACGAGTGTCCGAGTGTATGGAGTTTTGTGTACTTATAATGTCGTCGATTAATAAGTCTACTGCGAGGCATCCGCGTCGTTTGCTACTTTCTCGATATAATGAGAGCAGATAATGTCTATCCATCTATCTATCTTCTTCCGTAACTCGATTAGTATATCAAACAGAAGCATAACATTTGCATAAACGCGAAAAAACAAACGTAAATGCCGCTCATCCACCCCACAGCCCCCGACTGTTTGAATGAATGAAAAATTTACGAGAACGTCGCGTCGAATCGTGCGGTCCTCACGCACGACAATCAAACGCGCGAAAAAAAAAAAAAAAAAAAAAAAAAAAAAAAAAAAAAAACGTGAGACTTCGGAATGCATGGTAATTATTCCTATTGTGAGTCAAATATCTCGCGGGAAAAATCGCGGGTACAGAGAAAAAAAAGTTTTCTCCGACGTTTATATCACGAGCGTTGCGCGCGAATTTCGCTCTCCTTACTCTCGGGATCATTGGTAAATTTTTATCTCGACCAACTGTTGATCGTACCGTCGCGCGGATGGATGGATGCTATTGTCACATAGCGAGAAGTCTATTATTTTTATACCAATTTACGCGATCGAACGACAGAAGAAGAAACGCGAAAAAAAAAGAAAATAAATAAAAGAACATAACCTAATTTATACATCGCGGTACCCAAAAAAACTATCGACCTGTTCCGTGTTCCGTTTCCGAAGGATTAAATTCAGAGGCGAAATCGTATATCGAGAAAATAAAATGAAGTAACAGTGTCATTATCGTTCAAAATAAATCCCCCATTGGCCGGCATTGCTGATTCTCGCAACGCTACGCTGTTATAGGCTACGAAGCAATTCCGCCGCCTCGGGGGTTAAGAATCTCTGTGGGAAGAAAAAAAAAAAAAAAAAAAAAAAAAATTCCGTGATTCAATGTGTCTCGACGTACGATGGAATGCTCGCTAACGAAACGTTATTCAGTTAGCGTCCTTCCTAACGAGAGTCATTACGCGTTCGATGTACGATTCTAGTCGTTCCCCGTGTGCGCAAAAAAAAAAAAAAAAAAAAGGAAAACATAACTCATTAGTGTTTTTCATTTGCGAGCGATTGACTATTTTTTTTTTTTCGGTCTCCGCTCGTTCTTCGTGTGACACGTTAAAATGTGTTAACCGTGTGATCTGATACTGCAATTATAAAAAAAATTAAAAAAAAAAACCATTGTCGCGTCGTAGCGGTATCGGAATTCGATGTTTATTAAGAGTCGCGTAAGAAAAAAAAAAAAAAAAAAATCCGTTTCCCGCCGTAAAACTTTGTAGAGAGAATCCTGAGACATCCCAAAGATAACTTAACTTCAGATCTAATGGATATAAAATCGTAAAAAGTATCGTATTGCGAAAGAAAGAAATGAAAAAAAAAAAAAAAAAAAATTCAAAAAAACGATGCGCGTGTTATTGCGTGTACGCGTTTAGTCTAAGACGGTGTAACTAATTCAACAAGTATACATAGATATATATATATTTATCTGATTTTCATCGTCGATTCGAGAATTTTTTTTTTTTTTAGTATTTATAGGTTATTCAACATTCAATACCAAATGAATTACGTCGATGAGACTTCGATTCAATTTTGCTTCGTCGTTTTTTATTAACACGCGTAGATACGTCGATTATCTACAACTTCGGGTAATTTCGCGTTAAGGCTGTGCGTTTGATATCGAATGTCGTCGTCGTTCCCCTCATCGATATTTAATATTCATAAGAGTGCTTCGTATCATTTATGTTCCTAAAACTGCAATGAATTGTCGAAGAAAAAAAAAAATCATCAGGAACGTCCGCTGACACGGAATTTCAATAGTATTATAAAACAAGTGGCATTGTAATAACGATAATCGAAAAGAATAGTATTCCGATAGCAATACCGTCGGTAAAATATTGCGGATTACGTGAATAGATTCCATAGTGCATCGCGATGCGAAAAAAACAAAAGAAAGACGCAAGAAAATTGAAAAACTGTCCGACAAATACACGCAAATACACACAGAGCTCATCGTTTGACAGATTTACGGCGGCCATTTTGATTTTCGCAACGAGCGCACAGTCATATGAGTTTTTACAGCCCGAACGAGTTTATGATTATTATTTTTTTAAATTACGATTGGTGCTTTGCATTCTCATTAGCAACGAGTTGTTACGAGTTCGGTATATCGTCTTTTTACTTTAAGTTGCTATTAGTCTGGCAACAGATATATCAGAAAGAGACCCAACGCACGTTATAGAAAAAAAAAAAAAAAAAAAACAAATGCTTCACGAAGCGTTCCTAAAATTGTTTGACATAGAAGTTATACATTTTTATGGATATCCTCCGGTAGCATATCTCGTTATATTACTGTCGATTGCTGTTGGTATTTATTGCTAAGAGAAAAAGAAAAAAAAAAAAAACACGTATAAAACAAAATGATTCAGTATAAATATTGTAACTGTCCTCGGGAGGTGCTCTTTTTTTCGAAGGGCGATATTACTGTCTGTCTATTAAATATATTAGGAAGAAAGTCTTCGGGTCATCTGGGGGGAGTCGATGTATGAAAAGTCATTGGGAAAAAAAAAAAAAAAAAAAAACGAAAAAAAAAAGAATTTTATTTTCATTCCTTCAAAGCGGGAAGAAGGATTTTAGCTTTTTTAAGTTCAAAAAAGCGTGTAGATTAATAACTTCTTATTCTGATCAACGTGAAGAGTCCAAAAGGCATGTTAAATATGCGGTAATCAATGGAAAAAAAATAAAAATAAAAAAAATTAAAAAATGTGTCACACTCGTTCGCTATTGAGAGTGAAGGAGGTTATGTAAATTCACGATTCCGTATGTGTGTCATTGTAGTACATATTCTCTGAACCATAGGGGAATTAATAAGAGCTTCCGCCTGGACACTACGTTAACAGAGGCCACGAAAAAAAAGCATCTCTCAGCCATATAATTGAAACAATGCGCGAATAAAAATGCATAAAACAGAGTTCACATCCTGTACACGCGAATTGTCGTGTACTTACGATAGCGAAAATAAAAAAAAAACTAAATAAAAAAAAAAAAAACGAACGAAAGAAAATGAGAACACAAAGGATGATGCGTTCTAATTATAAAATCGATGACGAGAGCAAACGACTATCATTTTTCAATACATGACTGAAATTGCTTTGAATGTCACGATGGCTTAAGGAAAAAAAAAAAAAAAAAAAAATAACAATTGATCGGGTGGTCGCTTAATCCACAAAAAAAACAAAAAAAAAAAAGTAGGTAATATTATATATGTGAATCTCGTCCTAACGACGCATTATGATAGTACTTAACCCTTTGACTGTGGGGAGGGTTGACGTACATAAATGTATACGTCCACACAAACTATCGAGCGCACGCATTCGTTATACGCCAAGAGTGAATTGTTAAAATCTCAGGCTACGTATTATTATGAATTATACTAAACGATCAGTTTTTTCATTTTTTTTTTTTAGGTTATAATGTAAACTATCGATGTTTTATTATTTATTTTCGACATGTTTCAATGCTGGTACCAGACGCACATCCTGTTCATTAGCGGGACGTATACTTCTGTAGCTTAGGGCAATCGAGCTTATCGAAGTTAGAAGCAAAAAAGAGAGCACGTTAACGATGCGATAGAGAGGGAGAGAGAGAGAGAGAGAGAACCGTTTTAGCTTCAATTCGAATGCAATTGGGCGGTTGGTGTGCAAAGGTCCCTACAAAGTAACGGTCAAAGGGTTCAAAATAAACATTTTTCTTTTTTTTTTTACAATGTATTCTGTTATTACGCATTAACGATATGAAAAAAAAAAAAAAAAAAAAAGAAAAATATTGAAACACGAAGTAACCAATTCGGTGCTTGTATAAGCGACGAAACGCTGATATAGAGAACTCGGATGCAGCTGGTCTGACCGAGTTAATCATATCATCCATTAAGTAACAGCCATATTGATTAAGGTCTCGAATTGGTATTTCATATTATATATTAAACAAAATGAAAATCATTGAAATGAAGCATTCGCGTGGAAGTATTGTTAATTTATAGTTTAATTTCTAGTCTATAATTTGGCCATTAAGTTATTTGACTATTTATGATACAAATATAATTGCCAATTATTGATGCTAGTAAGCTGGTCGCTACTCGAATATGTCTGATCCCCGAGAAACACGAAAAAAAAAAAAAACGGTTAATTCAAATACGCGAACAAAACAGAGGAAAAAAAAATAAAAATTACGAAACAACTGCACAATATCGATAAGTTAAACATAAAAAAAAAAAAAAAAAACTCGAAGTGACGCGCGCACATATATTCTTCATCAGCCATGACAACTAACAAAAGTTCTTCATACTCCAGAATTCATTCGGAAAGGTTCGGGTCATATTCGAGAAGCGTGCAATAATAAATATATGAAAAACAAATAGATAGTGTAATCAAAGTTAATATATAATAAATGAATGGACCTGAAATAATTATGAATTTCACAAATTTTTTAACCTCTCAAATACTAAAATAATCTTTATTTACAATGTTACAATTGTTTACGATCGTCGTTGAGCAATGGCCGTTATTCATCGCCGACAGCGCCACTCGTACGAGGAATTTTCAGTACGTATAAATTGAGGAAAGTCGAGGTAAGTAACAGCGCCCAATTCATCTGTTCGCGTTGATAAATATCGAGCGATTTATAATAATTTTTAATATCCATATCTACATTAATGTGAATCATATCGTTGTCGTTAAGTTTTCCACGATCGTTAATTATCTTGTCGACGACCCCTTTTGCCGATACTATTTCCGTCCCGACGAGCAAATTGAACATACGCGCTGGTGTACGCGATCGCATCATGTAAATGTTATTGATCAGAGTCTCGCAATCGTCTGTACCTAAAAAAAAATCATAAAATTCTAACAAATCGTTCAATTTTATTATTATCCATTTTATTTCCGCGACAATCGCAAAAAAATATATTATTACCGCCGATTTTTTTTTCTCTCGTTCCTAAAATGCTCACAATCGTCGCTGTTATTTGCTGCCTCTGCAGATTCAGGAAATAAGACGTACTGTTCATTCGTGAAAACGGTATAATTGGATCGCTCTCCATTATGTACGCATCCGACTTCGGTACTTTCGAAACAATGTTAGCTACCTATTCGAGAACAAACGTGTAACTTTGTCCTCTTTGACCCGAGAAAATTACGCCGCCATAGATGGCTCTGAATAAGACGCAACAATAGACAAACACGTACCATCTCGACAACCGCAACAATTCCGTCTTTCATAACTACGTCTTCGAAAGACTGAAATTTCCATTCCAACAAATTGCAATCCCCGTCAACTTGCGCCCAACTTATGAGATTTCCCCAAATCCATATCCCCGTGTAGCTTCTCGATCCCTAAATAAATTACGTATTGTTTACACAACTTTTTGCGATTAATTGTTGTCATGTCATGAAATCGTGTATTTAAAAATAATAGTTATTTTCGTCATCGATTTAATAATTAAAACGCATTTCCTTTGTATTTTCATTAGTTTTGTTCGTTTTTTTTTTTTTTTTTTTTTTTTTTTCCGATATATTAGATATTATTGCAAAACGACATCAAAATCTTGGTAACTTCTTACAAATTTAATTTCTTCCCCTATCGCAGGAACTAGCAAATTTGTTTTTGAGCTCAAAGTTTTGTACTTTGGCGCCGATTTACTTGTTATCATAGATTTACAAAATTTCTCAAGGACATTCGCTTCCATTCCTTGCAGCAGGAGGATTTCTTCCACTGACTTGAAAAATCCATTTTTATCTCTGTAAGCAGTTATTCTCTTCAATCGCCCCTCCGATATTTTGTACCTAACGAAAAAATAAATAAAAAAATTTATAAAATAATTGTTGCGCAAAAATTGATTAATTTAATAAACTTGCGTTACGACACAACGTAACAACTTGCCTTTTCAGTTCGTCAATTGTACCGTTATTAACTTTTTCTAAAATAACATTACGCTCTTCGACGGTATACCGATCTCCTAAATTCCTTCGAGTCTCTGATTCACTTGTATCTTTGGATGAAAATTCCTGAATTCTCGTTAAGCAGAATAATTTACACTGACGAAAAAAAAAAAAACAGTTTTTAAAAGTGCAAATTTTGCGGAAGAATTTTGCGTAGTGTGTCGTCACTTACCTTTCTCCTGTCACGAGTCAATGTTTTAGCAACATTCGTTAGCGATACTTGGCATGTTTTGAGAAACATGATCGCCAGTTTTATCAGTTATTTTATTGTATTTTTATTATTTTTTTTCGTTTAATTAGTTGATTCGCGAGAGTATTTTTGTGTACTGTCGAAGCAGACGACACTCGACAGATTGCAATTTCGTGTCGTCGTATAATTATTATCCATGACATTCAATACATTACTCAACATTAATGTTTGACAACATTTTCATCGATTGTTTTGATAATAATACTCACGAAAGTAATGATAATCGTGTTATATTGTCCTCAACTCCGTGCGCGAAAACATAACCAAAAATTCATCGGTACGCGCGCTCTATCGTGTTGTTCCACAGACACACACGACACGGCGCTCTTTCGCCGGCGGTAAAAAATCGCACATGTTCCGAGAGCTAACGAAAAAAACAAACCGGAAGCTGCATATCGTAGATTAAATTTTCTTTATTTGCATGCGTACTATAAAGCGTTAATAATAAATTGGACAATATTGGTATTGTTTCGCGAAGTCAATTGTTCGAATTGCCGATGGGAAATTCTCGATGAATCATTGCGGCGATGTATGAGAAACTTTCTTGAGATTCGCAGGCTGAAGGACGGTGGCCCTTGAGAGTCGTGGCTTTGGAGCCGCTCCCCTGTAACATTAAATAAATTATTGAAAAAAAAAAAAAAAATGACGATAAATTTATGTTTATATTAATGTTAACGTTAATATACCTTTGTACCGGTGGCCAGTAAGTTATCTCGGATGCCTGTTCGTTACGCGGATGCGTAGATTCATGAGAATTATTGTGGTAAGAGTCGCGAGAATTCGAATCAGCCGATGATTTATCACGGGACATAGGTTCCGCGGCATTTCCGGTTTCCCGTTCTTCCGGTGTTCTTCCGAGAGCCACGACATTGCCAGATACTTGCAAACGTTCCTCGGGTTTCCATATACCGAGAAGACTCTCCGAATTATAATAAGGATAAACGGTGTAAACTATCGAAAGAGGCGTGAGACTCGAACGTTCCAAATTCCCAGCATGGCACGTCCCCGCGAGAGCTAACCACGTGCCGAATATTCCCTGATACCGCAAGATAATAAAAATATTACGCGATTTTTCTTTTGCCTACAAAAACGAAATGCATATACGTGGAAAACGATTACGCGAAAAACTTACCAGAAACATCGAAAACATCGTGGAAGTTAGTTTCACGAGACTGACGCCTAAATAACGAATGAGTCCCTATTTTATAGGATTCAACGCTTAAATTGTTTCTACGGATTATTTGCGTACGGTAAATTATTTATTACAAATGCTTTGGATAAAAAAGATCGTATTTCGTTTTGCAAGCCATTTGCAGCTCGACCTCATTTATTTTATTTATCCCGTAAGATTAAAATACCGGGATCGGGAAAAGTGAATGTTCGCCAAACGAGTCGTATCGATGTGCGTTGTAAGAATAATTTATTATAAATCTTTAACCGATCGAGCCGATCGACGTTAACGCGGCTCAGCGGCTAATCGACGACAGAAAATAATAGTTTTACATTGTATACATTAAAAACGATGTTCTTTGGAGCAATCGGACGATTTATCTCTCAACCATTTCCAATGGTATCACGTTACAACCGAGCAAACCCTTGCCGCTCCAAGGACGAGGTATTAATGTCAGGGACATCGTATCCGCGTCTCGTTTTACTTTGACGATTATCGGCTTGTAACGGCTGTGCTCCACGAGAGATCCAATGTCCTTGAGAGATTTGTAATTCTGGAAGTTTATCGAGCCGAATTCCATTATCTGATCGTTTTCTCTGATACCCTGAAAAATACAAAAACAACAAACGAATCTTCTTTATTTAATTTTTTCGAGTTAAACGAACACATTCGGCCGAAAATTACATTTTTTTACATTATATTTTTTTAACATTAATTCCGCGACATTTAAAAAAAAAAAAATAAAATAAAATAAACGCCTCATTTTTCGAAATTTTTTTTTTTTTTTTTTTTTTTTTTTCTATTTCTACTTATAGAAAAAATTTGGTAAACATACTGCTTGGTCAGCCGGAGAGCCAGCGGATACCAAATTAACTCTTAGAAAGGGTTCCGTGAATGGAATAGATTCTTCCGGTACGCTGCTTGCCGTTGAGGCGGTTTCCTCAGTTTCTGTTCCTGACACACAATGAATCTTTGCCAAACCGTCTTCAATTTTCTTCATGATCTCTCTGAGATCGTTTCGCAGACCTGAACACACGCAACAGAGCTATTCCACTGTTAAACGAATGGAGGAGCGGAGCTCCGAATAACTCACATATTATTTTGTGACGCGCGTGTCTCACGCGATATACGTCTATATCGTTTCTCGGATACCCCTCGCCGTCGACGAGAGGTTCATTCATACCGACGCCGTTCTGAAATGGAGAAAAAAATGAAAATTTCGATAAACATTACCTTATTTACGGTTCGGAGATCGAAAAAATTGACAGGTCATTCGATCCTCGAAAGATCGAATTTTTTTAGAAGATCACGACAACGCGTTGCGCTCGAACGTTAATTCACATTTGTACCCGAAAAACGCACCGTATCCAATGAATCGTTCAAAATGTTCAATTCCTTTTCGAGATTTTCTTTTTCCTTCATTAATTCGAAAACCGCTGATTTTGCAGCCTCGAGCTCCATGTCGACCACCATGTTTTTTTCGCGTGTCGCGAGAAACACAAGGTCAGGGCCGTCTACGGGCGTATCGAGTGCCTCGTACTTCGCCGATTCAGAAAAATACCCCGCAATCGATTTTTTTGTAAATAGTTTTATTTATTGATTACAATTATTCGTTAAAATGATAAATATAACGAATTCACGACATCTGTAACTTCATGAATAGTGCTTTCAAGAATCTCGCTTCATACGTAACGGTTTGTTTCCCATGCGGTATCGTCTGCAAATCGTGTATATCGAAGGGTTGCTCGATCACCGTCGGGATATCGCGGCCGTAAACTGCAAACGCGGTAAGTGATTTTAAAATCGTAATTGCTTTTTATTTTCATCGGGGAGTTTGTGTTTTATTGATTCTCACCCTCGCAATGATCAAAGAATTGTATGCAATCCTGTAACGTCGAATCTTTGAGAAGTACCAGTTGTTTCGCGAGTTGCTCGAGCAACGAGAGGAAGCATCGTTTTGCGTAAAACCACGTATCCGTGCCGAGTTTCTTGTTGTACGGTTCGAGACTTTTCATAACTCTCGATATACCGAATTCGTAATGACCTTTCGAACAATATAGCGTTCCTATAACGAGATTTACGATACACAAGTGAAATAATTTTTTGTCGGGTTCTTTGTACGATATCGTTTCTTCCTCTTTCTCGATTTTTTTCATTAATTCTTCGGCTTCGGCGTTCTGCGAGGTCATGATATAGCTTACGCACAGATTAGCGAGAACTATCGCGCTGACCTCGAGTATCTGAAAAAAAATTAAGTACGGTACATTCCGAAAGCTCGGAAACGCGTTCTCTCACAGTAAGAGGCATTACATTATCGTATTTTTTCTTGACAATCGGCTCGTAAAAGCCTGATGCTTGATTGAACTTGTTGTCCTGCATGAACAACGTGTGTGCGACGTTGAGCTTCCAAACATCGTGTTCGTTGCAGAAATCAGCACTTTTGCGAAATATCTTCTCGACTTGCGTGTGATTACCGAGTTCCCAATAGATCTTTGCCTGTGCCATTAAAACCGGAACATAACGATCGAGGGATTCCTCGTAATCATTGACAGCCTTTTTCACGGCTACTTCGTCGTGATTCAATCGAGCTTCTTGCACTTGCTTGGTAGCTTTGCGCAGAGCTTCCGTGTGATTGTTCGCGAGATCGTCGAGTTTTCGATAAGCTTCCTCCGGCGCAGTTTGCTGCGTTATCAGCGCATCCAAAAAATCGTAAAGATACTGCGAATAAAATCGAAAAAACAAGAAAATTCATCGCATCGGTAGATCGATTGATAAACAACGCAAAATTGTTAACAGAAAAAAAAAAACCGGGAAATTCCGAACTTCATACGCTCCTGGAATATACGTCGTGTTGTGACAAACTTAACCTACGCGCGACGCGATGTTTTCATCGATTGCGAGTGTAACGGACAGTTGTCCGTTGTCGAATAAACGTTTCGATCGCACGAAATGATTCGGCTAAACATTACGCGACGAGAAACGTGTTAAATATCGTCGAAAACATGACGAGTTGCGAATTGAATCAAATATTTCTCGGCGAAGTCGCTTCGGTACAGAATTACGGAGCTTTCGTGAGAATTCCGGGATGCAAGCAACAGGGGTTGATACATAAGTCGCAGGTAACGTTGCGGAAAATTGCGATAAAACGAATTTCGGAAAATTTCGATAGTTTAACAGATCGAAATGTCTTTTTTTTTTGTTTTTTCATCGTTAATCAGGTTAGTTCCTCGCGAGTCGACGACGTCGCTGATGTTTTGCAGCGCGGCGACAGAGTATGGTGCAAAGTAATAAACGTCGGAGAAGACGGTAAAATCGGTTTATCCATGAAACACGTTAATCAAGGAAACGGCAAGGATTTGGATCCAAATGGAGTGGAACAACAGTTGGATGAGCAGCGAAGAAAAAAAATGGTTCCGGGACAAAAAAAACCCATAGAATTGGAAGCTGTGCTGAACACAACGTGCGCCAAATGCGGAACGCGTGGACATTTGAAAAAAGACTGTTTCATGGCTCCGGACGGTCAAAAATACGATCTCATCCCGGAAATCGACGAAGTAACGGAGCCGGAGCCACCAAAGTCGCCAACGAAGGAAGAAAAAAAAAAATCGAAAAAATTGAAAAAACGAAAAAAATCGAAAAAATCGCGTCAACGTTCGGACGGCAGCAGCGACGAGGAGGAGGAGGATGACGACGATTCGGGTGATCGTAAGAGAAAAAAGGGGAAGAAAAAACGTTCCAAAGAGTCAAAGAGGAAGAAGAGGAAACGCAGCGATAGCTCAAGCGATAGCGACTCCAGCGATAGTCCCGCGTGCCGCGAGGCAAAAGGACGACGCGAAAGCGGCGACAAAAAATCAAAGAAATGTAAGCATTCGAGGTCCAAGCATTCGGATTAAAATTCAATAAGATACGTTTAATTCTGAGAAAAAAACATCGTGAATAAAGATAATAATAATAATAATAATAATAATAATTTACTTACCGGTGTGAGATACTTATACGTGAGATGCACGTTTTCCGCCAATACATCGGCCGCTAAATCGTAATATTGATACTTGCAATAGAGAAGCAAAAGATTTGCGAATGTTTCGGGTGGAAATGGATTTTGTTGCAACAAAAATTGTAATTTTTCGAAGCCTTCTCCCGGCTTTGTGTCCATATTAATGAGCGCTTGATTATGAAGCGTAACCGCGTCGAGTTCTTCTTCGGAACGCGGCGGCATATCGGTCAACGCTTCCCTCGCGGCTTCGTCTAAAACGAA
The DNA here is from genome assembly GCA_963971235.1 of Cryptus armator. Lineage (NCBI taxonomy): Eukaryota > Metazoa > Arthropoda > Insecta > Hymenoptera > Ichneumonidae > Cryptus > Cryptus armator. Next base: position 4,049,931 of record OZ020239.1, on the reverse strand, counting down.
AATATCAAAATTATAAAATTAAAAAAAAAATGATTTATATGAATAACAAGAATTTTTCTGTATCCGCGATTTTTTTTTGCTTGTAGAGTAAAATTCTTGATGTTCCGACTAAATCATTTTTTTTAATGCGTAATTAACTCGATAAAGTAAAAAAAATAACGTAAACGCGATATTCCGCTCACAATTTTGCAATTGATACTCGATCGCTGCTTTGAGATTGAAAGCTTCGGTCAGCGCGGTTTCATGCAGAGTCAACGTATTCCCGACGCTGCGAACTTCGATTCCTTCCGTAGTCATTCCGACGCTAAGTTCGGGATGTTCCCTGATCCCTTGTTCGATAATATCGGCTGCACGATTGTAAAAAATTAATTTTTTTATCGTCAAACAATACGCCGAAACGATGTTTGTCACGATTTTCATTTATACGAATTTTCACCTACCGATATGTTTGAGAGACGCGGCGTATTCTTTCAGTCTGTAATAACACAACGCAACGTTGTACGATAGATGAGGCTTAAAGCCCGAGATTTGTAACGCGGTCGAGAATTTTTTCAACGCGCGTTCGTAAGCTTCTTCCTGAAAAAAAAAAAAAAAAAAAAAAAAAAAAAAAATGTTTCGATATATTTTTCGATTATCGTTTCGATCGAAAGACGCGATAGCCTCTCGACGCCGATACTGAAAAAAAAGGTTTTTTTCATGTGTACCTTATACAACAAACATCCCAAATTAATTTCCGTATCAACGTCGTCCTCGGGACATTGATCGATAAGACTTTTAGCCGCGACGATGTCTTCCTGTCCGTATTTTATCGCCGCTTGAAGCTTTCGTACTTTCGACTCTAAATGATGCTGATCAACGATACCGGAACATACGGACCACGCTTCCTGATACATACACGCCTGATGCAGCGATTGAGCGTAAAGAAGTTTGTAAAGACTCTCCTCGGGACATATGTGAACCAATTTCTCGTAACAATCGGCGGCTCCGATGAAATCTTGCGTATAGAAGTAACAATGCGCGAGTAGCGAGAGACACGGCCGCGACTGCAAAGTGTAACAATTAATAAAAAAAAAAAAAAAAAAAATAATATATCGAAATCCCCATTGACAGCCATTTTAATTAATTTTGTACATAATGCGAAATTGGATATGTACTTCTGCGTGTGATAACAATAGATCGCTTAGTATCTGAATGGTTTCTGTGTAACGTTGTTCTTTGATCTGTAAAGAGGATATCTTCGATGATAAAAAACCAAAAAAAAAAAAAAGAAATTCGTAAATAAATAACGAACATTACGCATCCCGCGTAAGAGTTACGTACCAAAGTGTAAATTGTTTTCGTATATTCCCCGTCCCTTATCGGTATATTTTGCACGAAATTTGTCATCGTAAATATAGGTTATGTTGTTATTTTACGGAAATAACGATTAAAAAACAAAAGAAAAGGTACTGTTTCTGTCAGAAATTGACTTTTTACGCCGTTCGGCATTACACTGTCACGTGTACTGTTTTGACGGAACGCTTCGGAGCTGTTGCCATGGTGACCCCTACTCCGCCAGCTGCATCTCGTATGCTGTAGCGGCTGTACTTGGAAAACAGCTGGTCGGCGGTTTAGTGAATCACTCGACTCGGTACGAGTTGCGACGTGTCTTAACACGCGCTCTCCAAAAAAACTAACATTTGTCTGTTTTCATTATTATTTCGAAGATAATATTTAATAAACCCGTCGATCGAGAAACTCTGCGGTTTTTAATTTTTTTATAATAGATCGCGCGCGCGGCATGAAAAATATTTGATTCGACTACTTTTCGGAGTATAATCAGTTTTTTACGACTGGAATTTATTTTAATTGTAAACTGATACCTTATCATTATGAAGGAATTCACGGTGTGCGAAGTTTTGAATAACGATGATAAGAAACCGATGACTATTCACGCGCAGTGGTTGGAGGATGAAATAAAAATCGTGATAATGAGAGCGGGAATAGTGCCCCGCAGTGGACAGGTATTTAAATATTAAATAAATATTATTTTTTTTATTAATTTCCAATTAGTTTCTAAATTCCCGATTAATTTTTTTTTTAGACAACAATAACTAAACTTTGCGAAAGTAACCCGGGAAAAACGCGGGAAGAAGCCGTAGAAATTATTAAAAATGAGTTAACCGGCAGAGTAAAAGATATTCAATTTTCGTTGAATGATACGAGACTCCGATGGAAAAAGAAGATTTGGAATCGCGGAACCATCGATGTGCAACGCGTCGAAGATATTGTTTTCTTGGGAAACCTGTGTTTCGAATGGGCGAAACAATGCGAAAGTTTGCAGGATAATTGGAAAAAATTGCAAAAAAGTAACGAAACATTGGAGAAAAAAACTCAACAACTCGTCAACCAGATGGTGGAGATGGAACGCGTGAAGAACGACATGGAAAAAACGCTCTATAAACAATTTTTACTGATTCTCAATACGAAAAAACGGAAGATAAGAGAACTCGAGGAAAAACTGAAAAATCGAAATAAAAATTTGGAACTTTCGGTTTACGACAAAAGTACAGATGAGAGCGATGCGGAACTCGAGGAAACGACGAAAAAACGAAAAAAAACAAAGTCTCAACGAGAATCGAGTCCCGTCGCTTCGACTAGTAAAAGATTTTCGAAAAGTCCTTTGAAACCGGATGCCGAAAGCGACGAAGAAATTGTATTGCGATATGACGAAAGTCAGCAACAGCCGCTGAATAATTTAAATTTAACGGAAGAGGATCCGGAAGATGATTTATTTTCGCAATGAAATATCATTTTTTTACTTTTCATTTTATCGAAAATTTTTATTCATCTCGATTAGTTTGTATACAGAATTTTATATTGTAAGATTAAGAAATTTACACGAATTTATTGTTCAAAAAAGATCGCGAAAAAAAAAAAAAAAAAACGCAAATTTTATTTAATGTGATCGCAAACGAGAATTTGTGTTGTTAATCAACGGCGAGAGAAATGTAATGTCTAATCTAATGTTTTGCGGTAATTTTATATTTACCGTTTCGTGAGTTCGTAAAATTTGATTTTACGAGATTTAAGAAACATAACTAAGTGCAATAATTTTCGGAGAGCATAACGAATAAATTATTTTATAAGTATCGTGAATTTGTGAATGTAGAAAAAAATTTATATTATTAAATATTATAATATATAGTAAATTTATTGAATGAATTAAAATATATGTATAAAACTTGAATTCTCATTTAATATCCGCGCGTATAAAATAGTTTTTTCTCTCCTTTGATTTTTTCAGGAAGGAGTGTCCTCGCGGCTGTTTATCGTGTTCTATCCTCGAATAAACATTTTTCCGTGGCGCCAAACCGAATCGATTACACGGAAAGTTCGGCCACATCGGTTCTATCATTTGCCAATGTCCGAAGGGACACGGTTCGCCCTTATCGAGAATTCCCATTTTCGTAAATAACTCGAACGGTGTTGTGGCTTCGCGACTCGGTCCCGTTGGCACACGATACATTAAGTAGTGAGTCCACGGATAACGCGGCGGTAAGCCGATACTTCGTTCCGATTTTAATTTCTCGACACCGTAAAGTTCGCGTACAGCAGACATAGCTTTCTGTGCAAACAATTCAACGTAACAAAATTACGATTTTATGAATTTTATGAATTTTAGAAAAAAAAAAAAACACCTTGACGTGAGTAAAATCGCGTATTCCAATTTTCTGAAAGCCAAAAGTCTCGAGAAGCAATAGACGCCTCCCGTTGATAAAGTTGCGACGAATGCAATCCTAAACGGAATGCGATAAAGGATTGAATTATTTATCCGATTATCGATACGTATATAAAATTGGATTTTCTTTATTTATCTCGTCTCGTAGTTAACATTGTATTGAGGCAATCCAACAGTTATTCTCAGCCAACGAACGACTTCTTCGACTGTCCACTCCCAACACGCAGGCATCGGAAGTTCGTTCACTCGGTCCCCGGCGTACTCCACGAGTTTTGGTGGAGACGGTAACCAGGGTTTGTATTGTCTGTAAAAATAAAAAATTAAGTTAAATAAAAAAAAATTTAATGAATTGATTAAATATCTATTGTCAAATTTTATTAGAAATACGAAAAAAAAAAAAAGAATCCATATTTTTACCGATTCTCCGTCGATTCATCGGAATGTTCCAGTTCCCCTGTTTTTACTTCGGACTTTACACGACGCATTTTTCATTTCTCGAAACCGCAGTGGCTTACGCGTGCATTTAAATCCCTTACTGTCAACGTCAGCTGTTTTACACGCCGTTAGCTCAGTCCTGTGAACGGAGCTTTGCCCGTTCACGCGCTTTCGCTGTTGTTGATCGATACTTCGAAGTTCGCATTAACAAAATAATAAAAAATTGCCTCCGATTATCCTTCAGCGATACGATACGTTTAATTTAAACTTAGAAACGTTAAAAAAGTAATAAACGCGATGATCGAAATTGTCGCGAAGCTTCGGAAAGGTCCGGTTTACTTTTCCGGAGAGGTTATAGAGTGTCTCGTTACGTTCAGCAATCCTCCGAATCCCATACATCAAAAATCACAAAGTCACAGCGATGTTTTCGAGTGTTTGGCGTGGGCGAGTGCCCAGGTACACTGTCAATGCTCGACGAACGGAAAAGTCGTTCTCACCGACAGGTTAGACTCGACTGCAAGGTTAGCAGCCATCAACGCAGGTAAACTTTCGTATATTTTGCATATTTTCCGTCAATCGCGTCGTAATCTCGAAACGAATTTTTTCAAATTTTCATTTTTCGTCACATTTTCATTTTTTTTTTCTTTTTTTCAGATACGACATTCGCACCGTGGCAACAGGATAATGGTCACGCAGTTATGAATACGAAACCCAAAATTCTTTTTTGCGATCTGCGGCTCTCTCCCGGCGAAAGCAAAACCTGTAAGATTCACCGATACAAAACCAATTTTACATCTGATGCCTTTCGATAAATCGTTCTTTTCATGAATATTGTGCGTTTCAGATATATACAGAGAAACTATTCCAAGCGACGCTCCGCCATCCTACAGAGGACAAGCAGTAAAATATTCTTACAAAATCACCGTCGGTACTCAGCGAGTAAATTCTGCGATAAAGCTTTTGCGTATCCCATTCAGGATCCTCTCATTGAGTGGTAACGCCATTTCGATTTTCATCTTTACTTTCATGAAAAAAAAAAAAAAAAAAATTCGAAAATCGAATTTTTTTTTGTTGCAGAATTACCGGAAATAGCAACGTGTAACGATAGCGTTGATCTCAGTCCCAATAATCCTTTTATGGAAACACAGGACAGAGATACTCCACTGGACATCGCTTTGCAGACGCTACAGGTATCTAAAAAAAGTCCGAAATCGACGAAAAACTCTGCTAATCATTCGTCTAATTAATACATTTTTTTTTTTTTTCGTTTTTTTTTCACAGAATTTAACAGCGCGGCGAAGTCCGAATTTTTACAATATAACGAACGGACGCGGTCGCGTCGTGCGTTTCTGTTTATTCAAAAATTCCTACAAACTCGGTGAGGATATTGTCGGTACTTTTGATTTTTCAAATGCGACGGTAGCGTGCGCTCAGGTATCAGTAGCGTTACAATCCGAGGAACACGTTGCCGAGGAGTACAGAAGAGGTAAAGGAAGCGGACCGACTCTCGTAAGTTACAATAAGCATCACGAGGTTTGTCTCGGATTGAAATATTCGCAACTCGTTCTCCCGATACCTTTGCACGTTACGCCGGATTTCACAACGGATCTCGTGGCGCTTAAATGGCGTTTACACTTTGAATTCGTTACGACGCCAAAACTCGTCGAAATGCCGAAAGAAAGTACAACAAGTTGGCAGGCGCCGTCGTCGTTGGACGTGGAAACGATGATTTGGGATCTTCCGCTTCACGTGCATCCGACAACGACGCCGCCAAATTCGGCGCCACAAACAAAGTACACAGTTGTTATATGAAAAGTATACATTTTAACGATAGAAACCATTGAGCGATCATTCAAAAATTCTCGATACACGAATATCCGCGTCTTCTCAGTCGATATATTCTAAAATTTACGATAATTTCAAATAAAAAAAAGTATTATACTATTTTTATACATAACATGAATTTCTCTTTCTCGTCGAGACTTTTGGCGAAAGCATTTCGTCACACTGACGAATTAAAAAAAAAAAAAAAAATAAAAAAAAAATAAAAATGCTTTCGCCGCTTCTGTATGTATCTTTACGTATTTATCTGATTAATAGATTTCATAAATGCGATATACAGGAAGCAGAGATTCTTATAGAAATCCCTTGAGATTTGGCGTTAAGAATGAATGTTGTATCGTATCTGGTGATCGTCCTGTTCGCTGGGAAGTCGCGGCGGTGGTGGAGGCAGAGGTGGTGGTGGTGGAGGAGCGAAAGGCGCGTGATAATCGTAACGATAATAAGCGAAAGATTCCCAACGCGCCGGATGTTGAACATCGAAAGATCCACCGGGTGTCGTTGAACCGTAATATCCCGTTCTCTCCGGAATACTCGGCACATAAGTGTACTGCGGTTCCAACAAATTTTGCAGATGTCTTATATACGTTATGGCGTGTCGCAGCGATTCGATTTTCGAGAGTTTTTTTCCGGGAGGTTTGCAGATCGGTAACTTTGACCTTAAAAGCTCGAAGGCCCGATTCATGTCTCGCATTCTTGTTCTCTCGCGATCGCACGCTGATTTTTTGTAGTCTGAAACAGACGCGAAAAATGAATTACGGTGTTTTCACAATAATAATAATAATTATAGTAAAAAAAAAAAAAAAAAAAAAAATTAATAATATATTATACATTATAATAATAAAAATTAAATAATAATTATAATAAAAAAAAAAAAAAAAAAACTTAATAATATATTTATAAAAAAATTAATAATATATTATATATTATAATAATAAAAATTAAATAATAATTATAGTAAAAAAAAAAAAAAAAAAAAAAAAAAAAGACGTTCGATCCTCTGAAATCGGTTGAGTTAAGAAGACAAGAAAAAAAAAAATTAGCAGTATGAAGGAATTTTTACGATACGAGAAAAAGAACGGCGAGGAGAACGAGACGATGAGAATGAAGAGGAGACACTGAATTCTGCTAAAAACATCGATAGCGATCGAGAATATTGATAACGATAGAAAAAAAAATGAAAAATAGTCAGAAAGGTTAAGCGCTGCGATAGATTATCGACGAAAAAAGTTGCATTTACTCGGATAATTCATAACATCGATTGTAAATAATTAGGAATGAAGCTAAACGAGGCGCGATACTTCCGACAGCCGCGTCCCTTCACCCGAAAACGAATCGCGAAGATGCGTTTGATTCCCGACATGACGGAGCTTCGCGAAAGCGTCAATTCGTCCCCCAAAGATCGAGTACTCGTGTCACCATGTCTCAGAAGATCCGCACGATCGAGAGATCGTTGCGTCACACTAAATCGCGATCAACGATCGACGGAAATCGGTTCGATCTTTTACACGTGTGATTCCGAAAAGATCGAAGATTTTTATCGCATTCAAAGTCACAATCGTGATACATTTGTGGAGACCGATCCAGAAACGGAAATTGTGAATTTTCCGGAAGTTGTAGATTCGTTGCTAAAACTACCGGAAGTCGATAAACTTCGATCGAAATACGAAATGGAAAAGGAAGTTCAGGTTAAAATGGAAATTCAAATCGACGAAACGGATGTTAAACGCGAAAATAACATCGAAAATTCCAAACCGGAAGTTCCCGTGAAATCAGAGTCCGCAGAAGACTACAAACCAAAAATTGCTGACGAACCAAAGGTATTGAAAATGTCGAAAGATCGTCACGAAAAATCGGCGAGTAACGCGAAAAAAAACGGAACTTCCGAAAGCGAAAGAAGCATATGGTCGCGTTACGGCAGTATTCGTAAAATCCTCGATTTTTTCGGACACTTTTTCGAAAAACGCGCGAGCGGCGATCGAGAAAAAGAATCAATGAAAACCGAACAACGCAATCGCGTCGACGAAACGAGTATCGATCGTTCGCCAAATATCACAGAGAGAAACAACCGGAAAGCAGCTTCCGCGATAAAGAATCGAACGAAACGATCGTCTAAGCGGAATGCTGCGACGACGAGAAAAAACGCCGCAATTGAAGAACCGAAAGATCGAGTCGTTTCCGGTCTCACGAAGCAGATAATGAATACACGCGACAAAAGATTGCGAGCGACTCTTCTCGAACACGAATTGCGAACGCGAAAACTTGAGGAAGAAAATCGTCGTTACAAGAAAATTCTCGCGGAAAAATTGAAGACGAGACAAATGAGTAGTCCTCTTCACTGATCGGTAATCCGTTGTTCCGTTCGCGATTCGCGGCTCCGCGATGTTATAGATCTTCGATTTATCTTAATTTTTTTTTTTTTTTTCACGGGGATGACTCACGCAGAAACATACCGAGTTGCGCACTATTGCGAACGCTGAATTAATTAATCATCGAATGACGAATCGCGTAATTTCGACGGCACAAAAAAAAAATCTGAAAATTTTATTAACATCGAGGAAATTAAATTTTTTTTTTTTTTTTTTTTTTTTTTTTTTTACTACCTTTTTCCGTTTGCGAGGGTTCGCGCTGCATGGGTTTTATATTCGCTTGATGAAGCATCTCGAGATGCGAATGCGGCCCGACGACTTCGGGCTCTGGTACTCGTATGACGAGTACACTTTCCGGTGTTTGCGGCCTCTCGTAGGGTCCGCCTTCTTGCCATCGTCTTCTCAACGATTGTCGACGAATCATCCCCGCGTCCGCTAAAAATTCGCGGAGTATTAAAAACGACGAAAAAATATGATAGCGAAAAAAAAAAAAAAAAAAAGATCGCCACGTGGTTCCAATTTCTACGTAATTGCGTCACGGTTTTGCCTACCGTGAGATTTCCGCAGATTCTCGTTGATTTGCGGACGATGTTCCAAAGCGGCCAAAGGGGTTGATGGTCCGGTCCTCGAGATCGCAGCCTCTTGAACAGCGGCTATTCTTTGCTGTTGTTTTTTCGTACTTTCGTCGAGATCCAAAAGCACTGGTGACTGTTGCGAGTACTCGTCGTCATTACTTTCGTTTTCGGACTAAAAAAAAAAAAAAAAAAAAAAAAAAAAAAAAAAAAAATACGAAATTTTTTTAACGATTTTCCAACACTGCCTTCGATGACGATAAATTATTATTGTTCCTTATAACGAGTACCTCATTTTTTAAAAATTCATTTCTGCACTCCTGTTCGTTACTCTCCATTTCCGTCGAAATTTTTCGATCTATAGATCTCTTGATTGCGTTACGATTAAAAATTCGATATAATCGATCGTTACGCGCGACTGCGATATGCACCGGGAAGTAAATGTCTTCGGGGGTCGTTTCTCGTCCATCCGGAGCCGAGAAAGAGGAACGATCTCCGTCCCGTTCCGGCCAAAGTGTCACATGCGACTACGGGGGAAACGTTTTGTCCTCGGATAAGATGTGGATCGGGCGCGGACAGTCTGTCGTTATTAATGTTAATTTTATCCGTTTATTAAGTATTCAGGTGTTCACGCAGCGGTTCTCAACCGTTTTTATCGGATCGATGCTTTAGATCGAAAGCTCTTTAGCTCTTTTCCCCGAAGTTTTACACTTCGCGCGATGATCTACGACGACAGGGTCGGATATCGTTTATCTTGGGGCCCCACATTTGTTACATCGATCTTTTATTTGATTAACGAGTCATCGAAAAACCTTTTCTTTATTCCGGGAAACCACGCGATGCGCATTATTCCGAAACTATTTTAAGACGTGAAATGTCCAATACATCGTTTATAGGTTATGAAAAAATACATCGAAATTTTCATTATTTTTTTTTTTTCGAGTAAAAAAAACATCGAACTTATGCTACCGACACGCGAAAGTGTTAATTTTGATCGTCTCGAAGTTTCTCGAGAAGTCGGAAGGCACCGCATCCCACGTGGTCATCCCTGATCCGCACGCGCGTATTACCATAAGCATGAGAGACACGGTGGCGCGAGAGGGATCCGAGGGATAATAAAAATGGGAATACAAACGTCTCCGCTACATAATGGGCGAAACATCGTTCGACGCTTATAATACTAATGAGGCGGAACTGTATCGGTTGTAGAGTATAATAGAGAAAAAAAACGATGACGATGGAATGTGTTCCGAGGACGGCGCGGATCGACGCTCTATGATGATGATATATATATATATATATATATACGATAGATACAACTTTGGGAGAATTATTGCTTCGAATCGTCATTGTGACGCAGTTGAGTGATACTCCGCGTGTTTACGTTATATCGCTCTTAAAAATTATTTTCTATTATTTCGTCGATTTATTACATTTTTTTATCGATACGTTTTCGTCGTTTTATCGATGTTTTCGTCGTTTCGTCGATTAAAAAAACGCAAAAAAAATTTAATTAAATCGAATATCTTTGATTTTTTTAAATTTATTTATTAAACTTTATTTTATAAAAAATATATAATTTTTTCGTTCCATTTACGGTGTAATATCTTTCTCCCGATTCGACATCGAATTCGTCAGTCTGACAATTTTTTCTTTTCTGTGAATACTTTGCTGACGACTCGAACCGTTTGATCTCGTTAATCGTCCGATTTGTGACGATCTCGTTGATGGGCCGTTCGACGTGTTCCACGATAAATCGTGTTCTGTATAAACACGAAATATTAATAATAACAAACATCCCGAGATAACTATATCGATAAGTGATCAATAATTCCTACGAATTAATTTTCGTTACTCACCCAATCCAGAGATTTTATTAAAGCCCATTGCACGTTGAAAGAACTTCGATAGAATTATCGTCAGCTCGCTATTGAAACCGAGATAAATCCATGGATTCACGCAACTCGTGAGGCTGCTGAGCAGCGCGAGGATCGTAAACGCGGGTCCTGCGAAAAAAATTAACGAAATTTTTTAACACTCCGTTTCGTTAAAATGAAATAATAATAATATTTTTAAAAAATAATTATTAATACAATAATAATAATAATAATAGTTATTATTATTATTATTATTTAATTTTTTTTTTTTTATTATTTTTTTTTCATGTATTTTTTGAAATTTATTTTATTTAATAATAATAATAATAATTATTGTTATATATAAAAAGAAAAATCACCTGTTGCAAAAGACGTCGATGCAGCGTACGGATCCCAAGTCGCCCACAATTGGCAACTAATGAATGGACTGCTGGTGATCGCGTAGAGACTCACGACTGTGATGGTTTGCTTCACCGTGTTGATTTTCGCTCTCGAAATCAGTGGCTCGCGATTACGTTCGTTTCTCGTACCGTCGCGTTTGGCGAATACCGATATTTCGCCATTTTTCCAAATACCGTGACAAATCCGCGTGTACGTGTAGACGAGAACGGCGAACGGAAGAAGAAACACAGTAAAACTGAACCTGAAAAAAAAAAAAAATTGGTTTTTAACAAACAATATTGCGAATCATTGATTAATAGTAGAGATTTTTTTGGATCGTTTTATATTTGTAAAACATTACCACGTTACGTAGACTCTCTCGCCGTAGGGCATCCCGAACGATGCCCAACAATCCCATACCCCGGGGAAGGCCTCTCGGTACGAGAAGACTAAAACCTGTTAGCGATTATAGAACGGATAAATAACGATGAACAAACGATCGCGGAAAAAAACAAAAGTCAATCGCTTCGCGCGTATAAGTGATAAATCTCGTGAAGGATAAAAAACAATCGGAAAAAAATTTTTAAATAACATCGAAGAAATTATCGAGGAAAAAAAAAAAGAGCCAATCGCGTCGAGTTAATAGACGATAAGTCTCGAGAAAGATAAAAAAAAAAAAAAAAAAAAAAAAATTGAAAAAAATTAAATGAAAATAATTACGAAGAAATTATCGAGAAAAAAAGAAGAGTCAATCGCTTCACGCTAATAGACGATAAGTTTCGAGAAAAAAAAAAAAAAAATCGGAAGAAAAAAAAAAAAAAATTAAAATAACATCGAAGAAATTATCGATAAAAAAGGATTAAAAATGAAAAAAAAATGGGAAGAAAATTCATGAAAAAGATTCAGTCATCAAGAATCACAAAGATTGCACCTGCGGTGTGCAGAGAACGAGCGCCACGCACCAAGCACCGTATACCATGATCCTTGAGCGTCTCGATGTGGTTCGGCAATAACTTATCGGATGACAAATCGCTTGATATCGATCGATCGCCGTTGCGGTCAATACGTATGAACTGAGATAAGTCGGTAGCGGCTGAGCGAATTTTACGATCTTACAGAGCACCGGACCACCCTGAAACCTGGTAATCTTGATAAATCGAATAGCGATTAATAAAATCGTCAAAATGGCGCACTAATGAAGCGAAATAACTCACCGGAACGTAACGTCCCACGCTAATTGGGGCAAAACGTTGAGAAACGCGTTGAGAAGATCAGCGACGCTGAGATTCATCATAAAGAAATACATTCTCGTGAGTTTTCTTCGACGGCCCCGATAACGACGAAGATAAAGCGCGAGAAGAACGAGACAATTGCCGAAAAGTGTGAGAATGAAGATAACAGCGAGAACCGCGATCTCCCAGATCGCGAGATACTCGTCTCTCGCGTCCGAGCCGTCGATCATTTTTTCGGTTGAATTTTCTGGATCGTTCATCGTTATAAATTTTTTCGATTTTTTTTTTTTTTTTTTTTTTTTTTTTTTTTTTTTTTTTTGTAGAGTTTTAACTGAGAATTTATGAGTGCAAAATAACAAACGACCGAAGACGAAGACACTGATGAACACGACGCAGAAACTCAATCGCGAATCGCGGCATTCAAAGGCGATACGCAACAATTCGAATATTCATTATGTACAACCAAAACGATAATCACTGCTATACTATGCGTATAGTCGCGCATAGGAAATATTCACGATAATAAATTACATTAAGGAAATTTCACGGATGTTCGGCGGTCACTATCGCGAGACGCGCAAATTTTAATTAACTAAATCGATTTTTTGAGTTTCACGTCGTTAATTATATTCCGGGAAAACATTATTATTAATGCTTTCGGAATTTATATATATATTTTTTTTCATTTATTTATAGCGTTTATTTACCGGGACTTTTGAACTTCGATGTATTTTTAGGAACTTCGGCAGTGATTTACAGCTCCAGATCTTCGGAGTTATTTCGCGGAACTATAACCGTTTTTTTTTTTTTTTTTTTTTTTTTTTTTTTTTACATCGCGTTGTTAATATTAATAAAGTAATAAACGTCACGAGACACTAAATGTTTAATTACGCGTAATTTAATTTTTTAATTTTTTTTATTATCGATTTACGATCGATTTTCGAAGCGATTAAGGTGAGTATCTTAACGCGCTGGAACGACGGTTAGCACAGTACTGGAAACTTCCCGGTGACTGCCGGTTTTATTAAATGGCGACGGTCACACAGGTCGCTCTTCGTAGATCGCGTGTTCAACGTTCAACATTTCCGTCTCCGTCACATCGGAATTCGATCGTTCAATTAGTCGTGGCAACAAATCACCTCGCGAGAGATCGAACGGCCGGTTAATGTCTGAGATATTGTTGCATATGAAAAAAAAAAAAACAATAATAATAATAAAAGGTAACGCGGTAAGAAATGATTGTCTCGGGGACGAGGGGGTCCACCTTGAATAAACCTGATGTCTCCTGACCGACACTTTGTCGGCTGCGTATTATTTATTTGCGCATATTATTATAAACGGTATTAAACGAAAAAAAAAAAAAAAAAAAAAAAAAAAATCGAAAAAAAAACGAAAAAAAAAAAAAAATACGAACGATATACGATATGTAAAGAGTTTCGGGAAAATATCGTACGGGCTATTCGTGATTAATGATAACGCGCGGCTCGCGTCGATATGATGGTGTCTTCTTCTCGGATCATTGAATTGCAAATCTAATTAGGTAGGCGTGGAATAACATTGTTGACCCTTGTGATTCTTTGCTCGCGTTCACATATGACTTCAAGGCTTTTTGTCATCGCGCCAAACCGGGCCATTGGCTACTAACGACGCTTTTGTTTTCTCAAGACGATTGGTACGTTCGAAACACGCGTATTCATAAAAATACATGGATTTCAATACAATGTCGCAACGATCGAAAAAAAAAAGAAGAAATATGGAGTTTTTGATACGAGTTAAAAAAAAAAAAAAAAAAAAAAAAAACGTCGCGAGTCTCTGGAGTCCAGGAATCGGTTGCATAACGCAAATCAGTGTCAAGGTAATTCGTTTTTTTTTGTTTAGCAGATGAAATGATGATTACACATCAGGCGCGACGGTGTGGAAAGTTGACTAGTCACTGTAGCATTTAATGTTTGCCTCGCGCTTAAGGGGATCGCGTTCAGTCAAAAACAATTGAAATTATAATCACGAGTACTCCATTACGATGGAAAAAATATCTATTTTCTTCGGCTCTAACATTCCGAGAAGGATCTCAAAAACAATGACTTTTAAAATATTCATATTTTTTTTTATTTATTTGTTATTGTCGATCAAAAACATCGGTTTTTAAAGGCCTTCAACGGAATTCATAATTTTTTTACGAAGTATTCTCAGCTAAAATGTAATTAATTTTTTCTAACAATCATCGTTCGGAAAAATTCGATTTCCAGGATAGCAATTTTTTTTGTAGAAATTTCGCAAAATCTTCATTATATCGAACGAAAAAGCGTAAAGTACGATATTGATGTTTGCAAAAACTGAAATGTAAAATTAAAAAAAAAAAAAGGTATCAATATTTTTTTTTTTTATAAATTCTTTGAAAATCTATGAAATTAACTACTGTTTTACCCCTCTGAAAGTTTCCACGGACATGACTGCTACTTTTGCGGCAGTCAGTTTGCAAGGCGCGTTACAGCGCATCATCATGAAATTAAGAAGTTTCTGAGTCTTCAGCGATAACGTGTACCACTTGCCGTTCTGTCTGCTCGGGAAATTTTTTTTTTAATTTTTTTTTTTTAATTTTCTCGGCGAATTTAATTATTATTTACCTACATACAATAACGAATGTTGATACTGTGATCCATCAAAGTTTGCGCCATGTAACTCTCGATGAAGAGATGCACCGTGTCGGCAATAAGCCAAACTATGAATCTCGTTGTTTCTTCAGGACCGTTAGTTCTCGTAACAATCTGAATTAATTGGTTATTTTTATCTCGCGAAACACTGGAATAAAGTAGCAACTTTTACCTGCAGTCCTATTATGCTAATCATTAGTATGTTAAAACCGGCGATAAAAAATAAACACAACGAATACGCCGCTTCGACGAGTTTCGCGTATCTGGAAATAGCGATATATTAATAATACGGAATCCTTTCGATGTAAAAATAGATTTTCTGAATAAACTCACTCGATAGCATCGTTGTGTCTATCGATACACGTGACTACATTTTCGAATTCCATATCCCTCGTAATTGCGAACCGGTTTCCGGTTTCCACACTTCTTCCTGAACGTTTATTTTTCCCAATACGCTTTATTTTTTGTCTGAAAAGATCGCGACATGGAAAAAAAAAGTATACCGAATATATCGTCGCGATATATCGCGATGATCTCATATATATTTTAATCGAGAAATGATGCATTATGGATATATTTAGAATGTGTTTCCGTGTGGAGCCGTTTAGCGATCAGCATGCGATATATTATCAATGAAGAATCAATCGACCTTCGACTTACCCCAATGCGGCGAACAAACCACAACCGTGTTGCACGCAAACCATAAACATAACGTCGCTTGCCACCGTCACGATCAATCCCCCAGTTGCCGACAAGTAAGTGCACATTATAATGTGAAAATAATATTTCTGCATATCGAGATGATAATAATCGACGGGAAATGGAAATTCTCCGATTTCGGTACCGTTCGTCGAAAAAACATCGATGATCTTTGGTATAACCGGTTGAGTCACGAATAGAATTCCGGTTGAATAGATCGTGACTGTACGAAGAATTGATAAATCTATATGAAATTTATCAATTTTTGTGATACCACTTACCATACTCGATTAACCTGCGTACGCTATAGTCATTTTTCTTCCCTGCTCCGCGTATTCGTGAAGAACTTTGACTTCCGGGTCCTGAGCCCATACCCGCCAATCCTCACGCATACGAATTAGCATTTTTAAAAGCTATCACGCACCGGACAGCTCGTCATCAGTGATGTCGATTAATTACTTGTTTTTTTTTTTTTTTTTTTTTTTTACATCGCAAAAAATAATACTGACCTTCGATGAGTTACATGCGGAACAAATAAATTTCATGATGCAAATCGCGGCGAAAATGATAGGGGAAGTGCACTCAAGTAGAATGTTCCAATCGTCGCGATATTTAACGATTGCCATTACTTGAGGTCCGATTTGAATGGCGAAGAGAAAAATAACAACAATCGCGAAGCCGCAACTCGAACAGGTGGTCTGATACGGCCATTGGCCGATCATCGTCAATAACATTTTATTTACTTTGTAATATCGGTGCTGAAAGAAATCCATTCTGAGACAAGTCCTCGCGAAGTCAAAGCGTTAAATCTGATACTCGCGATTTTTTTTTTCAACGCGATACACGCGAAGGATTTACTTGCGCGCGCAGTTTTCATTGTTTTACGTCTCATCATAAATTCTCATGCAATTATTATGGACGTTTTACTTCTCGACGGACATTTAAATTTTTTTTATTCACGGCGACGTTGAGTGACGGGAGAGTATATCTGTATACTTCAACGCCGCATTGACTTCTCTACGTATTCGTATGATGGGAGGGACTTCACGAATCACAGCAAACATTGTATAGGGCGCGCGACCCCAAGCATATGTCGATATTCCCAGGACGAGATCTTCTATCCCTTTCAATGATAATATAAGCGTTTTTTTTCACTCGTCTAAAAAAAAGGGTTGATATGTGTTTTGCTTGGAGATCGCGTGTATTACTTCGATGTATGTCGCAGTCGTCCGCGAGATGCATTGCGTACAAGAATATCATGTTTGCACGAGAAACAGTTTTTTTTAACCTATAATAACGTTATCGCGAATTAAATTTTTGGAAGTGACTATTCGCACCTAAAAGAGTCGCTAATAGAGACACTTAAAAGAAATAAAAAACCATCGGAATCATGCGGCAACGTAAGATACAAAACGCTCGAGAAACGCAACACTTTACGTGAGCGCAACGTTTGCGCTGATGGCACGCAAACAAAAGCTTCGGTGATTTTGACAGTTACATTATTACTCTTAGAAACTGCGTGTCTCAACATTTTTACGGGGATTTAAAATTTACGCGGATTTAAACGTTACGTGGATTTAAAAGTTACGTGAATTTAAAGGTTATGTGGATTTAAAAGTTACGTGAATTGAAACGTTACGTCAATCAGTAGTTGATCAACGAACTATTGATTTCAGCTATAGTAACGTAACAAATAGTTGATTTTTAATCAACTATTGATTTCTGCTATAGTTGAGAAATTCGAATAATCAGCACGCAGTTTTTAAAAGAGTACCGTCACTTTTAAATCCACGTAACGTTTCAATTCACGTTACTTTTAAATCCACGTAATGTTTCAATTCACCTAACTTTTAAATCCACATAACGTTTAAATCGTAAAAAAATTGAGACACGCAGTTTCTAAGAGTAACGAAACTGTAAAAATCGCCGATTAATTGAATCGCGACCGGCCGAAAGTTTGCAATTTTAATATTGGTTACTTCTTCCTGAGTAGTGTAAGTGAAAGCGGAAGAAAAGTATTAGTGATGAACATTCAATATTTTCACATTCATTACAAAAAAAAAAGGACATTATTGCGTGTAATTGAAACTTATAATTTATCCATTTGATGACTTCGCATGGATGATCACTAAAAGAAATTTATTTCGGATGTTGACATATTTTACATTTATTATTATCTATTAAAAAACACCGATAGTTTACTAATTATTTTTATTGGAATCCTCTAACTTTTTATAAAAAGTTTCCAGCTAAAATGTAATTTATTATTTGTGACAATCATCGTATCGGATAATTGATTTTCACACTAATAATTTGTTGTCCATCTTCCGACAAAACATCGCTACAACGAACGAAACAGTGTAAAGTAAGATATCGTTGTCTTCAAAAACTGTAATAAAAAAATTACTTAAGTGACTAAATCTGACGAACTTCAACATTTTTGTGTACTACAAAGAAATACCCATAGATTTTACCCCTTGAAAAAATTCCATCGACATGACTGCAACTTTTCCGGCTGTTAGCTTGCAAGGTACGTTACAACGCATCAGCATGAAATTCAAGAGTTTCTGAGCCTTTAGCGATAACATGTACCATTTTCCGTTCTGTCTGCTCGAAAAAAAAAAAAAAAATTGTCGAAATCTCTTCCACAAGTACCTTAAAGTGATGCGAAACCGTCTCCCGCTCACCCGCTCCACTCCCATCAGTTGGTAACAACAATTGGAACGAATGCCATTTATAAACCATTTTGCCATTCTTTTGTTTTTTTTTTTTAACATTTAAGAAAAAAAATAAAATAATTGTGTTTTTCCGCATTTATCTATTCCCCAGGAAAACACAATTATCTTTTTCCTCAAATTCACATGATTTCGAAATAACATTAATTATAGTTTTCAGTACCAACTGAATCTTTTCACATTACCTTAATAATTTACGTACATATAATCGCGAATGCTGATACTATGATCCATCAGAATTTGGGACATATAGCTCTCGATGAACATATGTATCGTATCAGTTATAAGCCAAACTACGAATCTCGGTGTTTCTCCGGGACCATTTGATCTCTTAACAATCTGTATTAATTCGCTATTTTATCTGTCAATTTAGAATAAACAGCAGCTTTTACCTGAATTCCTATTATGCTAATTATAAGCATGTTAAATCCCGCCATAAAAAATAAACACCATGTATAAGTTGACTCGACGAGTTTCGCAAACCTGGCGATAGCGAGTTTATTTATAATATTGATTCTGTTTAAACTCAATTTTTAATTAACTTACTCGATAGCCTCGTTGTGTCTGTCGATGCACGTAACTATTCGTTCGAAATCGATATCCCTCGTGTGTGATAAATTTTCGTCTTTTTCGATCGATTTTTCGTTTTTTCCGATTCGTTCTAATTTTTGGCTGAAACTCATTATTAATTTCTAATTGCAACTAATAAATAAATTTCAACGAGGATATGAAGGTTTCGTGTTATAACAAATAATATAATAGCGTTTTTCAGTCCGAATCAATCGACCATCGACTCACCCCAATGCGGCAAACAATCCACAACCGTGTTGCACGTGAACCAAAAACATGGCATCACATGCTATTAAGGTAATCAGTCCCCCAGATGTGGTCATGTAAGTGTACATAATAATGTAAAAATAGTATTTCTGCATGTCAAGACTATAATAATCGACGGGAAATGGAAATTCGCCGGGTTCGGAACTGTTAGTTGAAAAAACGTCGATAATCTTCGGTATAACTGGTTGAGTCACGAATAAAAATCCGCTTGAATACATCGTGACTGTTCGTAAAATCAAGAAATTGATATTAAATTTATTAATCTTTATCGTATCACTTGTTATAATTTACTTGTGTATACGATCGTCATCTTTCTTCCCTGCTCCGCGTATTCGTGAAGAACTTCGACTTCCGGATCTTGTAACCACAATTGCCAATCCGCGCGGATACGAATTAGCAATTTTAACATCTATCCCCACATGGAATATATGCGAAACGTATATTACAATCGATTTAATGTATTATATCATATAATATAATTAATATAATTTATCGTACATTTCGTGACATACATTTTTTCAGAAATTTTACGTTTACAGAAATGTATTTTATAATATATTCGTAATATAGCATTTTTCGACGAAAGTATATTTAATTTATCAGATATATTTTCGATGTACTATTTTTTTCGCGGGATCCCCATCAAATCGTTTTTAATCGGTAAAATCGTTTCGTTATTTTTATTCATAAAAAAAAATATACAGACCTTCTCTGAATTCCATGCAGAACAAAGGTATTTCGCGGCACAGACGGCGATAAAACTTAGTGGCGGAATACACTCCAAAAGAATGTCCAAATCGTGACGAGCATTCACGACGGCCAATATCTGCGGTGTGACTTGGGTGGTGAATAGAAATAATATCAAAATTGTAAAGCCGAAACTTTCAAGGGTCGTCTGATACGGCCATTGGCCAATCAGCGTCAATAACATTTTATTCATTTTATAATATGAGTGCTGATAAAAATCCATCGTGACTCGCGAGCCTTCGTGACGAATTGCGCTAAAGCTTCTGTGGTGTTCTTTTCGCAACTCAACACACCAACGGTTTGCGCACGCGTTTCATCGTTTTACGTCTCATCAAAAATTCTCATGAAATTATAAAAAAGAAAACTTTGCACCTCGATGTGTGTTTAAATTTCTGTTCTACACGTCGGCGTTGAGTGACAGGTATTCGTGGGGAGTATTTCCTTCGGCGCCGCATATACTTCGCTACGTACGTACGTATTTATCTGGGGGCTGTACTTCGATCACGAGACGTACCGAACATTGTGAAGGGTGCGCGCGACCCTGAAGCTTCTATTGATATTATCAGAACAACATTTTGTTTCGTAGTCAATTACAATATATTTTTCTTTCACTTAGAAAAGAAAGGTGTGATAAGTGTTCGGATTAAACGTCGATAAGTTATCTTCGTGTATTTTGCAATCGTCCCAACGATGTATCAAGAGACGCGGCAGCGTCTCGACGCCAAGTACTTAAAAATAGTATATTACAATGCAAGTGCGAAAAAATATTTTCTGACGAGTGTGAGTTTGCAGCACTAGGCGAAGGCGAGTGTTGCAATCGCACGAATTAAGAAACAGTTTTTCGCACGAGAATCGTACAAAATTTTACTTCACTGGGTGTGAAATAAAATGTTATTTTTTTTTAGTTGAGTTTATTTAGATATTGAACGCATCTGTCCGTTAGTAGTATCGTTGAATTGACCGGCCGAAAGTCTGCAATTTTAATAATGGTAATTTCTTCCTGAGTAGCGTAAGTGGAAGAAAAAAAAAACTATTAGTGATGAACATTCAATATTTTCACATTCATTACAAAAAGAATGAACATTTTTGCGTGTAGTTGAGACTTTTATTTTATCCACTTGATGACTTCGCAAGGATGATCGCTAAAAGAAATTTATTTCGGATGTTGACATATTTTATATTTATTATTATCGATTAAAAAAGACCGATAGTTTAGTCATTATTTTTATTGGAACCCTCTAATTTTTCATAAAAAGTTTCCAACTAAAATCTAATTTATTACTTGTGACAATCATCGTATCGGAGATTTGATTTTCACACTAGTAATTTGTTATCCATCTTTCGATTAAACACCTCTACAACGAACGAAAAAGTGTAAAGTACGATATCGATGTCTTCAAAAACTGGAATAAAAAATTACTTAAGTGATGAAATCCGACGAACTTCAACATTTTTATATTCTATAAAGAAATACCCATATATTTTACCTTTTGAAAAAATTCCATCGATATGACTGCAACTTTTCCGGCCGTTAGCTTGCAAGGTATGTTACAACGCATCAGCATGAAATTCAAGAGTTTCTGAGTCTTTAGCGATAACGTGTACCATTGTCCGGTCAGTCTGCTCGGAAAAAAAATGGTCCAAATCTTTTTCACAAGTACTTTAAAGTGATGCGAAATAGCCACTCGCTCACCCGCTCCATACCCATCAGTTGGTAACAACAATTGTAATGAACGCCATTTCTAAACCACAAACATTTAAGAAAAAAAAAGCAATTGCCTTTCCCGCATTTATTTATTCCGCAGGAAAACTCAATTTTCTTTTTCCTCAAATTTACATGATTTCGAAATAACATTCATTATAGTTTTCAGTAACAACTGACTCTTTTCACATTACCTTAATCGTTTACGTACATATAATCGCGAATGCTGATACTATGATCCATCAGAATTTGGGACATGTAGCTCTCGATGAACATATACGACGTATGAGTTATAAGCCAAACTATAAATCTCGGTGTATCTTCGAGACCATCCGATCTCTTAACAATCTGAATAAATTCGTTATTTTATCTGTCAATTTTGAACAAATAGCAGCTATTACCTGAATTCCTATTATGCTCATTATCAGCATGTTAAATCCCGCCAAAAAAAAGGAACGCCATGTATAAGTTGACTCGACGAGGTTGGCAAACCTGGCGATGGCGAGTTCATTTATAATATATATTCCGTTTAAACGCTACAGTGGAACCCCTCTTTTCTTAACTTCACTTGACTCAACTGCTCGCTTACTTTAACCCGTTACCATGGCAACGATTTCGGTTACCTGTATTTCTCCTGAGTCCGCTCGCCCCACTATGAGCGCTGCGCACGCGCAAACTCTCGCCATGGCTTTGTATCTACGGATGCGTCTACCCCTCGTTATCCCTACCGGCAGCAATTAACCGGGAGTGGGGACTGCAGGGGAAATACAGAATAGTGAAGCTGTCCGGTCCCGTCGAGTTAAGAAAAGAGGGGCTGTGCTGTATCTTTCTAATTGTCTTACTCGATAGCCTGGTCGTGTCTGTCGATACACGTAACTAGTCGTTCGAAATCGATGTCCCTCGTGTCTGATATATATTCGTCTTCTTCGATCGATATTTTGTTTTTTTCCAATCGCTGTAATTTTTGGCTGAAACTCATTGTCATATTGCTTATTTCAACTAATAACTAAATTTCCGCGAGAATATGAGGGTTTCGTGTTATAACGAGTAAAATAATAGCGTCTTTCAGTCCGAATCAATCGACCATCGACTCACCCCAATGCGGCAAACAATCCACAGCCGTGTTGCACGTGAGCCAAAAACATGACATCACATGCTATTAAGGCAATCAGTCCCCCAGATGTCGTGATATAAGTATACATAATAATGTAAAAATAGTATTTCTGCATATCGAGACTATAATAATCGACGGGAAATGGAAATTCGCCGGGTTCGGAACTGTTCTTCAAGAAAACGTCGATAATCTTCGGTATAGCTGGTTGAGTCACGAATATTATTCCACTCGAATACAACGTGACTGTTCGTAAAATCAATAAATCGATATTAAATTTATCAATCTTTATCGTATCACTTGTTATAATTTACTTGTGTATCCGATAGTCATTTTTCTTCCCTGGTCCGCGTATTGGTGAAGAACTTCAACTTCCGGATCTTGCGACCACACTTGCCAATCCGCGCGGATACGAATTAGCAATTTTAACATCTATTCCCACATGGAATATATGCGAAACGCATATTAGAATCGATTTACTGTATTATATTTATTATATAATTCGATATAGTATATAATGGAATTAATATACATTAATATACATTGAGTGATATATATTTTTCGAAATTTTACGTTTACAGAAATGTATTTTATAATATACTAGATAAACGCTCTATAAACTTGTTTCCACGTTAGATGACGTACGTCTACGAAGGCGCGCACTTTGTTGGTTATGTCATTGCCCTGAAGTGCGTTTATATCGAAAATTAAATATCAAGTCAAGAACACCAATATATCACAATGCGTCTATAAGTCTTTCGCGATATATATCGCTTTGCGATTATTTTGCGTTCATTACATTTTTAAGAAAGGATTCATAATATAGCATTTTTCGACGAAAGTACATTGAATATATCAGATATATTTTCGATATACTATTTTTTTCGCGGGTTCCCCATCAAATCGACTTTAATCAGTGAAATCGTTTAGTTATTTTTTTTTCATTAAAAAAAAAATACAGACCTTCTCTGAGTTCAATACGGAACAAAGGTACTTTGCGGAACAGATGGCAATAAAACTTAGTGGTGGAATACACTCCAGAAGAATGTCCAAATCGTCACGAGCATTCACGACGGCCAATATCTGCGGTGTGACTTGGGTTGTGAATAGAAATAACATAAAAATTGTAAAGCCGAAACTTTCAAGGGTCGTCTGATACGGCCATTGGCCAATCAGCGTCAATAACATTTTATTAATTTTATAATATGGCTGCTGATAAAAATCCATCGTGAGTCGCGAGTCTCCGTGACGAATTGCGCTAAAGCTTATGTGGTGTTCTTTTCGCAACTCAACACACCAACGGCTTGCGCACGCGTTTCATTGTTTTACATCTCATAAAAAATTCTCATGAAATTATAAAGAAGAAACCTTCGCACCTCGATGGGTATTTAAATTTCTTTTCTACACGTCGGCGTTGAGTGACAGTCATTCGAGGGGTGTATTTTCTTCGGCGCTACATATATTCCACTACGTATTCATCTGTGGGGCTGCACTTCGATCACGAAACGTACCGAACATTGTAAAGGGTGCGCGCGACCCCGAAGAATATGTCGATATTCTCGGAACAACGTTTCTATTTCGTAGTCAATGTCAACATCATTTTTTCTCACTTAAAAGGAGAGGGACGTGAAACGTACTTGGATTAAACATCGAGTGAGTTATTTTCGCGCATTTTGCAGTCGTCCCAACGATGTAACGATAGACGCGGCCGCGTGTCTTTCATTTTACTTTTATTTTATCCATTTGATGACTTCGCATGGATGATCGCTAAAAGAAATCCATTTTGGATGTTGACATGTTTTACATTTATTATTATCGATTGAAAAACTCCGATAGTTTAGTAATTATTTTTATTGAAACCCTCTAATTTTGTATAAAAAGTTTCTAGCTACAATGTAATTTATTATTGGTGACAATCATCTTATCGGAATCTTGACTTTCACACTAGTAATGTGTCGTCCATTTTCCGATGAAACATCTTTACAACGAACGAAAAAGTGTAAAGTACGATATCGATGTCTTCAAAAACTGGAATAAAAAAATTACTTAGGTTAGTAAATCCGTCAAACTTCAACATTTTTATGTACTATTAAGAAATATTCATAGGTTTTACCACTCGAAAAAATTCCATCGACATGTCTGCAACTTTCCCGGCTGTCAGTTTGCAAGGTACGTTACAACGCAACAGCATAAAATTCAAGAGTTTCTGAGCCTTTAGCGATAACGTGTACCATTTTCCGTTCAGTCTGCTTGAAAAAAAAAATAGTCTAAATCTTTTTCATAAGTACCTTAAAGTGCTGTGAAATAGCCACCCGCTGACCCGCTCCACTCCCAGTTGATAGAAACAATTGTAATGAATGCGATTTCAAAACCATATATAAACATTTAAGAAAAAAAAACAATTGCCTTTCCACGCATTTATCTATTTCCCAGGAAAATACAATTATTTTTTTCCTCAAATTCACATAATTTCGAAATAACATTAATTATAGTTTTCAGTACCAACTGAATCTTTTCACATTATTTTCACCGTTTACGTACATATAATCACGAATGCTGATACTATGATCCATCAGAGTTTGGGACATATAGCTCTCGACGAAGATATGCGTTATATCAGTTGTAAGCCAAATGATGAATCTCGTTGTTTCTTCGGGACCATTCGATCTCTTAACAATCTAAATTAATTCGCTATTTTATACGTCAATTTAGAATGAATAGCAGCTTTTACCTGAAGTCCTATTACGCTTATTATCAGCACGTTAAATCCAATGATAAAAAATAAACACCATCTATAAGTTGACTCGACGAGTTTCGCAAACCTGGCGATGGCGAATTTATCTATAACATTATTTCTGTTATTTAAATACTATTTCTAATTATCTTACTCAATAGCTTCGTTATGTTTGTTGATACACGTAACTAGTCGTTCAAAATCCATGTCCCTCGTGTTTGACACATTTTCGTCTTCTTCCATCGATATTTCGTTATTACCAATTCGCTCTAATGTTTGGCTGAAATTCATTGTTGTATTGCTTATTTCAACTAATAACGAAATTTCAGCGAGGATATGACGGTTTCACGTTGTAACTGATAAAATAGCTTCTTTCAGTTCGAATCAATTAACCATCGGCTCACCCCAATGCGGCAAACAATCCACAGCCGTGTTGCACGTGAACCATAAACATGACATCACTTGCTATTGTGGTAATCAGTGCCCCAGACGTGGTTATACAAGTATACATAATAATGTAAAAATAGTATTTCTGCATGTCGAAAATATAATAATCGACGGGAAATGGAAATTCGCCGGGTTTGGAACTGTTCGCCCAAAAAACGTCGATGATCTTCGGTATAACCGGTTGAGTTACGAATATTATTCCGGTTAAATACACCGTGACTGATCGTAAAATCAATAAATCCATATTAAATTTATCAATCTTTATCGTATCACTTGTTATAATTTACCTGAGTATACGATAGTCATTTTTCTTCCCTGCTCCGCGTATTCGCGAAGAACTTCGACTTCCGGATCTCGCGACCATCCTTGCCAATCCGCGCGGATACGAATTAGCAATTTTAACATCTATTCCAACATTGAATATCATGCGAAACGTATATTAGAATCGATTTAATGTATTATATTTATTATATAAATAATTATATTATCATAGTGATGAATTAATTCATTATTATGTAATATAATTAATATAATTTTTCATACATTTAGTGACATATATTTTCCGAAATTTTACGTTTACAGAAATGTATTCTACAATATATTCGTAATATAGCATTTTTCGACGAAAGTATATTCAATATATCAGATATATTTTCGATACACTATTTTTTTCGGAGGTTCCCCATCGAATCGATTTTAATTAGAGAAAACGTTTAGTTATATATTTTTCTGTGACTTGCGTGACATGTATATATGTATTTATTTATTTCCCATGTACACCCTGGTTGGATTTTTACATATCCCCTTCTCTTACAAATTGACCCCTTTACGCTACTCCGGCACATATACCGTTCGTTGTACTTTCTCTATGTTATTCCAGTAATACTGGCTTACATAATAATAATAGTGGCAGTTTTGATGTATATCTATTACACTTGAGTTATTGTACAGTCTTAAAAACGTCTAAAAATACTGACTCGCATTTCTCCAACACTCATAACTATGCAATATTAGTCTTATTATCATCACGTACTTTTAATCGAAACCTCACAGTTGCTCGCCTCTCTCGTTTTTCTCGCCACTCTCTCAAATTCCGCTACATACTCACACAACCCGATAATAGGTTTGCCCTTAAGTCCCCTATTCACTTTGAATTCTAGGCTTACCCCCGTGGCATTCTTTTTCCACTCGTTCAGACCATCTACCAACTCTTTCCTCATTTCCCTTTTTACCTCGGCACATTCGCAAATATGTGCTAAAGTTTCTTCTTCCCTCCCGCATATCGTGCATTTTGTATCTTTAAACCCCTTCGCTTTTGCTTTCCCTACGTTTCCACACCGCATTCTTGCCCATGTTTCCTTGATCTTCCCTTCCAAATTTGTATCTTCCCAATACATTTCCCTTCGTACGCTTATTTTCCTCCGCTTATACTCAGTACAGAACTGTGACTTCTCTATTCTGCTCCAATTTAGCTGTATCTCTTGGTCTGTTTTTGTTACTATGCCTCTTGCCACTCTCTTCTCTAACTCTTTTACATTCCCTTCCCTTATTTACCCCCAGACCTCTACTTACCCTACTCCCTCTAACGCCTGCTTCAACTGTTTGCCCCACTTCGACGCACTGACTTCTTTCCGTAAGCATTTTTTCGGCCATCTGTCTTCCTTCATTCTGACCACTTCGACTAGATATTTAGCTGTCCTTCTCCACATCTCTATCTCTATTCCCCTTACCCCCGCCTCCATTCTCCAAATGTAGTTCGGTGTGTTCCTATTCACCCCTATTGCCATCTTCACGTACGTAGCCTGTAGCCTCTGTAGCTGTTCCCGTCTCCCCCAACCCCACGAAAACGTTTAGTTATTTTTTGTTATTAAAAAAAAAATGTACAGACCTTCTCTGAGTTCCATACAGAACAAAGGTACTTCATGGCACAGACGGCGATAAAAGTTAGTGGCGAAATACACTCGAGAAGAGTGTCCCAATCGTCACGAGCATTCACGGCGGCCAATATTTGCGGTGTGACTTGGGTGGCGAATAGAAACCATATAAAAATTGTAAAGCCGCGACTTTCAAGGGTCGTCTGATACGGCCATCGGCCAATCAGCGTCAATAACATTTTATTTATTTTATAATATGGCTGCTGATAAAAATCCATCGTGACTCGCGAACCTTCGTGACGAATTGCGCTAAAGCTAATGCGGTGTTCCTTTTGCAACTCAACACACGAACGGCTTACTTGCGCACGCGTTTCATTGATTTACGTCTCATAGAAAATTCTCATGAAATCATAAAAAAGAAACCTTTGCACCTCGATGGGTGTTTAAATTTCTTTTCTGCACGTCGGCGTTGAGTGACAGGTATTCAAGGGGAGTATTTCCTTCGGCGCCGCATATACTTCGTTACGTATTTATCTGTGGGGCTGCACTTCGATCACGAGACGTACCGAACATTGTAAAGGGTGCGCGCGACCCCGAAGCATATGTCGGTATTCTCGGAACAAAGTTTTTATTTCGTAGTCAACGTCAATATTATTTTTTTTCGCTTAAAAAGAGAGGGGCGTGATACGTACTTGGATTAAACATCGAGTGAGTTATTTTCGCGCACTTTGCAGTCGTACCAACGATGTATCAAGAGACGCGGCCGCGTCTCTTTCATTTTACTTTTATTTTATCCATTTGATGACGTCGCATGGATGATCGCTAAAAGAAATTCATTTCGGATGTTGACACATTTTAGATTTATTATTATCGATTAAAAAACACCGATAGTTTAGTAATTATTTTTATTGAAACCCTCGAATTTTTTATAAAAAGTTTCTAGCTACAATGTTATTTATTATTGGTGACAATCATCTTATCGGAAACTTGATTTTCACACTAGTAATTTGTCGTCCATCTTCCGATGTAACATCTTTACAACGAACGAAAAAGTGTAAAGTACGATAACGATGTTTTCAAAAACTGAAATAAAAACATTTCTTAGGTTACTAAATCCGTCAAACTTCAACATTTTTATGTACTATAAAGAAATATTCATAGGCTTTACCACTCGAAAAAATTCCATTGACATGTCTGCAACTTTCCCGGCTGTTAGTTTGCAAGGTATGTTACAACGCATCAGCATGAAATTCAAGAGTTTCTGAGCCTTTAGCGATAACGTGTACCATTGTCCGTTCTGTCTGCTCGAAAGAAAAAAATTGTCGAAATCCTTTTCACAAGTACCTTAAACCACCCAACCACCACCTCCCCCACCAAGGAGTGGAGGAGGAGTGGTTCTCTCGTGGAGTGGTACCTTCGCTCCACTCCAAGTTGATAGAAACAATTGTAATGAATGCGATTTCAAAACCATAAACATTTAAAAAAAAAAACAATTGCCTTTCCCCGCATTTATCTATTTCCCAGGAAAATACAATTATATTTTTCCTCAAATTCACATCATTTCGAAATAACATTAATTATAGTTTTCAGTACCAACTGAATATTTTCACATTATTTTCATCGTTTACGTACATATAATCGCGAATGCTGATACTATGATCCATCAGAATTTGGGACATATAGCTCTCGACGAAGATATGCGTCGTATCAGTTATAAGCCAAATTATGAATCTCGTTGTTTCTTTGGGACCATTCGATCTCTTAACAATCTGAATTAATTCGCTATTTTATCTGTCAATTTAGAATAAATAGCAACTTTTACCTGAAGTCCTATTATGCTAACTATCAGCATGTTAAATCCAAAGATAAAAAATAAACACCATGTATAAGTTGACTCGACGAGTTTCGCGAACCTGTCGATGGCAAATTTATTTGTAACATTAATTCTGTTATTTAAACACTATTTGTAATTATCTTACTCAATAGCCTCGTTATGTCTGTCGATACACGTAACTAGTCGTTCAAAATCTATGTCCCTCGTGTTTGACACATTTTCGTCTTTTTCGATCGATATTTCGTTTTTTCCAATGCGTTCTAATTTTTGGCTGAAACTCATTGTTATATTGCTTATTTCAATTAATAACGAAATTTCAGCGAGGATATGAGGGTTTAGCGTTATAACAGGTATAATAGCTTTTTTCAGTTCGAATCAATTGACCATCGGCTCACCCCAATGCGGCAAACAATCCACAGCCGTGTTGCACATGAACCATAAACATGACATCACTTGCTATTGTGGTAATCATTCCCCCAGACGTAGTCATGTAAGTATAAATGATTATGTAAAAATAGTATTTCTGCACGTCGAGACTATAATAATCGACGGGAAATGGAAATTCGCCGGGTTCGGAACCATTCGCCAAAAAAACATCGATGATCTTCGGTATAACCGGTTGAGTCACGAATATCATTGCGCTTGAATACATCATGACTGTTCGTAAAATCAATAAATCGATATTAAATTTATCCATCTTTATCGTATCACTTGTTATGATTTACCTGCGTATACGATAGTCATTTTTCTTCCCTGCGCCGCGTATTCGTGAAGAACTTCGACTTCCGGATCTCGCGACCACATTTGCCAATCCGCGCGGATACGAATTAGCAATTTTAACATCTATTCCCACATTGAATATCATGCGAAACGTATATTAGAATCGATTTAATGTATTATTTATTGTTATATAATTAATTATATTATATAATATAATTAGTATAACTTATCATATATTTAGTGACATATATTTTTCGAAATTTCACGTTTACAGAAATGTATTCTACAATATATTCGTCATATAGCATTTTACGACGAAAGTATATTTAATATATCAGATATATTTTCGATATACTATTCTTTTCGCAGATTTCCCATCAAATCGATTTTAATTAGTGAAAACGTTTAGTTATTTTTTGTTATTAAAAAAATATATATACAGACCTTCTCTGAGTTCCATACAGAACAAAGGTACTTCATGGCACAGACAGCGATAAAAGTTAGTGGCGATATACACTCCAGAAGAGAGTCCCAATCGTCACGAGCATTCACGACGGCCAATATCTGTGGCGTGACTTGGCCAACGAATAAAAAAACTATGAAAATTGTAGGGCCGCAACTTTCAAGGGTCGTCTGATACGGCCATTGGCCAATAAGCGACAATAACATTTTATTCATTTTATAATATGGCTGCTGATAAAAATCCATCGTGACTCGCGAGCCTTCGTGACGAATTGCGCTAAAGCTACTGTGGTGTTTTTTTCGCAACTCAACACACCAACGGCTTTCTTGCGCACGCATTTCATTGTTTCACGTCTCATCAAAAATTCTCATGAAATCATAAAAAAGAAACCTTTGCACCTCGATGTGTGTTTAAATTTCTGTTCTACACGTCGGCGTTGAGTGACAGGTATTCGTGGGGAGTATTTCCTTCGGCGCCGCATATACTTCGCTACGTACGTACGTATTTATCTGCGGGGCTGCACTTCGATCACGAGACGTACCGAACATTGTAAAGGGTGCGCGCGACCCGAAGCACACGTCGATATTCTCGGAACAACTTTTTTATTTCGTAGTCAATGTCAATATAATTTTTATTCACTTAAAAAGAGAGGGGCGTGATACGTGTTCGAATTAAACATCGAGTGAGTTATTTTCGTGCATTTTTCAGTCGTCCCAACGATGTATTAGACACAAGAATATCATTTTTGCAGGAAAATGTACAGAATTTTTTAAAAAGTTGTTATGTTGCGTTACTGTAATAACAATTACTAATATGTTTCTCTCGATATAATACGTGAGTATAAAAAAAAAATATGTTATTTGTAGGTAATTAGAAAATTAAAAAGTAATATTCTTGCATGTGATCGCGTCTTGTATCTCTTGCAGATAATGCCTTCGCATAGAACGTAAAAAAATCAAAATTATTACTATTATTTTTAATTTATTATTTTAAAAAATTATTATTAAGTACTTCTTAACGACTTTTGCATAAGAGATAAACTTTTATACAATTTTATACGCAAAAATTTTGATAGTTATTTCTAATCGTTATCCCACCAAAAATTTGCGAAGTCACGTGGCCCTGCGATGTGGTTAATGATACATCGCGTCATTAAAATCACAAAAGTTCAAAAGTTTATGGTATTTTACTGCTTAATATAGACGTGAAATGTGTCCTTTGCAATTTGGCTGTAAGATGTAATGTCCTGTAATCTTCGAAACATTTTTACATCGAACGCAGTAATGTAAAATACGAAACGGAAGCCTTTAAAAACTGAAATGCAATATTGACAAATGGATTTTTTCGAATTACTATTTTTTACAGATGTCAGCGTATTATTAGGCGCTATGGATGTAAAAAACGATTGTTACTTACCTTCGTAAAAGTTTCCATTGACATGATAGCTATTCTTCCGACTGTTAGTTTACACGGTGCGTTACAGCGCATCAGCATCAACGGCAGGAGCTTCTGAGCTTTTGGCGATAGACTGTACCATTTGCTGTTGTGTCTGAGCGTAAAAAACTTATTTTTATTAAGTCCTCGTAACGGTTTTGTGACGATTTACTCACATATAATAACGAATACTAATACTATGATCCATCAAAATTTGCGACATGTAACTTTCCATAGAGAGATGCAACAGATCGGACATAAGCCAAACAGCAAACTTCACGGTTTCTTCCGGATGGTTAAGTTTCTTAACAATCTGAAATAATTCGCTATTTTTTTCGTCAATTCGCATAATAATTAATAGGGAATCGTCAATTCTACCTGAAGGCCCGATATGCTAATCATCACGATGTTGAGGCCGACGATTAAAAGGAAACGCCATAAGTAACTCGACTCAAGGAGCTCAGCGTACCTGATAAAAGGGAATTTACCGATAACTTCTATCCGTTCAATAATACGAAGAAAAAATTAAATAAATCACAAATTTTTTTTTTCCTCGTAAGATACATTTTTTCAAAATATCTCACTCGATAGCATCCTTATGTCTGACAATGCATGAAACGAGATATGCAAAATCCACGTCCCTTTTCTCCGATTCGCACGGAGTTTCTTCCATTACTAATGATTTTTCATTTTTTCCGAGTCTTTCTAATTTGTGTCTAAAAATTCGATTTTTATATTGTATTTATAAGAAAATTCGCGAAAAATGTAATTAAAAAAAAAAAAAAAAAAAAAAAAAAAAAATTTGGTTACATGAAATAATAATCGTCGCCTCACCCCAAAGCGGCGAAAATTCCACAGCCGTGTTGTACGTGAACAATGAACATGGAGTCCATGGCGACCGTGAACAGTACAGCCACACATCCGCAAATGTAAGAATACATAACAACGTAAAAATAATATTTCTGCATATCGAAGTAATAATAATCGACACGAATAGGAAATTCGCCAGGCTGCGAACCGTTCTTCAAAAAAACATCGATTATCTTTGGTACAACCGGTTGACTCATGAAGACAAAACCGACCGAATAAATCGTCACTGTATGCAACATCAATAATAAATTTATATAACAATAATCAACGTTTCGTACACCGCTTCTCGTACTTTATTAACCTGTGTAGGCGATCGTCATTTTTCTTCCCTGATCAGCGTAACGATGAAGAATATCAGCTTCACGATCGTGAGACCATACTTCCCAATCGGTACGTATGCGATTCAGCAATTTTAACATCTTTAGACATTAAACGCATATTTTCTTTAGTAGTATCGTTGAATTTTCTCAACGACGACACAATACGAATAATCATATAATAATAATAAAATTGATAAAAAAAAAAAATATAAATAAAATTCATTTTCAAAAATAATACAAGTATAATAATAATAATAAATAATATAATTCGTAATATTTGCAAAAACAGAACTGACCCTCTGCGAATTGCCGGTCAACCACAAGTCCTTAGTGACGCAAGATGCGACAAAAAATAATGGCGAAACGCATTCTAAAAGAATTTCTGCATCGTCGAAGTATTTCATACTCGCTATTACCTCGGCTACGATATGGCCGATAGTGATAAAAAGTGCAACGGCAACAATAGATCGACGAGCGCGGACAGTTTGATATGGCCATTGCCCTATCATCATCATCAACATTTTATTTATTTTATAATATCGGTGTTGAAAGTCCATCGTGACTGGAAAGTCCATCAACGATTGCGTTAGAACTGTCGTTTCGAAAATTCTCTAGGAACTCGATATACGTAGCATATTTGTTTTTAGCCGCGCAGGCGCTTCGTTGTTTCTTTTCTCATCATAAATTCTAATACAATTATACGGGACTGTTGGACATTTAAATTGCTTTTCCATACGTAGACGTTGAGTGACAGTTATTCCGGGGGAGAAAATATCGTTTTTTTCCGCATAACCTTCGATATGTATTCGTATGTATTCGTTCGTTCGTTCGTGAACTTTCACTAACTGTAAGACACATCGTAAACGGTGAATTAACCCGACGGTATATCAATATTCTCGGGAAAACGTTTTTCTATATCATAATCGGTGGCAACATGAACTGTTTCTTCGCTCAGCTATGAAAGCAAAGGGTTGAAGCTGAGTGAGTTACTTCCGTGCAAAACAACGTAAAAAAAAAGGAGAAAAAAAATAACAGAGGTACATGAGAAATCATGAAAATATTGCTATCACCGGCTTTCGGGATAAATCGCAAAAAAAAACTCTTCTAAACAGGAATTCTAAGATGGGAAGGTGAAGAAACGTATTTGCATAAAGTTTACGATTTTAGAATTTTTATTTCAGAAATATAAACAAGAAAAACCTTGAGAAGACGATAATTCAGGGATAACTGACCCTCGTAATTTTAATGGTTCCTCGAAATCCCCGCTCATCGCAACTTCTATACACCGAGTTTTTCAATACGTGAATCACGTGACTTTACAAGAACTTGTATCACAAACTGTTTAGAATTCGTTGAATTACACGTTTTTCATATCATGTTTCGTTGGCGCTCTCTGTGAATATGGAACGTTCGCTAGAATCTTAACTCGAGTCCACAGTGTTGATGCGCGCGTCATTTTCATTCTCATATCCGACTGGAATGGAGCGGAGATGCACTATATTTATATACTAATACGTAGCCATAGCGAGACTTGAGAATGGCACCAACCGCACCCGTGCGAGTAAGTTCCGGGGCGGGGGGAAGGCTTAAAGCGCACGGTCCGAGATCCTATAGCATGCAATACTACTACTACACTACTACTACTACAGCATACCAACACCATCACTACGATTCCTTAGCAGACCGTAAACGTCTGCGTGCGAGTTTCGCCTGTCAGTGGGAACACTCGCGTAGGGTCGAACACCGGGCGGACGATAAGGAAAAACTTCGAGTATACTTTTCGAGAACGACAAGAAAACTCGTACTGTCACCTAGAATGCATGAGGAGTTTTTCTCGTGTCTCGTTGTCGTTAAAGAAATATCAATTGAGTATGATACGAGAGACACACTATTGAACTTCGTTAAATAACTTGTATATATTGTAAAAATCCCGTGGAGAATCGTGAAAATTATATAATAATGTCCAATCGAGTATCGTGAGTCACGACGGTGCGATTGAGCTGTGAGAGAGCACACAGAGAGACGTCGTCGAAACGTCAAAGTCGATGCTCGCAAACATCGCGAGATCCTAGTTTTGTATCTCGTTTTTGTTCTTATCATCGCGATTAATTTCCTACGTCCGTTGTTTTATACGTTATTCGCAAACGTTTAATCGTCGTTTTCTCGCTGCTACCTGCTCCACTCGTCAATTCCCCGACGACGTTCACAGTATCGGGAAATACTAACGAAATTTCTATAAAACATCGCCAGTTACATCTCGTCCGCGACGGAGTGTCGAACGTTTGCGAATGGAGTCGATTTTTATTCGTAGAATATTATCCTTCTCGGAATCATCGACACGGTGCTCGTTCACGACAGTCGTCGCGTAGTTGTTAATACGTTCGACGACGACTACGTACACATATTAACTAACACTCGTTCACGCTGCCATTCGGAATAATTAGGAAAGGTATGTTTTATTTTTTCCTTTTAGTATATGGATTAACGGTGGAACAGTGTCATTCCGTCGAACGTCGAATGGTCGATGTTCGCAAACGGAATAACGACACGATTACGACGATTTTGTTGAGACGTGTTTTTTTTTTATCCAACCGTACAAATCTAATTTCGTCTGCTATTACACACGAGATCTACAACCAGTGTCTGCAGTCATCGGATAACTCTATATGGGTCGATTAACGGCGTGACGGATATTTTCAGTTTCTAATTTCTTTTTTTTTCTTTTTTTTTTTTTTCAGACAATTTTTGAATTCTAATCGTAGGATGTTACGATTCTTCGTCCAATCGTGAAACGATTTATCGAAAAAACATGAAGATCTCCCGGAGAGTTTGCTGATATTTAGATACCGAAGCTTCGTAACGCAACGATATCTTTGTTCCTCCTGTGAAAAAGATTTCGCAGAATTTCTGAGAAATACGCAGTTGCGCTTTGCGATAAAATCAAAAACATGCCGGCACCACCACCGCCAATGCCGAGCCCTCCGGAGGCTCCGACGTGCGACAAATCCGAAGTCGGCGACTCGGATTCTTTGCCTCCGTGGGCCAAAATTACTCTTACATCGGCGGAGGCTGAAATTGAAAAATTGATATCGAGAAATGAACTAAAAGATGCTGAAGTCACGTATTTCTGTCAGGTGGAGCCGATACTTCAGGACGGACCGCAGTGAGTTAATTTTTTGTTACGCGACGAAGAAATTAAAAAAACAAAATATATATATATTTTTGCCTCGTTGGTCAACGCTTTACTACTTTGAGAAAAAAAAAAAAAAATTGAATTTTTTTGTCCAAAATTTATCAGTTTCAATGACTTTCCAGGGTTTTGAAAAAAATTTGAAAATTAAATTTTTTTTTTTTTTTTCACAGATGCGGATTAGTAGCACTGGCAATGGCCTCTCAGGAATACACAAAACCAGTATCCGTGAGCCAATTATTGGCAGAGGCGAGAGTACGCGGATTCACGCAACACGGCGAAGTTTACAGTGTCGATTTTATGGGAACATTGGCGGCCGAATATTTACCCGATCACAGGCCCGACATACTGATAGATTTGCAAACATGTCCCGACACGTTGACACACGCGTTGGCACACGGCGCTATGGTTCTCATTCCGTACGACTCGGATTTTAATCATGCGCCTTGTCTGAAACGAGGACACAAGGCTCACTGGGCACTGCTGGTCGGCTTAATATCTTCCAGGTTCGTCGATGTTTTACCGAGAAACCGAAACTTTTTTCTCGAATTTTTAAAATTATTTTCGTATTTTTAAAATTATTTCGAGTTTTTCGAATTTTTAAAATTATTTTCGAATTTTTTGAATTATTTACAAATTTTGCAAACTTTTGAGAATTTCGAGTTTTTCGGATTATTAAAATTATTTTCAAATGTTTTGAATTTCGTGTTTTTCGATTTTTTTTAATTATTTTCGAATTTTTTGAATTATTTACAAATTTTTTGAATTATTTACAAATTTTTTAAATTATTTACAAAGTTTTTAAATTATTTTCCAATTTTTTGAATTATTTACAAATTTTTAAAATTATTTTCGATTTTTTTGAATTATTTACAAATTTTTAAAATTATTTTCCAATTTTTTGAATTATTTTGAATTTTTAAAACTATTTCAACATTTTTTTGACTGTCTTGAATTTTTCAAATTTTTTTTACAGACAAGGATATCACGTATTAGCGCGTCACGGAAAATCTCGGCATTTGGCATGTTGGCCGCTGCGCGATCTCATAGAGAGCAACGGTAATCTCGAGGAGGAAGGTACAGCGAGGCACGCAGGTGGTTACGTTATACCAAAGGGTGGTGTGGGAGGTCAAAGGGGTTTACGCGGCCGGGCATTAGCTCTTCATCCCTACATATGAAGAACTTAAAATTCGTTATTTTACGTTTCCATTTTTTTTCTCTTTTTTTTTTGTAACAAATAACGAAACGAACGCGATATAGGTAATCAATGATATCACAGTGGAAGATTGACCTCGCTGACGCATCGATGGTAGTGAGTAGCAGTCTCGTAAGTTTACGGTAAACACGTACGTTGAAATAACGCTGCTTTCGCTACAGAAACGAAATCTTTTTGTTTTTTTTTGTTTTTCTCCAAAAAAAAAGAATATTTCGACGTCTTATCTTTAATCTTTTTCACAATTCCGTCTCTCTAAACAAAACTCAATTATCTTTTTAAACTCTCTATTATCTCATTGAGATAAAGTCAAATTTGTATATATGCGTATACTGTATTTATTATATATTTCGCGAAAAAAGTTGTTGTTTTTTTTTTTTTGATTTTTTTTTGTATATGTTAAATTGTGCTTTTTGATATCGGGGCCCCGAGTACGCGAATGGACATCCGCCATTCTCCCCCCCGAATACGTTTATTATATATCTCTTTCTTCTGCTCTTATTTATTGACGCGTTCGTCAATGAATGCGGTGTAAATAATTAAACGCGATTTGTATCTACTTTCGTTTGTCGCATATAATATTTTACGCGTACGATTGTTGATTATTATTATTATCCTAAACGAAAAAAAATAAAAAATAAAAAAGAAAAGTCACAATCTCACTGTGATATGAAATAATTGAAATATAACGCGAATTTGAAAGCTGAGTCCGCGGTGTTGGTCGGTCCGGTTATACGAGATCGATGACAATGAGATTTTCTCGTTCGAAAAGATCGATCCTTTGCACGAACTCGTATTATAAATATCGACCGGTATTCGTTAGTAATAAAATCGAATCATGATTATTAGTCGAACCAAAAAAAAAAAATATTTATGTTAAAATTACACGTAAATTCGTCGATCGTAAAGCTATTTAAAATTGTTTGCCAAAGTCATAATAAAAAATACGCGAACGCTCAAAATTTTCATTTTTTACATCTAATCGTTGCGACGGAATTTTTGTATTTTTTTGTTTTGTTTTGTTTTGTTGTTTTTTTTTTTTTTTTTTTTTCTGTTGCTTCGACGATGATTCTTCGCGTAATGGTGATGAAACACTGTGGAACGAAATATAACTGTAAATCGGTTTTTTTCTCCCCTTATTCAGTGACATCAAACATAACGTAATTATATCGTAGGAAATAGTCGATATTATAGGTATAATAATATATTTTCCAAGAGTGTAAACTGTCGTGCGAGATAACCCCAAAAAAAAAAACAAAAAAACACGCGATGGCGTTAATGCATGTATACGTTTTTAATCGAAACGAAAATTGCTCCTATTTCCAAATATCCTACTAATAACGTAGCCGGATCTATCTGATGTTACCTACGCATTGTTATACTGCAAATCTACGAATCAATCGTATATAATTCGCGTGAATGGGGACAAAAAACGAATCAAGACGATTTACAACTGTAAACGGATAAAGAAATGTGTAACATTACGTAATTATTTACGTTAACTATTAAATGAACAAAATGAAAAATTGACTGATGATTGTTGTGTTTGAAATCTCACCGTTTATAATTTCATTAATGAAAATATCCATCGATAATTATTTAGATCGAAGAAACATCGTTTCGACTTCATTAATCCTTCGTGTCGATGTGTACCCCAAGTGACACCTCTGCGACACGCGTTCGTATGTATTGTAACATTTCGGGAAAAGTCGGTGTTTGATATTATTATAACCGAATGGATTATCAACAACGGGATAATAAAAGAATCTCGTATTACAAAAGACAAAATATATCGATTACTTAGTCGTTTTGTTTTAATGAATTCCGGCCGTCGGAGGTTATGCGCGAAGGGGAAATGAGAGTATTAGAGCGATTATTCAATCGTCGATGGAATTCGGAAGGAATTGCGATCTAATGTGAGTTAATTGGTCTGACATTACGCTATTACCAAAGACTAAGACTAATGGAGCCGCTTGAAATTATTGTTTAATGTCGCGTCGTTATCTACGAACGAACGACGGAAAGTTTTCAGCTCAATGGCTTACATCGCTGCTACTAAACCGGTACTTCATTTCGGTGCCAATTGGATCGATATAATGACGAAAAAATAAAAATAAAAAGAAATTTGGAGAAAAAACTCTTGTATTCTCTTCTAATTCACGCAGAAATGAGACACGATGCAGGGATTTTTAATATACGATATTGAAATTATGCGTTACATTTATATTTCAAGCTTACAAACATCAACGACATATTTCATTTATTGTTACGCCTCTGTTCTTCCTTATCGTTACTTAGTTTTGTTAAACGTACTTTTTACTCGATTCTGCATTATTATTTATTTTTTATTCTTTTTTTTTCACTACTCTTTTCGATAATTACTCGATCGCAATCTGCTTGTGTCCTGAGCGTGTAATTTGCGACGACACGCGAAAAAAAATGGCGATTTTTTTTCGCGAGTGGTTTTTTTTTTTTTTTTTTTTTTTTTTCACGGCAATCAGAGGCATGGAAAACTCTCACGTACTCATCGGTGAATGAGAAGAATATATGCTAATAACTAATAAAACTACGAACAGAAGCGGAAGGTAACGGAATTTGTTTATTTTTCCGTCGATGTCGATCGTTCGATTGCCACGGCAAATACAATACGACATTTATAAATCGATCGATCCGCTCTCATCGTCGCGACATTTACGCTTCTTCGATGAACGAATTGCAACGATAATCATTTCATAGCTCAGGGCACAAGACTTTCATCTCTACAAATAAACAATAATATCCGACATCTCTGAATATTATTATTATTTTTTTTTAAAGTATGTATCACATATAGGTATTTTAATATTTATTATATAAATAATGGGGAGTTAAATTAAAATAGGCTTTCGGTGTACATATACTCGTACTATTGAATCCTCGCGACATTTATCAGACGCGCATTTTTTTTTATCGACAAATTTTTTTTTTTTTTCTTTTTTTTTTTTTTTTTAAACGAACATTATATCTCAAGTGAACTTCGTCGAGCGCATAATATGTTTTTTTCTCTATTCTCGTTCTTCGTCTCAACGAAGTTTTGGGTTATCGCTTAAAACGTAATTGTCAGCATTCGGAAGTTTATATTGCAGGCACTTTCAAGATATTCGGTCCCACTGTCAAGAAAAAAAAAAAAGGAAAGAAAAAAAAAAAAAAAAAAAAACCTTCAATGACAAGGGACTCTGTACTTTTCTTACTTGTCAAAATATGCCGCAGACAAAAACACTTCTTTGTCCGATCGTCGCGTTTTTTAGGTATATGTGTTACTTACTTCGTGGCGATCGATTTTATCGTAATTTTTTTTTTTTTTTTTTTCTTACTTTCGCACGTCAATATAATAAAGGGATGTATTAAGAATCGAATCAACAATATTCCGTATTGTGCACGCGAGTTTAAATAGTGGGGAGGGAGGGGGGGGGGGAGAAGGGGGTTTCGATCGTGAAAGCGATTTCAACGATTCGGTGCGATATGCTTATTCGCGCTTTGAGCTTCGATCACATAACCTAAAAATCAACATATACTTATCTAAACGTCTTCATTTCATTCCTCTCCATCGGGTACATCCCTTCCGCCTATCGATACATTTACAGCCTTTTTAATTAAACTCTCTAATATTTTTTGTTTTTTTTTGTTTTTTTTTTTTCTTTTTTTTTTTTGATAATACATTATTAATAATCGTATTTACATGTACAGTTGGACATCCCTTTGTAAGCACAATAAAGACGTCTACTCCTATGAACAGTTTGATACATCTACTAATTCCTTTCTTAGTTATATTTTTTGTTATCATGTATTCTTTTTTCTCATTTTTTTTTTTTTTTTTTTTTTTTTTTTTTTTTTCTCGTATTCTTCAATATATATAGCTTTTTTTTTTGTTTTATGTATACGTTTTTAATTATTGTAAGCATTGAGCTCGGGCCCTGCCTCAGCCCTTGTGATAAAATTCACTGTACATTGAAAAACAAATTTGTGAATTTCTTTGATGATTTCACACTCTCTTAAGGGGGATATACCATTACATTTCCAGCGAAAGGTGAGATTCGGAAAGAATTTCGAATACTTTCCGATGACATAAAAATCGGAAAAGAAAAAAAAATCATAATAATTCCAAAAAATTCTTAACAAATTCGTTAAAAAAACATTTAATCAACGAATTGTATGACTTTTTAAAGAATTTTTTTCGAATTTTCCGAAAATCAATTTTTTTTTTGCAATTTTTTTTTTGTGTTTAATGCGCAGGTGTTTTTCCGAACTCGTAGACAAAATCCGTGAATTTTCATCCACGTAAAAAAAAAAAAACATAATTTGGAAAATTAGGAAAAAATTCGAAAAAACATTGGAAAAATCGAAGAAATTTTTGAAAAATTAGAAAAAAAAAATCGAAAAAATGTGTATGTATTCGGAAATATTTACGGCTCACTTGACGCAAAAAAAAAAAAAAAGATCACCATTAATATTATCCAAAATTTTTTATCGGATTTTTATCCCATTGGGAAGCATTCGAAATTCGCTCGGAATCGGACGTTTAGTTGGTAAAGTAACGATGAATCCTCTTTAAATGTGCCAACGGGGTCTTTTACGATAATCTACAAATGATAACGGTAATTGGGCGCAGAAAAAAAAAAAACAAAAAAAAAAAAAAGTACAAAATTTAATTTCCAATCTCTCGTCC
The DNA here is from genome assembly GCA_963971235.1 of Cryptus armator. Classification (NCBI taxonomy): domain Eukaryota; kingdom Metazoa; phylum Arthropoda; class Insecta; order Hymenoptera; family Ichneumonidae; genus Cryptus; species Cryptus armator. The sequence continues at coordinate 4,007,219 of OZ020239.1, read as the reverse complement.
GAATGGTGATTAATAAACCGTTCGTAAGCAAGAATTTGGCGTTCTCGATTCGTGACTAGAATCAAGTATTTCCGATTTTATTGTATAACATTATAATTCGATGATAAATTAATAAAATTGCCGCAAACGCTTACGAAATCGCGACGATATGAAAAAAATTGTACGGACCACGTCGGCAGGTGCAAAAAAATTGATATCACGTTTTCTTTTTTTTTTTTCTTTTTTTTTAGTCACACATTTCAATGAATACGTAAGTTATGTATAGTTATTTAGATGAAACAGTAAATATGTGTGTGTAAACGGCATCGCAACGCAAACGAATAACGAAAAACGAAAAATCGTTTACATATATCGTAAAATAAACGCGACGATTATTGCAACGTGAAAACTGAAAATAAGGAACTTTCTTCGCAAATTAATTATACAATACAATAGCATTTTAACTACAAGCGCTAATAGTAAAAAATATAATCGCGTATTCATTCATTCGAATAGTGTGCAATCAACGAATATTTATATATATATATTTCATATATATATATATATATTATTTACGACATAAATAATCGACGTATATTGCGAGAATTCGTTGAGAAATCTGCCCGTCGAAGAGTCGATGGAATTTCCACTCAAAATAAATCGTTATGCATAGTCCGCGTCAGAAATATATATATATACATATATATCTCTCAATACATATATATATATATATACACAGTAAAATCTTAGTAAAACTTTTGAAAAAAAAAAAAAAAAAAAAAAAAAATTTAACATAAACGAACAAAGTTTGTGCGACAAGAGTTTTGCAGTAACGAAAAGGTAAAACAAAAAAAAAGAGACGATAATCGTCGTTTTTTCAACGACTTAAAAATCATAGCGATGAATTTTTACGCGTAAGAAGATGAATGGCAGGTTTAGTTCGCTGGAAATAGTGTAACGGAACTTCCGGCATTATCGGCGCGAACGCCGCAATCACTCGAGTATATCGTTACCGTTGTGTGTCCGGCGTTCTTGATTTTCCTTTTCGATAATCAATTCCCAATGGGCTTTCGAAACGAAACAAATTATTGTTCTCTTTGCCGCGAAAATACACGTATGCAAACGCACGATACATTCACGCGATCGGCTGACAAATTCAAAGGATACGTGTTAATCACCGATTTTTTATCGCAAGCAGAACGATAAAAAAAAATCAATTTTTATCCGTTTTTTAGTCCGATTGATCGATCTATCGAATTTACGTTTTATCAATGACGCGTTTTTTTTTTTTTTTCTTTTTTTCTTTTTTTTTTTTTTTTTTCGAAGTCAACGTCAATACTGCTGCAAGTTAATGATTAATTGAAGACTAGCAAAACCGCGAGAAGTGGATAGTAATTAGTATACAAGGAGATCGTCGCTTATATCGGGATGGAAGCGATTATTGGCGGAACAAGCGACCGGCACTCATCTCATTGGTGGTACGCGAAAGTTTGAGGATCGGTGAGCGCTTATCTAACAAGTCTTAAAAATGTTTTTTTTTTTTTCTTTTAATTTCATTTTTTGTTTTTGATAAAACGAACGGATTATTCTCAATTTGGCATTAGGCAGTCATAGCAACGGTTACGTCGCTCGAGAATAGTTTCAAAACTTTTCCCGTTGTTACTTTTTTTTTTTTTTTTTTTTTTTTCTTTTTTTTTTTTACTCATTTACGCTTCGCTAAGAATCCAAAAAGGTAGAATCTCGAAAAAATTTACTTCTACGAACGCCTAACAGACTAACGTTTCACGCAGTGCATCTATTCCACTGCGAATATCTCTACACTCTTCGGGGACAGGAATGATTAATATTACATATACATTCTCGTATCAACGCTACGCACGTCTCGTAATCCTATTAAAAAAAAAAAAAAAAAAAAAAAAAAAATGGAAACGTTCGACCGAAAAATTTTCTCGGAAGAGTATGTCGGGGAATATGAAACGTCTTTGGATAATAAAATAATTGAAAAAAAAAAAAATTAAAAAAAAAAATATATATGTCTATATATATATATATATAAAACTCCATTAGCCTTGGGCTGTCAACAAATGTGATTTGTTTCACGAAACAATAAGATTAAAATAATTTTGAATTAAAAAATAATAAAAATAATAAATAAATAATATCGAATCGTTTGCGATCGTTTTTCTCGTCTCATTCGTACGTAACTCTCACACGCGCACAGCCAACGCCATGACTCCGTTCTGATAGGCGTAGCGAGAGATTTTTTTTTTTTTTTTTTTTTTTTTTTTTTTTTTTTTTTTTATAATCAGCGCGCTACGCCCCGCGAACATTTGTCGAATTTCTAAATCCAACGTTAGCCGATTATACACGATTATTATCCGTTAGATTATTTCAGAGGCGAGGAATTTAAACAGCGATTACCGATTTACGTTCAGGAAGGAGACAATGCGCTGCGATGATTACAATTTCATGTGGTATTTGGAGTCAACTGCAGTGGATTATAGACTAACATAGCCACCGGAAACGTCTTGATGTGTGTCTGCCACTGCGCCGACAGTTGGAAGAATTTAACGCCATACCACTCGGTCCCGTCGATGCTGACTGTTCGCGATGAATAATAATAATAATTCATATATTAATCACTCGAAACCGCATGAATCATCGCTACTCGTCGCGTACAACAGCCGCGCAGCAAAGCGTAACTAATTCATACCTCTCAATGGAATGTTGTGTGTCTTTGCCGAACAAATGAGTCGCGTAACACCGTCAACGGTTTGACTCTTTGGTTCGTTTTCCTTTTCCTTCTCCTTTTTCTTTCCCAATCTCATAACTGTAACGAGAAATATATATTAATTTTTTCAGATATTACATTTTCATTCGGAAGAAGAAGAATAAAAAAAAAAAAGAAGAAAAGAAAAAAATTAATCTCATTACTGCAACGAAAAATATATATTAATTTTTTCAGATATTACATTTTTATACGAAAGAAAAAAAAAAAAGACAAACAAACAAATTACTTTCATTATCGTAACGAAAAATATATATACATTTTTTCAGATATTACATTTTTATACGAAAAAAAAAAAAAAAAATTAATCTCATTACTGCAACGAAAAATATGTATACATTTTTTCAGATATTACATTTTTATACGAAAGAAAAAAAAAAAAAAATTAATCTCATTACTGCAACGAAAAATATGTATACATTTTTTCAGATATTACATTTTCATTCGAAAAAAAAAAAAAAAAAAAAAAAAAAAAAAATTAAAAGCCAACAGCATGCGAAAGATAAAAATATCGGTAACTCACGGGGGAACTCACTCTTTTGCTTCTTTTCCTTCGTCGTGTAATTCATGGAGAGATACGAACTCGGCGTGTCCCCGAGACTCGACAATCTCTGAACGTGAAGAGCGCGAAACGCTTGGCGCAGAGTGCTTTTACCCTTTTCACCGAGTGCCGGTTTACTCCAGTAATCCAATTGTAGTTCAACGGGTTCCCAACCATCGCGAGGTTGTCCGACGTTCGGGCTGCTCGGTGGTGTTAATCTTCCCGGCGGTGGAATCGGCAAACTCGGCGGTGGCAAAGACGGCGGTGAACCCGATACGGCGGATCCGCCTTCTTCCAGATCCACCGACGCAGAGGTACTGCTGTCGGGACAACCGACTCTCACATCGTTTACGAAAGGAATGAATATTTGGCTGCTGTCGTCCGTTTCCCTGCGAAACAAAAATTTTTTCATAATAAAAATAAAAAAATAAAGATTTTTCGGGAAATTCATAAAAAAAAAAAATGAATGAATGTTTTTTTTTTTTTTTTAATAATTAAAAATCAATAATAATTAACATTAATATTGATTATTGTTAATTTTTAATAATTTTTTTTAATATAATTTAATATTAATAAATAAAATTCCTGAGATTTTTTTTTTTTTCAAATGCAATTATAATTACCAGAAAAAAAAAAATTTATTAATTTATTAATATATAAATTTTTGCAAATTAATATTTATTATTATACACCGAATATTCATGCAATTCGGGTTTTTATTTTTTTGTATTTTTTTTTTTGTATGAAATATATAATTTTATTGACTTATAAAACTTTACCTGTAGGTAACCATCGCCTCGGCAATAGGCAACGGAAGAGTCGGTCCCGCTGACGCAAGATACTCCGATACTCTGGCGGCGCTTTCCATCGCTCCTCCGGTTTCGCGTTCCAACAATTCCTTCCATTCGTCACCGAACAACATGGAGTATTTGCTATCAACGGAACCGAGATATTTCGAAAGCGTATTGGATCCCAACGGTACAATGAGAAACCTAAGATAATTTTGCCAATCGGGCGGTCTGAAGCTTAGAAGATCAACGTAATGCCGTAGTACAGCATTTACGAAACCGTCGCCACCCGCTATGACGACTTTTATCGGTGCCGGTGGTTTCGCCGAACTGTTGCAGCTGCGAACGAAGAAAAAACACTTTTGTCAAACTTCGACAACGAAAATTATCAGCGAAACAACAAATTTGTCGTTTACTCCGCGGAAAATGGTATTTACAATTTTTGTATCCGCGCCACGAGACACGTGAAAGTCGCGCGGATATCTGCCGGCGATGCGGTCGTTAAAACCCTCAGATTCCGCTCTTGAAGTCTCGCAGCGAGAACCGCACCTCCCGGATCCGCCAACGAAATTAAGGACACCGCCTCCGGTAGACTGTCGTCTGGCAAAACCCGCGCGAGTTGCTCCACAAGTGCTTTTCTCGGCTGCAAATTTCGTACGAAAGCATTTCATACAGTAATCGAACGCTGCAATACATCTTTATATATGTATAGTATCTATGAGTACTTCGATACAATGTCTTGCGGAACGTAAAAAGCTTTTTTCACTCACCTCAGAGTTGTTGAGATCGGGTGACGGCTTCAAGTCGACGCTAAGACTGTGTTTCTTCGACTTGTTGCTTCCGGGAGTTCCGCGATCTCTTGCGAATAGTTTGCTTCTCCTATCCGTATTCTCATTCTTGTTGTGCTGTTGTTGCTGCTGTTGTTCTGATTTCGGTGGAGAACCGGCCATCGTACTCGGCGCATCGTTCGCCTCGTGATCCGTCCAATTTTCCGGATGCGAATCGCTGTCCGCTCTTCTCGAACTATCGTCGCTCTGTCTATCGGCGCCGCGTTCTGAAATTTTATTTATTTTTTTTACAGAAATTACAAATCATCGATCGAACTATCGATCTTAATACGGAGATGCGATTGTACATCGTGAAATTTATATAAAAAATAGACGCGAATTCGCGCGACAAACGCTCGTGAAAAATTCGATCTCAAGCGCCGTAAAAATTAATACTTTTCGATGTTTTTTTTTTTTTTTTTTTTTTTTTTTCTTGGCGCACATATACAGCTGATTCACAGAGATAGAACGACAGATTGAAAGAAGCGTAAAGATTACTTACACAGCGGGTTAACATACATTTGCAGAGATTATAGCATTTCGTATTGTTGTATATATATATATATATATATTATATTCGGACAGATAAAAACGAATTCATAGAGTGATAGAGAATACGTACGTATTATGAGCAGATAGATAGAGACTTCAGTTGGATAAGATGAAAGTTATGTTATGAGGCCATTTACATTTCACAGATTTACAGTTACAACAGCGGAGCAGCGACAGAGGACAGAGAAGACACACGCAACACGCAAACAGTAAACGTAATATATATATTATTTTTTTTTTTTTTCTTTTTCCGAGGATAATAAAACGACTTTAACGAGACTTTGGGAGGATAATGACGATTAATAGAAGATAAAAATACGACAGAAAAATGCATGCGGCAACGAAACATCGTTTTTATATACACATGAGAAATAAAAAAGAACTACAAGAAGTTTAGCAAAGGAAAATTTATTGTTTTTTTTTTTTTTTTTTTTTTTTTTTTTTTTTTTTTTTACTTTTGTTTCGACTACAGCTTACAGTATTTCTCGCGTACATTGTCGTGTGTCGTGTAAATTGATGACGAAGGTGAATAGTTGATAAAACAGATTTCTTTCTTATGGAAGAATCATTGAACTTTTGAAAGTTTAAAGAAATAGTGGAAAGCAGAAGCGGAAGCATATATTTTGCGTGTTGTATACACAGTGTTTGTTTTTTTTTTTTTTTTTTTTTTTTTTTTTTTATCGTAATGTTGTGGATAACTGTAAGGAAAGCGTATTTCGATAATTCTTCCATTGTGAAAAATCGTGTAAGAGATTCGCGTGTGTAATATTGTTATGTCTTCTCGTTTCTCTATCCGGTGACCTGGAAATTTAACGGGTATTTCTTCGCCAAATGGAGAACTGCGGATATATGGATGTAATTTTCGTGAGTTTCGTGTGTAAATATATAGATATACATTAATATTCTACAATACTTCTCGAGTCTCGAAAATAAAGTTTAATTCTTATAGTGCAACGAGAGATAGAGAGACACCGGCGTGTTGCCAAATGCACGTGTGGATACAATGTATATATACGTATATATAAATTAATATCGATAGATATACAGATAAATAATACGAAGCCTCTGACGTTTCGAAGCGCGCGAAACTTTCAAGCGCTGGAGTTTCGTCTCCAATCTAAAAAAAGTATACGACTCATGATAATAAGAATGAAAATAGAATAATAATAGTAATTCGCGATTACCGATCGTCGCAACGAGAACCGCGAGGATCGTCGTTCCTCGCGATCTTATCGCTCTTTGGAATTTTTTTTTAATTAAACTAAAAAACAACGGAATTACGGTCTTCAAACACTAATGCGATTATCCGCGTGAGATTATTGCTTCGTTTGCATGCGAAATTGTTGTGTTAAAAAAAAAATTGTTTTTTATTCGTGTAAAGCATCTGTAGAGATACCGGGAATAGTAAAAGTTGTATATTGCGTCGTTGATACATTTTTTTTTTTTTTTTTTTTTTTTTTTTAATAAGACGAGTATAGGACGCATGCGAGTTTAATCGGGGATTTCCAATCGAAGGTACGCGAGTGATCGCGATTAACATGCGCGCGATACATTTTTTTTTTTTTTTTTTTTTTTTTTTTTTTTTTTTTTTTTAGCGCATAAAACATATTTTCACACCTGGCAATTAGGTAGTAAGAAGAGGAAGAAGAACAGAGCTGAGGCTCCGGCTATCGAAGATCTCGAACGATGAGAAAAATTAAATTGATAAATAAGGAATTGAAAAAAAAAAAAAGAAAAAAAAAATGAAATTTTATTAATTTACGTACCTGGAGTCGTGTGTCCAATTCGTGATTTCTCTTTGTTTGGCTGTCCCATCGGTGACTGGTTTATCGTCGTCGTCGGGTTGGTACCGGTCTCCTCTCTGGTAACTACTATCGAATCGTACCATGCAACAGTGCAAAGCCAACCCACCAGACTTTCACTTAGTTAAAAATAAGAACATTATAATATTCTTATTATCGGGGAAATTAGCATTTTTTTTTTTTTTTTTTTTTTTTAGGAAAATTATCACTCCTTCGCACTTGAATTTTGTTTCACAACAACGAAAAAATGGAATAAATCAAACGATAAAAATCGAGGCGTGAATTTTTGTCGTCGATCGGGTTAAAGATCGATTAATGTGTTTTACAGTGTGCGAACAAAAACGGAGAGCGGCAAGCTGAACACAAACAAAATAATGTATAATAATAATAATAACGGACTCTCGTTAATGTCCAAAATTCGAAAAAAATTCGCGTTGATACGCGACTGTCCTCGTCGTGTATAATATATCGATATATCGATGTATCGATGTATAATACGAGAAACTAAAGAAATAAATATAAATTTAATACAAAATGATCAATAGCTCGGCCTTCAACGTGCCTTTCAAAGAACTACGAGTAATATATATATATGTATATATATATATAATAAATACGAGCGATACACGCATTGTAAACGCAGACTTACCGGCGTTCGGCGGCGCAAGTAGCGAACGACTTGAGCTGAAAAACGGTCGTAGCGATGGTTTCGGCGTACTGCTCACCGACATCGTATCGAGTTCCGGACCGCTGTCCGAAAGGTCTTCAAGTTCATCGAAAAGTTCTTCTATTTCCATATCGCCACCTGCTTTTGATTTGAAAAAAGAAAAAAAAAACGTGAAAAAAAAAATTTCAAGAAAATTTGTCGATCGATTTTTTTTTTTTTTTTTTTTTTTTTTTATCGAAGATGTTAATTCATTTACCCGACAATTTTTGACCGATTTCTTCCTGATCGTGTTCCAGTTCTTCGGAGACCCTGAATCGCTTCAAAAGTGCGATAAATTTTTGCTTTAAATTCCTTTGCTGCAATGAAAGAGTTAACAAGTATGAGACTCGCGTGCAATGCGGTCGTTTTGTCTCTTTGCTCTTTAGCGGCGAAGAGAAATAATGAAATATCATTCGAAAGTTAAAGAAAAAGTTACCCGGGCATTCGTAGGAATTTTTCCGCGATTTTTTCGCCTGTGAACTTCGAGAGTCGGTTCGCTATCGCTACCTTCGGCTTCACCTTCGGAACTGAACTCTTCTTCCTCGTCGCTAAATTCCGGACAAAGTCTTTCGCTGGGATCGTTCATCAGTCTCTTGTCGTGGTCGACGGGTTGGGAACTCAATGCGACGACGCTAACGCGCGCCAGTACTACCGAATGACCGCCGTATTTCTCTGCTTTGTCGGAAACGAGTTCGAGTTCCAAATCCATCTGTTTCTGGAGAACCTGCGGGACGCAAAGAGAAATGGACATGAAAACCAAATAGCCAACAATCGAGGCATACGGCACGTGGCAAATCGATTCTATCGCGAACTCTGATATTTCTGCGATTCGCTATGTTTATGTCCAATGAATATACAGGAAAATTCGTAATCAAATTCTAAAACAAAAAATTCTTTGGAAAAATTATTCAAAGTGAAAAAAAAAAAAAAAATTCTTTTGAAAAATTATTCAAAGTGAAAAAAAAAAAAAAAATTCTTTTGAAAAATTATTCAAAGTGAAAAAAAAAAAATTCTTTCGAAAAATTCTTCAAATTGAAAAAAAAAAAAAATTATTTCGAAAAATTCTTGAAATTGAAAAAAAAAAAAAAAATTCTTTCGAAAAATTCTTCAAATTGGAAAAAAATAAATTATTTCGAAAAATTATTCAAATTGAAAAAAACAAATTATTTTGAAAAATTATTCACATTGAAAAAAACAAATTATTTTGAAAAATTATTCAAATTGAAAAAAACAAATTATTTTGAAAAATTATTCAAATTGAAAAAAACAAATTATTTTGAAGAATTATTCAAATTGAAAAAAAAAAAAAAATTATTTTGAAAAAATATACGATTGTAGAGACGAGATATAGTGATTTTTTTTTTTTTTTTTTTTTTTTTAATAAAAAATGAGAATTTCGGAGTACACAGACCTGTGCCATGTTGATAACACCTTCAGCGAGTGTTTTATAGCCGAGCATCGTGCGATTCTTGTATCTCTTTCGTTTCTGCAGTAGTATCAGCAATTTGTTACCGTCGCGTTTAAGGAAATGCGGATACTGCAGAGCGAACTGTAATTCCAATTCGGTATCAAGCATTCCGCCGGACGGTACAGCCATCTCGTTGGAGCGCAGTGTCCTCTTGGAGCTTTGCATCTTAACAGCGATGCTGATGGAAGCGAGATCGGCGCCCAAAGGTCGAAGGGTTACGAGCCTCGAGAGGGTCAACGAGCAAAGTCTGTGAAAAAAAGCGTTAAAACGCCGTTTTTTCAATTTTTTCATAATTCGCTCCGAAAGTTCGTGCACTTCGGGAGGGTAAAAATAATTTCCATACAAATTGGTGAATATCCTCGCGTATCCGAAGGACCGGAGAGCAATTTTATCATTTATTCGCGACGACAAAGAAGAAAGGAAAGGAGAGACGAAAAAAAAAGGAAAAATAGAGAAAAAGTTTGTAGGAGCCGTAGGGCCCGCGAGCGCGCGAGGGGTTTGCTATTTCTAAATATAAATCGTCGACCGTCGCTTTAACTACAGGTGGTGTTTTCTACTGGTCCCGCAGACGTACTGGTAGACTACGTCTCGCGCGGTTATACACCTACGAGTGGAGTCTATAGAGTCGGTAATGTATATATATATATATATATACGCGGATAACACACAGACGGGAAGAATACATCGAAGGAAAAGGTGGGAAGAGAGGCAGAGGTTCGTTGGGTTACTCTCTACGGCCGGCTGAACTTGCGTACTCCGCTAGCGATGAACAAGACGCGATTAGAGGATAGGGAACGTCGCCTTGTGCTTCTTATTCTTCGTATTCTTCTTCTTCCTTTCGTTCTCTATTAATTTTTTATTCCTAACAAGCAACTATTTTCCATTCGTTGACTCTCTCCCTTTGACTCCATTACGCATTTACGATTATTGATAAATTAGTCACAACTGCAATTAGTTTTTTTTCCGTTAGAAACGAAGAAGAAGAAGAAATGAATGAATTCATAAGAAGACCAGAGGCGTCGGAAGTTTCTTTAATCTCTTGCGAAGCGAAACGAGGTATTCTTTCCTTCTTCTCTTATACACATTTTAATAGGCCTCGTTATCCACTCCGCGTACCTTTATACGTTTCTCTTACAGTCAAATAAATTAACTCAATCGCACAAATTGGATATGAAAAATAAAGGAAACCGCAAAAAAGAGATATAGGGATCGAAAGGAAACGGTGAAGCTATTGAGAAGTTGGGAAAGAGAGAACAATGCTTCGTTGTTATCAATTAGAAATAAGAATGTATCGATCACAATGGCGAAGAGTGACGGAGGGTAGGTAGAGGGACAAAGCAGTGGCAAACGATGAGAACGAACGATATATAAGTGGCGAAAAAGTATTATCAGAACGTGCGTGTGGCTCCAAGGGGTCTCGCGATTCCAGTCTCTGCGTGGCTCGACGGCACGTCTACGATACTTACGTCGTGACTCTACCTGACGGGGCGGTGAACCTGTAAGGGTGCTTCGTCGTCCCACAGCATTTATACTATAGTAGATTTCTCGGTATCGCGTATTCTCTTAGCTCTACAAATTCTCTCGTGTCAAAAGATACGTATACCGAAAGTAATTATAACGCGAATCGGTAATTAACGAAATAATCGTTACAACGCGAAGAAAAAAAAAAAAAAAAAAAAATCGGTTGAGTCGACCAAAAAACGCAATTGCAAGTGGCGAAATAAATGTTTTGTTTATTAAAAAAAAATATAATTATTTTGTTTAATAAATCGAAGATTTTTTTCGCCACCCGAAAGCGCCGATTTAGTCGATTTAACCGATTTTTTTATCTCGGAAAAAAATATTTTGTTCATTGAAAGAATAAATTGACTATTTAATTTCTTACTACGATAATAATATCGTTTAATAAATCGAATATTCGTTTCACAACCCGAAAACGCCGATTTAGTCGATTTAACCGATTTTTTTATCTCGGAAAAAAATATTTTGTTCATTGAAAGAATAAATTGACTATTTAATTTCTTACTACGATAATAATTTCGTTTAATAAATCGAATATTCGTTTCACCACCCGAAAACGCCGATTTAGTCGATTTAACCGATTTTTTTTCTCAGAAAAAAATATTTTGTAAATTGACTATTTATTTTCTTACTACGATAATTATTTCGTTTAATGAATCGAATATTAATGTCGCCACCCGATTTCGCCGATTTTTTTCTTTATCATTGTATCAAAAACGCGACTAATTACCCCAAAACTTTTATAAATTCTTCACAATATCTTCAGAGACGTAATTCAACAATTGACGCCATTGCGTTTTTTTAATTGCCTCGAAATTATAAGTTTTTATGTAAATTAACGTGATACCAAGAATATTCGTATTTTACGCGAATAACAAACATTTGTTTTTCATCCGGTGTCTGACTAATTGTATGAGATTTCCGTGTATTTTTTTTAACCTTTTTCTTCGTATTGTTGCGCATCTTAAATGCAGAGAATATCGTCACGAGATTCAACAATAGATATAAAAAAAAAAAAAAAAAAAAAAAAAAGATCGCGGGATGTTACATAACGACGAGACACGATTTATATTTCATGTTTGTACAGTGTGGTGTTCTATAGCAAATGGGTTTAAAGTATATACCGGTATACGGCTTCGTTGGCCATTGAATCTATTTCTGTATTTCTTCGTTGACTCGCCGACGAAGGCATTTAATAATTTCAGCTCGATTGACCGATAACCGCAAGGTCTATCGGGTCGAAAGTAGAAAAGACGGAATGGAGATCGAGAGCATTCGGTCGGTGGGGGCAAAACAGCAGGAGGACTAAAATCGTGAGTTCGCCGGTCTCGGAAAGTAAGGGAGAGGAAAGGGGGGAAACGGGAAAGGCTCGTCGTCACCGACGCCCAAGTCAAATCGATACACATCGAAGGCCCTCCGAGAGCCTTACGAGTCCGTAGGACACGCACCTGCCGGCCTCTCCGTGTCTCTATCTATCTATCCGCGAATGGCTCACCGTTCTTCTATACCTTTCGCTCTCTCGTCGGGTTTCTTCTTCGACTCTTTTCCGTTCTCTCGTGAACCCAACGGAAAACACCCACACGACGGCAATCGAACGCAAAGGAAAGTTTCGTGGGCGTTGTATACGAGAACATCGATGAGCACAAAACACTCCGCAGTGCATTGCGGAGTTCTGAATATACGCGATATATAGATATAGCGAAAGTATGCAAAGCTTATACGGCACTCTACGGTGCAACTGTACGGTGGGAGTTTTATAGATAAAACGATACATCGTGACAACGCACTATGAATCATCTCGTAGGCGGCGCGCGGTGCAACAGCGATGAATGGGAGCCGCACGTGTATCCGCGCGATGTCGGAGATAACGAAGATAACGAAAGGCACGAGTTGTATTGATCATTGGGGTTGGAGTTTTGGGAGAATTTCATTTTATGAAACGAACGTTGAAAAGAGAAAAGGAAGATTTTTAAGGGGTCGAAAATAAAAGATTTCGTGGAGCGTCTTGTGACGTATCCGAGACTTTGGGTTACGATAGTGAATGATAAGAAGAGGAGTCACTAGGGACCGGCGGGAGCTTATCGCTTTCGTCAGAGGATTTCTCGAGAATTGTGATGCGTATCGTAGGAATTTATAGAAGCAAAAGACTAAACGGAGAAATTCTTATCGCGATAAGACATAATGCGGAGAGAAAAAATAATAATAAATCAGCGAAAAATATTATCCGAATTATTTTGCGTTTATTCACTATTTTTTGCAATCTTTCGAGCAAAAAACAAATGATTCACATGATAATGTCGAATGAAAAAAAAAAAAAAATGATGAGTTGGAAGAGCTAATGATTCATTGAGATAACTAATAGTCGGTTGGTACAACCGATTTTTTTTCTTAAAAAGTAGTTGTCGCAACCGACTATTAGTTTTTCCAACTTGTAATTTTTTTTTTTTTTTTTTTTTTTTTTTTTTTTTCAGTTTGCAAAAATTATTTTAACATTTCGTGGACATTTTTTATTTATTTTTTTCAGTGTACAAAAATCATCTGAACATCTCGTAGAATTTTTTATTAATTCGTTTTTTCCGATGAATGAGATAAATTCCGTTAATACTTTTCGTATTTAAGATGATCTCGAAAATTTACAATATAAAGTATTTATCCCAACAAACTACAAGTTACTCCGAATTAATTTTTTTTTCAGTCGACATAAATCATTCAAACATCTCGTAGAATTTTTTTTTTTTTTTTTTTCGATGTATTAGATAAATTACGTTAATACTTTTTCGTATCTATGATGAACTCGAAAATTTACGATACGAAGTATCGTCCCAACAAACTACAAGTTACTCCGAATTAATTTTTTTTTTTCAGTCGACATAAATCATTCAAACATCTCGTAGAATTTTTTTTTTTTTTTTTTTTTTCGATGTATCAGATAAATTACGTTAATACGTTTTCGTATCTACGATGAACTTGAAACATATGCGGTATGAATGTGTGTCGTTCGTCTACATTGCGGCAACGCGTTCACGAAGAACAGAGAGTTTGAATAGACACGTTGGTATTGATAATAGATAAGCGAGTATAGCGAAGAGATGGAATAGAGAGATTCCGCGCCCCCGCGTATACGCTGCTTCGTCTACGACAAGGGTCGCTTTACCAAGGGTAAGCGATAACGGTGGCTTCGAGTCCCTTTGGAATACGTTATACAGGCAAAATCTACAGTGAACGGAACAACTGTGTGCAACGCGAGAGAGGAATAGACACAGAGACTTTCTCGCGTGTATAAACGCATACGCGCGCACGTTATACAAATTCCCGTTCCTCTTGTCGCCCTTCGCGATCTCACGAAGGTATACGTGATCGATCGCGATCTCGGGAACTGTCGAGAAGTGTCTCTCGTACTCGGAGCGGCATATACATCGAGAAGGCTGATGAATAACGCGAATACCGTAGCGAATCGGAGAAAGGATGACAAACACGTGGGTAGCTATTCATGCGCTTTCGCAATCGTTGCATCGTGTATGTGCATCGAATCGAATAGTTATCATTAATCCGCGAACTCATAGTTTTCACGATGCGACTTTTTACGCGCGAATAATTCTTTTTATTGCAGACAATATATATATATATATATATACATACCGTATCGTAAGCTTTTCATTACACAGGTATTTTATTCATAGCGAAATAATCATTGGGATCGAAAAATATTTTTCTCCACATCGACCTCCGCGCGATGTTTTTCATTGCTTTTTATTTTTTTTTATTTATCGCAACATAACCTCGCGATCGAGAAATTTTTTTTTTTTAAAGATCGTTTGAATGGAGTATTATAGTCCATTTATATTTTATTTCGCGATTTCATAAAATTTCCGAGTTTTTCATTCGATCGCACGCGGAAAATTTGAAACGATCCATCGACGAGGGGATGAGTACCGCGATATATGTCGTTATATTTAAAGACCGATATGTAAAGAAAAAAATAAACGAGACGAGGGACTAAGGCGCGATGTGGTCTCTTGAAAGAGGAAAAAAAAAAAAAATGAAGAGGAATATCGATTCCGGACAGTGGTAATACAGGGGACTAACACACGTCTGCCTATACAGCGTCAGTGAAGCTTTTAATATGCAGGTCTGCGGACGGAATATAAACCGCGCGCTTCGCTGGTGAGTTTTCTCTCTTTCACTTCGCTCGCGCAGCCTACATACATCGCGTCTAATGTTATATATATATATATATATTATATATATTTCGCGGTGCGCCCGTTAACCAACTCTCGCTGTCGCGGGGCTAATATTGTCGCCGAGTCGCGGACGTCTGTACCAAACAAACGTACCGAATTTATATTAGTACATTAAGCTACAAATTTCCCCGACGCAGGAGAGACGCTCTCGGTGAGGTTTGAGGGATTCTCTTATGTCTGTTTCTCACTACCTACGGTTTAGCTGAGTTGATATAATTACATTTCGTATGTATATAACAGTCTCTCGCTGCGACGCATGCAGTCACTGTGGATCCCCGGTGAAAGCTCGTCACGACGACTTTATTGCATCAGGTATGCAGGCGCGACTAAGTTCTACGAGCTTAAATGGAGCATCGATTTTTTTTCGAAGTCTTGTTTAGCGAAAATTTATCATCAGACTATCCGGACAATTTTTTTTTTTTTTTTTTCCTTTTTTTTTAAGTTCGTATCATTTTTTGTGAAATTTTCGTTCGATTATTCGAAACTTGTTGCATAATACTTGAGAAAAATAATTCGAATAAAAATAATTTTGACTTTTTTTTTTTTTTTTTTTTTTTTTCATTTTTTTTAAGTTTGTATCATTTTTTGCGCATTTTTCGTTCGATTATTCGAAACTTGTTGCATAATATTTGAGAAAAATAATTCGGATAAAAATAATTTGGACTTTTTTCTAAAGTTTGTATCATTTTTTGTGCTTTTTTCGTTCGATTATTCGAAACTTGTTGCATAATATTTGAGAAAAATAATTCGAATAAAAATAGTTTTGACTTTTTTTTCATTTTTTTTAAAGTTTGTATCATTTTTTGAGCTTTTTTCGTTCGATTATTCGAAATTTGTTGCATAATATTTGAGAAAAATAATTCGGATGAAAATATTTTTGACTTTTTTTTTTTCGTTCATTTTTTGTCAAATTTTCTTTTTTATTTTTGAATAATTTGTGGTATTTTTGGTGGAATTCTCGTTCGATTATTCGAAACGTGTTGCATAAAATTTGAGAAAAATAATTCGGAGGAGAGAAATAAGCGACGATAGACGCCAAGGGCGCGTCTGTGTTTTTGGCAAACAATACCCCTTTCGACTATTCACGTTTCTCGTTATAACGTATTATGTTTTTTTTTTTTTTTTTTGGTATATTATTAAAGATGTCGTTGCGACGTTTGTCGGCGATTTAAATCGTCAATACGGAGAATACGGTAAAATATTCTTTCGATATCCTATTCGAGAGGGAAAAATCTCTTGACTCGGCTTCCATATGAAATATGCGGGAATACTTCCTGTTCGGTGGGTGAAGCTCACTGCTTCGATTTACCGTCACTCGAGAATTTTTTTTTTTTTTTTTCTTTTTTTTTTTTTTTTTTTTTTCGTTCGTTTTTTTCAACGAATCCAAGTTTTTCCAAGAGTGAGATTACAGAAGTAGTTGAGTGGTGAGGGACTTCTCGTTTCATGTGGAGAGAGGAAGGAGGAAGAATAAACGACGCTGAGAAACGGAGAGAAACGACTTCTTTTTCTTGGTCTTGGAAACTCTCTCGTGACTCAACTGCGGCGCAACGACACTCGACTTCTCTCGACTGCTCTTCTTTCGAATGTTTCCCCTCCGGTCGTCTTTAACATCGGCGTTTCGTCATTCAACGTCGACGTGAACCCCGGGGAACGCGACGACGAAGAGAAGTCGAAGTTGACGAAGAAGAGTAGAAAACGTGAGAGAAATATCGATGTTCCGTAAAAGATGAAAAAATTTAATTGTACCAAAGATTTATTAAATAAAAGGCTATTTAAAAAAAAAAAATCAGAATTTTTTTTTCCAAATACAATTTTTCGATGTTTTAAAAAAATTTCGAAAATATTTTCAAAAAAATTTTGAATTTTTCTTTTTTTACCAAAACAAAATAAATCGAAAAAAAAAAAAAATTAAGAAATTTTTTTTTTCATCGATTACGAAAATTCGTCTCGTTTCTCAAATTTTATACGAAATAAAATCCTCGCCACCGTATGGAGAAGAGATTAGAATAAAATTAACACAAAGGTGAGAAAATAAAGAGCTCCGAACTACGAATGACTACCCGACACGAGACCAAAGTGTGAAAGATTTCTTTCTTTATCTCGTTGGCTTCGATGCTCCTCTACCCTTTCTCTGTTACTCCTCCGCTCTTTCCCCCCATTAATGTCGGGTCGTCGAGTCTCGAGGTCGATCACTTCCCAGAGAGATCTTTGTATTCGCCCCCTCGCGAGTTTGCCTCGTGCTTCGCAGACCCGCATATATACATAGGGATATATATATATATATTATATATATACATATTTCGTATACATATATATGGACATCGCGTTCGGTCCCTGCGGTGTGTAACAAACCGGTGGGGACCCGCGTTGACTCTGCTGATCCGGCTGTACAAAGCCCAACGATGTAAAGGGGGTAAAAAGTCAAATGAGAAAGAAAAAGAATCGAAAGAAGGCCTTGAAGACGACAACGAACGATATTTCTCTCATAAAAAAAAAAAAAAAAAAAAAAAAAAAAAAAAAAAAAAAAAAAAAACTTCGCGATCTATGCAAACATTTCGAGAAACTTTTCTGCTTCAATCGAAACTTCTCTTAAGGTGTATATAGAGAAATTGAGTCAATCTACTGTCGCTGGTTAAATAGAAATCTTTGTATATATAGGGTATATATATGTATATAAGTATATCAATATCTAATACAGAAGTTCCGGCAGAGCTAATTTAACTCCGAGGGGAGTGGACGACGGGGGTGAAGGGTACAGAAAAGCAATTTACAGTTCTGCGATAAGGTTGGGAACGAAATATCATTTCATCGATGACACCTCTCGGACGCCAATCAGAAATGTCGCACTCATCGAGGTTTATATTCGTTTATAATATCGACTCGTATATAAATCGGATTTACGTCGAAAATGAACGTTATATCGAATCAAAGTCTCGGAATTCGTTGAGGCAATATTTTTGCTATTGATTCGATGTTACGTACTTATCATCTGCAGAGAGAGTGATGAAGAATAAATATCGATTTATTTATTGGACGATGTCTTCTCGGGGACCAGAATTCCGAACGGTAATTGGTCTCTCATCGTTTATTTTTAATTGCTTTCACATTTATTTCACTGGTAATTTCAGTGAATTTATTATACGAAGCATTACTCGCTAACGAGTTTGACATTTATTACAAAACATATAGATGCATACGGAGAGAATAACATCGGAATAATCGTTAAACTTGTGGAGCAATTAGAGTGAATTTTGGGATTTCAGCGATTTTTTTTTTTAGATTTGTAGTTATATAGGAAAAAATCGCCAAAAAGTATGAAAAAAAAATCGTCAAAATTTTACATTTTCCACGATGTAAGATATACTTTTCTATTTATTTAGCAGTCGATATACGGATATAATAATCCGAAACTTTCCAAAGAAAAAAAAAAAAAAAATCGTAAATTTTCCATTTTCCACGACGTAAAATATGCCATTCTATTTGTTTAGCAGTCGATACGCGGATATAATAATCCGAACCTTTCCAACGAAAAAAAAAAAAAAAAAATCACAATTTTACTTTTTCCACAATATAAGATATGCCTTTCTATTTGTTTAGGAGTCGATACACGGATATAATAATCCGAACATTTCCACCGAAAAAAAAAAAAAAAAATCGCAATTTTACATTTTCCGCGATGTAAGATATGCCTTTCTATTTGTTTAGCACCGATACACGGATATAATAATCCGAACCTTTCCAACGAAAAAAAAAAAAAAAAAAAAAAAAAAAAAAAAAAAAATTCCGAAAATAGTGTATAGGAATGAACCGAAGCATCAGGTTCACGGATGATATGCGAAAAGCTTTAGCCTCGCGCACGGCCAGTCGGTAACCTTGTCCTCTCGATTAAACTTGGCCGCGATGAAGGCGAATTGCGAGGGCGAGGGTACCGTGTGAGAGAACGAGGGATTGCGATAGAGAGAGAATAGGAGTGGGAAGTGGATAGAGCACCGCGTGTTGCTGGCCGTCGGAGTGTCGCAAATCGTGTAAATCCGCGTGACCGCGGGCGCCGGCTGTCCCGTTCCGTCGCCGTCGTCGTCGACATCGTCGTCGTCGTCGACAACCGACAGAGCCTGAGCCCGAATCGTCATCAAGGTCGACGAGAGACCTCGTCGTACAGCGTGCAACGAGAGGTGCCATTGTTGCTGCTGGTGTGCTACTGGGATACCGCGTTGCAGCACAACGATCAGTAGACGGCGGATGGCACGCAGTACGTTCGCGTGGATATCACGGAGTGAAATCCCTCGGGCGAAATACTGGTATTAACTTCGAATTCCTATCCTTCACGTGCTTTGCTACAGTATATACCTCCTGTATAGCAATCGCATACGCGGTACAGCAGCATCCCGGAGGAAAATGAGTACACGGCGTCGAAACTATAGATTTTACTTTGGCCTTGAAATGCGCGCGAAGATAATATTTAACGATGATATGTACTTTTTTTTAATGTTTACTACTTGGAAAAAAATGAAAAAAAAAAAAAAAATACAGAAAAAATTTTGAAAAAAAAAAAAAAATTCCGAAAATAGTGAAATTTCGAAATTTAAAAGAGTCGGAATTTTTTTTTTTTTTTTTGCGATTCATTTCCGTCTGAATTTGGGACAAAATTGCTGTTGGATTCGCATTTGGCTCGAAAAAATACATCGAAATATGTCGGAATATTTAATAGAAAACTTAATTTTTATCCGAAAAAAAAAGCAAATATTGCGAAGATTTTACGTGTTTAATTCAGGATTTTCGCCACCCTGTGTTTCAAAAAACAATTCTGAAACTTCATTAACCGCTGTATATCGCCTTTTTTCCCCCATAGAAAACGATAAGCACCGGGGATTTTATCTGATATTCTATCGAGAAGCAAAGATATCGGTGAATAAAAATAAACGCTCATAATAAAGAAAAAATATAATTAATTACTTTTTAGTATTAATAATCATAAAAAATGATTAAATTTTAATGTTAATATACAAAAAAAAATCGTTTTGTTATAAAAAATAATTATAACAATTTTTTCGCATTCGCCGTATTTTAGGACGATATCCGTCGTATTTTTCGCCGCTGATTCGAACCCATTGCTTTTTATATCGTCACCTCGATATCCCACAAGATAACTCTCATCGCAAGTGGGAAAAAAAAAAAAAAAAAAAAAAAAAAAAAAAAAAAAAAAAAACTTTGCCACTACTACCCTTCGATTATCGAGTTATCGTTATATTCGTTCGTTCGTTGCACAGTTATGCAAATAAAATATATAAGACACACGCTGCAGGTAGCGATGATCTTCATCGGCCATTGGGATTTCGAGAGTCCGACAATCCGCTCTGATTGGTACAGCGAGATTTGCATATGTCGTCGTTATAGTTACGTCGCGAGAGGTTGTAGAGAACATCGAGTGTATCGGCTATCGACCAGCAACAGCTAAACAGTTTCCTTCTCTCGCGGTCTCTATCTATACTCGGTACTCTATAACTGAACACAAACCACCGACGTGTACCAACTACAACAACGTTGGCTTTTCTTTTGGCAGAGACTTCCGCAATGCACCAGAACTGAATTACGTCATCAACTATGTGTGTCTGTAATTCGCGATAGATGGGTCGACATTGACTCGTTGTTATTAGCCGGTAATCCCAAAATTCGTGTCTATCAAAGAAATTTTCGATTTTTTTTTTTTTTTTATAAATTGTTTTTTCATCGATTTTTCGTCATCCGGAAGTACTGAAATCTTTATTTTTTGCATCAGAAACTACGTCGTCAAAAGTTCCGCGATGTTTTACCAATTTTTTTTTTTTTTTTTTTTTTTTTTTTTTTTCTATTCGATTCTTCAAGGTTTCATCGACCTCAATTTTCTTTTTACGGCGCTACAAACGCATATATATATATATATATATATCTATATATTATTATATCTTTTTTTCACGCTATAATGGAGAGCAGCAACCAGTGATAAGCGAGCAGTCGACCGAGAAGTCTCGATAAGGCATCCCTGTTGCCGGCAATGCTTCGCGACACAAATAACGATATAGATTTTGTTCGAAAACACTATTATAGTCACTGATTCGAAATCACGTTATTCCCGATAGCAATATTTACAGTTATAGAATATGAAAAATCAGATTTCAGATTCGGAATCAAAGGTCAAAACGACGACATCTTTGAAAAAAAAAAAAAATCGAAATTTGAAGTTTCGATTTTTTTTTATCGATCTTTTTTTACCGTTCGATTTCTCACGGAATATATGATATATATATATTATCCAACGAATTTTCGTAAAAAAAAAAAAAAAAAAAAAAAAAAATAGTTACAAATACACTCGGCACACGTACTTCGGAAAGTTGCAACTATCCGAACGAAAGAAAAGAAACAAAAAGTCGCCAACTCTCGAGTCGTATAACTTTCTCGATATAGCGAGTCTCGCGGACAGTACAAACGAGTTGAACGTTTTATCGACTTCCACGAGCGCGCATTCGACTCCGAAGAATTTATCTTCGTGTTTTTAAGCACCAAACGTAAATTTAGATATCTCATTATCGCGTTAACGTGAATTTTCTCTTAATGTAAAATGTAACAATTTTCACGGTCGACGGATGAAAAACGAACGGGAAAATAGTTTTTTCTTTATAAGTCCGTAGACTAGGCGCGCGTCCAACGCGGCGGCGGCGGCGGCGAAATTCGGCGATCGCACTTAATCACTCCGAGAGTCTCGGAATAAACTTTCGATTTTTTTAGGTTATAATGAGAGCCAATATTTCCGTCTGGCGATGTGTGCGATCGCTATATAAAAAATGAATGCAACGGATTATAAGCGCGGCGGGGATATAGCGGAGTTCAAACGATATTCAAATCGTTTGTGGCGCACAGTCCTTGAGACCGTTTAGCGCGATATCCGAAGCTCGACAGGATTTTCCAATCGGCAGTGGGTTTTGATGGGAGTCTTTCGCACTCATCGTATATTCGCGTATATGAACTCTTATGCAATCTGTATAGACTAACTAACTATATATATAGACACGAAGCGAAGTTTCCGTTTGATAATTTCGAATGCCATTTAACACGTGTGTTCGGCGAAATAAAAAAAAAAATCATCGAGTTTCGCGAAGCATCACCCACACACTTGGGGAGTCGAAATTTCGGGAAATAGTGTGGAGAAAAAAAAGAATTTCGAGATTCCGGGTAACGGAAACGTCCGGGCGCCACACACGGCTCGCGGGAATAATGTATAACACGTGTATACATTGCCACGAATAAACACGGTATTGGCGCTTCGAAGCTTTGAGACGCAAACGTGTATTGCTTGTTACGCGTCCGTTTAGACATCTACGCGTGTCGAGAATATCGTATCTATACGCGTCGAGAGTGATGATTTTTTTCTTTTCGAAGTATATTCCTGTTATTGTTATTTTGAATCGCAAAAATCTACGAAACCCTCGTTGAGTTAATCGGAAGCCATTTTTTTTTTTAATTTTTTCCGAACGATGTATTATTTTCGAAAAAATTTCCAACTATAACTCGTAACAACGTTAATTCTATTGTTATCTAATTGCGTCGCAATTTTTAACAGACGAAAAAAAATTAATGAATTATTAATGAAATATCGATAATTAATTAATTATCTGTATATTTTTTCTTTAATTAGTTTCCGATGATTTATAAAAATGTAATTATTTTTTATTTTTTTGTTACGCCAAAGTTTCATAATATTTTTTCATCAAAGAAACCCTTCGGATGTTTGATAAATTAGAGGTTTATCCGTCCAATCGCAGCACGAGTTTGCGACCGCATAAGAAGAATAGATCCGCGGAGTGTTGAGAAACCTTACGCGTTGGCCGCGACAATCTTCGTCGGGAGAGGCGCAAAATAGTTGGCTACATAAAATAGTATATACATATATATATATGTATATAATAGCCTTAGAAGATTCAATCGACTTTCTCGCGGCTTTGTTTCCGAACGTCGGTCACGATTGCCGTCTGTCGCTCAACATCATCAGCAGTTCCCAGAGCGCTCGGGGTGGGAGACGCGACATGCAACGTGCAACGCGTCAAAGGCTGCAACGTTGAAGTCGTCGTAATACTTTTAAATCGCAAATACCGAATGCGGCCCGTGGCATACGAACGAGAAGTTTCAACGAGGTACTTACAAATACAAAACTAAACGAGACACGAGGTATGCGTCCCTGTGGAATGCTAATCGCGTCTACAGTCGCGGGGCGAACTTCCATACGATTATCCGCGGCAATCGTCCAGCGGAAACGAACGACGGGAAACCTTAGTCGGGAATCCTCGCGCATCGCAGCGGTAATCGGCGTAACGTGTATTACACGTAATTGGAACATTAATAATTGAAATAGGGTCCCCTTTATACCCTGCGGGTAGTTCGGTTACAAATTGTAACACGAGAACGAGACTCGTTGAGTTGCGTTAAAATCCTATCGAATTATTATGAATATTACGTCGTTTACAACGTATGACTGCGTCCGCGATGTTTCGTGCTTTGAACATAACTACGGTGACCGATGCATGCATCAAAGTATGATAAGCATTGAAAAAAAACAAAATGAAGTCAAAAGAAAGAGGTTATGACATACATTCGATTATTTTTACGACACTTTGAAGTTTATAATGGTTTCGTGACATTTTGCGCGAAGTTCGATTATTCGTTAAACCGTCAAGTTTCGCGTATACAAAGGGCATTGATGCATTCATTCAAAGGGTTACATGCATCCGTAACGTCGTTCACAAAGAAATATCTACTCTTGAATTTGAGGCAACTATTGTAACCGCAACTGCCCTACGGCAATGTTCTCGTCGGAACCGTACTCTCTGTTTGAAATATCTGATAGACGAGAGATAATCGGAAAATTCGTTTCGATCTCATGATTCACGAAGCAACACGTTACCATCGCGGATTACATATGTATATACACTGCTTATCAGTACAGATCGATAAAAAAAAAGTTGACGTACGACTAATCAAAATCTAGTGTCGTTAGTCATATTAATAAATTCTCGAGCATCACGACTCGCCAGTCTTTGTCTCGTCACGAAAACGTTTTTGTTTTTTTTTTTCGCCCCGCGAAACAATCGTACGAAATTCGTAGATAAGAGTTATTGGTTTACACAAGGGAAAAAAACGTAGTCGAGGTTTAACGAATGGTAGATCGTGTTCGGAGATAGATCTGTCAAGTAGCGATTGACAGCTAACATCCGTTCCTCGCTCTCGTGAGCGCGTTCTCTCGTTCGTTAAGCAAGCACGACGCACTCTCCCGCCTGAGACCGAGCGCGCGCACGGCGACGCTTCTCGCTTGTCGGTCAATGAAGTGAGAAACAACAGGCTCTCGCTTAGCGATAAAAACGCGAGGAACAATACGACGAATGATTTCGATGTAGGGTTGTCGCATCGATGATGACAAATAATCGCGTACCGAACGGGAATTAAAGGGCGTGTGTGTCATTAACCTGTCGCGATTGTCGCCAGGCGTCCGTGCGACTCACGAACCGAACCGCGGGACTTTTTTTCTCATTCGCGCATTAAACAATCTCGTACGCGCAGTTTTGTTTCGGCACTTTGTAAAATACGATAATAATGTCGTTACGGAGTTCACTTACCTTGGTATGCAATTGGGTGGTGTTCTGTCGACTTCCCAAGTGGCAAATAGCTTCATGGGAACGGGCCGGGTGGCCGGGGCCGTCACCTTCGTACGCTCCGCCATTTTTCGGCCTTTTGGCCCACGAATAAACTTAACACGACACCCTCGCTCCGCCGTAGCTCACGGCTAACTGATTGGGCGATGGCACCAACGTAATACGCGAAGCAGCAGGCAACCGTAGCCAGGAGTAGCAGCAGCAGCACCCAGCAGGTTGCGTACCAAAGTTGCGTACTCGAGCGATATGTTTTTTTTTTCTTTCTTTTTCTCTCCAACGGGGCGCTGCAACGCGCCGAGCAACCGACAAACACACAAACGAATGCAGCGGCAACATCGGATTATTTTTGTACTGCGAAGTAAGATGCAACGTAGTTCGGCGGCTTTTTCGAACTCGATGACCAATTTCGACGAATGGTAGGGGAAAAATAAGAAAGGGTTGAGAAATAATATATACGAGAAGCTTGATGATTCATTCAATTTTCCTCGATCCATTTTATTCACAGTTGTATAATTCGCAGTACGCTCATGATCATTCCTTCTCATCGTGTTCATCAATCCCCCCCCTTATCGTGCTATACTTATTGCTAAATATTCTTCGAATATAAAGAAGCCATTTTTCACGAGTCTATCGTCAGACGCGCACCGGCTATTCGGAATTCTTCGTAATTACGAACATTATTGTTCGTCGATCGCTCCACAATCTATCGATCATTCCTTAGCATTTCAGCTCCTTCCCGTTAAATACAATACTCCAAAAGAAATATAAAAAAAAACCAATATTATTCGGAGATTGCATTCGGGATGCTGCATTTTTAAACCGATGTGACGGCAACACACGGATTATTTTCATTTATTTATTTTATTTTTATTTGTTTACTTGAAAAATAGCTTAAACGCATAGGCTTCGAAGAATGTAATTTCTTCGTGTCTATTGATTTCTATTTTTTTTTTTTTTTTTTTTCTTCATTTTCTCATGTTATCTCCCACTCTCGTTGTCTTTTCGTTACAAAAATTCGCGGGACGTTACAGACTCGGCACATATAAATTACACGAATAAAGCGGATTTTCAATTAAATCCGAATTTTTCGGAGCGATTTTTTCGATAGAAAATTAATTTTTTTTTTTTTTTTTTCGCGTCAATCGAGTCGCAGGCGCGCGTTGCCAAGCGAAACAGAATGCGAAATATTTATATTAGATGATAGGACAGCCACCACATCAGTAGCGGTTGAATCGCAGCGACGAATAGAATAAAATATAATCTCCTCTTGTTACCGGAAGCCGTGTAAGAACTATGACCTTCCGGTATAACCCGAAGTTTCAACGATCTCACGAGAAAAAACGCCAATGATATGCTAAAGTACGCGAGTATCGTATAGTAACCGAGTCGTCGAAATACCAACGAAAATGCGAGCGCAACATTGATGCCGACGTATTTGTAACCGCAGTAAGCTAAGAGATCTAAGGTTTTGAGACTTGTGTCCAAATTCGTAACGTAAAGAGTTATCGTATGTACCAAAAGCTCTATTAATCCCCAAGCGAGTGCCGAACTCGCGAGTATACCGAGCTGTTCGGGACTAAAGCGTTCTTGCGTACCGAGCGACAGACCCGCCATCACGACGTACGTGAGAAACGCCATCGTCGGTATATACATATCCGGTGCATTTCGCTCGTATCGCGGCTGCAAGGGGCCGTCTTGTTCGTATTTTACGGACCAATCCTGTTGAAAAAAAAAAAGAAAATTTCATTAATTTAAAAAAAAAAAAAAATTTCGTTATAAATACGATGAAAAAAAAAAAAAAAAAAAAAAAAAAAATTGTTTTATCCTTTTTTTTTATCCTGTGGAACTCACTTTGTGAGTGAATGGAAAAAAAAGCATCGCTAATTTTACGAAAACGTAATCCGTGTCGACGGCAAAGTAGTATTTCATTGCGGTGACCGGTACATATTTTTCGAGTTGTTGTTTTCCGGATCCCACCAACGCGTTGCCATACTGCATCGCCATATTGGTGACCATTGGTTCCGCTAGCAGAGTCGTCGCAAATTGAGGACTCGGCACATATCCTTCGGGTCGACTCTGATCGCCGGGTGTATAAGGAGATATCGGGGACTGAGGATTAAAGCCGTAGGGAGCCGGCGACTGCTCCGTCTGGACGTTGAATCCGTATTCCGGTTGCATACCATTGTTCATAGGCACCTAAAAATTGGATAATCAGTTAAAATAACTGTGAAAAATGGAAATTTATGATTTATCTATTAAAAAGCTGTATACCTGTTGGTTATACATATACGGAGTCTGCGTCATCGGTGACGTAGGCGCGGAAAGACCTGTAGAAGGATCTAATATCCTTTTTGGTTTCCCTGTAATTAAAAGGGGACGTAAATCTACGAATACGAAACAGTAGATAAAATGCTTGAAAGAAAAATAAAGCAATTATCTCTTATCGGTGTACTTTGTTTCTCATATGGCGATCGAAAAACCTAACCTCTTCGGGCGAATGGGAGTCTATTTATTTTTCGTTATAAACATCGTATCAATAAAGATTTTGATGCGTCAACGATTAACGAACATTCGTGTAAGCGATATATTTAAATGCATGACAACGTGGGAAGTAGAGCGGCACGTAAAAGAAAAAAAGAAATGATTCATCGAAAGTGAAATTCTCGCACTCACCTCTTCGCGCTCCCGAATGATTGTAATTCATCTTTGTGTTATTATGTATTCACTCGACGATTGTCAAACGAATCTCGAAGAATTCGTTAATCTCGCACGATTGATAAACTTTACGATGAATTCGGTGTAATTTTAGTTATTATGTTATGTCGTAGAAGAGAAAACAACTCGACCCACACACGTCGCCATGTCCCGTCATTCATTGCGGAAGCTCGCTACTCCGTCTCGTCGTCGTCGTCGTCGTCATCCCGTTCGACGACGTATGATTTTGACAGATGTTCGAAATACAATCGCGACTCAACGAGGCCACGATTGTCATAAAAATAACGAACAATTCGTTTAGTTAATTTCACGAGTCAATTTACACGCCAAATTAGCAAAGAAACGAATAGATTGCTTTTTCGCGCTCTTTTATTTTTAAACCAGTCGCTTCTCTTATAAGTTATATATATGTATGTGGGGCAGATCCGATTTCACGGATTCGTGAAAGATTGAATGTACGATTAATCTGTCGATTTCGAAACCAGTTGATACTGTTGAAACGTCTGCGTGACGAGCTTCGTATCGTGTAGAAAGTGTGACGTGATAAAAAACGATAAAAAATATTCCTGAGGGGGCACCCGGGTTTGAACCGGGGACCTCTCGATCTGCAGTCGAATGCTCTACCACTGAGCTATACCCCCAGTTATTACCGTCTAACTGTGTCTCACACAAGAATCCTCGATTATATCGAGATTCCGAAATAAAAGGATTAAGCGATGAGATAAAATTTGTACGAATAATTAGTTCACTGTTATTGCGAGCTTTTTGAACGCATTGAAAAAATAAAGTTGTAACAGGTGTCTGTATTGTAACTGAGAAGAGTTCGTACATCGGCGAGAATTACTTAAATGAGAAGCATAATTCACAACGATCTAATCTTTTAATCGTCTTATCGTTTAAACACTCCAGCGGAGCAGAGATTGTGTGCTCGGCAAGCGTGTCTGCATTAGATGAATTAATTAGAAGGCCATAATGCGTCCATGGGATTGTTGATGTATACGAAGTTTTCGCGCACGACCGGTATACCGTGAAATATCCAATGTACTATAGCGACAAGGCGAGACCCAAGCAAGTCGCACGGAGGGTGGTGGTATCCAATAGCAACCCTTACGTTAACTGACCGCGCTAACGGTGAACCAGTGCGCGTCTCACCACTGCAAGGAGCGTTTCACACGCCCCGCGGAACTCGTCAGCCTCGTGGCCGGCACCACAAAAAACGAAAACTATTTTTAATACTGAATAACAAAAAAAAAAACTAACAGCGCAAATAAACTTTTTTTCGTAAAAAATTCCGAAAAATCACTTTTTTTTATTGCATAATTTAGCAAAAATGTCGCAACTCCGGTTTAACGAAAATAAAGTTTACAAAGATTCTTGATTGATGATTATTAAAATTAGCTTCGTAATGTTAGACTATTTATGAATCGTCGTACAATCGGTGAAAATTTGTTCGTCTGGTTGATCGGTAAGTAACTATAAAATAATAATATTTTATTCTATATTAATTGTCGCATTAAAAAAAAAAAAAAAAAAAAAAAAAAAAAAAAAAAACGAGAAATCTCGTGAGAGCGAACGAACGGCACGTATGGAAGAATTATTATATGTCGCTAGTAGGGATCTATGTTCTCGTAAGCCTCGGCGTATTAATGAAATAACGATTTTCAGTCACCGCTCACGACGGTGTTATACGCGCCCGGTGGGCAACAACACGTGCACGTGGGTTCGTCGGACGCTTTCTAGCGTATATCTATGCGGCACTATACACAGAGAGTTTAAGTCTGTTACCTCCGGTGCATAGGTTTGCCATACTAACCTATGCAGCCGGAGAATTATGTATGCAATTGCGGCACATATGGAACGCACATATAGTACCGCTCGACGTTTGTAACACAGTCTTTCCGCTCAACGTTCGTGTAATTCCAGTATAAATATTCTTCTTCGTTGTTTTTTTATTGTTTTCTTTTTTCATCGCGACATAGAGTACACGTAGTATAGAAACCGTGTAAAAGTGTAAAAGTTCGGAAACCTCCGAAACCCGGAGACTTTAATGCCTCGTCGTACCGCATTATAAGAAAAAGGGGGAGAGAGGGGTTTCTTTAAAAAACCGGAAGTTGGAAAGAACTGGCGAAACAATCTTATCGCATTTACGTACTAACATCGAATATTACATGGCATGTGCATTTTTTTTTTTTTTTTTTTTTTCCTGACGAATGAAGAAAAGAGCGGTGGAGAGACTGAGAATTTACTGTGAGTTCAGACAATGCCGGCTTACCAACTCGTTATCATAAGGAAAATCGATGTTCTCCAGTAGTTAGCACTCGGGTAGTCTCTCCTTCGTCGGCATATTCGTAGCACTCCAGTTGCCTTTTTTTTTTTTTTTTTCTTTTTTGCTTTCATCGACGTCGTGCCGAGGTTCACTGAGACGGGGCGTAAAGTATATAGCCGGTCTATCGGTATATTATAGTTAAGAAGAAAACGCAAAAGAAACGCGGGGAGTGCGTTGGAATAATATTAAACTCATTGCAGGTTATGATGTCAATAAAATAAAATAAAAATCAGTTGTTACCAAAGAATAAAATTAAGTTTATTTATAAAAAAAAAAAAAAAAAAAAAAAAAAAAACGAGTAGTATATCGATATATCATAGTCAATTAATAAAAAATTCAATTAAATCGACATGCGTACGTTTTTTGCGATTGATTCGAATCGATTTATTATAATAATAAATAAAATTAAGTTAATTTAAAAATTAAAAAAAAACGAATCGAATATCGATCTATTATAGTCAATTAAAAGAATTTTTAATTAAATCGACAAGTATACATTTTTCGCGATTGATTCGAATCGATTTTTTTTTTTTTTCTGGGTACCGACTGGCTATGCAGGTCAGGGCTTATAATCATCGAGAGAATGAGAAGTAGGCGCAAATCCGGGGCCTGAAAACGAGGCTCAGGATAGCGTGACACCTGATGGGCAGGAGCTTTAAGAACGCGGACAGTCGTGTTTGAGAATCATGTGTAGAGTACGGCAGTAACTATAGTTAAGATATATCTACGTATATACGGCATCGGCATAGCTATGGAAAGAGGAATAGAAGTTTCGAATGGGTGTAGCATAGCGATGAGCTGATGAACGATCGTCAGATGAAACGTGACACCCAACGTGGCGCCGCGAGAAAATCGGTGCTGAATTTCGCGCACATCGACGCTCGTAAAATCATTCGAATTGCCTCGCATTATTTCCAACGACTGTGTGTACTAAAGTCTCCGTTAAAACTTAACGTTGAAACTTTGCCAAAACATCGCGTATATTGAAAAAAAAAAAAAAAAAAAAAAAAAAAAAATCGAACAATTAACTTCAAAATCCCCAATCGAAATTTTTCACAAACATCGAAATAAAGTTAACAAAACTCTCTTCCGACTGTTTTCGTTCGAAGTTTTCGGAATGTGTATAATGCACGTGTTAAATTCTCATAACCAAAACCCCTCGCGACTATGTGCTATTTGCCCGGAGTAACGATCGATCGGATCGATGGATAAAAACTGTTTGCGATGTATCTCGACACCCGTCTATGAGTCATGCTATGTATACATGTAGCAAACAAAATCGTTCGTAATTCATACGATGTATGGGATACCAAATACCGTTATTTGCCGTAAGAGTGTTTAAAGTAAACAGAAGTTCCGGTTTTATGCATTTGGCGACAAAATAACGGGTTTTCGGAGTCCGAGAAAATAGGTGAAATTTTTGTCATCAAAGTTGAGAAACTACTCGAATTCGTCACGTGGACGACCTTGCCGTGCGATCGGCTATTAAGTTCTTCTTCGTCGAGGCCGATTGTTGTGACTCTCTGTTTCTATGGCAGCTGTATCACCCGAGTGGCCTGGTCAACCCACTCTCCACGTGGTCAGTAACTGAGCTCTAGTTTCGGGCGCGTCGACCACCCCCTCCCCCTCCCCCCTCCCCTTTCTTCCGCGATCCTTTCCCCGCACGAAGATTTCACGTTTATTCTGGTAACTTAGATCGCTCCAGATTCCTCGCGTCCGAGGGTTGGACGCGGCGAATCGGGTCATAGAATTTCCGAGGTATACCTCCGCTTATCGGCAATGTAAAGAAAAAAAGCGCTGCTATATCAAAGTCGAATCTTTCACGAGGTTCTCTCTCTCTCTCTGTTTCTCTTCGAAACCTCAGTAGAGAAGTCGTTGAGACGCCGCGATGTCGTCCTCAGTGAGAGAACCGACTGCGGAAAGTTCGTTGACGATCAGCATGCAGTCGGACTAACTACCCGACAATATCGTTGGGCGGGTTGACGAGGGTATGGATACGAAGACACCGCCGATACCGTTGAAACATCAGGAAAGAAAGGAACAACAACGAAAACAAGATAGAAGCCCCGAACCCGTTAGTCTGCCACCGTTAACACCCGTTCCCAACAGTAATCGTAATCAACAGCAATCATCCAAATCGAAGAATCCGAACACCAGCATACCGTGGACCCGAGGTCCTCCGTACGTTTCGAGAAATTCGGATCATCAGAGACGCCGACCGTACAGGTATGAGAATTTTATTTATTCAATTTTTTTTTTGTTTTTTCCGTATTTTTATCGGAGATTATGATGAGTTTTTCGAAAATGGCGAATTTTTAAAATTTTTCATTTTCCATTTTTTTTTTTTTTTTTTTCATGGCGAATTTTAAACATTTTTCATTTTACGCTAAACATTCGCACATCATTTCTCAGTTGCTACGGTGAATGGACGTAAGGGACGACATCCAAATTAATTCAGAATTACATGCGCTTAAATTTTTTATCAAAATTATCTTCAATGAGAGCTTATAAATAAATTTTTATCTCCGTGTCATTTTTTTTTAAATATTATTATCGATCATATAAAAAAAATTCATTCTAATTTCGTTTTTTCGAAAAAAAAAAAAGTTTAATGACATTAGCTTTTCCGTCACTGAATTTTTTTACAGATGTAACTAAAACTCAAATAATTATTAAAAAAAAATGTGTTTCCGACAGAAAGATTTCGACATCGAGAGATGATTTTCATTTTTGCCTGAAAAAATATCGCGGATATCATTTTTTTTTTTAATTTTTTTTACATTACTATAATATTTGATGAATTAAACAAAACGTTTTTTTTTTACGTTGAAGAAAAGATCGCGAAATTTTTTTTAACTGTCGAATAATCCTTGCAGAGTCCTTCATATAGGTGCGACACCGTTAATGCACGCGTGTCAGCAAGCGGACAGATCTCGCGTACTTCGATTGCTCAAAGAACAAGAAGAAACGGTGGGATACAGAGATCGTACGCTGAGAAGTGCCCTTCATTACTGTATGGACGCGGGAACGGGTGGTGCGGTGGCCTCGGCAGCGCCGGAGCTCGTTAACGCTCCGGACGCCGAGGGACACACACCCCTTCACCTCGCCGTCATTGCAGGTGACACGCAATTGGTTGCCGTACTCTTGGCTAACGGTGCCGACGTCAATGCCAAGGACTTGGAGGGACACAGCGTTCTCCATTGGGCAACCGGTGAGTCATCATTTCGAATCACTTCAATCGCTTATTTCATCATCAATCCCTTCCAATATATCCGCAAAACAAACGCAAAGTTATTTTCCCCGAGTTATTTCGTCAAAAGTCCCCAAAGCAATTACTTAGTGTCCTTCCTATCGCTCGACAGTCAAAGTTCGAAATTTACGACGAAACGGAACGTAACCTCACATTTGCCAAATCGTGAATAATGAATATTCCGTTGATACGAATAACGTTCATCGATTACCGAGTTTTCGGTCGCAATTCCGAAGACCTTTGAGAGTTATGTTTGACCCCTATAACGGGGGAGTTACCACCCGCATATTCTGGCTGACCAAACGCGACCGTAACTACTTGAACGCTCTACTGGCGCATCGTCCCGATCCTCAATGCTTTTTATAGTGACCCACTAGCAATTTTTTTTCTGCCGCTTTTTTTAATAGGCGTTTTTTTTTCACCCGTTTTTTATTTTTTATATCACGAAGTGAAAAAAAAAAAAAAAAATTCTAAAGGGCACATTGTGAGTTTTTCGATCGTAAAAGTGTTATGCAAAGTTAAGTTGGGAAGAATGAAATATAATAAAATGATATCGTTTCTCATGATCTCTGAGGATTAAGTGGGCCGCGTGGTCAGTTAAGGTCAGTGGGTCAGTACTTATTACGCGTGTATAACGACTAGAGAAACGGTCGGGTTGTGCCGCAGGATCACGCGAGACTTCCTTCGAGTCCGGCGTTCGGAGTTATACACGATCGCCGCGGCCGCCTACACTTTCCTGTAGATCATTCCGTTCAGATCTCTCGTAACCCCGTCGGAGAGACGCTCAACTTATTCAAATGAAGTCCACCGCCGAGTTCGCCGAGGAGTTATGATACCCGCACGAGTTTTCCTCGACGGTCGTTCTTCGATTACTTATCACTCTTCCCGCTCCACATAGTTGCGCATTAATTTTATACCGTCGCACTTCGTAATCGTCTCGCGTATCAAATAAAACTCTTAAAATTTCTCGATAATCTCATACATGGTGTGATTTCATTATGGAAGCAATAAAATACTTCGAGAATTACGAATAATCGCCGAGTTGCCGAATAACTTTTGTATATCAAAAAAGAAAAAAAAATTTTTTTTTTTTTTTTTTTTATCGAAATCAAAATATATTATAAAAAAATCAAAAAAATTATAAAAAAAAAAAAAATTTTTGATATGACGGAAATTTTGCTTTTTCTACGATAAAAACGTATTGAAGGGTCTATAATTAGTTATTTAAGTATTCATTATAATTTTTTTCCGTTTTAATATCATTGCGTATATTTACTAAAAACAAATCAATAATTAATCTTAAACTTCAATTAATCGGAGTTTTTTTCTAACGTTCATAGTCTGCGGTGAGGCGGAATGCGTTCGGTTAGTTTTGGCCGCCGGTGCGCGCCCCTCGACGCCCGATCTTCGCGGTGGTTCTCCACTGCACTACGCCGCCCAATGTTGCGGCGCAGCGGTGACCGCCGAACTATCGGTACCCAAGAAAATTGGTCTCAAAGTTTTGCAAACACTTCTCGAGTTCGGTGCCGACGTTAATGCCAAAGATGAAGACGGTAGACAACCGATACTTTGGGCTGCGAGCGCTGGAAGTGTGGAAGCGGTTCTCGCCTTAGCGAGGTATTGCAATCGTTTTTCTCGTAATTATCGATTTCCTTCGAATTTGTCGGCTATTCGATTTTCTTCTAACGATCTTTTTTTTTTTTTTTTTTTTTTTTTTTTTCGTTAAAAAATATAGAGCCGGTGGTTCAGCAGCAGCGGGTGCAACGGATAAAGACGGCTTGACGGCGTTGCATTGCGCCGCTTCCAGAGGCCACGCGAGATGCGTCGAAGCATTGGTCAATCTTTGCGGTTCGCATCCCGATCACGTCGACGACAATGGTTGTTCGGCATTGCATTACGCCGCAACCCTCGGACACGCGGACGCTACGGCGCTCTTATTAAGATTGGGCGCCGATCCCAATCGACAGGATCGCAAAGGAAGAACGTGCGTTACTCCGTTTCTATTAAAATATCGACGATGCTGCAACCTCTCCAATGGGGTTGAGCCATCGATATTAACCCCCCGCAGTTCTCTCGAAAAACAATAATTTTTCGCTCCAATTTATCGAAATTCCGTTAAAAAAAAAAAAGAAAAACTTATAAAAAAAAATTGCAACTTTCCGAAACGATCGCTTGAAAAAAAAAAAAATGTTATCGATCTTATCGCAAAAAAAAAAAATTGATCACTAAAATGTAATTTAACAAAAAAAGTCAATGCTAACGAAAATATACAATAAAAATATTAACCCCCTGCAATTCTCTCAGAAGACAATTTTTCGCTCAAATTTATCAAAATTCCGTAAAAAAAAAAATGCATAATAAAAAATTGCAATCTTTCGAAACAATCGCTAAAAAAAAAAAATTGTTATCAATCTTATCGCAAAAAAAAAAATTTCATAATCGAAATGTAATTTATCGGAAAAAAGTCAACGAGAATAAAAAATAACGATATTAAAATCGTATTTTTACTCTAAATAGATGAATTTTTCTCAATTATCGTTGCAAACGCTTAAAGGGGTTAATTAATGAATGAATTACGTAAATATCCCTTCTTGTGACTTTCATACATTTTTTTAACGATAGACCCGCTCTCTGCGCGGCAGCGAAGGGACAGCTGGAGACCCTGAAAATTCTCGCGCAACACGGTGGTTCTTTGCACGCGAGAACAGTCCGTGGAACGGGTGTCGCCCACGAAGCAGTGTTATCCGGACGAATAGAACTGATCGAATGGCTCGCAAAAAAGCGTCCGAGTACTCTGGACGTTGCGACTCACGACGGCAAGACACCGCTTCACGTAGCCGCACTTCACGGTTATCTCGACGTTTGCAAAGTTTTGCTGGACAACGGCGCGAGAATAAACGCCGTATTGCGAACGAGTAAAAGTGGTCCGATGACCGCTCTCGACGCGGCTCTCTATCGCGGGCATCGTGACTGCGCGAAACTCGTGCAAATGCACGGCGGTACGACGGCTCAACATCTTCGAACTCACAAGACGGCGCCGAACAGAGGTTTTCATGAATTGATGATAATCGATGAATAATACAAAATTTGAAAAATATCTCTTTGATGAAATAAAAATTTTTAAATCGAAAAAAAAAAAAAAAAAAAAAAAAAAAAAAAAAAAAAAAATTTGGAATTATTTACGAGTTGCATATATGTTGTTTCACTGTCGCAGTTTTCGCCGCAAAATTACGCGTGAAGAGAGGAGATTCGAGTACAGAGAGTGAGAGTAGCGGAGATCAAAGGCGGCGACGAGGTCACAGGGAGTCGGATCTCTACTTCGAGGAGCGATGGATCGAGAAGAGAACGAGAAGACGAGGGATCGGCAGCAGTCCGCGAAGATTCAAGGATCGTCGAGGCAGTCGTAGCTTCAGCGAGGAAGAGATACGTTTGGGAAAATCATCGAGACGTCGAGATCGCGAAAGGAGAGCGAGAAGCGAGTCTGCGAGATACGAGGAGTGCTCGGGACTCGGGAGATCGGAGAGAAAGATCGGTGCGAAGAGAACGGGTGACAATAGACGACACGAATACGGAGAATCATCGAGCGAAACGAACGGCGAAACGGATGACGAGGAAAATCGTAAATCATCGATATCGAGAGACGATAGAAACGATCGCAGTAGCAAATTGAGCGATGAAAAGAGAAGCGGAAGTAACGAAAACATCGAGGATCCCGAGGGTACCGAAGAAGACGAGAGAAGCTTAAGCGACGATAGTCTTGAAGTCGTTGTGGTGAAGAAATCGTTGGAAAAAACATCGGAAAAGGTACAGATATCGGGTAGAAAGTCGAGAACACCGAGAGAAACATCGAGAGAAACGAGAGTAACGGAAACGAGACGCTCGAGAAAGAAATCAAAGGTCCCGAGATCATCTTCCAAAACTGAAGACACCGAAGAGAAAGAAACGGAGAGAAGCAAAGCGAAGAGAAAGTCTCGGAAATTAGGAAGCGAAACATCGAAGATGAAATCAGAGGAACATAATAATGTTGCGAAAGAAACAAACAAAGCGAATCAGAAGAAAAGTGATAAGGATAATAGATTCAGAAAAGATGTGACCGACAGTACGAGTCAAGAAACAGTGGAAAGAGTCACAGTTACCGCTATTGTTCACAAAGATCAACCGCCCGATACGCCGAAAGGTTCGACGGAATTTCGCAAAAGTTCCATCGCCACTGGAGGTTCGAAAAGCGGAAGCAAAGATTCTTCGGATGGAAGAGACGTCGTTGAAAATCGCGCAATGGTCGTGAAGAACGAAATGGATGAGATGCTGGAAAAAGCGGACGAACTGCAGAATGCACTGCTAACGAAAGCCGCGGATTTGAAGAAAGACGTTGAAGATATAAGAAGACAAATGACCAGCGGATCATCTCAGGAAGGCGAAGTTCGTCAGCGAATTTCGGGAGTTCCGGAAGTATCGGAGACGTCGAAAGGGGATAATGTTAATGCGGACGAAGCTTCCGAAGGTTCCGACGAACCGGTGACCGTGAAAGGGGGGAAAACCGGTGAAACCGAATCCGAAACTACGAGCGAAGATTCCCAACAGGAATTTTCAAGATTGCGGAGTCAACGAGAGAAAGACGAGAGTCCGGAACACTCTTCGGAGAAAAATGCTACCGAAGAAGATGCGAGCGAAGAGAATAAAGTTATAAGAAAGCGATCCGTGAGCTCAGAGGGTAAAGAAGATAATGAGACGATTAGTAAAGAAGAATATTCTTCTTCGGCGGATGAAATGAGTAAAAAAGACACCGAAACTTCCGGTTCTGACAATCTTCGCAGCCGTCCGAGTACCGCGAAACGCAGAACTTCACAACCGAGTCGCGAATCTGTATCTTCGGCTGCGGAAATCAATGAAACTGCAGAGAGATCCGGAGAGCCGAGTGAAGTCAGCGCGGAGGAAAAAAAGAGTGAAATATCCGTTGAAAAGATCAGCGGAGGAGAAACCGAAGAGGAAACATCGCGAGTATCTCAGGGCTCTCGAGAGAAGGCTTTCGAAAAGCTTCCGGATGACGAAGAGACTATCGAAGCGGCGAAAGAAAAATCTTCGATGTCTGGAAAAGTGGATAAAGAATCGGTGGAAGAGACGAAAACGTCGACAAACGATGTTGAACCTGAAAATTCGGAAACACAACAAACAGCGGAAACTGAAGTACCGAAACAGGAAGACGAATCCGGTTTGTCGAGTTCCGGTAAATTGCGTTTCGCGGATCGAAGTTCATCGGGTTCAGCGAAATCTTCGAGAGTCGAGAGCCGCTCGAGACCATCGACCGGAAGAAACGGACGTGTCGATAGCGGCAGATCGACTTCGAAATCTCCGTCGAAGAGAAGTCTCTTCGAGAGTTCGGAAGAACGTTCACCGGATCGCAGCGCAATCGTTGCGGTTATCGAGAGTCCCGAGTGGGACGAGGATGACGACGACGAGGAGATTGAGAAGGAAATTCGCGATGCCGTTGGCGAAGAAGGGGAAGAAGGAGAAACGGAACCGGAAGACGATGATGGTCTCGGAGTTTTAAGGGTGTTACCGAGTACCAGCGAAGAAGAGACTCCTAGAATAACCAACAAACTGTTGAGAGCACCGAAAAATGATTCGTTGCCAAAGGTAAATTCAATGAAATAGTATAACTTATCGATATTGTTTTTTAATTTATTTATTAAAAAAAAAAAAATTATTTCAACTATTTTTTTTTTATTTTAAAAAATAATTTAATAAATATCATTATTTTATAATTCAAAATATTATTATTAAAATTATACATTTTTTTTTTTTTTTTTTTTTTCGAAAAAAAAAATTTTCTCCATTTTTTTTTTTTTTTTTTTTTTCCGCGATGTAACAAAATTGAATAATTTCAGATGGACAGAAATTTGAGAGCAAAGCCCGAAAGTGCCGGAAGTCCTCAGGCACTTCGAGGTCTGAGAGTCGGACGTGCCAAGCAGCGACGAGATAGTGGCGGTAGGGACAGCGGCATCGAGCCGAGTCCCCGAGTATCAAAAATTCCGAAAAGAACAGTAAAATGTTGTCCCAATACGGAAAAGCAACAAGCGCTGAACATGGAAACTGTGACTCGCGACGTGCAGATAAGTTTGCGACGTTATCATCTCGAGAGAAAGATATTCTTTCAACTTATGGAACTGAAGAGACTGCAGATACGACACGGCAGAGCTAACGAACACGTTCTCGTGAAACGCCAAGTAAATTTCTATTAACGACGATTAAGTATTAAATTGTATCGATTATTCTTAATTTCGATCATTTTTTCAGGTGGAAACTTTTCACAAAGCCGGTATGACCGGTCCTACGCTTGGCGTTGCTAAATACGATCAACCGCTGACCTTTAGGTTTGTATGAAAAAAATAGTGAAATAACAATTTTAAAAATACGATAAAAAAAATTATTAAAATTTTTTTTTTTTTTAATTATTCTTTTCGGTAAAACTTTTTTTTTGTCTTTTATTTTATTATTTTTTTTTTTTTTCAATTCAATTGTTTTTTTTTTTTTTTTTAGGCATTTCGAAGCTTTTCTGTACGAACAACTGCGCCGTCTTCAACGTCGTCCAGCGACGCCTGATTTTTGTACCGAAGCGAAGCAATGCACGCAAAAAACGCATCGTTGTCATCATGCAACGAGTGCATATACCTCTGTACCGGTCTACACTTATCGTAAGTGCATCGATATAGATGCGAAAATAGTTGATCCGAAGATCGGATCCTCGAAGAGGTTTCTGCCCGATAGCCGTAGCAGTAGTTTAGTAAAACAGTAAAATCACTAAAATCACTAATTTATCGCTGTATTGTATTATTAATTATTGTACCGTAAAAAAAAAAAAAAAAAAAAAAAAAAGTATGGGTAGTCGTAGTCGACGGGCACCGACCTCCGGGTGTTTAATTTTCAGGCATTCGCGTTAGTGCCCTTAGGGAACCGATCTGCGTAGTTTGATCGTAGATTATAATTGCAGTGGGTGGAGGAGGCCAAGAGCGAGAAGAGGGTCTTCTTCCGAGGATTGAGAGTCGCGGAAGAGGTCAAATGACGGTACTAATTTATTTGAAAAAAAAAAAAAAAAAAAAAAAAAAAAAAAAAAAAAATTCATCGAAAAAAAAAAAAAATATTCAATAAATAATATTCATAAAAATAGTTGTAAATATATATATACAAAAGTAGAACTTCCCATTGGCGAGAAAATCGAGAAAACGAGCGTTAAATTTTCATCAGTACTCATGCCGCCAGATACCGGGAGGTTCTACCAAAATATAGATATCAGGAAAACGCAGGAGCCGATCTCATCGTCATCGCTTAGTATTTTTTTTTATTGCATGTGCTTTCGCTCCGCATACAAAATCATAACCGCTTGCGTTTGTAGGAAAACATTTAGAAAAATATCAGTTAAAGTCGAAAAAACTGATTAACGAAGTTATTCGATTGAAAAAAATGAATTATTGTTATTATTCCACAACAGGTTGAGTTAACGAGAGGCGTTGAAAAACAAGTGATCGCGCTGCCCACCGAGAAGCTAAATCGTACGAAACGATATTTCGTAACTTTCACAGTGAGAGGCGACGCGCAGGATAACGAAGCATCGTCCGGAGGGATGAAAACGACGCGCAATAACGCACAGCGAAACACGAAGAGCGTGTGAAATTCCAACGGACGCACAAAGCGCTTTGGCGCACAAAAATTGTATCTCCGATGAAAGGAATAAAACAAAACACTGCCGGAATAATTGTACTGTCCCGGGAAGTATTCGTTGTCGTCGATGTTTTTAATCGTTGGAAAATCGAAAAAAAAAAAAAAAAAAAATTGCGAAAAAAAATTGTTGCGAAATAAAATTTAACTGCCTTATAAAAAAAAAGACGAAAAGTAAAGAAAAAGAAGGAAAGTACCAAATAATGATCGCGGAAAGTGTGTTTTAGACTGGAAGATAAAACATCGTTTAGTAATCGATTTGTAATTACGAAGAAATAATCGATTGTCGAAAAAGTCTTTTTTGCAAAGTGTTCAGACAAAGCTGTGTCTGGCGTCAAGGACCATATACTTGTTTAGATATTATATATATATTATAAATATGTATTTATTTGTCCGTCTCTCTCTGTTAATCTAAAAACATATATGTACCTAAATGTAAAGCTAAATAGCAATAAAAATCGTAATATCATTAATCGGATGTTCACGAAGCCTTTTCCCCGAGTAAACAAACTCGAAGCGTCTATCGAGTTGGATCGATAAATCAATAAAGTTTCGTAATTACACACCCGGTCATCGGGGGTTATTAGTCAGATATTATATTTACGTTTCATAACCTTTTTACTTCGCGATGGCGAAAGTCCTAATGTACCGGTCAATGATACATTATTCGAGCGAATAGAAAAAGCAAATATATGAAAAAAAAAAAAGAAATGTCATACCTCTCAAGCGTATAATATTACAAAGCCTATGCCTCAGGAGTCTGTCGGTACCGGCCACAAGTCTCTGTCTCACTCGTGGTTTTCTTTTCCCGACTATCGATCTCGCGTGACGTCGTTTCCCGTCGTCGAATGTTAAACTATACCGAAAGTAATGAACTATAGCAAAGCTCGAGTTCGAAGCCGGCGGGGAAGGGTGAGCTTAGTATACACGTACAAACAATCGAAGTTTACGTTACCGCTCGCGAACTCGGAAAACGTTGGGGGAACGCGAGAATCCTGTGCACCGTCGCGCTAGTGCTTCGCGAACGAGCAACGCGTCGATAATATAATGTTTGATCCATCGGGATTAACCGCGAATTGTTCTCACGAAGTCGCGAAATTGTTGAAAAATGTTACGATGCTTGAAAATAATAACAACATCGCGTCGTATTAATAAAACACGTAAATAACGAGACAAGAGTCTTTCGCATGGACAAATGGCTACAAGATAGAAAGCTGTGGCTCTTCGGCAATACTCTACCGCTTCTGCCGCGCAGGTGAGTTATCGTAGCTTTTTTTTTTCATCGACGTGTCACTATGATTATTCGAACTGTTAACGAATTACGGTTATTCGGTAAATCGCGTTTAATGGTAATGAAAATATTAAAACTTTGACGATTTAATTAATTAATTAATTGCTTGAGGTCAAACACGTGTTGATACTGCAATGGTGCGCAGGCACGCAAGTCTGTGTGTCATTTCGCAGAAACGTAAACAATAGCCGACGTTTCACGGTCACGCATGTAAGTACATATACTTTGTATGGATTCCGTAGTTGCAAATAACAATTGTTCAGTATTTCACGTATCACGATTCGCAATTTTAATGGGGGTAAAGAAGATGAGAGCGATATACGTACGATATTATCGAGCGAATAAAATATCTATGGACT
This sequence comes from Cryptus armator, assembly GCA_963971235.1. Taxonomy (NCBI): domain Eukaryota; kingdom Metazoa; phylum Arthropoda; class Insecta; order Hymenoptera; family Ichneumonidae; genus Cryptus; species Cryptus armator. Next base: position 3,964,675 of record OZ020239.1, on the reverse strand, counting down.
TTATATACGTGACCTCGGATAGAGCCGAGAGTAACGAGGGATCGATTATTCGTGACGTATTAAAATAAACGGCACGCAATATCATGTCTAAACTACACCTGACTTTGCAATTAGTGAGGGAAACCCAAAGTGCAGATGCGATCATAGTTTATCCGAATGAAAATCGACGAAATTATTCCCGTTACACGCGGAAACGTTTAATTTAACGATCGAACGACGATGTATTTTTTTTTTTTTAATTCGCAGATCTGAGTTTTCAGTTTAGTCGATATCGCAATAATTCGGTTGAAAACTTACTGTCGAATGATTTTTTTTTTTTTTTTCATTTACTATTTTTGACGTTAAATCGAACGCGATGACTGCGGTCGCGACTTCGTGGTCACGGTCTGCGAAGCACATCCCCGCTTACGATCGACAGCAACTCGACGTTATAACTTTACCGACTTGTTATAAAGCGCGTCGCATGTCGACAATATTGATTGACAGTAATCAAGGACTGTAAGCGGAAAAAATATGTATGGACAGACTTATGAGTAAATTAGTTACGGCCGGTATGCCGCCGACGAAACAAGTGTCCCGTAAAGAGAAAACGATGAATACACTTTTTGGATTTTTGTAAGTAATAAAATACGTTGAAAATAATTTTTTTTTATTTTCTTAAAATTAATTATAATTATGAATTATTCAATTTGTTAAGTTTTTATTAATGCAAACTTCTCGTTAACAATTATTACATTATTATTATTATTACATTGACTGTTGCATTGTTAACAAGAATTGCGTAATTTCATTCGTTTTCACGATATCGGATATCGGTTTCAATTTTCTTGGCAAGTTTATCGTCGACTCTACACGCGAACTTTTTTCATTTTTTCAACTAAAATTTTATGTTCAAGAATTTTTTTTTATTTTCTAAAGATTTACGCGAATTAATTGAAAATTACCTAATTTCCGAAATTTTTATTAATGTCGAAACGTTCGTTTCGAAGAATTCCCGCGATTGGAATAATCAGTTTTTACGCTCATTCACTAAACACCTTGTAAATCGATGTTATCCAACAAAACCTCGTAAATCGATTGAAAAAATCATCACAACACAAAAATACTCGAGATATGTTCACAGCGCACAAAATGAGGTTATAATCCAACCGAAGCGGCATCACTTTTTTTTTTATACAAAAAATCTACGATCTATTTATATTTTACACAACCCCCACCATTTTTTTACATAATGCGATAATCGCACATTTTTTATTTTATTATACAATTAAAACTTTTGATAAACTTTACGACGTTCGACAATCGACAAGACAGAAGCATTGAATTGAATTCGTGATGCAAATGAAAATAACTAACCGCAATGGTGAACGATTTGCGGTTTGCCAATTACTGGCAGCGAGTGCCGGTGTGGTGAGTCCCGAAAGTTTTTTCGTCGTTATGAAAAATTCTTCGTATTATTAGAAATATATACGAGAAATAATTGGATAGCGAAATTACTGTTTGTACTTCGTTTTCCCTGCGAATAACCAATGAATTTTTAACTACTGAAGAAACCTGCGTGACTAAGCAGCTCCTATCTATCTGCCCTATAAATTCTATCGTTCACGCGTTATATACGCGTCGCAGTAGCAGCAAAACACGAAGAATCACCATTTTTTTTTTTTTTTCTCATTCGCGTGTCTGTAATCCCGAACCCTCAAGAACCCCGAAGGGTGTCGGGATATCGCAACGCGCGGGCGCGTAGTACCGCGGATAGCCCCCTCGGTTGCCTGGACAATGTCCAGCGAAGCGACGATAGCCGCTGCTAGGAAAGTCGAAGCAACCGAGGGGCTTGACCTCTGGTCAATGGCGACAACAAGGACAGTACAGCCTGCAGGCTCGTCGAAGACGGTATGCTATTCGCGCAGCAATTCAACTTGCCGTGTCTCGGTAGATACAAGAAGTGGGTATTCCGATATCGTTAACCAAAAAAATCCCCGCGTTTAACGTTCGATTTCCCGAAAAAAAAAAAGAAAAAAATCTTAACGCGATGTTCTATGAAGAATTCCAAAGTCTTCGCTCGATGTATTATCGAAAATATTATCGAAAATCCCGAAAAAAAAAACCGAAGAATTCCAAACATTTCGCGCGATGTATTATCGAAAAAAATAGATCAATTTTTCTTTGCGTTACGACAGGTCTCGGGCGCCCAGCAAGGCGATGGAGAGATACGAGAGACTTGCGAGACTCGGCGAGGGTAGTTACGGAGTAGTTTTCCAGTGCAGAGATCGTCAAACCGGGCGGCTTGTTGCCGTGAAAAAATTTCAACAGACCGAAGACGATCCGCTCATACGAAAGATCGCTCTTCGCGAGATACGTCTACTGAAGGTACACGATGTTTTTATTATTTATTTATTAAATATTTCCGCAATATATTCCCCGTGAAAAATTCTTTTGACGATGCGATATAAGAAATTTTACTACATCGACTCGTATGGAAAACGCGAATTAAAAAAAAAATGCCGATTTTTTTTTTTTTTTTTTTTTTTTTTTTTCCCGATAAAATCGACACGAATTATTGTCAACCTTTTGCGAAGGTTTTCTGTACATTTTTTTTTGCTTCCGTTCCCGTTAAACTAAGTCGCATAGCACCAGCGAGCGGTCCGCTCGTCGTTGTAGTTCCGCACCGGAAGTCCGAGACCCCTTATCCGCCGACTTGATTACTGCACTATATATAACGTTCTATTGTGAAGGATAAGCCTTCGCGTTTCTTTTCCATCCTTTGCACGGAATGATACGCTCGATCTTCGCTTTAGCTTTTCGTAGTCGAGTTTTACATACACGCGGACACGTGAAAAGACCGTTAAGTCACGTGAGCGAAGTAGTGACCGTTGGTCAATACAACACGGAGGCCGGTCAATACAGTTGGCGTGTACCATCAGTGTGCCCCCGCGACTACCCGCCTTATCGAGAAGTCATCGGGGAGCCGTCCAACACTCTCGTGTATTACACGCGAAGTTTCGCGTACATAACCTTATATACCTCGATAAATGCATCGCGCGCAACAAAAGGAACGAACGGACTTTTATTTTTTTTTATTTTTTCTTCTTCATGCCTCTGACCTTTACGATCCAAGGATTTTGTTTCTCATGCATATGAATCCCGAATCGACGCTATTAATAACTGCACGTCATTCACGGCAATTACTTCGATATCACGGAACGCGAACGACTCATAGGTTTTTCTTATAGACAGAGTTATAAAAAAAAGAAACATAATTGAACGATAAAATATCCAATAGATACGTCTATGACATTTGAGTCCTGTAATACGATCGGAAATAATGCCGTTTCGCGATATATTATTAACTCTCTCATGCAATTCACAGACTTAATCGATCTTTTTTTTTTTTTTTTTTTTTTTTTTGTCGTCATTTTTACGCGCAGAATCTCAAACATCCGAATCTCGTGAATCTTCTCGAAGTATTCAGGCGAAAGAGAAAATTGCATCTCGTCTTTGAATACTGCGAACACACGCTGCTTAACGAGATGGAGAAGTATCCGAAGGGATGTCCCGAACTTACGACACGACAACTCACGTGGCAAATTCTTCAGGGGGTCGCGTATTGTCATCGACTCGGATGCGTTCATCGGGATGTTAAACCCGAAAATATTCTCATAACAGGCGAAGGCGTTGTTAAACTTTGCGATTTTGGTTTCGCGCGCATGCTGAGTCCCGGAGAAAATTATACGGAATACGTCGCCACGAGATGGTATAGAGCTCCGGAACTTTTGGTACGTATAGAAGAATAATTTCTTTTTTTTTTTTTTTTCGAAGTATTTTTGGAAATGAAAAATGTTATTTTTACTTTTTTTTTTTTTTCGAAGAATTTTTAGAAATAAAAAATGTTATTTTTACTTTTTTTTTTTTTTCGAAGAATATTTGAAAATGAAAAATGTTATTTTTACTTTTTTTCGAAGAATTTTTGGAAATGAAAAATGTTATTTTTACTTTTTTTCGAAGAATTTTTGGAAATGAAAAATGTTATTTTTCCTTTTTTTTCGAAGAGTTTTTGGAAATGACAAATGTTATTTTTACTTTTTTTATTTTTTTAGGTCGGAGATACACAGTACGGAACTCCGGTCGATGTTTGGGCGATCGGCTGTGTATTCGCCGAATTAATACGCGGCGAAGCGTTGTGGCCGGGAAAATCGGACGTTGATCAGTTGTATCTCATTAGAAGAACTCTCGGCGATCTTTTACCGAGACATATGGCTATTTTTCAACACAACGAATTCTTCGCTGGTGTTACGTTACCGACTCCGCAAACAGTAACGCCCCTGGAAAATGCTCTGCCTGAAAGACCCAATGCTCCCGTTCAAGTGAGACATCAATATATTATCGTTGATATTCTTTATCGTAACTTTACGAAAAATATATTTTATGCACTCGAAAAAAAAAAAAAAAAATTTTTTACAGATCAAACTTTACGAAAAATATCTATTATGCGCTCAAAAAAAAACATATTTTTTACAGATCGTAACTTTACGAAAAATATCTTTTATGCGCTCGGAAAAAAAAATATATATATATTTTTCACACTTCGTAACTTTACGAAAAATATATTTTCTGCGCTCGAAAAAAAAAAAAAAAAAAAAAATTTTTTTTTTACAGTTCGTAACTTTACGAAAAATATGTTTTATGCGCTCGACAAAAAAAATATATATATATATTTTTTTACAGATCGATTTTTTGAAGAAATGCTTAGACAAGGATCCCGAACTCAGATGGACTTGCGACCAGTTGCTTCAGCACGTGTACTTTGAAAATTTTAATTTCAAAGTACCGGAAACGGATGCCGACGAGTTCGAAAAATTACGAAAGTATAGGGATCGTTCGCGGGTGAGTAACGATGCAGGAAGAGCGATAAAGGGTAAAAAAAAGAAAATCATCGATGATAACGATTCGAATTTACAGAAAATTAACTGAATTTCCGACGATAAATCTCAGAGATATGTTTACACAATTTTTAAGGATTTACATTTGTAATTTTAGTTCGATTTTGACGAATGAAAGTTCATTTTTTTTCTCGATAGATATTTTACGAATTCGTCGTAACAAATTTACGATAATATTCATTGTTTACAAATTACAGTTATATATTCATAAAAAAAAAATCAGAGATACAAACAGAATTAAAGTTTTTCTCCAAAAGAAAATCTAAACGAACAAAAAACTTTGATAAATTTGTATAAAAGATTTCAACAAACAAAGCAAAGTAGCAGTCGTCAAAATTCAACGTAGTTTACGAATTTAACTTTGCGAAAAATCCATAAAATAAACCCGTTGATTTATCGCCGTGAACTGAATTATTTATCAGTTATTCAATGTTATACTTTTTTTTACACAAAGTAAACACTTTTTAGTTTTGTTTATACGAATTTGCCGTTTAAAAACGGTGCAAATAATTTATGGAACTTTAGTACCCAATAGACGCGACTTTACCGCAAAGGCTATAGCTATAAGCAAAGTTTTAATGGCGATATTCATTTTTTCTTTTTTTTTTCAGAATACGAATTATAGCCAAATGGTGTTACCGCAACTGACGAAAAACGGCGGAATGATTCAGAGTCATCACGAAAATCGTCCGAAAAGTTCGTCGCTAAGAGGTCATCCCGACTTCGATCATTTGCCGACGATACGCGGCTGCAATTAGTATCCTCCTTTACCATCGGCGAGACAAATGTAATATACTAAAGATATACTATGTATGATTGTTCCATACTGTTTCAAACAGATCGACTCATTCCCTGTATACATTACGTTTATAATTGATTTTTTTTTTTTTTTCGTTTTTTTTTTGTTGTCATTTTTTTTGTTTTCCTGAAGACGCATTAACCTTTTTCTCGAAAACAATTTAAAGGACAATGTTTTATTTGTTTACAACGATATATATATATATACTATAAATATATAGGGTGCGTAAGATTTATGAATGTGTTAATGACGATTGTATGAAAGAAATACAGAAAAAGAAACGTTGTTTACTTATTCATTTGAAAAAAAAAAAAAAAAAAAAAAAACCTTCGATTTGTAGTTTTTTCGTGAGGTTCAAAAAAATCCATACTACGTCCGGAGATTTCTACTTTTTTTTCTCCTCTTCCTTACTTCTGAAGGGATCGAGTTTTGCAAGATTTGCGAGATACGCAAAGTATTTTGGTCGCTCTTCGATGGGTACAAAAGTCTCGACGACTCTCCACCAGCCTATGTGTAACACTAAAAGTCCGCCGGCCGCTATGAAAGCGACTCTGTATCGCTTGAGGAAATTCTCCTTGGGAAACTTTCCGATTTGATTAATTTTTTCCTCTTCCATTTTGCGTGACGTTTTTATTGCGCGTTAATATTCTGAAAAAAAAAAATACGAGTAAAAACGATCAAACATAACCTGTGCGACGTTAACTCGGGCGGAGCCGGCAAATCGCGAAGTTTCGTTCGTGAGAAATAATAAGAAAAACATCGGAAAACGTGAAGATAATGTGAAACGCAATAAACTCACTCGGGAAGTTTGACTTTGAGAACTTTTTGCTGTTTGATATCTAAGAATCACATGTTATCGTTGCGATAACCGGCGAAACTCTTATATTTTCGATTTGCAGTGCACACAGGTTATATCACGACCCGAGAACGTTACTGAACGTAACAACGTAAGCGCGCGCATCGAGCGCACGTGACAAATAAAGGAGCGTATCACACGGCTGCATACGAACTTCGCAAACAGCGGAAAAAAAAAATCGTCTGCTACGATTTTGAAGTTACGAAAAAAATAATATCAAGTAGATTTTGTAGATTTTCGCGGTACACGAAACAACGCGAATGGACAATGTTGCAAATGTCTCTATATCGAAAAGAAATAATTCCTGTACACTTGGTGCATTCAGCAACTCTTCTCCTCCGAAGATGGACGTACGTTTTTAATTACTTTACTTTATTAAAAATGAAACTCTCGTCTACGTACACAAACGTTAGAACGTTGAGAAAAAAAAGATGATTACGTTTTCCGATAGTATTATGTTATCATTAACACCATTTTTTTAACGCTTTTACATAATTAATCCTTTAACGACCGGTCGAAAAACAGGTAATTTTTCGTTCGTAATTATCGAGATTAAGACGAAAAAAAAATGAAGTATTTTTATTTTTTATTGAAAATAATAGAGAACTGACAATACGATGCGAAGCAATGATTATTATTTTGTCAACGACCGTCAACGGGTTATATTGCACCACTGCTCGCGTAGGTTGATAGTTACCCCACTGTCCATTGAAAACAGATTAAAACCGTTCGTCAAATGTTCACACCGATATCAAACAACATTCATCCCTCAAATATTTCGCTTCTCTTTTATTTTTCGTCGTCCAAATCCATTCAAAAATAGACAAAGAATTTCATCGTTTCCCCGACGCCACCGGCGCGAGAAACGCAGGGTAAGCTGTATAGAATCCACACTATCGATCCGTAGCATTATATCGTATGCACTTTGCGAATCTATAGCGAAGAGACTCGCGAAATCGTGGATAGTTAACTCCACCACGTTGCCTCGACGGGACGCAAAAATTCATCAACGTCCATCACGTATTCATCGAGCCTATCGTTTCGAATCAAAGCACAGCACGTGTGCGTGAGAGAAAAATTTGGTGTTTTACACGCTTGCAGCGATATTCAACGCTATTTAGGTACCGCGAAGCACGAAATCCATGCGTAACACCATTCCGTACGATCTCCTAGACAACCCTTTAATGCATCACTAGATCCACGCCGATTAATCATCGCGTAATGGTAGTCTCGCAAATCCATTAAAACGTAAGAAACAATCCCTACATAGTTCCGCACTACCGAATCGCGAAGTTTTTCAAGATTTCGTTAATCCACGAGAATTGCTTGCGATCGTTCAAAGACCACACACACACTGCACCCATTGCTCATAGCCTATATATTGCTTCTATGCAGCTGAGTGCTTCAGTTTATAAATAAATATGTTACCGCGACTAGTTTATCATCAATTGAGATCGAGTCCCTCATTATTAGCCTCTTATTTTCATTTTCGTACCAAGTAATTTCAATTATCGCTTCGTATTTTTCGATCGCACGTGTGTCTCGTGACCTCGAGGCACACAGCACCAAAAGTGCACTCGTTACAGAGCGCCGATATGCGAGGTGTTAAAAAAAAAATAGGTCCTTGATATTCACTTAAAAATAGAACCCACTTGTGTAATTGCGTTCAGTGCTATTGCGTCGACGAGACGGTGCAGTTCCGGACTGTCGCATTGTCGTTCGAGAGGAATCATGAAGTCCGTTAAATTGTCATCGGGACACGAAATGCCGACTGTGGGCCTTGGAACGTGGCAGGTGACGTGAAATAAATAAATCGTAAATCGCGAACTTAAAAAAAAAAAAAAAGAAAAAAACAACAGTTTCGTTAACTAAATAACAAGTGTTGCATTCGCGTTGTTTACGGTGCTTCAGGCAAAACCCGAAGAGATCGAAGCCGCTGTCGGTAGTGCACTAGAAAAGGGATACCGACACATCGACACGGCGTTCAATTATAACAACGAGGATTCGATCGGCGCGATTTTGAAAAAATGGCTTAAAAACGGTGGAAAAAGGGAGGAATTGTTCGTAACGACGAAGGTAAGAATTATAACACACAATGTCCACAAATATCGTTTATTTATCGAAAAAATCACAAATTTATTGTAAAAAAACAAAAAAACGACAATACAAACATTTTTTTTCATAATTACGCGATACTGACAAACCAAATCGTAATTTCAGTTGCCTCACTACGGAAACAGACCGTCGGACGTCGAGAAGTTTATGAAACTATCGCTGGAAAAATTGGGTTTAGAATACGTCGATATGTATCTCGTGCACATGCCGTTCGCCTTTATTCAGGATAAAGATAACTTCGCACCGGCAGCGAACGAGGATGGCAGCTATATTTTGGATCTCGATAGCGATCCCGTATCCGTATGGAAGGTCTGCAATAAAAATTCACATTTTTATCGTAAAAAAAAAAAAAAAAAAAAAAAAAAAAAAAAAAAAAAAACGGGATATTAGAAAGGGTTGCAGCGACCCGAACCCCCGAGTGATTAAGTACCCATCAGCTTCTTGTTGGCTTCTTATTCGAAGGAAATGGAGCAACAGGTGCGACACGGACGCGCGCGATCGATCGGATTGAGTAATTTCAACGAAAAGCAGATAAAGGATATCTGGGAAAACGCTGAGATAAAACCGTCTAATTTGCAGGTAAAAAATCGTAATAATCCGAAAAAAATTTTTGCAACTCTTCGCTACGGGTTTTTTCGTGTTTTAGAATTTTATTTTTCATTCGCAGATCGAGTTGCATGCGTATCATCAACAGAAGAAACTTCGAGATTTTTGTCGCTCGCGTAACATCGCAGTAACGGCATACAGTCCTCTCGCGTCGCCGGGTGCAAAGGCACATTTTCAATCGAAGTATAACTACAGTCCCGATAAATTTCCCGATCTACTTGGTCATCCGATTGTCCAAAAAATCGCTGAGAATCACAAAAAAACAACGGCACAAGTATTGTTACGACAATTGGTTCAGGAAAACGTAATTGTTATTCCGAAGAGTTCGTCACCCGAAAGGATAAAAGCGAACATCGATCTCTTTGATTTTACGCTAACGGAGGAAGAAATCAAAACTTTGGATGCCTTGGATCACGGATCGGGTGGAAGAATCTTTAATTTTCTCTTTTTCAAAGGGTAATATTTCCATCGATTTCGCATTGCCGCGTATTACGAAAGAAATTTTCACATCGAGACGATGATAATTTACAGAATTTTTTTTTTCCCTTTTCAGAGTGGAAAAACATCCGCACTATCCGTTTACGGATGAGTTGTCGTGAGATAACGTCGACAATTTCATTACCAACAGCGCACCAATGAATTAGAACGATTCTCACACTCGTCGCTTGTCGATTATCGCGGTAAAAATGTTTAACTACCTCTATCAGGATACAAAACAATAAATTACTATATCGAAAAAAAAAAAAAAAAAAAAAAAAAAAAAAAGTTAGAAAAGAAAAAAAAAAATTACCTTAAAATAATCTGTAGAGCATTTTCCGTTGGAGACGATGCTGAAGCTCGCCGCGTCTTATCATCGTGTGTATTACTTTGTAAATCGATCTCTCGGGATATTTTTGCTTTACGAAGTCACTGACGATATTTTGCTCGGAGACTTGAGAACCGATTGCGAAACGGCGCTTTAATTGTTTTTCTATACGCGCGAGTATATCGTGATCTTCTTCGGTCGTAAAACCTTCGGCGCCTTAAAAAAAACAAGAGAATGATTATCGATAATTATTAATAAAAGTTGTAAAATGAAAAATTATCGGTAGTTATCGAGTTATGTTTACCAGCCAACGATCCCGTCATCGCTGCGTCGAGTGTAGAAACTTGAAACAGTCTGAGAGCTTCGGTCACATGAATGTCCGTCGCGAATGATTCGAATTTCATTTTTGCGAGAGCCTCGGAAATTCTTATAACGGCTTCCAATTGTCTCACAGTTATCGGTATTGATAATCGCTTTTCCGTGTCCTTCTCGTGTTCGCGAGTACCGGCGCGCATCATAACGTAACGATTCTTCAATTTTTCACCGGCCTCTCGGCTGAGCCTCGGGCCGCAGCGACTGTAGCACAGCGATAAAGAAAAAAATTAATTAATTATTCATTAATTAATTATTGAAAAAAAAAAAAATTTAATTCATTTTTTTTTAAGTTAATTATTAACTAATAATAATTAATAATAAATAATAATAATAATTTAAAAAATTTTAAAAAATTGAAATGCATAAAAACTTGATAAATCATTTTTTTCTAAATTAATTTAATATTTTTAATGTAAATTATTATTATTATTTATCAATTAATAAAAAAAAATTATTTACTAATTAATTATTTTTTTTATGGTTTAAATTGTTTTTAATTTTTACGTAATTCAAAATTTGCAAAATTCATAGATTTCGAATAACTTACGTTCTGCAATAGTGAATATATTTTTTGAAAACATGCAGAGGCAATTCTCCATCGCCGGATTGTTCGGTCACCTGACCGGCGTTCGTGTGAAGATTCATAACGTGTTTTGCAAGATTTATATCTCTTCTCTCTTCGTGTTCGTCTTTTACGATGAAAATCATATCGAAACGCGATAAAATAGTCGGCATAAAATCGATGTTTTCTTCGCCTTTTATGTCGTCCCATCGGCCGAAAACAGAATTCGCTGCTGCGAGTACCGAACATCGAGTATTCAGTGTCGTCGTGATACCGGCTTTCGCGATCGATATCGTTTGCTGCTCCATTGCCTCGTGAATCGCAACTCTGTCGTCTTCTTTCATTTTGTCGAATTCGTCGATGCAAACAACTCCACCGTCGGCGAGAACCATAGCGCCGCCTTCCATAACGAAATTTCTCTGTTAAATCGAAAGTAATACATTTGTGAATAAAAAAAAAAAAAAAAGAATGAAAGCAGCGAATACGAGAAGCGCGTCATACCGTAACGGGATCCCGCGTAACGGAAGCTGTAAGACCGGCCGCTGAACTTCCCTTTCCGGAAGTATAGATCCCAATTGGCGCGACGGTTTCGACGAATTTTAAAAGTTGAGACTTCGCTGTACCCGGATCGCCCAACATGAGAATATTTATGTCTCCTCTTCGACACAAACCGTCCGGCATTCGTTTTCTCGAACCGCCGAACAACAGACAAGCGATTGCTTTCTTTATGTCGATCGAACCGAAGATACTCGGCGCTATACTCTTCGCGATTCTCTCGTATACGTCGGGATCAGCGGCGAGACGGCGAAACATATCCTCCTCCTCGTTGGTGATCGGCGCATGAGTACCGCTTCCGGTATTGTCGCCGTCCACGGAAATGCCGACGACACGGATGTACGGCGCTCGCACACCGACCAAAGCTTTTTCACGTCCGTCCCGACGTCCGCCACTGGCCGCTACTTTTTTTATCGAGTAAATCCCCAAAATTAACACACGATTGCCCGGTACTACGCGATCGCAGAGATAACGATCGCAATAAACCTGCAAATGACGCGGCATCTCTCCTTGCGGTATGTGATCCGGTAATTCTTGGAGTTTCAATACTTGAAAATCGACGCAACTGCATTTATCCGGCATTATGAAGAACGGATCAACGGGACACTTTGGACGACCCGCCTGTTCCCTGAATTTAATAAATAATATAATCGATTATCGATCGCGCGGAAAATTCTCGAAAATGCGATTGTTAATAATTATTATTTGTTTATTTGTTTATTCTTTGGGTTCTCTGGTGGAAATATAAATAATATTTTAACAAACAAAATTAATTATCATTCGTCAAAATCGAACGAAAATCACACTTTTAATTTAGGAAAAACTACGTGAAAATTTACGCGGAATTTTTGGAGCGAAAAGTTATTTTTCAATAAATTAAATGTTTTTTCCTTTACATAAAGTAAATACTGTTTAATTTAGAAGTTTTTCGTTTAGAATGTGTAAAAAAAATTTTTGGAAATTTTATTATGCAAAGATAACGTAAAAAAAAATATAAATTTTTTGATTTTTTTTGGACTTACGTTGTGCATTTTCTGGGTAAAGCGTAACCCTCCAGACCCGGTTTGATGGGAATATTTGTCTGAACGCTTCTGCAAGATCTGCACTGAATCGAGATTTTCGTTGCTTTGGATCTAATGCCGGAGGCGGAAACCACGATACCAGGAATTTTTATCAATTGCGACACAATGTCGGGCTATAAGCAAAAATGAAAAAGTTGAGTGAAAAAAATTGAATTTTTCGAAATAAACGCGAAGTTTTAATGATTTTACCTTCATGCCTCGCAGAGAGTTTGGATTGCCATCGGAGGACAACAGTATCTGTATATCCTCCACTTTCTCCTCTCCCTCTGGACGCGGCGCGGTAAGTTCATCCGCGACTTCCTTGGCAGCTTCTTCGAAAATCGGAAGATACTCCGTGGGTTTTTTATATATACTTTCGGCGAGTGACTCGTCGAAAGCCGCGATATCCTCGACATTGAATTCGATCCAATACTGTCCGAGATTGTAATTGCGTTTGAGCGCATCTCTGCATCGCGAAAAATCGAATGAACGTCGCGATGTATATACGATCGATAGTTAGGAGAATATAAACGACGAACGGGTACCCACCTGTATTTATAATTGAAGTTTCCTTCGTGAAATTGTCGAATGAATTCTTTGAACTTTTTCTTCGACGCTTGTAGATTGACTTGATTGACGCGAGGTTCGTCGACGGAAAAATTATCGGAAAAAAATATACCCGGATCGTCGAAACCCTCCATTACTAATTTGTAGAGTTACTTGACTTCCTTTTGTTGTATTTATCACGAATTAACTGTTTTTACGTTCACTAACTAATATCTCGTGTCTCTGCGACGCACACTAGTTTTGCTAACAATACGAGACACGAGAAATGGCGGGAAAGCGGTTGAGAAAAAACATGGAGGGGAGCATATTTACGAAGCGCTAAAATTTTATGGGTTCGCGACGATTCAAAAGTATCACGGATCGTTCGCTCATTGTAAGATGGCACTGGTATGAAAGGGACGTACCGTAAAAGCACAAATTTCCAGAAATAATCATAATAATCTCTTTATTAATTAGTTTATTTAGTAAAAACAATTGTAATGCGTGAAAGTTACGGAGTATTAGACGCAACAGGTTTTGCCAGCTGATCGCGATGAATGGGGAGATATTTACGCGCATCGTCACTTGTTTCGCGCGGTTTATTTGATTTCAGCAATCGTTAGCAGGTGTTTTAAAAATGATTATTACATGTGCAATAAAACAAACGAAAAAAAAAAACTGTTCATCGATTCGGATCATATAAATGCGACAAAGTTCTAACTTTCAAGCCCTTCGACAATTGCTCCACTGTAACAGCTTCGCTCGCGTGAAACACGAGAGTCTTATTTCTTCCGATAACGTGAAATCCATTGTCGGAAAACCGTCCCTGAATATGAGGAATTTCCAGCCACACGAAAAGCGCTATATTTGTGGCTTCAACTTCGATCTTATAATCCAAATAATTCGCAAAAGTTCCAGGTATTGGATTAGGATCGACGTGTACCTAAAATATAAAAAAAAACGATTATTCATCGTCCGTTAATAGTTTAAAAATGATCTTTTCACTATCGCTCACTGTAATCACTGTCGATGGCAAATCTACGTCTTTCATCGGTGCGGGAAGCGCGTAATTTATCGGTGCGATTAATCGATGATTTCGATCCTCGAGAATGAATTCTATGAAGCAATTCTTATTCGGTGTACGAAAACCGCAGTCGGCTCTCTCAAAAAATTTGTTAATCCACAAGGTATCGATAACATGTGCAGCAATGCCATTCTAAAAAACAATAATCTCCATAAGATATTGCGCATCGTTGATGCCGTAATAATTCACGTACTATCGTTAAATTCCGATATATCTTCGTGTAAACCGGTTGCGACGAATTCCACTTGTAGACATTAAGTTTCAATGTACATTCCGTGATATTTTCTAACTTATCGGAAACTACATAAATCGTTAGATCGTTGGCATTGGATATACGAGGAGAAACGATTATCGGAGCGAAAAATTCCGCCGCGTAGTAATGAAGCATTTTCCAACGCCCCTGAAAATCTGCGATCGATAAATGAATAATTCGTTAATTAATCCCGAAATCATCGAAATTTTTTTATTCAAAATTACGAATAAAATTTTACCTATCGAAGACCACGACGGCGCTTGCCAAACGTCGTTGAGTTGCCAATACATCGCTCCCATTGTGTACCCCTCACCTCTCTCGTTTACACTGCTCTGCATTTGCCGATAAGACTCCGTCTGTATTTTCACCGAAATCGCCTGATCGATCTGACTGAGATATATATAATCGCCAAAATCACGATGAGAATCGTTGCTCCGCGGTACCGCAAAATTTTTCGTAATCAGATGATCGATTATCGACCAACCGGCGGGAAGATGCTGACGATGTTGAAGAAAATCCGAACCGAGTTGCAGATCTTCGATATCGTCAGTTGCGCTCCACAATGTTTCCATTGAGGGTATCGATTGGAATCCGTATTCCGAAGCGAATCTCGTAACCGGATATTGATTAATGTTCCATCCGTTTTCGAGATAATTATAGTAATGAACTGAATGACGAAGTATTACCGTCGATTATTCCCGATTTTTTCACATTTAACGCCTATTATTCTTATCGCGAATCGTAAATAACTTACCGTCACCGTAAAAATTGGAATACGGATCGGGACCGATGAATCCATTCTCATCCGTGAAGGAACCATCGCTGGGACTCGAAACTACGAAGGGACGCGTGTCGTCGAGATTCTCGACTTCTTTTTTCACCACGTCGACGTATAGTTTCAAATAATCTTCACGATAAATCGACGCGTTTCCCGTACCGTACCAATTACCGTAAATTGCCGCCTCGTTTTCGTTACTTCCGGCCCACAAAATTATTCCCGGACGATGTTTAAGCTTTTTAACATTTTGAATAATTTCTTCTTTTACGGAATCGAGAAATTCACGATTCGTCGGATACATCGCGCAGGCGAACGGAAAATCTTGCCATATCATTATTCCGTACGCGTCGGCTAAATCGTAAAAGAGATCGGATTCGTAAAGACCACCGCCCCAAATTCTTAACATATTCATGTTAACAACTTTTGCCGATTCCATCAGATTTCGTATTACTAAATTGTCCGACGATAATTCAGGGAATATACTCGCGGGTATCCAATTACTTCCCTTCGCGAATATCGGAACGCCGTTAACGCGAAAATAAAAAAGTCGACCTTTTTCCAGCGGATCCTGAATCAGTTCGATTTTTCTGAAACCGATTTTCTTCGATTTAAACGTATAAGTTCCGGGAACCGTTTTTAATTCTAGCGCTACGTTGCAAGTGTAGAGAGTCTGATTGCCGTATCCGTTCGGCCACCACATCGATACTTTGGTCTGAAAGGATAACGATTTTTGGGAGAAATTATAAAGAAAGTCAATCGGTAAACGGATTATATTCGCAGAGTCATTATTGGTATTTTTTAGACTTACTTTTGGAATTATTAACGTTATCGAATCCGTTGAAAATGTTTGATTGGTATTTAATGCGATTTCTTTTGAAGTATCTGCTGTTCCAAGCGGATTTAACCAAATTTTATGCGTTCCGAATATCGGCTGATTTTGGTTTTTCGCACCAACGGCGAAAAGGGTTGTCGCGATCACGTGCCACGCGTCTCCGCGATCTTTGACGTCCACCGATGTGTCGATCATCACAGCATCGTCTATTGGATACAGCATTACATCTTTCCTACAAATATCACAAATAAATTAGCGATGTGATTGTAAAAAAAAAAAAAAAAAAAAATTGTAATTTTTTCATTATAAGAAAAAAAAATGTAATTTTCCATTATAAAAAAAAATGTCATTTTTCCATTATAAAAAAAAATGGAATTTTTCCATTATAAGAAAAAAAATGTCATTTTTACATTATGAGAAAAAAATGTAATTTTTCCATTATGAGAAAAAAAATGTAATTTTTCCATTATAAGAAAAAAAATGTAATTTTTCCTTTATAAGAAAAAATGTAATTTTTCCTTTATAAGAAAAAATTTTATTTTTCCATTATAAGAAAAAATGGAATTTTTCCATTATAAGAAAAAATGGAATTTTTCCATTATAAGGAAAAAAATGTAATTTTTCCATTATAAGAAAAAAAATGTAATTTTTCCATTATAAGAAAAAAAATGTAATTTTCCCATTATAAGAAAAAAAATGTAATTTTTCCATTATAAGAAAAAATGTAATTTTTCCATTATAAGAAAAAATGTAATTTTTCCATTATAAAAAAAATATGGAATTTTTCCATTATAAGAAAAAAAAAAATTGTAATTTTTTCCATAATTACCAAATTCCAACTGAGGGTATCGCGGGTCCCCAATCCCAACTGAAACTCGCCTGCATTTTTCTTATGTGATTAACGTGACATTCTCCGTTATAATTTTTCGGAGGACATATCGGTGGAACTATGTAATTCGCTGCTTGTTTATTGTAACGATCTTCGGCTACTTTTACCGCGGATGCGAATACCACTGTTACGTTATTGTTTCCCATCTGCGATAGGAAATCACAATATTTACATCGATGAAACAATGAGAAAGTCAATGAAATTCGTACGATTGTTACCTTAAGATGTTCTTTGACATCGAACATGTGACGCAAAAACATATTTGATGTTTTTGCGATTTCATGATTATTGACGTAAATTGTGGCGAACGTATCGAGACCTTCGAATATAAGAAGAACCGTTTCGGCGGCAAGCGCTTCTTCGTCAACTGCAATTAATTTGATAGTTAAAATTTTATATTTAAGATTTAAAAAAAATTATTCAAAATAATTAATTAATTATAATTTATTTCAAATTATTTTTATTTTTTTTATTTAAAAATGTTTTTTTTTTTATGAATCAATTGTTATTTTAACATTTTTTTATTGCTTAAGTTACCTTCGAATTCCTTCGCGTAAATTACGGTTCGATTTCCGATCCATCGATTCTTCACGTCGTTCGACTTCTTCAGGGTGTCGGGTATTAAATTGGCGTTTTGTAAATCAGTGTAAATACCTCCGGGTACCGTTCCGATGAACGGTTTGGCTGTTCGCGCAGTGCGTAGAATACACGTTAGTAAAGTATAATAATAATAAACACATTAAACAATTATTATGTAATTGTTTACCAAAATTTTCCACCGTCACTTGCCAATTGCCATTCAAGTTAATGATGCAGTATCCCGGAGTCACAAATCCCACAATTACGAGAAAAATTACACGGAAATCCTTCATCTCGGCGCGAATTCTATATGCGGAGAGAGTTGTGTACTGTTCGACGGTATTTAACGACTGAGATATACGAACGGTGCGCTTACGATTCTGACCTCTGGCTATCGGAGGATTGATAATAATTGAGACAATTTTCTCAACTTATCCCTCTCCGCGATCCAACGAATCGCGAGTGGGCGACCGACTCGACATTATTTACTCTCACAGATTTATAAAAAAAACACGGAATTTCGATGTTTAAACACGAAATCGATATCGACACGCCGATTAAAATTTCTCTTTGCAAATTTTATTTATAATATATTCTTAATGTCCCCCGACGTCGCAGCGTCGACTTTTGATTGGGGAGAGGTAGTTAATAGTTTAAATACAAAAGACTCGTAATATCTCCAATTTTGTTTTCGTAGTTTCGATAATTCAACTGAAAAATAATAAATATATTAGAAAAAAAAAAAAAAAAAAACAAACGAATGAACAAATAAATGAAAAGATAAATAAGCAAACGGTTCGTTCGATTGTCGTCGAACTTTGTTTACATGTTAGGAATTCCCGAATCTAATGCGATAATAATCGTTCGCCTCGCTTTAGATAAGATTTTTCTTATCTCCGTATTACAGATTTTACGAATGATAGATATCGACGAAATTTTTTTTTTTTTGTTTTTCACGATTTATATCGTATATCGTTTTTAGAACAATAACAACACAATGTTACGAAAAAAAACTTCGATTTTTGCTAATTTTTAAATAATCGTAATTGTCGGATTGTTGATTTCCGCAATAACACAATTATCGCGAAAATCGATGTTTTCCATACGTAAATTAAATATTTCGATTGTAAGGCAATTTCAGAAGATGTAACGTATATGTAACTCTTGTAGATAAAGTTTAACGAGCGCTCGTAGGCCCTTAATAATCGGCTTGGAGCCGATTTTTTCCAACTCACTCGACTTTTATATATTAGGAACTGTGAGCGACGATCTCACGATTTTTTTTTTTTTTTTTTTTTTTTTTTTTTTAAGGGAAAACTCTCGAGTCTCAGCGTCTGCGGGTTCCCATTATCGTTTTCTTTTGACGCCGGTAGTCGTTTTCGCACGGGTTTTCGATGGAAACTGATTATTGTAGTTTATTTCCGAATCCGTTTGTTCGCTGTTTCTTCGAAGTGTTCGTATCGGCGAATCCGGCACCGACACTATCGTACCGCTTCCACTGGCCTCTGAAAAAAAAAAAAAAAAAAAAAAAAAAAATTAGAAAACGTATTTGTTATTCACGCATTAACGTCGTGGCGAATCCCTAAAAATTTTACACACCGCCGTCCTTTAGACGCGCGAGACAAGAAATAACGTGTTGTTCGAAGTCCCTTCCGTCTTTGGCTCTGTAACTCGAACACGTGTCGCATTCGAAAAGTTCGGCGTTTCGTCGCTTCGGAATTTTGTAATTCGGTGGAAAAGCGGGAGAATTGGATCGGCTACCGCCGGGCGAGCCAACGGCGTCGAATTCCTCGCAAGAGGCCGCGTGAGCTTCGATTTCGGCGACTGGAAATTTTCTGCTGCAGATGGGACACGACGTCTCCTCGAACGGCGAGTCCCTTCCGCGCCGATTGTTACCGAATGCTCTTCCTTCGATTCCGTTCTGTAAATAATTAAAACGATACTGTTAAACATTAATCGAATCGATGAGAAAGTAAAGGAGTTACGAATTCGGGTTACGAATTCGTTGGACTTACCGTCGCGTAAGGATTTTCCACCAATACCTCTACAGTCGGTGAATCATTGCTATTTCTTGGACCTTCCGGATTCAGTTCGCTTCTCTCCGCTTGACGCTGTTTTTCCTTTTCTTTCGCCTTAACCCGCGTTCTCCATTGTTCTTGCATCGCTGATTTTCGCTTTTCTTCTATTTCCGCAACTTTTAGTTTTTCGGCTTCAGCCCGAAGGCGTTGCCTCACGCGTTCCTGTTTCAGCCTATCGCTTGCTTCTTCTTTGATTTTCCGCTCTTCCTGACGATTACATTCGGCTTCCTTGTCCTTTAGAGACTCAGCGCGCAAAAGTTCGCATTGATTTTTCATACGACTCGAAAGTCTCAACGGTATTTTGTGCGATTGATTGCTCGACGACGGCTCCTCGGAGGTTTCCTCGTCACTGTCCAATGCGTCGAGTATCTCGTCGTCCTGAAGGGAAACTTTGCTTTTTCCCCTCGAAATTGCACTCGCGACTTCTCTGTTGTTTTCGTTGGTTTCTACGAGTAACTCGAAGTGCTCGTTACTCGTAACGTTGTTTTGTTTCGGTTGTTTATTCACTTGCGACGCATTTGAATGCAATGGTTTTCGCGCTCTTATTCCCGCATATTTGTTCCACGGATTCGGCGGTATAATTCTTCGGGGATACGACGACGTGGACGACGTGGACGACGTCGCCTCGGCGGATACGCTTTTCTTGATTTTGTTGATCGGTCGGGTGGTATCCGCGTCTTCGCATATCGTAATTTCATCCGAATCCTCTATGCAAATCGGTGTCTCGTCTTCCTTCTCGAGGAAATTACCTTTCGATCCATCGGCTGATACGGTTTCGATGTTTTTTTTTCTATTTGTTCGCGGAGTCGCAATTTTCTTCTCATTCGACGGTTTCGCTTTTTTTTTCTTCGTAACATTCGTCACTTCCTCGTCGCTATCGTCCAGAATCGCTTCGAAATTGTAATCATCGTCGCTATCCGGATGTTTGTGTTTTTTCGAACTCTCGTTATGAATATTAAGATTTTTCTCTTCGAAATTACTCGATTCTCGGAGTATCGCCGTCGGCTTCGTTGCTTTTCTTTTCTTCTCGTGAACTTTGAAATCGTCGTCGCTATTGTTATCCGCGATCTCACCGTACGCGTGAAGCTTCACGCACGCACGTCGCTTTCTACCGCTCGGCAATTCATCAACGAAATTCTCATTAGTCTCCGTCGGCGATTCAACGACTTCGGTTCTTTCATCCTCGATGTCTTTCTCATCCGAACTTCCGATCGTCGTAGACGCCTAGAGAAACGTTCGAGAGAAAAAAAAAAGAAAATCAAATTAGAAACGTGAAGTGAAATAAAGTACTCGTAAGCTTTGTGTTTTTTTATAGACGTACAATTTATTAGAAAGTTTCAATACTTTTCTGTTTCGTTTTTTTTTTTTTTTTTTTTTTTTTTTTTCGTTTTTTCTTACATTAAGACGAACGTGTTATTCGTCGTCGTGGAACACGAAGATATACAACGTACAAATTCCATGCATATCGAGATACATACGCGCGTAATTTAACAAAATTTTTCACACGTGTATAATTAGAAACAAATGAAAAGAAAAACACCGGTATTTCATAGCGGTCGTTACCAGTGGTATTAAATAGCAAGTCTTTTTTTTTTTTTTTAGCGATTCAAACGATTGGAAACAGTCTGGTTGGTGGTACCGACCTTTATGCCCGCTCCCCACGTAGAACCATACTGAGTCCTTCGCTCGGCTCTACGAGAGTCCGAAAGTTTCTGCAGATGAAGGGAAAGCTGCGCTATCGCCATCTCAGTATGAACCGACGTTTTGAAGCTCTCTTTGTCGCGATTGGACGGCGGTGAAAATCGCGATCTCAGCGGCATGTCTTTGTCGTTGGAAATGTAATCTAATGGATTTATCTTCCATTTTGGAAACTTTTCTTCGTGTCGCAACTGAGAATTCATGCGAGAAACGCTGCGTTTATTCTCATTCGTCGTTTCAAACGTATTCTCGTTTATCAAGAGACGCGTTTTGTTTATATTGACCGGCGAGTCTTTCAGGTAGGGATTTCTTTTTGACGATGCGAACAGACATTCCTCCGACGAATCGTTGCGCTTTTCCTGCGAATTGGAATGCTGATTTGGCGATAATTCTGGACTAACGGAATTTCGCTGCGACATCGACGAGGAATTTGCGTTTACCGCTTGTGAATAACACGGCTGAATAGCCGGAAGTGGACAATCCTCCGTTATCAGCTATGAAAAGAAATTATTTTAGAGATTCATTGAGAAACTTTGGATGCATGAAAAATCGTTTTTTAGAGGTTACCTCGTTAGGTATTTTGTTCCGTAAATTCGAAAGTGACTTAGTAGATTCTTTCACGACGCGGAGAAGTTGGGTCATCTCGTCGGTTGGCATGTTGTCTTCATACATATTCATACCTGTTGAAGCGTCAAATTAACGTTGTTCAATCGTTCGCGTGTGTTTTCGAGATCGAAAAAAACGTTTTTCTTTCGTTTCTTTTTTCGTTAAATTCGAATAAACGTACCCTTGAGTTCTTGTATCATTTTTTGTTTATCAACCGGCCCCACTGCCGCAGTCTCGCCGCGTTTACTCGATTCCGACATCTTTGCAAAATAAATAAATTAGTTTGTCAACAAAACGTGTGAACCATTTGACGTGTTGACGAAACGAATTAAGTCGTTTGAACGACGAACGTTATATACTCACCCCGCGATCCATGACTCTGTCTGCAGCATTTACAAAATAATCGTGAAAAACGGGTTTGTCGAGCACCGAATATATGAAAGTGTAAATAAAATACAATGGTGGAGCCTGTTACTTCGCGTCGCGGAACACGGGGAATCCAATCGCAATCCCCGAAAACTCCTTCGCGGATCGCGCGCTTGCGCGATTACCCGTGTTATTCGCCGATGTGTGCGGCAAGTTTTTGCCCCCCTTTCGGTAATGTTTACTTGTACAAGAAACGGGGGGACTGTAGTTCCAGAGTAGGGATTATCGTTATTGTTGATCATTATCGTTCGTCATCGGGGCAACAGGTTAATTAGCAATTTGACATCGCGTGTACAAACCTTGAAGAAGCGACTCTCGTGTTACTGTAGTTTTAATGCAGTTCTCATTATCCTAATTAATCGCTACGATTCCGACAATGTATACAATGTATACTCAGTTCTAATAAAGAGTTTTGTACTTTGTATGGCCTCTGTGTACAATGTATTAAAAAAAAAACACAAAAGAAAACAATCGAAGCTCAAGGGTCTCGGAAAACGAAAATAAATGTACAAACATTGCGTCGAGTGTGACAACTGCCCATTTTATTTTTAAAAGCCAAAATATCTTTGTAAATAAGGCTATATCCGGCTGTTGAGCCAATGTCCGTACAACGAATTGCATCCTCGACGAACTCATTAGTTTTATTTTTGTGTCGCGGGCACGTAGTTACAGCCTACACGACTTTTGTTTGTTTGTTTTATTGTTACAATCCTTTTTCTCTATACTATGATTAGTATATTCTCTAACAATATACGAAGCCGTAAACATAGTGAGAAAAGAGAAAAGTCGTAGAGGCTTATACACTCGTATGCGCGCGCAATTTGTTAGCTAAAAACTTTCCTTCAAGAACAAGAGAGTTTAAATCGGAAAAATAGTTTTCACCCGCGTTTGCTATTGTTATTCGATGGTGGTATTAATATGTATATAGTGTATATATATATAATATTTATATATATTAACAGTAAAAATAATATCGGAAGTAGCGGTTGGTGGTAAGAACAACATGTTATCCTTTAAGTACAATAATTCGATACGATTATTAACGCAATAGTGTCTTAAACATATATATATATATATATATGAGACACGCACACGAACGATATCGATAGATCGCGAGTTGCGCGTCGAAGTGCTGTATAAACTTTTCTTTTTTTTTTTTTCTTCAAATACATCGCGCCTTCGTAACGTCTATACTTACCGATCTTCCAAAAAAAAAAAAAAAAAAAAACGATCTCACGTACCGTGTTATTTTTTTCTCGTAAATGACTTATGTACATTACATACAACTTTCTTCCTCAACAACGATCTAAACGGGCTATAAATTAGTGAAAAAATAATGCTGCTTTGGCCGATGATTTGGATTTAGGTAGTTCGCCACCTAACGATTTGTAACATTTAAATATCTACCATTTTGTTTTTCGAAAAGCAATTGACGACGCTACAAGTCCGCGTGACAATTAAATCAATTCCCATATCTCTATCTATATTTCTCTCTCTGTGTGAAATGAGCACTCGGTACGGAATGCCCGGAATGTTCGAAATATTTTTTTTTACTTACGGCCGATTAACGAGAGTCACGTGAATACTTTGATTGTTTAACAGTCGATTTTTTTTTTTGCCGATCGACCATTTTATGCTCAGCATTGTAGTTAAAAAAAAATATATATATATTAAAAGCAAAAAAAAAAAGAAAATTCATACATCCTGCGAGAAGCTTTTTTTTTTTTTTTTTTTTTTCTCGTCTTTTTGCCGAACACACATGAACGTCTTACCGTTTATATCGAAAATCGATTGATTATCAATTATCCAGAATCCGATTAACGATCGAGAAACATAAGTGAGAAGCAAAGAACTACAATACCGAATATTACCTTTGTGTTTTTTTTTTCCGTCTTTTTTTTTTTTTTTTTTTTCGATTACTTTCCCTTTGCTTCTACTAGCCGTACGATAAATATATATATATAATATACCTATCAATAAATAAATTGCTGCGTTCATGCCGTGTGACGTAGCAGACTGTGTGATCTGTACAGGTAATCATACAAAAAATTAAATCTAAGGACGGAAAACAGAAAACGCTAAGACCACCAATCACGGGTCGCGGTTCTCTCGTATCGGTGCGGAAATTGTTATTAAACATTTTTTTTTTTTTTTTTTTTTTTTTTTTTTTTTTCGTTATGAATTGAGACGAATCCACTTGCCTCTTCCTCGGGGAATAAAAAATTTCCTCGAATAATTTTGTTGCTGTTGTTGTGTCTTTCTTTCGGCGAATGTTAACGTTACTTGTATCTCGGACTGTCGGGCGGCGTTGCCTGCTGTCCGGAGCTTCGATGCTTAGGTCCCGTCTTGAAAGACATTTTTTTCAAAGGTCGCGGCGATATGCCGTGTAACGCGGGACTGTCCTGCGTGTCGCTGCTGAACCAAACTCTGCTTCCGTCGGAAGCTGCAGAGAGACACGCAATCGCATGTACACACGATAAATTAGTATTTTGACGATAAAATTAAAAAAAAAAATCGGCGAAGGGACAGAATTAGAGAAAACGACAATCGAAAATTTCCAATAACCACTTACGATAGACGAACGACAATTATTTACGAAAATAACGAAAAACTACGTAACAGAAAATAATAAGAGTACTGAGTGATACTAACGTGTCGGATTTTTCTTACGGGGAGAGCATTGGGGGAGAATTTAGCGGACTGATTTAGTCACCTCTGTTCGCGCGATTGTCTAAACCACTCGACGAATTGTTTCGGAGACCGACGCGTCCCTGATGCGGATCTATCAGCGCTGCGGCGAGATTCGAAGACGCTGTCGATTGTACGCTCGTCGTGGATCCTAATAAAAAGAAAAAAAAAAAACATATATAAAAGTTTAATTTCGTATTTCACAAACTTAATTTTCAGTTTTTTTTACTAACCGGAGACCGATGACGCGCCACTGAAGGGACTCGGCGGCTGAACGGGAGAATAAACGTTTGCCGCGAACTCCTCGAAAGTCGTCGCCTCCTTGTGATTTCGCATCACTGTGTCGATGGATCTCGCGCGTTCCTCGTAACTAATAGATCGAAAAAAAAAAAAAAAAAAAAAAAAAAAAAAAAAAAAAATTCTTTAGAATCGAAAATATTAATCGATTATTTGAGAATAATTAATAATAAAAATGCGTACTAATGCTGATACAATGTGAGAGTCGATCGTTTAGCTCGACTCGCAGCCAGCGCTGTGGTTCTGACTAAACCCGGTAAAACTTTATCCTCGACGATGCATTCGTCGAAAAGTGGTCCGAAGAATGGTATTTCGGATTTTCGTGATATCTGAATTCTGTACAATTTATTCGGCAGCGGATATATCACTATGAGAACGTCGCAGAATTCCGTGGGTATTATATCGCGGCGATAATCGCGCCAATGTTCGGACCACACGATGTGAATTTCGTCGTTTCCCAAGTGCCGCGTCTGAGAAACAAAAAAAGAAAAAAAAATCATTTGTAGCAAAAAAAAAAAAAAAGATATCCACAAAATATCGTTACGGAATGACGAAAACGATACTAACTTTTTGCAGCAAACTCTCCGGACTGTCGGACGGCATTCTCGTCGCAACGTGAAACAAAATTTCGACGAAGGAAGTCGCAAAGTACGGAGCTGTTACGCCGGACGCTTTGCCGGGTACGAGACCCCCGAGAAATCCCGTATGGGACTCGAGTTCGACTTCCCACGCTAAACGAGCGACGAAACTCTCGTATTCCTTACTGGCGGTCACATTGCTCAGTATAGAATTCTTGTCCTCCTGTCCTTGACTCACGTATATCACTGCCATTTTATGAGTTTCTCGCGAACGTTGACCGTCGAGATTACGCAATTCGCGTAACAGCTTTTCGTTCTTCGCGAGGAGATGCAATCTTCTTCGTTGTTCCCAACCCGATAGTCCCAAATGCGAGAACAACAGGCGACAATGATGGAACGGCGCTGGTGGGGGACGACACGGTGGTGGACTCGCCGCAACCGCGGATGTGCTGTTTTTGATAATAAATTATAACAAATTAGTAAAAAAAATTAAATTCATTTGATTTTTTTTTATGTAGAAATTTTTTAATTTTGAATTTTGAATTTCGAGTTTCGAATTCTGAATATTGAATTCTGAATTTCGAATTTTTAATTGTCGACTTTCAAATTTTTTTTAACAAAAGTAAAAAACTACAACAGCGCAGAGTATCGCTCGCCTTATATGTTGACTCCAATTCTTCACGTGTTCGCGAGCGGTGTTTCGTTGATTAAGAATCGCACCGATGGTTTCGCTTTCCAGACAGTGTGCCTGCGGCG
This sequence comes from Cryptus armator, assembly GCA_963971235.1. NCBI lineage: Eukaryota > Metazoa > Arthropoda > Insecta > Hymenoptera > Ichneumonidae > Cryptus > Cryptus armator. The sequence goes on along the minus strand of OZ020239.1, from coordinate 3,937,916 downwards.
GACTCGCCGGGGCGTTCAGCGCGAGTTCGGGATTCGAGAGAACCTCAGGACTCGTGTGTCCGATGTATTGAAGAAGCTGCGAGAAGAAACAATCATAGTAATCGCCTTTCGTCAAGTAAATTGTATTCTACAGAGTAAAAGAGTAAAATTTACATCGTCGAGATTATCCATGTCGCTGGCAGCGTTTGCGAAAGTCGGTAGTATGTTTGGTTCGCGATGTCTCATCGTGTGTCTGGGAGGACAGTTCTGAGAGGTCATCGCGAGGCTGTGATGTTCGTCTTTGGAAATTTTTGTATTCCAGTCGACTGTAACGAAAAAATGAATATACAGTAAAAATAACCAATTTATCAATTTTTTTTTTTCTTTTTTTTTTTTTTTTTTTTCAGAATAATCGGAGAAATGATTATTTACCCGGTTTCGGGATCGCCGCTGGCATATCGTCGTCGCTGGACGGTTGACTGTAAAGAATAGAACTGTCCCACGATGTTTTGCCGGCCAAATCGCGTAACAATACCCTAACCATCGATGGACCCGTCGTGAGACCAGCGGTTACTCCACCGCCCGGTGCGTCCAACGCTGCGAGTTCGACGAGAGACATTACTATCGAATTCGACAGCATCAGCAATTGAATATTCGGCGCTTGAAATATAGCCGACGATAATTCATCGCCATCGATCCCCGGAACGTCGTCCAATTCCACGACGAGAGACGAGAGTCTCGACGCTCCGATACCCATCGGAAAATGTCCCAAATGATTAACCAAATGCATCATTACCTTGAAACATTAAATAACATTAATAATCGGCGTTATTTTATCCCGACGATGCGCTATCGAAAGTATTTTAGTTACCATTTTCGCGGCGAGTTGTACCGATTGTACGTTTCCGCGACGCGGCGATTTGTTCGACGAATCTTTGACCAAATCGTCGAGACTAACTTCCGGATCGAAATCGTCGTTTTCTTGCTGATGACGATTATTTTTTCCCGCATCGACTGAACTCCGATCCGAACGATTTTGCACGATATTATCCAAAACCTGCAAAATGGAAATCGACGAATATCGATTATACGCTATTTTTCGCGTACCGATTAATCGTCGAAAAGATTTCCGGTGAATTACTCACAGTAAATAGTGTTAAAAGTAAAGGTTTTCCTTGGAATGTGTTAAGTAACACGTTTGGTCCTAACTGCATCGCCCATTCGCCGAGACAAAACAGCATCGACGTCGTCAGAGCGCTACGCCGATCGCGGCTCGTCATTGTATTTAGAGTCTCCGATAAGACCTGCGAATAAAAAAATAATTCCTCGTGACAAATCATTGTGATAAAAAATTTCAATATTTCAATTTGTCTTTTCTTTACCTGAAAAAAAAAAAATGAAAAAAAAAATGAAATGAATGAAATTTCAATATTTCAATTTGTCTTTTCTTTACCTGAATTATTTTACACGTTACTTTCGGATAAGAATCGAGAAGAACGTTAGCTTTGTCGCAAAGCAGAAGAAGAGAATCACAGGCCACTTGCGCCACTGCTGGATGATTCGCCTGCGAAAAAATCATGAAAATTATATAATGAATTATTGTATATAAAGAGTATATAATCGAAGCAATCAAACATATATGTTTCGTTGATATCGATTAGCAGGAGAAGCGTTAAAAAATGTACAGAAAGAAAAGCGCGTGTAACATGCATTCATCTCGATGATGTTTCGTCGGGACGTAAAGACAACCGACGTGAATTGAAATCTGCGACACTCCGAGGAAAAACAGACGCCACTGGAAAGAAAACAACGAAACTTTGGGGGGTTTCGGGGGGTTTAAGGGGACAAACAAAAGAGAGATCTAACATCGACTACCTGATCCGCGATGGGAGTGCAGAAACCGTCCCTTCGTCTGCCCGCCCTGTGGGCTCTCTGCCAACCGAATACAAGTCACACACCGATTCCTTACTATCGATAACTCTAACTAAGCAAAGCATAATACTTGTCCAACCATTAATTTTATCGTGCATTTGTTTTTTTTTATTAAAAAAAAAAAAAATTACTTCATTCTCTATGCGGTAATAACGAAAATAATTCCTTGAAAAAAATTCGATCGCTAATATCGATTTCCATTACAAATTTATTTAACATCCTTTTTTTTTTTTTTTTTTTTCAAAAAATATGTATGCAGAGATTCTTAATACTTTATCGATTATAATTATATATTTAAAAAAAAAAAAAAAAAAAAAAAAAAACGGGTAAATTTTTCAGGAATTATAGTCATTTATAAATATATACCGTGCATCGCTTTTCGTGAATCGTAAGAAAAGTAATTTTCTATACGAGAAAATGTTACGCTTACCCTCAGCGCCTGAAGAAGCACCGTAATAGCTTCCGGTACACGTGGATGTTGAGTATTGTGCGACAATTCTCTGTAAGCAAACATAGCTATGCTGGAGAGTGCAACGCAGCGAGCGACGCCCGAGGGTTCTCGTCTGCAGCTTCTTAGAAGTATCTTAACGATGTGTTCCCGAGCGTCAGGACACGGCATCGTTTCGATGTCGGTACCGTTCGGCTGTAATACCGGAAGTTTTGACATTGTTGCTGGTAACGTTAGAAGCGAACCGAGAATCGACACGGCTTCTGTTCGCGGTGCCTGAAAATTAACGGAACGAAATTATGCGAAACGAAACGAATGGTTTTTTTTTTTTTTTTTTTTTTCAATTTACCTGCGATGCGTTATAACGCCTTTACACGTTACGACGCAATGAATGGATTTTTTTTAATCAAATTACTTGCGATGCGTTATAATGCATTTGCACGTTACAGCGAAACAAATGGTTTTTCTGTTTTTTTTTTTTTTCAAATTATTTGCGATGCGTTATAACGCAATGAATGGATTTTTTTTTTTTTTTCTTTTCAAATTATTTGCGATGCGTTATGACGCATTTGCACGTTACAGCGAAACAAATGGTTTTTTTTTTCAAATTATTTGCGATGCGTTATAACGCAATGAATGGATTTTTTTTTTTTTTTTTTCAAATTACTTGCGATGCGTTATAATGCATTTGCACGTTACAGCGAAACAAATGGTTTTTTTTTTTTTTTTTCAAATTATTTGCGATGCGTTATAACGCAATGAAGGGATTTTTTTTTTTTTTTTTTTCAAATTACTTGCGATCCGTTATAACGCCTTTACACGTTACAATGAAACAAATAGTGTTTTTTTTTTTTTTTTTTTTTTTCAAATTATTACGATGCGTTAAAATTCCTTTAAATGCCTATAAAATAGCGTTTACCTCGAGATCTTGACTTCCGAGTATAATATTCGCTGCGTGAATGTAATCGAGAATTAGTAGACTGGCGCCGGGGAGATTGAGACTGAATAGTCGGGGTCCTGTGTACTTGACGAGCGCTTGAAGAACTTTGACATCGTTGCTCGATATTCCACCGTGAACAGCGCGATAGAATAGTGTTAAATGAGCTTTGGGTAAATTGATGTCGAGCGGTTGTACCGTCAGGAGACAAATGAGACGATACGCAGCGAGACGTCCGACTTCGTAGCGCGACGGTAGTTGAATCGCCTTAACAAAACGAGACACGCAATTTATGTACCTAATTGTGACTGCGTAATCGTGCAATCGTAAGTAATTACGGTTTACAAGTGTAGAATCACCTTGAAGCACCAGGGAGCGATAACTGTTAGCGGCGGAATGAGATCGGGTGCTGGCGGCGTCGCCTGATTGTCACCAGAGATTCCTTGATTCAGACGTATCTTCACGAGAGTTTGCGTCAGCTGCACGAGATAATCCATCACTTGTCCGTGTAAAACCGGATCCTGAATGTTATTAACGTCTCCGAGCGCCGAAAGCATTCTTCTCCACAAAACGACAGCGACGTCGGGTAACCATCCGCGTACTCCGCCACCCGCCATCACCGATCGTCGCTCCGAGGCGTCATTGGTATCTGCTGTTGAATTGAAAAAAAATTTCTTTCAAAAATAAATACAAAAAAAAAAAAAATTACAAAAGTCCTCTTTTACCATTTTCAACCCAAAACCGCTGAAAAAGCTTTGAAGAAAAAAGATAAAAATAAAATAGTGTTTTTCACAAATATCGTTAGTATTTACATCACGAGACACGGAAGCTGTATTTTTTTTTTTTTTTTTTTTTTTTTTTTTTTTTTATTTCGAGCGATAAAATAGCTACTAAACGAGACGCAACGATCAACTTAACAATGAAAAATTATATTCTACTGTTAAATATTAATAAATAAAAGAAAAGATGCGATACACAAAAAGCGTTTGAGAATTAATTTAAATTGGAAAATAGGGGATTTTTTTTTTTAAGATGATCGATGGGATAATGGAATGGTATACGTACCGATGCTGCTACCGTCTATATTCTCAATTTGTATCGGACTATCCTTGTTGCTGTCGACGCCGCTGCTGGGAGTCGGCGAGGGACAACGAGGAGTGGGCGGTTCGCTATCCACGACGACGACGCTATCCAAAGATTTGGCTCTTCTTCCTGCCAGTGATTTAACTGTGACGACGGACGTCGCGTTTGAACCGCTCGACAATAGTTTCGCCATTTCTTGATCTATCGATAATGGAAGTACTGCACGCGGAGGGGAAATTGTTAACATTCGGTACTCGAATACGTGAAAAAACAAACAAATGGAAAGATTAAAAAAAAAAGTAAATAAATTTAAAAAAACGTTTACTAGCCGTCGTTACGATGTTTTATGATCGTTAGGCATACGGCAACGATATGGCTTATTGGCAATTAATTAATTAATTAATGTCGTATATTGTTTTTAATTATTATTTTAATTTTCATTTTAATTATCAGCAGCGTACGAAGCTTTATTAAGAAACGAATGGTTACCGATTAAATGGGCGAAAACGAACGAACCGGCGACGACAAAGCGACAGAGTTTCTGACACCGGAGTACGAAGATATTTTTAGGTCCGGTGTCAGAACCAAAGCAAAGAGTATATAAAAAAACAGGGAGACAAAGTTTATAAATAACATTTGCGAAACGTCGTCTACTACGCAGTTATCGCGTAGTCAACGATCGTTAATCGCATCGTCCTGAGTTTGTGGATTGAAAAGTGTGAATCGAAAACAAAATAAATAGTAAAAACATAACGAGGATTTTTTTTTTTTTTTTTTTTTTATATGAAAAGAAGAAAAAAAAATGAAAACGCAACCTGTTTCTTGGATCGAAAGCCTCGAAACGCAAAAAACTCACCCGGGATGCCGAAGTTCGCTGTGTTCGTACGATTTCGATGAAACTTGGCGCGCGCTTTGCCGTTGTATATCGTGTTGTCGCTCGCGCTTCTCGGCAATTGTCGGATCTTCCTGAAGTCCCGCGAAGGGTGATCTACGACGATACGGATCATAAATTCACAAAGCCGCACCCCCTCTTTACCTTTTCACGTTAATTGCCGCTTGGTAAACGATGCGAAAAACGGTCAACAAACTCCTCTCAATTACCGGGAACGTTTTCTTTGCCCGGTACGCTTGTCTCGCGATCTATGCTTCCACGACGAGGCGATTGTACACTACCCGCCGACGCAGCGCGGCTACCGACTCCTCGACGTTTCTTCGATTTTTGCTCACTTAGCCTATCCAACGGGAGATCGTTGAGATCCAAATTATAGACGTGTCTCGCAAGTACTCTCGTCAGTGTATCCAAAGTTTTCTGCAATACATTTCAAAGTTAAAAAAAAAAAAAAAAATTATATTTAATTCAACGAAATTTTTCGCAAATCGCGTTAAAAAATAAAAAAAATTATATTTAATTCAATGAAATTTTTGGTAAATCGCGTAAAAAAAAAAAAATTATATTTCATTCAACATTTTTCGCAAATCGCGTTAAAAAATAATATTTAATTCAATGAAATTTTTGGTAAATCGCGTAAAAAAAAAAAAATTATATTTAATTCAACATATTTTGTAAATCGCGTTAAAAAATAAAAAAATTATATTTAATTCAACGAAATTTTTCGTAAATCGCGTTAAAAAAATGAGTAAAAACTTCAAAACTTACGGCCCATTCGCGAATGAGTTCTTCCCACTGAGTCAACGACGTCAAAACTTCGAGAAATTGATCCCAAAGTTGGGTGAGAATAACGACATTTAAATTCGCTTTGATCCAAGTGACGATTAGAGTCTGAAATATCGCGGGTGCGAGTTTTCCGCCTATCGTCTCGTGATGCTTTCGCCTCGATGATTTTTCTCCGAGTACCAAAGACGTTATTTGCAAAAGTACTCTGTAAAAAAAAAAATAGCGGATATCGAAATTAATCGTTTAACGATAAGAGATAATCGCGAAAGAGATTAACGCGAAAGGAAGGATCCTGAATGCGCCAACGTACCGAAGCAATTGATCCCAAGTGGAGGGCTCCAGTCTCGCGTGCATAACAACGTATCTATAGACGTTTAAAACTCTTTTGCAACTATCCGTTTGTTCCTCAAGTAATGTTGCTGACGCGTGACCGCCGGAACTCTCCAAAAAAAATACGTTCGACGCTTGTGTTATAAAAATTTGAAGAACGTTCTGCAGTCCCGCGCGTACGAACAAATTTTCGCGATGTATCGCGCCGAGATACGAATCGTTACGAAGACGAGTTTGTCTATAGCTATCCGACGGACTCTTGTCGTGTTCTGTTCCATCCTTTCGCTGTGCTTCTTCGGCCTCTCGGTCCTTGTGGCCGTCCAACGGTTCAAGCATAAAGGGTGGAATTTCCTGTAAGCGTAAATTTAAAGATTAATAAATAATCTTAAAAAAGTTGGAATTAAAAAAAAAGATTAATATTAAATAGTAATAATAATAATAAAAAAAATATTATTATTATTAAATATTAATATTATTATATTTTTAATATATATTATTTTTTTTAATATTAAAGAAAATTTTTTTTTTAAGGTTTTTTTTATATATTAAAAATAAATAAATAATTTATTACATTCATCTGTATCCAGTCTTTGTAAACGGCGATAGATTTTCGTATCGCACCGGCGTGTGTGAAGTCTAATAGGAATGCCTGTCGATAAATCTCGTGAACAAAATTAACATTGTCGCGACTGCCATAGAGAACTTCGCGAACGAGTGCAACGGCTGATTGTCCGCCGTCGTCTTGTTGATTTTGATTGTCCTGCTGTTGAGCGTTGTTCGTCATCTCGGGCGACAAAGAGTTTGGATCACCGGTACTCTGTTGTCCAACGGATACTCGTCGCATATCCGGTTCGGCATTTTCCTCGTTCGGTGATGAACTGTAATTTTTCGGCGGTACGTTAACAATCGATTATAGTGAATAGAAGAAACTAAAATGAAAAAAAAAAAAAAAAAAAATGAGAAATCGCGTTAACTCACTTGTTAACCGGAGGAGCAAAGGGACCGTCTTTTCTCGTTACGTGCGTAAAACTCGCGAGCCATTTAATCAGCGCAACTTTGCAAAGTACGTAATTTCCTTGGCTTTGATTGGACGGTTGTCGCATTGTCGGCAGTTCCAAATTCGGCTTGTAGAGGGAAAAATTTTCATCAAATTCCGGACATATATGACGCAAATAAGTTGCCTTGAAGCGTTCCAACAGAAATTGAAAAGATTTGTGTTGTCGCGTGTGTTTGTCGCGCCACTCGACTTTCACGACCTGTAAAAAAGACGATTGTTAATTATTTACGTTATTGCGAACATTAATAACTCGTATAGTGCGAAATAATCGATTTTATTAGCGTACCTGCGTTACCATGAATTCGAGAAGAGCTTCGAAAAATCTTACGGTCTCATTATCGAGAGGTTTCTCGCCGCTCTGAACGGGAAGTATCGGAACACCGTTCGCTTGGCTAATCGGTCCGTGCGATAGATTGCTGTCGTGAAAGATACTTTGACTAACTTGCGTGTCGTAAAATTCGCGTTTTTCCTTGTCGTCGGTACTCGAGGAATTCGTTGATCTGTCCCTTCGGCCGTCCAGCCGTCGCTCCGACTGGTAGGGCGACGGCTGACGCGGCGGAAAACCCGGTACCAGACACGCGAACATCTGGTGAATGTGTTCCGGTGCATTTTCGCCGAGCGCTTGATACCAAAGTATGAAATATCTGAAAATTAAAAAATTTTCGATGCAATTACCGATAAATTATGTAATTTTTATTCTCGCCGTTTTTTTCGAGTATTACGCGTCGAAAATCGTCCGAACTTCGGCAACAAACAAACAAATGAAATTAATAAAAAAAAATTAATTTAATTTATTTACGAATTTTTTTTTTTTACGAAATAATTCCAAATGAATCAATTTAACGTTTTTCGCGTTAAGTATAAAACAAATTTGCACCTCAGCGCTTGTCTTCGAAGTTTCCAACTGTTTCCCGGATGCAGAAGTTTGTGAAGAATTCTCGCCAAACTGTGACACTGCCATCTTCTGTTCAGCAACTCGGGAAGCAGCGTCAGGACCTTTTCCAACAGTTGCAAAACTTGTTCCAATTCTTCTCTGTGCGCCTTGTGTACTGTTAATATAAAAAAAAAAAAAAAAAAATTTTTTTATGAAATCTCAACGAAAAACTGTGACTGAAGATACACGAGAGGCAAATTCTATAAGATACAATTAGAATCATTAATTTTACTTACCGAGATGAAACGATAGTTCTGTCGGCAATGAGATAGCAGAAAAATAATTTTGTGTTACAATTAAAATTCATGTTAATTTTTAATGGAAAGCAATGATTATGAATTTAAGCGGCGCGGAGGCATTTATTCACAAATCTTTACCTCGTTGTCGCAAATTGGCCTCCGCTGACACAAAACAGTCGTAAAGAATGAAGTAAACATGACTGAAGTTTCCCTCGAAGAATCCTTTAGCCTCGTCGATGTCAACATTTTCTGTGAATACAAAACATGTGTAGAAAAAAAAAAAAAAAAAATTTCGTGTGCACAGAAACTCTTTTGACGAGCGTCACTATTAATCCATTAATCACTGGTCTGCGCAAACAGATTCCAGATATCGCGCGTATTTCTCCGGTGGTCTGGTTTATGAGAACATGTGGTTTTGTGATTAGATACGCGTGTATCCATAATAGGATGGTAGTTCCGATTATTCAACGTTTTATGCCTCTGGCAGGAAACGCAATTGTCGCGGAAAAAAACAAGTCAGACACTAACCTCACTGGAGTCTTCGAGTTTTGGAAAAAAATTCTTAAGATATTGTGCATTTGCGTTATCGTTGGTAGTTTCGAAATGACGCTTGGAATAGCGTGGGTTTTTAACTGCGTTGCCGTAAAAGCATCGCGGAATAAATGTGTAGGAAGTAAAACGCTGAGAGATGCGAGTTAATACCCCTTCTCCCGGAAGTACACAGAGAGTAGGTTAGACGAGCGTAACAGAGAAAATTTGCTCGATAGTTTTGCGAAGAATGAAATTCGTCGCAACTGTTAAACCGACAATAACAGGTGTCTCCGAGTATCTTTTATTTTATTTTTTCAATTGAAGATACGGAATAACATACCCAAAACGATCTTGAGATGCTTAAAACGCGTGGCACTATCCTTCTTCACATCTTGAATTTTCAGCGTCGACTTTTTGACGTCTACGTGAAGTTTCTTGCTGAACATGATTCAGTGCGAGCCGCCGGCGGACTCGCGGACACATATATTCATCGAGGAATCGCGAAACATTACTCATATGTGACACCCGCGTTAAACGTACCACCGACGCTTGTTTAAAGTACTCGTAATTGGCGAAAAAGCGTAAACGAATTTTTTTTTTTTTTTTTTAACAGTGTCAAACGTCTCGCGAGTCCCGCACCACCGCCGCGATCAGATGTAGTGTACAACTACGTGACAGCCATATTGCCTCGTAGGTTCACCTCTACGCAAGTGTTGCATTCACACACACACACACATACCCACGGATTCCACAAGGCAACGTCAAAACGCACAAGAGATTCGTTGATGTAACCACCAGAATGCGCTGAAAAACTCGCTCGGTAGATAAGTACGCGTTTTTCTGCAATCCCGTTGTGATGTCAGTTTGCATTTTATCGCTGACGAGAAAAGTACACAAACATCGCGACCTAATTGACACAATTTCGAAGTGCACAAATTCACCTCCAACCATCGAGAAAAAATGTTCGAATTGAAGATCGAGACGGGCCGAGGAGCGAGAACAATCTTTCGTAACGAGGAAAGTTTCACGACCGACGAAATATGGAATATATTGGAAAATAAGGTACGTATCAAAAACGCGTCTTAACCCCACTTTCATCAAACATCGCGACCAACAAAATTTTTTTTATAATCGCAGGGTTTGCCGAAAGATTCTTTTTACATTTATCAAAACGGTCGTCTCGTCGACGATGGAGTCGCGCAAATCGAAGGATCCGCATCGCTCGTGCCGAGAATTTTCGGCGGTAAAGGAGGATTCGGCTCTATGCTGCGAGCGATCGGCGCGCAGATTGAAAAAACGACGAATCGAGAGGCGTGCAGAGATCTCAGCGGTCGTCGTCTCAGAGACATTAACGAGGAGAAGAGACTGAAAGCGTGGATTGAAAAACAAGAATCCAGAGAGGAGGAGGAAGTCGAACGTAAAAAACGAAAATTGCAAAAACTCTGCGCAGTGCCTAAACACGAATTTAAGGACAAAAGATATGAAGAGGAGCGTTCAGGACTTACGGACAGAGTAGCGGATTCCGTTGAGGAAGGATTCAAAATGGCCGCCGCTACAGCAATAGCATACGAAAGCGAAAAAAAAACGGAACAGGAGACGAAAAGCATAAAGAGAAAAACTATACTGGATGACGATTTCAATTCCGACGAATTGGACAGTTCCGACGATAGCGAAACGGAGGATGCGAATCCGAGAAAAAAATTGGCCACCGGTAGCAACGATTCGTCGGACAGCGGATGCTCCAGTGAAGAGTCCCGCAAAGCCTGCGCGGGATCCGACCGCGCGATGGACGAAAATTCAAAATCGTCTTGCAGCAATCAAATTTCGGATTCCCGAGATTCGAATAGCAGCGACAATAATCCCGAAAACGCGACTGTCGCGATTGCAGCTGAAAATATTGGTTAAAAATACTTCGATTTATTTTATTATTATTATTATTTTTTTCGTATACGTATTTTTGTCATATCGTCTATTTATCTCTTTAAAACGTATAAACAAAAATATTTTATTCTGATTTAAAGCATCGATCCTATAGAAATGTACATATGTAGATGGGATGTAGTTGCGCGAGGCGATAGGCGTCAATAAATCTTATTTCACTATGAATAATTGCTGTTTTAACGATCTTGTTATCGAAACTACGGAAATTTTTATTGCCGCGATGTATTCATCGGTCAGCATTGTTCGTTGGTTACGGAGATAAGGAGATTCGGCTCGGAGAAACTGCGTTTCGAAACGATCATAATTTTCATACCTGTCGCAGTCGATGTTTAAGAACAGCGGAAGAATATCGCTTTAAAAAACTATTCCCATCTTGAATCTCCGATTAACTCGGGTAAATTTTCGAAATTTCGTCTTTAAGTTGAAAAAAAATGGAAAGATCGCGATGGAATTCTTACATTTACTGTATATGGAGTTTTGTAATCGTCATTCCGTTGAGCGTCGCACGTGGTAAGCAAATGAAAAAAAAAAAAAAAAAAAAAAAAATGGTGAAAATCTTTCGGATTATTATTACGCTGTTAATTAGCATCGAATGAAATCGTTACGAATTAATTCCCAGTGGATATAACGCAGCATCCAAGTTGGATGCTTCTGGAACACGAGAAATGTGGAATTTCGAATAGCGATCGTATAATAGGTGGTAAAAACGCTTCAATGGGCGCTTATCCGTGGATTTGTAGGATCGCTTACATCAACAGCGAAAACAGCGGCTCTGATAAGAAACCATCGCTCGCTTACAGATGCGGCGGTTCGCTCATCAACAAAATTTACGTTGTAACTGCGGCCCATTGTGTCGCGAATCTCCCCGGAAGGTAGAATATCGTCAATCGATCGTAATTTTTATTTTACGCTCGTGTTCTACGTAATGCACATTTTTTTTTAAATTGCACACAGATACAGAGTGGCGGGGGTAAGACTTGGCGAACATAATACCCAAACTAATCCCGACTGCGAAAACGAATATTGCGCCGATCCGATTCAAGATTTTAAAACGGCACAGATAATCGTTCATAAAAATTACAACAAACCCATGTTTAAAAACGACATTGCAATTATACGATTGGATCGGCCTGTGAATTACAATGGTAAATATATAATCGAAAAATCGATCGAAAAAAAAAAAAAACGTAAACATTTTTATTTAAAAAATAATAATTATTAATCATAATAATAACAATTAATAATAATAATAATAATAATAAATACAACGAAATTTAATAAATTTCATTAACGTAGATTGGGTGATGCCGATTTGTCTGCCGAGCGGCGAACTTCTGGATAAGAATTTTATTGGTCAGAAAGCAGAAGTCGCCGGGTGGGGAGTATACGACATAAGTAAGTCTAAGCAGCTTATCGATATAATACAAGAAATAATAAACTTGTCATCTCGATTCGTACAGATGATCCGAAGCCGAGTGTTATCCTTCAAACAATAAAATTGCCTGTCGTTTCGACGGAAATATGCAAAAAAGCGTTCAAACGTCACGCCGCCATAGGCGACGAGCAGATGTGCGTCGGTGGCGAAATCGGTTCGGATTCTTGCGGCGGTGACAGCGGCGGACCACTGATGAAAGTGGAGGCCGTGAATGGGCCTCCGAAATACTATTTTATAGGTCTCGTATCCTTCGGAGCTAAACATTGCGGCGAGTCAGCGACACCGGCAATATACACGAAAATATCATACTACATCCATTGGATACTCGAAAACGTATCCCCCTGAGCGTAAAAAAAAAAATACTTCGAAAAAATTTTATTCGCGATTCGTTTATTTTTTATAGACTTTCAGTTAACGAGAATTGAAATTGACGATAATTTTATGTAGAAACGAATAAAAAATCATTCCTATTGACAAATTTGTCAAATTAAAGAGTTTTTTATTTCGAGGTTTTGAGGTTAAGATAAAAATAGAAAGGGCTGCGATTGTCGATGTATAACAAGTTGAACGTTAGTTTTTTTTCCGAATGGGAATTCAATGGAAATTATTAGTGGTTTGGATGAGTACCTGTAAGTATAATCGTGTAGGAGGCTCCACTTGCGGGCCGATAATTAAAAGTTACGCGGCGCATTCTCGATATCGGGTTCTCTACAAGCTTCAGCGAGTCTTGCCTGTCATATTACGCGAAGCGAGACAGCGAGCGAACGAGGATAGCGCGTGTCGGACTTCGTACAGCGCAAAGGAGAGAAACGTAGGATTGCACGATAGGGTGAACAAAACGATGATAGGCCAGGTGCCTCTTCCCGAAATTAATTGACGTATCGATCGGGCTAACTGTGCGCGGGGCTTCGAGAATTCGATTAAGGTTTCTCGCATCGCTAACCGAACGAATATTTCTTAGTTTCGCGTTCGCAAAACTTTTTTCAATTTCGAACTCATCGTTAAAAATTTCGTTAATTTTTTTTTTTTTCACATTTTTTTGACGAATCTATACCGAAAATGTTTTTTTTTTTCATTTCTACGCGTTGAAGATGCTTAAAAAAAAAAAATTATACGAAACTTGGGTGACTATGGGTTCGCGTGAGGATTCGCGAAGTGCACGTTGAGTCAACGCAGAGAGAACGAACGACGTGCGAGCAGAGGAGTGAATAACGCGAGGAAGAGATGAAGACGAAAAATAAGAAGAATAAATAGAAAATAAAGATAAAAAATAAAATAAAATAAAAATAATGAAAAAGAATGAAGAGAGTAAAGGGAGAACGCGGCGCGGTGCCACACGCAGACTCCGCTGCCAAGGCGTGTTTATAGTAATGAGGCTTGTCGTTATTTGTCCGGCGAAAGGGATTTATCGGGATACCAAGCCGTGAGATCTCGTTGCTCGATCTTCTTCCTCCCGCCTCGTTTCTTCTCCTCGTTTCTTCTTTACTTTCTCGTTTTACCTCTTCTTCCTTCCCACTCCCGTGAGTTCTGCTCTTTCCCTTTGATTATTCTTCCCTGTGGCTTATTATGTTTAACTCTCGTGCAACAATACTCGGAGGATAAATCTCTCACAAGTTTTACCGAACATTTTATTTTATTTTATTTTTATTCCTACGCTGACCGAAATATTCATTGGGGGTCTTGGAAACCCGGTGAACTCCATTAGTCCCCCTTAAAAACCAACCGATCGCACGGATAACGGAGCATGGATCGCGGCTTCGATCATCCAGCGATCGATCGCAATCGATCGAAGTTTACGAAGAGACCGTTAATAATCGCCTCGTGGCTCTTTTCGTATCGGGTACAACACAAAACCCGTACGGTAAAACTGAACAATGTTCACACAGTTCAACAATTTTTCATGTCTTTTTAATATTTTTTTCAATAAAAAATATATATAATTAAAAAAAAAAAAATCTGTAAATATTATTGAAATTCTTGCAACGAAAATAATAATTTTTTTCAATGCAAATCACATAATAAAATAAAATTAATATTAATATGAAAAATTTAAAAAAGCATAAATATTATTATTTATATTTTTATGATTATTTGTATTATTTTAAAAATTAATTATTCGTATCTTGCGAAATCTTGCGAAATATGCGCGAAATAAATATTTAAAAAAATGGTTATTATTAATTTCTCACTATCTGTTTTATCCGCGATGTTTTTACTGAGATAAAATTGTCTAAAATGTAAAACGGTGATATACATAATATCGTATTGTTATCAGTTATCAGGTATCGCGAATTTTCGCATTTTTTTTTACGTGCAATCGCGTCAGGTCTGGAAGTCTCGGTGGACCAGCTGCAATGATGTACGATATTCTCGAGACGCGAAGGAGATAAAATAAGTCGAGATCCGCGTAGTAGTTTGCCGGGGTCACGAGGGTCCCCCCGGCACCCCCGCGAACCGGCACGGTGTGATCTTATTATACGCGCGATCCGCGAGAGCTCGTTGATGACCGTGTTTAGGTGTTGGCTTCCCAGATTTAAGAATACACCACAGGGTTGCGGCAAGGAACGCGGCGCACTTGCGAGTCTCGGGGCTCTCGACGCGAACTGTTGCAAGCACCATGTTTCGAGCGAAAGCGCATTGAAGAAAGAGCACAGCACCGACGGACAGAGTGAGGCCCGACCCGGCGCATTCTCGAGCGATTATCGTAACGAGAGGGCTCTTTAGTCACGTTCGCGAGGCCAAAAGGCGTCCCAGAGAAGAAACTGGACGCGAGCGCGCGCGCGCGCGACTCTCATCACCCCTTTCGAAACGATCAACGTGTCCGCGAGTTTCTGTACCGCGTGAAAATATTATTGTCCTATATGCCTCGTTACGATACCTTCGACCTTTTCGTACAGTTTGTAACGACGAAAAAAAAAAAAAAAAAGATGATCGACAAGATTTTTTTTCTTTTCATTTTTTGTTATTGGACAATACATCGCGCATAAGGAAACAATCGATTATCGAAACCTTAACTATATTTAAGTTTCGCAAACACGATTTGCTAATATTTATATTATTATCATTAATAAGATCAAAAAGAACAATAATTCATCTTTATTTTGAATTCTCACACACGACGATTAAACAAGTATCATAACCTCCCATGAAACACAACGATCGATGTATTTTTCATTAAATTACGAGGAACATCCTACGCCGGTGAAACTCGGAAAAAAACTATATATATATATATGAAATAAAACAACTCGCGAGAATGCTAGCAAATTTGTGGTGAAAAATCTCGTTGTTCGCTGGTAATCGTCGCGGGGTTCTTCGTGCCTATTATACCGTACGATATTATAGTAGCTCGCGCGCGGGTGCGCGCGCACGCGCGTGGTGCATTCTACGACGTGAGGAGGAGGTATAAGGGTTCATCGTCGTGAGCTGAGGAGGTCTTAAATCTCAGCTCGTATACGCTTCTCTGACACAGCTATGGTACAGCATCCTCGGCGTTATAGGGAGGCTGATGGGGAAGAGAAGCGAGCGAGCGCTCGCGCTCGCGAGTATATCCTCGGCGAGCTGCTCGAGGGGGGAACAAACCAGCGGAGGCAATACATTATGCCTATAAGGCCCTATACCCCGAGCCTTCGCTGAGCCGTTAGCGGCGCGACGCGGCTCGTGCAGGCGCGTTAAGTTATTAGAGAATCAATTACTCGCTCCTATTGTTTATGACGGGGCCCAAGGGCCCCCACGCGCTCCCTCGCTCTACCGATGAACGATAAACCTCGCGTTCCCACTCTCGCGCCTTCAATCCTTTGCGCGCCTCTTCTCGCTCTACTTCTCGACGCTTATGCTCCTCGCACTCTATTTAACTCACGAACGGAGTTTCTCGAGGTGCACAGCAGGATCGACCCTGAGGGCCCGCGAATCTTAAAGCCTCGATATATCGCGCTTCAGCATGTATAACGTTCGATATGTTAAAAAAATTATCTATTTAAAAAAAAAAAAATTGCTCGGTGACAAAAAAAAATTTTGCGGAAAAATCAAAATTTAAATTGTCTCGAAGATTTTTATGATTTTTTTTTTATTCAAACCATTTTTTTTTCAGTAAATATTAAAGATTATAATTTATATCTTAACGTCTCGTTAATAATATATTTTTTTTTTTTCACGTTGTTAAATCGACAGCTTAAAAAAAACATTTTTTCTATTTAAAATAACATTATTCAGCGACAAAAAAGATTTTGCCGAAAAACCAAAATTAAAATTGTCTCGAATTTTTTTTAACGTTTTTATCGATCTGAAATCGTTTCCATGTAATTACAATTAGATTTGTGCGTTTTTTTTATGACGATTATTTGTTTTCGTTAAGTATCACAGATTGAAATTTATACCTCGATATCTCCGTATGAATTCTTTTTTTTTTTTTTTTTTTCAAGTTTCATGGAAACGTTGTTAGATCGAATCCGGTGACATTCGCACGCGCGTTATTACATGTAATACAAGGTGATAAGATACATCTCGCCTTCGTGAGTTTCTACTTGCGCTTCGAAAGCTCGGGGTACAGAAAAACACACTGCGGGACATGCAGCGGCAGCCAGCAGGATCGGTCAGTAGAGTTCGTAAAGTATACAGTATATGGCATATGCTACAGTATAAGAGAACGAAAGCAAAAGACTTGTGGGGAACAGGTTCCGATGGGTGGCCGATCGTGCATGAATGTTTCATGGCTCCCAACTATCCACGAAACATGATCGATGACCGGTTGGCACTCGCTTGTTGCTTCTGCCAGTTCCTCCGCAATTTTTTTTTTTTTTTTTTTTCTTTATTTCCCATCTTTCGCATTTCAAAAAAATAACGTAAATAAATAAATCGAAGAAAAAAAAAAAAAAAAAAAAAAAATCTCCATCGTATTCCTTGTTCTATCGTTCTTTCGCGATTTCTTCGCGAACTCTATTTTGCATGTGTACCACGCGAGGTCTCGTTTCCCTGTGAGAGTTGTGTATCTCCCAACTGTGGAGCGTATGGACGATCGCGAAAGATGGCAAGAAGAAGAAGAAGAAGAAGAAAAAGAGGGTAAACCGAGAGCGAGAAGAGGCGTAGTTCATAAATACGCGAGCGTTCGGCAGTAAATCTTAGTTGCCACCGAGAGCGAACGAGGAGCGAGGAGGTCCGTGAACGCGGTGGTCTCACTCGTTTCTCCACGGCGTTCCTCGTTGTTAATTGCCGTGTTTTAACACCTATCCCTACGATCGATCCTCGTACAGACCAGAAGGAGCGTCTTCCTCTGGGCCCTCCGCACGGCATGCTTCGGGCGACTTCCCTTCTTTTTTTTCCATCGTTTTTTTTTTTTTTTTTTTTTTTTTTTCTTGTACACTTTCTCAACTCTCCAGTCCATCCTCCACGTTATTCTCTTACCTCGTCTCCCTTCTTCTTCATATTTTCTCGTTTCTTCGTACAGATTGAATTGCTTCGTTGTTTTTTTATTGTTACCGTTCGTTTATCTCCTTCATTCGTTGCTTTATTCCGATAGATCGACGAATAGATCGATTGTAAACAAATGCGATAGACTACGTAATCGTTTATTTCGCTATTCGCGTTTATTACGCGATTTCTCGTTTATTTCGCAGTTAACGTATCGAAAAATGAAATCTCTATATCTCGTAAAGACTTTTAGCTATCGAACTGAAATGTATCGCGTATATTGAGAGGTCAATACTTACTGTTTATTCCTAATTTTACGCAAATATTCGCAGTCATTTTTTTTAGAAATTTTTATTAGGAAATAAAAAAAATGTTATTATAATGACATTGATACTAAAATTATTAATAATAATAAATAATAACGTTATCGATTATTGCCGTTTATAACGAATTCTCCACATGGGACCGAAAAAGTTAACTAACCGTTTCATAAAGGCGATGTGAAAAAGACGATAAAAAAAAATTCGAAAGTGACGTGAATTTTATTTGCATTTTAAAAAATTTGTCTCTTTATCATTGAATTTCAAAATTATTGACGTTCAATATAAAATAAATTACGATAATTTCTTTTTTACACCGTTAATTCTGCGATTACAATAGAGTTGAAAAATTGAGACAAAATCTTATGGAAAATAGATAAGTGCCTCTCACTCATCGTAGAATTTTCATTATTACCGGTATACATATTTATATCGTAGAGAAAAAGAGTCTCTTTCCACCTCTCGCCGGGGGTGTAGATCCCCACCGTGTGCACGTGACGCGAACTGGAGAACTGTACAACTCGATAATAAGAATAAAGAAGGCAACGCAAAACGCAACGAAGAAAGAAGAATTGAGAACGAAAGCCAAGAGTTTCGCATCTCCGTCTTTCTCTCTTTGAATTTCGCGAGGATAGAGAGAGAAAGATATCGTGAATAATAAATCGTAAAAGAGGATAGAAGAAGAGAAGGAGAGAGGGAGGGGGGAACGCATCGGTTCTTGGAGTTGAGTTAGTTATTACCGAATCAATTACCAGACTGTATTTATAGGGTGTAGTAGCGTGTTCTTTCGGTTCGCGAAGCATACATGTACAACAACGACGACAGACGACTACGAGGACACAACAGCGCGAATACGCCAAAGTACTCGCGCGCGCGCATGCGCTCGCGCGCGCGTCCCGCAAAGCGAACGTCTAGGAGGTACGCGATATTCTCTCTTTCTACGTTGCAGGGCGAGAACGCGTCCAAGATTGCACCGAGATACGACCGGAAATTCACGGCGTAAGGAGTTTAACGGAGTGCCGTGATTCGCTCTCGCGAAAAGCAATACTTATTCTCGCTATAGGTGTATTAGGGTACAACATAGGTATCTAACGTACCGAAGGGTATGTATTAACTCGGTAACGTGCGCAACGCCCGCGATTCTACGCGTATTTTAACTCTCGTGTGTATATATATATATATATATATATATATATATATATATATACATATGTAAGCACTCGTACAGAGTCTCGAAGGCGTCGGGGACCCGAGTACATCGACCTGCCTGACGCATTGATGATTTTTAAGTATCCCCTCGAGGGATTTAAGACTCGAGTCGGAGAATGAGACTTAAATGGTAGAATTGAAAAAATAAAAATAAAAAAAAAAAAAGATCGCGGGATACACTTAGATACGCATTCTCCCCATTCGCGTATCTGACTCACCTATGTGAACGAATTATGTACGAGAACATTAGCGAAAGCGAATTACACCGCACCTTGATCTATCCCCGGGACTGTGCTTGTTATTATTATTATTATAGCGAGCTAAAGGACTAAGCTATACGGATGTAATACGTGTAATGCCCCGCGGGTAAGTGGGTAGCCGTTCCACCGCGCCCGTTTACGAATATATCACCAGGGTACCCGCGCGACCTATACCCCCGGCATACCTCGTTTCATTAGCGATGTATTGCAGCCGGATGTTCGCGGATATAAATATATATACATATATACACCTTGCCACCGGCTCGTTCTCACAGGGAACGAAAGTCACGCGACCCTTTTAAACAGAAGGGCGGAGGGGGAGGGGGGGGGGGGGGGGGGGGAATACGCCGGGCAACGCGGTCGAACTTAATTTTCTATGCGAAACGAGTTACGATTTCATTGCCAATCGAGTTACGGGCCTCGAGACGAGTCGCGGAAATTAAAAAATTAAAATAAAAATTTCGAAATATATATGTATTTTCGTAGATTGCGAAATATATGTAAAAAAAAATGTAATTTAGTATGATTTAAGAAATAACGAAATTTCATTCGTTGAAAGAATTCGCCATTTTGTTTTTTCACTTATCCGCAAGATTTGCATGAAACCAATTTGAATGAAATTTACTTCGAGAAGTCTAATTTTGTTGGGAAGCATATATTTTTGTTTTTTTGTTTTTTTTTTTTATTTCTACTTTACCGATAATTGATTCAAATGAAACTCGGAGAAAATTCAATTTTATCGTAGTTGAGATGCTTGTAAATTTATTCACGAAGTTTTGTTGTTTCGTCTTCGTTTCTCATTCGTTAAAAATTGCAAATTCTTCGGCTACCGTTCGCTAAGGCCCTTCGTGTAAATCGCATATGCATCAGACTAAGTGATTGTTGCCACGGGGTTGTTGCGCGGTATCGGTAACAATTCCCGATTCCTAATTGGATGAGACAAGATAATGAGGCGATCGTTAGGGTTTGTTGTCGGTGTGCTATGAATACGAAGCGAAGAGAAGAGAAAAGTAAGAGTGCAGACGACGAAGCGAGAGAAGGGCGGAAGGGTGGGCCGCGTGGCCGCACGTTTATATCGGCTCTCGTTTGCTCGCTTTTATTTATTTTTTTTTCTTTATTCTCTACGTAAGTTCATTCTCTCACGTGCCGTTCCCGGCGGTGGACCACCGCGCGTGTTTTGCACGTTTGCAAGAAACTCATATATCGAGTACGAGACGCGTGTAAAGCTACGCGTGAAAAACAAGTCGGTAATGGATACCGCTAATGCGATAATTTTCGAATGTAGAGAGGGATGAGGGTGGCGGGTGCGCATAGGGTCGCTGCGTTACGAGGGGTTGCGAGTGAATAACGCCACGTGACGAGAGAAAAGATCTGATAAATTCGCACGTTCCGCATGTATATCTCTTATATGTTATATATCTTCGAGTTATAATTCATATTTACGCGTACGACGATACCGCCTACGCGTTGCAATACGCAAAATTTATCTATGTAATTGTATTTTGTACGTAAAAATTAAAAAAAAAATAAAAAAAAAATTTCATGATTTTTATTGATATTATTATTTTTATAAATTTTTTTTTTTTTTTTTTATAAAAAAATCAAAAATTTGTAAAAAAATGGATCATTCAAGTAATATTAATGATATAATAATAATAATAAAAATTTAATATGAAATTTTTATAAAAAAAAAAAATGTATATCTAATGATCCGAACGTCGAACGACATACCACTTCGACATGTCCTTCTCGCGATGAGTACTATTCACAGCTATTCCGTGTCTGTATAAGGATCAGTAAGTACCGCACCAACGGCAGAAGTTCATACATACGTATAATTTTCGCAAACGCATGCAAAGACGAGTGTATGTATACGCCGACACAATTGGTGCGTCTCGCGAATGCAGCCGAGTTTTTCCTCGTAATCGATAGCCCTCCCTCGGTTCTCCGATTACCGGGGAAAGGAATCGGAGCAACGGGGCTCGTGGTGCTGACCAGTCGTCGCCGTCGTTGTCGTCGTTGCTACCGAAAGACGTTGACGACGAGGGCACACGGAACGAGTGAGAGATCGCGATGTTACGTTACGCCGTCGAGGACGGGTTCACCCTCGCGAGACGGGAGCGCCCGCGACAACAGAAACGGGAACGTCCGTGAGATATTATTACTTATTTACTACATGTAGAGATTTATTGCTGTGTAGCGTCGATGGATTCCCTGACGTTTCGTATTGATAACGTTCGCGGTCTCTCGCTTTTGCAACAGCGAGAAAAAGAAACACATAACAGATTATACGTGTTATTGTTACGTTCGGAATCTTTGAAAAACACCTCTATATGTCGTTCCGCGGGATTCAGTGGCTGCGCTTCGTGTCCCATTACGCAACACGTGTTCGCAGGGATTTTCGGAGTAAAGTTCACTACGCGCACGTGGATCAACGCGTGGCGTATATGGCAAACAGAAGCGCGAGGAATTACGTGCGCAGTTGGTAATGAGGTTTCGAGAAAATATAGATCCACTGGAGAGTGTAATTGCGATTGTTGGGTTGTGACGATGTTTTGCTGACGTTCTATAACGATTTTTTTTTTTTTTTTTGTGATTACGATCATTCGATGACTTGTGTTTTATATGCCGAACGTTTCAATGTTGAAAACAACATATTACCTTCGATGGTAAATCGTTGATTTTTCTACGATTTAAAAAAGGCAAACCGCAACCGCAGGCCTCGTGGAACGATATTCGCGAGACGCTAAGTTGTTTGTCTTATTGTAACTTTATTACTTGTACGGTTTGTAAAATTTATCGTCAATCGTCGATCATCTGTTTTGAAGTATTATCTAATAATTTATCTTTATGTTAAGATCATCTATGGCGAGTTTTGCGGATTCATATAATTTTTTAACAATTCACCGATTTCAATGTGTACATTTACCGTCATGAAAAAAATAAAAAATTGTTGTTGCAAATCACAAAATTGTCACAAAAAAATTTGAGGGTTGAATTTCTTATTTTTATTTTGTATTTTAATTTTTATTTCCATAAAATGCTTGTAAATAAATTGATAAATATGGTTCTTCAACGAACATATGTTTACATATCGACGTTTCAATTTTACGAAAATAAATTTTTTGGAAATATAAATTTTGACAAATAAATTTTTTTTTGACAAATACATTTTTTTAACAAATAAATTTTTTTGACAAATAAATTTTTTTGACAAATAAATTTTTTTGACAAATCATCGTGACGATGAAGCCGTTTGATCCGTCAGACTAACGTGAGGTAATGAAAAACATCATATGTACGTTAGGATTCTCGATCGCCTGAATTATTGCGAACTCTTGGTGTTTGCATTGTTACGCTTGTCGCGAAACAGCTGGAGTGCGCTTCTCGAGTAAAAAACTACGATGTTGAGTAGGCAATGAACGCTCTTTCCTCCCCTTAATGACGTTATATCGATTATACACTGTCCAAACAATAGCCCGAGTGGCCGCTGGCTTAACGCCATATAATAGATCATAGTATTGGGTACAGTTACCGGTGGGTCTGTGCGAACGAATATATACATATAGCTATAGAGTACGATATGGGGTGCGTCGATAGGGTCGTTAGTTTTAATCATCTTCCCCCCATCGTTCGCGATGTAATTGTAAACCTCGAGGTTTGCATACACTGCGTACGGGTGCAGGAAGGGGATTCCCCTTACTTTCCTTTTTTTTTTTTTTTCGTCAATAAGTCGTCTAGTCGAATAATACGAGACTCACAATTTATATTAACAACAAATAGATGAATAATTTACTTCAATTATTTCACCGTTGCAATTTTTTCTGCTATAAAACAAAAAACATCGCAGAATGTTACAGATAACAGAATATTTCATTTACGTCGCGAAAAATGTATTTTTGTTTGTTTTCTTGAAGTTTCGAATTAAAACAATTTAAAAAAAAAAAAAATTTTATTCAAACGCCATTTTTATATCGTCTTATGAATCTCTCCGATGCGAAATCTGCGTAATTGAGTTCTTCTTTCTTTCTTAGAACATCTCCGCTTCCGGATCATCATCTCGCATAAAACTCGTCCCTAATCTCTCCCTCTATCGTTCGTCTCGAGCGAATGCTCTCATCTTCCCTTCATCTTTATCTCGTCCACTTTATATCACCCGCTGCTCTCTTAATTCAACATCGGTTACCTCCTTCTCGTAGCGTTTGCTTTCTTCTTTTCTTCGCTGCTTCTCGGTGGTGCAGGAGCGAAGAAAGCAGCGGGTATTCGCGGATGAGCCAAACCCGGACAACATCCCGCGAGAGCAGAAACGCGCAACTCGCGCGGGGGCACCGAGGGGGTAAGGCTGAGGAGCTGATGCTAGAAACCCGCGGTAAGGGGATCTCACGTTACGTTCAGTGCGGCCAGGTGTCGGATTACTACCCCCCGCCCCCTCCCCCTCCCCCTAACGCCCCCTCCTCTCGTTCAACCGACCGACGTCCTCGTGTCCTGCACTTCGCCTGCCCTCTCGTACCCTCACCTCTCTCATCTCTTTGCAAACTTTTCATCTTCTGTCCTTTTACGCGCGAGACTTTGCCACCATCAGCCGGCAGCAAAATCTTTCGATGCCGACCGCCCGAGCGTTACCATCTTCCGTTCCCTTGTCACAATTAACCGCACGTGGGTACGCATGCACGTCATTCGGAAGCGAGAGAAACCGAGATATATGGTTATTGAAATTGCGTTCTCGTTCCGCGTAGATGTGACTTTAGACCGTTGCGAGATAACGTTAAAAAATAAATATATTTAAAAAATCCGCCGCTCCGAATATCAAATCTCGTAAAAATGTAACTTTTTTTAAATACGAAATTTTAAAAACCATTTAAAAAAAATTGAACTATTTCCGCGCGTTGTTATATTTAAAATCGAATTTTTTTTTAAAACGTTAGGATACCATTACGAACACTAAATCGCATTGAATTTTTTATCAAACTATTTTTACCGATAAGAAAAAATGAATTCGTTTATTAACCTCAAATTACCGAAACTCCTCGTAAATTTCAAATTTCATAGCCCATCGTCGTAATTTAAATCGCCGTTTCTTCGAGTATTCGTAAAGCATAACGCACCTGTGTGTAACGCGTGAAAAAATGAGATAAAAAAAAGGAAATTAATAAGAAAAAAAAAAAAAAAAAAAAAAAAAAAAAAAAAAAAATGGGTCGATACAGTTTCCGCGACGTGGCGGGTTAAGTAAGAGAGTTGCCACACAGGGATAAAGGGGGGTTCGGGGGCGAGCGCGCGGACGCAAGGTAATTCAATCCTCACAGGGACGACTACGGTCCGCTTGCGGAATACATACGGCACGATATACCTACAGAAGAACTATAATGCGTACTACGTAAGATAGCAGCTCGCAACATCCAGCACTTCTGTATCCAACGGAGTGTTGAACACATCAGCATTCGCTCATTCTACATATACTTAGTAGATATATATATATAGATACGTTTGTATGTGTATAAATGCTATATACCTTCGTATATATATATGTATAAGTGGAGCGAAAGAGCTGCAGGTGTCTCCAAGTGCGAGCGCTCGATTCGCATGGCGGCTTCATCGCACGAGGAGTATACAGTAGAGAAAATAATAGAGTAGATACACCCCGCTGCATCAACTCCCTCTACGACTCTACGCCTTGGGATTCTCCACCTACCATAATGCTCCACCTACCTATCCTTCCTATACAATACTATAACACTATTACATACCCTTTATATACGTAAAGGCTGTATGTAGTACATACGCACACT
This sequence comes from Cryptus armator, assembly GCA_963971235.1. Taxonomy (NCBI): domain Eukaryota; kingdom Metazoa; phylum Arthropoda; class Insecta; order Hymenoptera; family Ichneumonidae; genus Cryptus; species Cryptus armator. The sequence continues at coordinate 3,912,414 of OZ020239.1, read as the reverse complement.
ATAGTGTATCAACAACAAGTATACTCTCCGAACGCGCTCCGCGTATCCTGCAACTTCAGGGTGGCGTCACGCTCGAGACGCTTCCGGTGTTGAATTACCCCGAAGAGTCCGCCCGCACCCTCTTCGCTCTCCCAGTCGGTGTCTCGTCCATCCTTTCCATCGTTGTCTTTTCTCATTTTTTTTTTTTTTTTTTTTTTCCGCGATGAACGTCGCCCAAGTTACGAATTTCGCGCGTTAGAGTCTCGCGACACGCGTTGGTTAAATTTCGCGAGAATTTTTATTAATGAGATATTTTCATTGGGAATTAATGATAAGCCTATAGGGGCGGATTATAATTCAGAAAATATGTTCGCATGTAAGGGCCAAAATGTAATGCTAAGAGAGTTCAATAAGTAACTCGCGCTCTCGGCCTGTGGCCATACGTCGCGAAGGGTAGACGCGTGGGCTAAGTCCACACGCACGTAGCACACCTTGAAGAGGTAAAGGAAGACGAAGAAGAGGGAAAAAGAAGGTGGAGAAAAGAAGGAAGAGACAGAGGAGAGGACAGTGCGTGTGGGAGTCTCAGGGTGGCCACCTGTCCAGTCGATTGCGGTGTTGGTATGCGCCGATAGGATCAAAAACTGTGAGGATAGTATATATCTACCGGGACCGCAGAAAGTCCCAAACGGCACGACGAACGCCCAGCGCGCTAAGCAAAGACAAGGGCGGTAACTCACCCCGACAAATTATAGAGTGGACCGGGGGAGAGCGAACGCCGGTCAATGCCGCTTCTTCTCTCGCTATGTATATATGCGCCTCTCACCTCTTAGCTGTTTTTTTTTTTTTTTTTCAATCCTTTTTTTTTTCTCGTTCTCACCTGAAGTTTCGATGTGCAGACGATCTCCATGGCACTCGTAACTTTGTATATCTCGTTTTAAATTTTTTTTTTTTTTTTTTTTTGTCGATACTTTTCACGGGTGCGTGTCGCGCGTTTTAAAGACGAGTTGTCATTTTCGATCTTCGCGGACACATAAACACGCGCGCGCGCGCGCTCGCGCATGCGCTTCGAGATCGCTGATTTGCGATCGATACAAAGTATGGCGGAGAGGATATTAAATAAAGTGGACTCTCGCCGCTTCGGATCGAAGAGAATTATCGATCGTATTACCGCCGGTGGTTTCGATCTGACGGAGCGCTTACGATCGAACGACAAACACCGATTTCACGGATCTTTCGAGGGCAACGCGATAAATGTGGAAAAATTGTTTAAACCTTTTTTTTCTCGAAGCACAGGGAGCGAATGGACGGAGAGAAAAAAATATGTCGATGGTAGCCGCGACAAGATTCTTCCGGTGGATAAAGGGGTTTTCTGTGAAAAAGTACTACACGGCTTCTAGCTTCTCGGGGATTAATAACTACGTATCTATCGATGATCGTGTAAGGTTTGTCGCATCGTTCGAATCGGTGTGCGGATGAGAAAAAAACAAAAAAAAAATCCACGTTTGTTCGTCGGGAAACCGGTGCCACAGTTCGACACAATCCGAGATCGTTCGCCGGAGGGCCATGTAGTATAATTCGATGTTGTTAAGCTTCGTGACACGGAAAAAAGAGGCGGAGATGTACGACGATGAGAAGGGAGGAGGATAGCGGAACACATACGAAACTTTGATTAAATGAGAGTCGCAAGAGGACCGAGCGAACGGCACGACTCATTTGTCTGTCGCTCCCTCCGGGGGCCTATGTTAGGATTTGAGTTATATTCGTATTCTTACGGTCGCCCGCACGCTTACCTGCATCTATGGGTCTACCAATCGTTACTGACGAATACTGCAGCGCATGCGCAATAAACATTAACTAAATTAAGGGATCGCGATCTATATTCGCCTACCGCGTGATCTCGGATTCACGAGTTGAAAAATTATAAAAAAAGACCCACAACACGAAAAAAAAAAAAAAAAAAAAAAAAAATCGAAAGGAGTTAAAGTATCCGCACACTGCTCTATGGGAGGTCTTTGTAGTCTCTGCTCATCCGCGATTAATAATTAGATTCTAAATAATGATTAAAAAAAAAAAAAAAAAAAAAAAAAAAAAAGATCGAACTGATGTTTTAGTCAAAGCCTCGAGCTTCGACGAATCTTCCGCATCGTCGACGATCGAGATATATAGAAGGACGAGAGGAGAGAAAACGTTCCGTGTGCGGTCTGTTCCTCCTCCGCGTCCTTCGTTCTCATCCCCCTTGTGTTATGCCTCGTAAGATCGTATATGGTCCCGAAGCAGCAGAAACAACGCCAGCAGGAGCTGAGGCAGTGAACGCGCCGGAACCATTGGGATGACGTTGGTAACCCGATATATATTCGAGACAGCAGCAGCAGCAGCAGCAGCAGCAGCATATAGAGAGGACCCATGTGCCACAGACGGCTTCCATATAGATGTTCCAAAGGAAATAGGGTCTCGTCGGTCCCGTAGTAATATCTACGTACGCGCGGGCGTATCGCTCATCGCTCTTAGTCCCGCGATCTATTATCGACGCTTCCCCTATCATCTGCTTATATTCCATATCGCAGTACATTACCCCATTATCGCTGCCATTGCGCTATATTACCATTACATCAAGTTATGGCATCGCACACTTGAGGATACGTCGCGATCTATATGTATTATCAAATATTAACCTAAAAATAATTTCCGACATCGAAACTTTCGCGAATTGATTGAAAATCGCGTGGGACGATTCGTACTTTTTATTTATGGCTCTCGGAAATGAAATTGGAGGAGCATTGGACAGGATGCGTTCTATGTTCGATGTTGAACAGTCTTTGCGAATATACTCGACAGGGTGCAGGAGAAGCCGGATACATAGGATCGATACGAACGTACAGGTGCGCCCCGCGCGTTTCCACCCCCTTTAGACATAGTGAATTTCGTATATACATAGGATATTCCTTGGATTATCGTACTGCACGCCCTCGAAGGTTTGTTTTACGTCAACAGCACCCCTTGGACTACTGTATCATAGACCGAAGATAAAAAAAAAAACGCAAATCATCAGCGCTCCTGCGGATTCTTTTTAATATTCTTCGATCTATTGGTTAGTTATGCGATTATAGGGGTTAATCTGGGGGATCGTTAACACCAATCTGTTTTTGAGATAAACACCCCCCCCCCCCCCCCACCCTTTTTATACTCGATGGTCAACTCATGGGCGATGGAATCCGTCGATAGGATCGGTCATACAAACGCGCATTTTCGAGATTCGAGGTTCAGATATACATATATATATATGAAAGAGATGCGTGCGGCTAGTATTAGGGAAGGATGAGACAAGATACAAGAATCGTCGAAGAATTCTTGTCTGCGGTATCGAAGCGGAGAGAAAAAAATGTGAGAGTCTCAGACAGCGTGACGCGTGCGTTGGGACCGCTGAGAATAATACCTGGAAAAGCGGGGCGTTAATTTTTATGATCGTTCGCCTAGTCGTCTTTTTCCATCGAATTGAATGTTAGGGATTTTAGTACACAAGCAGCGCGTGAATAATTTAACGATTGGTAATGGAGGAAATAATTTAAAAAATGTATAATACGAGGGGACGAATTATCGTAATAAATATTGGAGACGAAAAAAAAAAAAAAATGGGACGTCGTTCCGAAATTGCGAATTTGTTGACGAAAATTTGTCAAATTTGGCAATTTTTTTTTTTTTTTCTGTTTTTATCGTATTCAATAATAATAAAAAAAAATACATAAACTCCGTAATTTTCCGGATTTTTAAAACTATTTTTTTAGGTTATTACGAGACGATGAAAAATATGGAAATAAATAATCGCCGCAAGCATACAGGTAAAACGGAATAAAAAAAATTAATAAGTAAAAACAATAAAAAAAAAAAAGTAAGCTATATAAAGACTTTTCTCAACGCGATTTTTGGTACCGAAAACCACGAGAAAAAAATAAATGATGACATTCCCGTCTTTATTTAATTTTTTCGTCATCCCTATCGTCGAGGTTCAGTCGAGGCGTCGATACAGAGAACAGCATGTTATACTCCGATTAATTTGACGAATATCGAATGATAAGTTGTATTCCCGTGAGTACGAGCGCACGCCGCGAGGGGTGTCGACGGCGAAAGCCCTCGGGACGCTTAAAGTGGTGTTCTGCAGCGCCCGGGGAAAACCGGGAAGTGGTTCGAGGCAAAGCTCAATCTTGTTATATAAAGCATCGCCGGTGCGCGGGAGTCGTCGAATAATCCTATCCATATCAACGGTTCTAATACGCTAACCAACCGCACGCGTGCAGTTATTCACTTTCCCCGTGAATTTTTCTCTCCTCGTGTATTTTTATCGTTGATATTTTTATTCAATCGGTTTGTCTATATATAAAAATTGTTTAATCTTATCGAGAGACAAGCAGCAACGCCCATCGCTAGCGTCTGCTCTCTAACAGCTGTTCGTTCGATTCCGATAGAGCGCGAGACGCTTCTCCGCTGATTGTAAATTCAACGAAGTCGCGGAGAGAAGGCAACGTTAGCTTATAGTAGTTACTCTCGCTATCTCCGTCTCGTAGTTCGAGATTCTCTCCTTATAAGACATTTATACTTACCGATGTATATTGGTACACACGTCCCCATACTTTTGCACTTTGTCCGTCCGACACTCGGTTACTCTCGCGCCCACGCGCACCGCCACACTATATTACAACCCTTTTTACATTTCTTATACGCTATATCTCGTAAAGATCTCGTCCCCGGTTGCGAGAGACTGAATTTACGTTCTATGTGCCGAAGAAGAAACGATAAGGAAGTTTCTTCGAAGGATTCTTTAGCAGTTTTTTTCAATATCGACATTCCGAAACTAACCTTATCGTTGCAACTTATTATAAAATAAAAAAAAATAAAAAAATGTTCCTTATTATACGTAATTATTATCGTGAGAAAAGAGGACGAAATTGTTTATCAAATTTTTTTTTTTTTTTTTCTTTTCGTAATTTTTGCAATTTTTCGAATTTGTAAAATTATCTTTTATTTTCGCTAATTAATCATTTTTCAGTCGGACAATTTTTTTATTTATTTAAATTTTTTCTCATTTTTCGATGTTTATTTGGAGTGAAATTGTTTTTTCGTCGCTTTCGGGTATATAGCTATGGAGTAAAATTGGTGGCTACGTTTCGCATTGGTCCGCGGTTTCCATGGTCTCGCGCCGCGCAGTCATCGATCCTCCGGCGGAGAGTTCGGCGTGACGTCGGTGGTCTCTCCCACACGATGCTTTGACTGTATATGTGTTTGTGTTTCGTTTGCGTTGCTACTGCTACCGTAACTTTGGAAGCACACTGATATGTGCAAAAAGTATATTCAACCCCGTCGATGGGATTCTCCGCGTTCTCCTCGTCGTCGTCGTCGTACCTGACACGCCGGCCGGAGTCGCTCTCCGGTGCATCTCGTTCCCGGATATCCCGCGGGCAATTCAACGAGAACGAGCCGAAGCACCACGAGAGAATGAAAGAAAAACGAACGGTCGTGGATCTTTCGTGGCTCTCTGCCATACGTATTCCCGAGGCGGACGTACTATTTCATACGTATACGAGGCGTAGACTCGTTCCTCGTTAAGTGCTCTTTCGCTCGCGCGCGCGAAGAGAAGAGAACTCGTTGCGCATGTATTGCGCTCGCGGCACGAAGCTCCTTTCATAGTGTCATTATATCACTCAATAATAGAATGATTTTTAATTTGTCACGGAAATGAGACTCGGAGAGTCCTCCCCCCCCCCCCCCTCCCCTTCAGTCGTTACAGAGTCGTTTATCAACTTTCGATTGTTATTTCGTTTCAAGTATCGTCCGCTCGGCGATACATTCGCAACAACCTCGTTAAAATGTCAGGCCTCTCGAAATTAATGAAACTTCTTTGGAGAACACAAAATTTTTTAAGTTTTCAAGATAAAATGTAAAATTTTTCAAAATCATATCGATCGCAATATGATCGCTCATAATAACGGACTGCAAATCGGAAATTTTTTCGCTCGAAGTTTCGTGCGTTTTTTGACTGAAAAATTGATTCCCGAAACCGGAAGCTCACTGGCAGACAGCAAATTCCATGGATCTTTGATTCCGAGTCGAAAAGATTGGAGTTTATTTCGACACTTTAAGGGAATCAAATGTATGAATGGAAAACGGAGAAGTGATAGTGAAAAATCAAATGATACGAAGAATTGTACATTTTCGGGATCGGAAGTGAAGAAAACGAAGAATCCGCCGAGAGTACTCGAGAATCGTTTAATTTTGCGTAAAACTTTGGAAAGAGAGAAACAAAGACTCGAATCAGACGATTTTTCGACGAAATTTTTGGCGAATTTTGTCGACGGGGAGTCGGGAAAAGATCGCGGTGCGTCGAGACCACCACCGACGATCCCATCGCCACATCCGGGATGTCCGAGTCCTCCACTCGCGACAGGATGTGGTGATTGTCCACCCTGTCGACCGAGAAGAGAAATAAATCCTCCGGTGTGTCCTCCGGGCGACAGAAATCCACCAAAACCCAAATATCCGCCGTGTCCCGACGAGGGAAGCGCTGAATCGAAACGCAAATGTCCATCCGATCGTTCAGCGTCCGAGCGTAACTCGGGAAAAATCGTCGAGAAACCTGTCGGACCTCCCGAGTGTCCGGATAAAAGCGTCAAACCGAAAAAATGCCCTCCGTGTCCCCACAGGAAAGGTACTTCGTTCCTTGTGGCACCTGCGCTTTTCGCAAGACTCGCGAATCGCAATTACTCGTGTGCAAAATCCTCCAAGAGACGAACCAAAGCTTCGCGATGCGCTTCGAAGTCCCGAGAGACTAAAAAACCGAAGAATCGAAGACCAGTAGACGAAGAGTGCGAAAAGCCTATCGGCGATGAGAGAGTTATTTGCATAAAACCCAATCGCAAGACAAAACGAAATGGGTGCTCCGAAAAATCGATTGGAACGAATCGATGCGGAAACAAATCGTCGTGTTCCGAAAATTCGAAGAGTCCTTGCAGATCGTTCTCTTCGGGATCTTCGGCAATCAGATTTGTTTCGCATCGAGATGAAAAAAGCGGACAAATATTTACAACGAAAAGATCGAAGCCGGGTCCGTCTTGCGAGGACAAGAAGAACCGCGAAGACTGCGGCGAAGCGAAGAGCAGTCCGGAAAAAAAGGGTTACAAAAAAAAACGAATATCTTCGGAATGCGGGAATAATCGAGATGCTGAAAAAATTTCAAAAACGGACAAAAGTTGCGAGAAAACGTTCGATCCCTGTGGAAAAAAAGATTCATCGTAGTTTCCGGTACCAAACGGAAATAAACATTTCAAGTACTTCTCACAAAAATCAAATATATGCATAAAATCTATTAAAAATACATTGAAAAAATATTAAATTTTGCGTTTTTGTATAATTAATATATGAATCATAAATCAATATATCAGAATTATATTAATTTCGTCGTTCTTATATAATTACTATATTAATAACAAAAATCGTTATAAATTCGGAGATTCGATATATTTTCGATATATTTTTTCCATTCGGAATTTTCATTTTTATCGCCAAAAACTCCGTGTTGCGTACTTTAACTTCCGATGTCAAAACAACCTCCGGATAATCAATAACCATCTGATCGAAGATCCATCAAAATAATTCCTTCATCACCAACGAGTGTATGACGTCACAAACATATCATTATGTCTGCGATACTGAAACTAATTCACACCCATCGATCTTTTTTTTTTTTCGATCGCTCGATGATCCCAATTATTGGAATTTCACACGTCGGAATCGTCAAATAATTCCGTTGCACTTGTGTCCCAAAGTTCGCAATGAAAAAGATTTCACTCGTCTATTATATTAACAGTTACGATCGTCGGCGATCGAACGAAATTTTCAGGACGACAAAACTACGTACAACAACGAGAATCACGTAACGATTGAGGGAAAAAATAAGGGTACGCGTTTTCACGTTGATCCGTACAGCCCATCGTCATGAATGGGTCTGCTGGTCGCGATGCAATTACCGTGGCATTCAGACTCTCCACGGGGTCCCCTGACGTAGTCGTTCGAGTGAATTCCGACGTGTCGGCATACGTATGGTTACGGCAATGCGGTCGTACGAATACCCGTACATAACATACCTGGCGCCTCGTCGTTTTCGGAACAGCCTTTTGCCTAATGCCTATGTACTCCGCAAGGGACAAGAAGGGGGGGGGGAGGGGTGAAAGAGGAACGAGAGTAGGCAGTAAGCAGCAGAAACGACGTGCCACAATCGTGTTGCGGGGGGCTATATATACTCCTGTCATTGCTCTCCTTCAGCCTCCTTATTACAGCACACTGGTCGGGAAGTCTACTAACATCGCCGACCCATGGGAACGTGATATCCACCGACGACCTTTTCGTCAATTTTTTTTTTTTTTTTTTTTTTCTTTTCACGATCGCGCGTTGCTCTCTTTAACGTTTTTCACGTCATTGTATGCCTCGCGATGCGCATACAAAAATGTTATGTGCGCGAAGTAAAATTCTTCAATTCCCCTCGTGTTGCGGGACAATGGGAATCAATGTTCCCCGGTGAGCCCTGCGCTCGTGACCTTATTATTCGGATGGTTTTTTTTTTTTTTTTTTGGGGGAGGATAGCGCGCGGACATATCCTGCGATTCGAATGAGATGAGTCTCCGAGGTGTTTTTTTTTTTTTTTTCTTTACGTAACTTCGGTTATTCAATTTTGTATGCATTTTTTTGTATTATTTAACTCTTTGGGGAGTTTCACACGGGTTTTCCTTCATTGAAGCATCAGAGACGTCAACGACTTTGTCAGAAAAGATACAAAGGGATTGTTCCGTTGAGAGCCCTTCCCCCCCCCCCCCCCCTATCGCCGAAGTGCGAAACGTATACCGAAGAAAAGGCACATGAAGAGCACAGCGGGAGGTGCCACCGCAACGCGGATATCGTCATCGTAGAACTACCGTCCGGTGTCCAGAACCAACAATGGGCCAAAGAAACGTGTCAATTATTGGAGGCGCGTACGAGACTCCAAGGGAGTGCCTACGCGTATAAATTATTTCACGGGGTTTTGTCGTCGTTTGACTATTAACTTCGCGCGAAACGAAGAGAGCCAATAAATTCGTCTTTGTCGTCAACGAATCCCTTCGCACAACCAATTCCCGTTGTATCTAATTTTTTTTTTTTATGCAATATTTTCACGAAATTTTCGTAAATTCATAATTATTTTAATAAAATTATAATTTTTCTATAATTTTTTTTTTTTTTTTTTCGTATTATTTTTATAGTGTGAAAGAGAAAAATATATCGATAAACACTGTTTTACGGTTAATTTAATTTGATTTTATAGAACGGCATTTTTTTTTTTTTTAATGTAAGCAAAGGCATTCGATTAATTTTAATTTTTTTTTTTTTTTCGACAAATATTTGCTATAGACATAGTTGCGGAAGTCTCGAAAGACACGTGTACAGCACGATGGAATAATAGAGTAAGAAGCCGACAGTAAAACTCGGACGTCTGTGTCATCCCACGTCAATCAAAGCCGAGTGACGAGCGAGAAAGAGAGAAAAAAGCTGTTCTCGTGTCTGTTATATACATATACCTACGAGGAAAGAAAGCTGCGCGCGGAGTAAAACAAACGAGTCGTTTGTTTCGCCGCTACTCTCTTCACCGACGGATTGTAGAATCCTTAGGGATTTTCTAATACTTCGAACGACGAAAAATCTGGTCAACACGCATTATTTTAGGAGAAACGGAGCAAACGCTCTCGGAAGCCATCGGTATTATTTTTCACGGTCTGTAAAAACAGACGTCTCGGGAACGCGTACTCGAGAAAAATCGAAAAGAAAGTCACCCTCGGTATTCGAGGTTAGGTACCGACGCGCACTGTGGGTCCGTCGATATTCGCGTTACCCGATGTCCGGTCAATTTAGTTCGGGAGACAAAAACAATGATTTTCGTAATCCTCAAAGTTTGCAGTACCGGAAGCTTCTTCGGGGTTCCGGCGGAATGAAAATAATATTTTTATTTGTAAAACAGAAACTAAACGGCAGCGTATACCGAACATTCGTCGGTATATCTACTTTCAAACACCGCATCATCTGTTTCGGATAAAAATAATTTGCGATAAAATCGAATCCCGTTATTGGCAATCTGATCGAAATAAAGAAATTTCGCTCGTTTTTTTTTTAAAGAGACGACGGTGCAATGATATTGATATATCGCAAGCGATCGAACAAAGTTACAGTAAAAATATAAATTATGAACATAATATCGTAAAAAATCGTTATTTATCGTCGTAAATATTGTTATTGTTATATCTATTTCGTTGTTAAAAATAAAAAGAGTACTTGACGTCAAATAAATGATAATGATGATAATAAATTAATTCAATAATAAATGATAAAAATAATAATAATAGAGATAAATAATAAATATAATAGATGAAAAATGTTCTAAAAATAGATATAAAAATATAAAATTTTTTTTTAATTGTTGTGGAGTAAAAATACATTTCTCCAAATTTGAATCTCTTCATCAATAGTCCAATAAAAACACTGATCAAAATTTGTTCCGTTGTCTATATGTTTTTTTTTTAAATAACCGTCAATAAGACTGATAAATCAAATAAATAATCATATAAACAATTAACAATCACAACAGAAGAAAAATCCTATAAAAATATCAAATTATTCTCATTATCCAATTTTTTTAATAAAAAATATATTTTTTCAAAATTGAATTCATTATCAGTCCAATTAAAAAAAAATCCGATCGAAAGCTGTTGTTTTTTTTTTTTTTTTTTTTTTTTTTTTAAGAAACGTCAATAAGGCTGATACCCAACGTGCACCACCGGCGAAGCGTCGTTATGAAAATGGTAAGGAACCTTCGGCAGTAACTTTTAGTTCGGGGAGCGCACAGTAAAAAAAAGGGGGACGAGTCAGTGAAATGGTACATCCCGAAGAAGCGGCGTTCGAGTGTTGAACAGAGTGAGACGGAGATACGGTTGTCGTTATAGCGCGGGGGTGCGTAATGAGACTTATTTACAAGCCTCGTATTCCGAGTGGCGAATGATTCTGCGGTATGGTGGCCGTCGCCACACCCCTCGACCAATGAACACGACGACAAAGGGCATCACGCAGAATCCCCCCGAAGAGGTGAAAGCCTCCGACTCCGCCTATTCGTCTGTTACCGAGGTACGTGAAAGCCGGAGGTCCCCGAACGAGTGGTTTCTGTAGCCGGGAGCGCATGCGACGAACGAGCTTATAGCTCAAAGCAGATGAAACTGTGTGTACGAGGAGGAGACCCGCTGTGTCCGATCGCGCGCCGCCGCATACCGCATCTCCTTCGAGGTCGAAACTACTGCCAGTCGTCTCGGATGCGTGCGTTGGTTAACATCTTTCGTGTGGATCGTCGTAAATGGGGACCGGGGCACACATAACGTAAACACATACACACGCGCAGTAAACTGGAGCGCTGACTCGTGCGCTCCGAAAATTTTATCGATCGAGTGTATTAAAAAAAAAAAAAAAAAAAAAAAAATTACCAAAAACGAAATAAATTTCAAATATAAAAAAAACGAAATTCTTCGTAAAGTTCAAATTTATCGACGCAAGTGACGGTTCATCTGGTGAACGACGATTATAACAATAATCGTAAAAATGAGTGAATTTCAATGATAAAGAACGATCGGTGATAAGAAAAAGTTACAGTGTACTCCGATTGAAATCGCGAAAAAAAATAAAAAAAATAAAAAATAAAGGTTTCCGAGTGTAGAACGGCGAATTGAAGAGTTAAGAACAACTGGAAGAGGGTTGTTAGTGATTGCCGCGATGTTTTCACGGTGAGACTTCCGGCTCTCTCGGAATTCACGTCTGACCTTACCATCCCGCGCGATACTTGGCTCGAGAATTCGCAATAGCATTCTCGCACGTAGTAACGTTCGCTCATCCTTACCATCGAAGCGGAGAGATAACGAGGATACGTAAAATTGGGATAATAATATCATCTAACGTTATTGTATTATATACTCCATCGATTTGCGAGTATAAAGAAATCGCGAGGTATCGAAGAGTTTCGTAGGGTTGGGGAAGAGAGTTTCGAAGGGGGGGGGGGGGGGATGAAGGGGGAGAATCCTCATCGACGCCTCTTCGAAGAGTAACGCTAATAATAGATGCCGGCGCGAGGACGAGAGAGAGAGCGAACGATTGCTCGGGGCACTCACGCGGACGAGTGATAAAAAGAGAAGAAAATTTTCTTCTCTCGCCGCGCGAGCGTCGAGACGAACGAGTAAGCGAGAGGGATATAATAAACCGCGGTGAGGCCAACGGAAGAACTAAGACGGAATACGCTCCGTTTCTATAGTGAAGGAGAGAGGACTATAAATACTCGTGTGGTCCAAAACTTCCGTGCCGGCGGCTTGTGACGAAGCTGACTGAGAGCTTCTCGGCTTCTGGATTACAGAGTCAATCGTTCGATCAATCTTAACGATTTTTACCAAATAAAGAAAAAAAAAAAAAAAAACAAACAGTGAATAATTTATTAGCGCAAAAAATCATTAAGTCAGAAATTAACCTAAAAAATTTCCGGAGCCTATCGTCACGAGAGATCATTGTGTCCGAAGAACGACGATGCGGAGTAAGAAAAGAGACTGGAGGCACAAGTGAAAAACTTCGTCGTTATAATCGGATATTTGAATAATAATCTCTCGTGTAACGCAAGACAATTAAGCGGACAAGTTTCGCGACGTTATAGAAACGGTACCCGCGAAGGTGAGGGGAAGGGGAAGGCGAGAAGGGCTTTCGTTCTGTACGCGGGAAACGACTTTGAATCATCGCGAAATCCACCGCGGAGGAGAGTAAAGAGGTGAATAAGTGGAGGGAAGGGAAAGGAGATTATAGAAATAATCGGTGAGCCGGTGGAAGGCGGTGTTCGTTTGCTCTCTGCTCCGCTGTGCTGTATCTACGTACGAAGGGGGGCAACACCAGCAGCAACCGTATACCGAACAACCGGAGTGCAACGTTACTTTCTGCATCTATCGCCGGTGGACCCCGTCGAGTAATACGAGTAATATCCGCTCTCGCGTACGTGTTCTTTTGCCAACTCGCATCTATCCGCATCGGCGGGACGAGCGTTAAAAAAAAAAAAAAAAAAAAAAAAAAAAAAAAAAAAACATCGAACTTTCCAAGGTGTGTAGACGCGAGAACTGTGTTTTGCATGCAGAAGAAACGAACAGGCATCAGTCGGGGTACCTCTGTCCTAAAAATATCTTAAGCGCACGGATTTGGAGACGACACGAACGCGTTCTCGTGTATGTGTCTTAACCACCTCATTCGAACCATTGCGTCTGAAAGCTCTCGTACAACAACGAAAGAAACTAAAGAGACACGAAGCCAGCGCTCTCGGATAATCCCCGATAGCGTAAAAAAACGCTTTAACGATTATTCGCCAATATTGTCGCACACTAAATGCAGTTTTAACGCACCTACTACGATAATAAAGTGGTCGCACATTATACAAAAAATAAATAAAAAAAAAAAAATTAATTTATTCGATCTGTAGTTTTAAACATCGTAAATTTCGCGCTCACGATGGAATTATCGAGATACTCGAGATTCGTTACGGAAATTAATTTAACAATTTTATCGAAATTTTCCCGCGAAAATCGCACGATTTATTCGATCGTTAATGTGTAGAATTTAAATTTTGCATATCGTTGAGAAGAGGGAGAAAATGAGAATAAATTATTAGATCGAATTGAACGCGCGAAGCTTGCGGTTTGACGAGAAAACGAAGTGAAAAGATCGACTCGCGTGCGTACGCGATCCGGCAACGGGGGTGAAGAGGATTGAGTGCGAAATATAGAAAAACAACAATCACTCACCGCGGCGAGTGGTTCACGGTGGAGGGTGGAGTAAACAACGGCATAGGGCCCGGGGGTGCGTTGGGCCACGTTGGCGATGCCGTGCAGGTGATGATGGGCTACGGTAGTGCAGGTGCGGGGAACGGGAGTGGCGGTGCCGCGATGACACCATCCGCCGTCGGCGGAAGTGGTGCTACCAGCGGTGTCGACGTACTCGGTGGTTCGACGGGTGACTACAGTCCTCAGGGAACGCCGAACTCGTTGGGCGGTCATCCTTCGGGACCCGTCGACGCAGCGGGACCGTACGGTGGTCCCGCCGGTGGTCTCACCACGTACAGCCCTCAGGACAGTCCCGCGAGTTCGGCCGGTGGCAATGCCGCCGGAAACGGACATTTACCGAGCTTCGGATTCACACAGGAACAGGTCGCGTGCGTTTGCGAGGTGAGTTTTTCACTCTTAATCAGTTATCGCTTCTCGTCTTATCCTAATTTTCGTTCGTTTCGTAAAAAACTGCCTTTGGTAGTTCCGATTTATCGTAATTTCGAAAATTTTCAAAAAACCCGATTTTTTAAAAATTCATTTAATTTACGCGCTCATTAACATATATTTCGCGTAAATTACTTATTTCGTATTGTTATACGAAGTTCATTAAATTTTTTCAATATTTTATTTTTTTTTATTTTCTTCTCGATTCGTTGTATCCAATGATTTACGAATTATAGTCATTGACTTCGTTTTGAATTATAGATCGCGATACGGATATTTGTAGACACGAAAATGCGGTGTACGAGCGATTTAAATCGGTCGAATTATCATTGATTTTGTCGTGATTTTTGGAAATTAGTAGTAAGATTTTGTTGTTGTTTTTTTTTTTTTTTTTTTTTTTTTTTCGTGTTAAATTTTGTGTGTTACAATGTCTTGTCGCCTCACATACGATTATTATCTCTCTTCTCTTTCTCTCTCTCTCTCTCTCTCTCTCTCCACACTCATTATTCTTCCCTTCGTTAATGCCGATTTAATTGAATTTATAAGAGTCACAAGAAGAGTACGTCGGTGACGTTCGGGTTGTGCCGTAGTGAAAACGATGATAATAAAGTTGTCAACGTCTATCGTGATGCTCGCTCGGGCGTTATATACCGTGGGCCGCGTGGCTAGACGTCGTTAGCTCCTCGCCCTCGTCACACGGATATACTCGCGGGAGGATTTCGTACATCCAACTTTTAAACGTAAATCATGAGAGGGGCATTTTAATTACCTCGCGGTTTATATAGCGCATGCTGCATGCGCTGTGGCACGGGTTCGTTGCAATTAATGTTACACTTTAGATATCAGCATATCGTACGATATATATCTCGTAATATAGAGATACAATAAAATCATTTGGCATCCGTGTGACGTGGGCGCTAGTTGTCTTGTATCGCTGCATCTGCAAATAGCGCAGCTTTCGTCTAAATCGTAATGCTAATATTTATCTACCATTTCGAAAAAAAAAAAAAAAAAAAAAAAAAAAAAAAAAACTCGAAAAATTTACAAAAAAAAAAAAAATCGTAATAAAATTATGACGAAAATCCATTTCCGGGTCTCGAAGTATTTTTTTTTTCTCTCACATTAGCGTGAGATTTGAAAAATTGGGATAACGTGTCTCTTTCGTTGATCGATGAACGAAATCGATCTATTCGAGACCCGCGAGCGATAATGGAAGACGAACTTATAGATAAATACGTAAATGAACGATAAAAAAAGAGATTTTAATTGAGAGATGATAGAATACAAGATAAACTAGAGTAAGAGGAGAGACCGGGATGAGTTCTGCCGACTAACAGTGTGCCCCCCCTGTCTATCGTCTTCAAGGCGATGGTGTCGTCTGTTCAGGTACTGCAACAGGCCGGTTCCGTCGAGAGGCTCAGCAGGTTCCTATGGTCGTTACCAGCCTGCGCGAGACTTCATAGGCACGAAAGTGTTCTCAAAGCCAAAGCTATCGTAGCGTTTCATCGTTGTAACTTCAAGGAGCTCTACAAGATTCTCGAGAGTCACACATTCAGTCCGCACAATCATCCAAAACTACAGGCGTTATGGCTGAAAGCTCATTACATTGAAGCCGAGAGACTCCGAGGAAGATCGCTTGGTGCCGTCGGTCAGTATATACCTATTAACCTAATACTATCGTATTTTTATTACCGCATTGAAACACTCGTCGATCGTAGCGAAATGTGAACCTTAACACGAAAAATTCCGTATCCAAATTTTATTCGCGTATAATTCACGATGTTTGTGGTAAATTTAGAACGAACTTTTCACTTTGAATCATTCGAATAGAACTCAAGACAGCGTTTTTTTTTTTTTTGATAAAAAAAGTGAATCCTTATCTAGAAAAGGCGTCCAATTACAATCGCAAATACGAAGTTTTATTACGACTATTCTTCTCATTTAATCGCTGATTTTAGAATCGGAAAGTTTGGTTTTCGACTATTTTTACGCGGGTTATTCGAATTGTTGGATTTTAACGAGATCATTCAAAGTTCTATCATCCCACATGGAGAAAAAATACATCGAAAATTACGGAAAAAAAAAAATTATCGAAATTTATATATAAATAATAATAATAATAATCAATGATATTATTATTATTTATATGTTGAATTATATTAAAACGTTTAATTCTTTATATTAATAATATAGTTTTCGTATATTTTTTATTCAAATGCGGAATATTCTTTTTTTTATGCGTGAAAAGTTTCTCAGACGCGAACGATTGTTTACTCTCGTGCGCTGCGAATTTCAAGACGTTTTTTTACGATTGTTACAAAACTTCAATTCAATTCGATAAAGTTTGTAATTTATTATTAAAACAGGTAAATATCGAGTGCGACGCAAGTTTCCTTTGCCAAGAACCATATGGGACGGCGAGGAGACATCGTATTGCTTCAAAGAAAAATCGAGGAGCGTATTGCGCGAGTGGTACACGGCGAATCCTTATCCGTCGCCGCGGGAGAAGAGAGAACTTGCGGAAAATACGGGTCTAACGACGACGCAAGTTAGCAATTGGTTCAAAAATCGAAGACAGAGAGATCGAGCGGCGGAACACAGGTCAGTGTTCAACAATTATTTTCAACGTTTAAGAAATTTCAATATTTGTCGATGAGCTCTTAACGTCGGTAAATATAGCGTATAGAAATCAATGGTCAACGTTTTGTTTGACGTTTCGCTCGTATGAAAACGAACGAACACGTCGAGAGGTTCGCATTTCGAAACAATGTTTCGGCTACCGATCTCCCCGCGGGATCGGCCGGTTTTTCCTCAAAATAACGCCGACAAAAGATCGTTAAAACTCGTGGATTGTATGCGCGCATCTTCGCCTCGTGTACTTTTCTATTATTTCTATATCCTAAAATAGGCCTAAAATTAGCATAGGCCACCATCGGCAAACGATAGAAACCTTCGTCGAGCGCAACTCTCGAGAGTAAATAGTCTCGCGCGCTGCACTCGAACCTTCGACTTTCGAGTCTCGTGTAGTATCAGCCTTCGAAAAGTAGAAGAATCGATGAAAAAAAAAAAAAAAAAAAAACGAGCAGACCGATGCAACGGATGCTGCAAGTTTACCGACGAATAGAGAAACCGGAAGTTGTAGAGAAAAGACAGATGTCCGGTACCTATGCGTACATCCGATATAAAAAAAGGAAAATCTCGATATATCGAAAGGTCTCGTCGCTTCTTCATTCTTATCCCAAATTACTGCCACATTAAGCTATAAGCGGAAGTTGTCCATTAGGAACTTCGGTCGGTTAGGAAATTGAGAATAAAAAAAATGTTCGCGATTATCGATGTTTCGTTTTTACGAAACAAAAAAAAAAAAAAAAAAAAAAAACGGACATTTTGTTTTAAGTAAATGTTGAACCCTCCGAATGAAAATGGCTTAAGGTTTCAGTAGAAAAATTCATTTTTCATAAATAAATTTACGAATAACGGAAAATCCGTGAATTTTCTTCCGGTGAAATTCCACCGGAAGTATCAGCTTGCGTCGCGAATTCCACGCCGGGGAATGCATGTTCTTCCCATTTCCTCGGGGGGTAAGAAGAGAATTCGTGAGGGACTACTCGCGGAGTGTAGAAAATAGCGAGAGGTTTCGTACCAGTCGCGTATATAGACAGTGTTGTTTCGAAGGTCGTTGCCCCATATCCGATTTTAGATCAGAAGCCCGCGCGCGTTTCTCGGGGTGAACGCAAACTCCAAAACGTAACGTGTGATCCACATCTCTCTCTCGCTTTCTCTCCCACGACGATTATTACGCGAACGAAGACGACGAGTCTCTCGTCGTGTTTAACGCGCATAAGCCACGCAACTACGAATATATTCCGAGGGATATTATACGCGGTGTTTCAATATTTCTCTCGGCGTTCATTAGTCACCTTATTCTCGTCAGTTCGGGACTCGATAATCTTTTTCGATCTTCATAACTCCGCGATGTTTGGAGTATTGTGCTTTAGCACTTCGAATAACAACGACGTGTGCGATTTATGACTATCGAAGTTTTGAACGTTAATCCATTAATCCATTCCGTTAGCATCGCGGTGAACTTTAATGAAGTGAATCTATGAGTACAAAGTTCAACTAACGCCGAAAAATAAAGAATTCTCATCCCGAATTATGAATTTCTTGCGCATTTCTTGCGTAGAAAGTTTAACTTTCCAATCGTCAATTTTTTTAAAAAGTAAAATTAAAATTTTGCGAAAAAGCCTACGAAACTAATGGAAAATCTTTGACGCCGTTTAGGATCGCGAAATAAACGATTGCGATAGGCGTTTTGCCGATTGGAGACTATTTCTTCGCTCGTTAAATCCTATTAAAGTTTTTGCAGAATAATAATTTTTTATCGGGGATTTTTTTTTATATTTAATTTCAAAGGGTTTAATTTTATTATTAAAGGAAATTAGCGTCGAAAAAACGTAAATATATCGAAACAAAATAAAATGGAAAAAATTTAAATTTTGCATAGTAGTTAGGCAATCGAAGCGGTAACTCCGAACTTCGTTACTTATTGATTTATCGTCAAAATGATGTGAAGTACGAGAAGAAACCAAAAAGTTAGCATTTTCCAGCGACTTATAAAGGTTTAACAGCCCGCAGACGAGGAACGAACCTCTTTCCCTTCTTACTTGTTGTTTTAATGTCAGAACTGTTGCATCGCGTAGCCAGACGATGAGGATTTTTGTTACGAGGCTTCAGAAAAGCTTAAATAGAAGAGAAGTTTGAAGTCCGTTATTTGTTGTTCCATCGTAAAGAATTGTTGTACGAAGAAATCAATACGCGAGAGGTGAAGTTCGACTCGATTGTTTGTTGTTTTATTGTCATAAACGTCGTATCGAAACGCGCGTTGCGCGCGCATTGTATCGGTGTAAAGAAATTGCGTTTCGACGCAATCGTCGAAATTATCGTTTAGTGCGTTTCGTTGCGTTTGCGTTGCGTTTGCGTTGCGTTGCGTTGCGTTGCGTTGCGTTGCGTTGCGTTGCGTTGCGTTGCGTTGCGTTGCGTTGCGTTGCGTTGCGTTGCGTTGCGTTGCGTTGCGTTGCGTTGCGTTGCGTTGCGTTGCGTTGCGTTGCGTTGCGTTGCGTTGCGTTGCGTTGCGTTGCGTTGCGTTGCGTTGCGTTGCGTTGCGTTGCGTTGCGTTGCGTTGCGTTGCGTTGCGTTGCGTTGCGTTGCGTTGCGTTGCGTTGCGTTTGCGTTTGCGTTTGCGTTTGCGTTTGCGTTACGTTGCGTTTGCGTTGCGTTGCGTTTGCGTTACGTTGCGTTTGCGTTGCGTGTATATATATCCTTACAATGATTAATCGAAACGCAATTTCTTTTTCGTTGCGTATAACATTGTTATACGGTGTTCTCGATGATTCAAAGCGACTGCGGCAGGACTCAACCCCCATGTCTCTCACAGTGGAACGTGCAGAGCATCGGGGAAACAGCAGAGTATATACAAACATAGATATACATGTATACTATAGTAAGGGCGAAGGTAGTAAAAAGGGGAGTGAGGATCCTGGCAGTCGGCGTCGCCGGTCGTCGCGGTTCGATCGCCGAGAGGGAGGAAGTGGGAAGCACCACGCGTCACACCACGGGGAATGGTATCGAATTTCTTATGGCTTCTGTGTATTCCCATAGCCGTGACGGCGGGCCAACGGCAACGGTTCGGCCGAGTAGACGTCCCAACATCAACGACTCGACGTATCCAATACGTGTTCGTCCTATAGCCCGATTCCCGACTCTCTCCGTTTCTATGTATCTCGTTAATACGCACGCATATTCATTCGCGGGACCCCTTCCGAGGACCGGACTATATTCGCGGTATATTAATTACAGGAAATCCCACAAAGCCCCCTTCACCCTTGGCGAACGTATACAGTTTGCGTGTATCATCGAGAAAGCGTATCTACTGCTCGTAACGATGAATTTTTTTACGATCCGCGAAGGGACCGAACCGTCGGCCGCAGCTTCCCTCGGACAACGCGCAAACTCCTGCATATCGTCGAAGGGATGCGAAAAAAAAAACATCATGTAAAATCCGTTGTAATAAGTCGATTGTAACCGGAAACCGCCATTTTTTTTTGTAGCTTTTTCATTCTCATCGAAAAGTTTTATTATTCCGGGAGATCGCGATATATAAGGATCGAAATTCGATGAAAGAAAATCCCCGTTTCTTTGAGATCCCGGGAAATTTTTCGAACGACGTTTAAATGAAAATCTTGAAATAGAAAAATGATCACGTGAACAAAGCTTCACGTATGGTAAAGTAAAATTATTCTCTGATCGCGAAAGAGACGAAAAATAAAAATTAAAAACGTTTAATCATTGTCTTCGAATTACAAGATTTAATTTTTCGTAAAGCACCAGAAGAATATTCAATTTTCTGATATTTTCACGACACATTTAAAATTCTCTGACATTTCCACGTTTTCCCTGACAGTCGCCGCCACCCGGTTAAAAAAAATTATTCACAATCGCTGTTTTACGTCTATAAATATCCCTTTCGTATTTCGTGATCGGAACTTCCGGTTTCTACGATCCAATTACATCTTTTAATGAATTGCGTTAACATGATTACCAAAATTTCGAAAAAACTAATGTTATAAAAAAAAAAAAAAAAAAAAAATGTTTTTTTTTTTTTTTCATCAAAAATATTTTGTCTCCGAAATTCATTGTTACTTCGCTTTAAAATTTTTCCAAAATTCTCTCGTTTCGCAGAATCCGCGATCGACAACAAAATTTAAAGAAACAGATTTCCAAAGCTCCACATCGGTAAATTTACGTAACTTCTCTTTTTGCTTTACCGTAGTATCGTTATTAATCATCGTCACGTTCGCGGAACGAAAGTGGTAATAAATCGAACTGTAATAAACGGTGCGAAGAGTATCCTCTACCGGTGTACGATAGTTTGTCAGATGCAGTAGCAGATTCGATAGTTAGCGTGTAAGTATACGCGAACGGAAGAGAAGGGTTCGCGGAGGGCGATATCATATAATTTCGGTGAGATAAACGATCGACGCGAGAGAAGGCCTATTACACGAGAGGAAACGGTGCGGAAGACACACGCAGCTTCTCTTCTTGCACTCGTTCTCGTTCTCGTGGGGGTGGGGGAGGGGGAGAAGGGAGGCGACGCCGTTCGAGGTTATGTTGCTCCTGCGGTGGCTGTGCTGAATGGCTGCTCGGCCCCTCGGGACGGGGGCGTCTCGTGCTGGGCGTCTGTCCTCGAGTTCTCGCGGGGAGTCAAGTGAAAAATAAAAGCCCCGGTATACACGGTTATACTTGGTACTAATACAACCCGGGGGCAGGCAAACCGTATGTTCGAACGGCACGAGAGCGTAGTGGCCCTCAGGGGAGTATTTATCCGCTGATTTCGTATGGACCGCAGTGTGCCACAAGTGAGATAAATTAGCAGCTCGTGAACAAAATAATTTATTGGAGTGTCGACCGGAAACAGGTCGACGAATAATCAAAATGCAAAACATAATCATTTTTTTTTTTATTATTTTTTAAAAAATAGTCAACCGAAATATTAAAAAAAAAAAAAAAAAAAAAAAAAAAAAAACCTAAATAAATTAGACATTACGAAGCTGCAGAATATCAATTACGAGTCTGAAAAATAAAAATCTGTTGATGTCGAATGAGCTGAACGCGACGGCGCCATCCACGCCGCCGCTGCGTCTCAGCAAATTTCTCGTATCTTTTATTTTTTTTATCAAACTCTTATCAATTTTCTTCGCTTGTTGAAAGCAACACGAAGGTACGCGGCGCTGACGAATGATTTTTCTTCGTTGTGCAAACACGTTGCGGTGAACGCGCCGCGTCTCGCGTGTGTTAAAACTTCGTCGCTGCGCAAGCTGTAAACGCTACCGGATATCCCTACCGAGAAACAGCAGAGTTTCTCGCTCGCAGCCTCTCTCCGTTCTCCGACTTATGCCGAAGTACGCGCGGGGACTTCACGAGCCGAGATTTCATTTGCGCAGCGTCGCTCTCGCGATTCGTCGTAATTATCGCTCGCGCGGCCGACCAGAGGCTGCGCTCGCATCTCGTCTTATCGAAAAAAAAAAAAAAAAAAAAAAAAAAAAAAATAAATAAATGTATACAATTCTCCCTTCTCTCGCTCTCGTTCTCCACTATTAATTTCTTTGTCCCCCTCGACGGATAAGCGGGAATTTAAACATCGCGCTAAGTTCGTGTTTGCCGACGCGTACCTACCATGTGTTTTTCTATGACTCATCGCAATCCGCAGTAACATAAACGTGAATTGATATATATATATGACTTTACGTTTAAAACGCACAACTCGGTATATATCGGTGTTTTATTGCCTATGACAACGCCGCGTAGACCCGGTTTCAACCTGACGAGATTTCTGGCAACGTTAGTCGCGCGATCTCTCGAAACTCGCTTCCCGAGAGAACTCAGGAATTCGACGAGTAGCCGTGCGTCAATCTGTCCGCTGCGATGGCCCGGCAAAAGCGTCTCCCGAGACTCGGTTTACGCGAGTTTCACCGTTGGGACGTGTCGCAAGATGGATTATCAACCAATTTATAGAATTCGAAAATAGTTGATGACTTGGCTTGCTGTACAACGTATACATATATATGTATATATATATATAGAAAACGTTAGAAATTACGAGTGTTGGTTAGCGGGGCTCTTAGTTTCGTGAAACTAAAGTCTTTATTTTACAGCCACTTGACAACTCCATTCTTCAACGATTTATCATTCGATCCCAAAAAGCACTTGAATTTTCTGATATTCTATCGCGAAATGAGGTTAAGATAAATGAGGTTAACCTCAAAATTTATTACGAAGAAAAGAAAAAAAAATTTCGGATGAAGTTTCGTCGAAGAATAATTTACATAATATCTGTCTGAAGGGTTAATGTAGAATATGCTAAGTGGAAGTTATTTACGAGGAAGTAGTAAGGGATGAAGTTACGCAAGGAGAACCGAGTCGAACAAGTCTAACAGTCTCCGAAGATGAAAAATTAAAAATTCTACCCGAGTTTAAAGTTAAGGGATCGAAGACTGGCGAAGATAACGCCAAAAGCATTTTTTTTTTTCATCCCTTTCGTTAGGAAAATTTAAAAAATGAAAAGGGTGCATTTTCGGATAAAATTTTATAAAGGATTATTCACTTTGCATACCTACTGCCTGTTAAAAGGTTAATGAAGAACATACTGAAGAAACGCTGTATACCACAATTACTTAGGATGAAGTAACGAGGGATGAAGTTACTCGTGAGAAATCGTGCCGAACGACCCTTATAGTCACTATGGAGGGGGAAAAAAAAGATTCTACCAGTTCGAAGTTGAAGCGCAGAGAACACTCTCGAGAATAACCCCGCGAGAGTGTCTCTGTACCCACAGCCTCTTCCTCTTTTTTTTTTTTTTCTCCCCTCTATCTTTCATTCCCCTTTCGAGTGGGAAAAGCGACCCACGCTGGCTGTAGGCTCGTTGCCGATAAAAGTACGAGGGTTGGAAGAGACGCCGCAGTAATGGCCTCTTCTCTCCCGTTTCTCCCCCGTCGTGTCAACAAAACATTACCGTCCGCTACGCGCTTTACCAACCCTAAAGTGAACCACCCTCGCAGCTTCGAGACCCCCGTTAGTGGGCGTGTGCACACTTTTCGTTCCCTCTTTCTCTCATCTTCCGCGCTGTACCCAAAAGCACACTATAAAAGTACCTATGCGAAGGAATATATACGTGTGCGTTGCTTCGCAGCGTTCATCCCTCTCGTATCGCAAGTATAAAAGAAGCAGTCAAGAGAGGGGAGAGATGTTGGCGAAGAAGAAGAAGACGGCAAAGGGAGACCAGCGGGATGGTAGCTCCATCGTTGAAAGGAAAAAGAACC
Source organism: Cryptus armator (assembly GCA_963971235.1). Taxonomy (NCBI): domain Eukaryota; kingdom Metazoa; phylum Arthropoda; class Insecta; order Hymenoptera; family Ichneumonidae; genus Cryptus; species Cryptus armator. The sequence continues at coordinate 3,888,215 of OZ020239.1, read as the reverse complement.
GCGCGATCCTCTCGACCGCTATTTTTTTTTTTTTTTTTTTTTTTTTTTTCATTTATTTTTTATTCTTAGCTCTCTCTCGTCGACATGCCGCATCCTCCCACGATTCACCGCGCGCATCGCCGTTCTTTCTGTATATCCTTTCTTTCATTTTGTTTTTTTTTCATTCTTTTTATTTTATTTTTCACATCGCGACGACAAGTATTTCGCTCACTCGAGACGTTAATGGACTTACTTTTCTTTCTATTCTCGATATAGATTTATATTTTACGAAAACTCAGATGAAAAAAAAAAGTTATTTTTAAAAAATTTTATTTATTTGTATTTTTATAATTTTTGCGTACATTTAAATATATTAATTTATTTTTATTTATATGATATATTTATTATATAAAAACACCGAATTTCATATATTCATATATTTTTTTATATGGAACTATAACATCGACACTGTGGAATTTATCGAGACAATTCACTACGGTGGACCATCGCTACGATTAATAGTATAGATAATTTATTTTACGAGATCGTTATTTTTATGTCCCCCGAGCGATTGCGCGATAGACGAAACAAAAGAGAGATTTTTTCATTTGTCTTTCGTTATTAGTTTATTTACGCAGAAAGTCTTATCGGTGAAGTCACGCCGAGGAGTTCACGATGCCGAACGCTCCTATCGCAATGGCGGCGTTCCTGCGGCTCGATTGATCTACTCGTTCCCCGAAACACCGGAGTAAACGCGTTCCCCTTTATTTTCTTGTGCGGAGAGACGAATTAATTGAAAATTCGAGTTGCGGGATTCGAAAAATTAAAATGTACAAAAAAATTGTCTGCGTTTCCGTCGCTACGAGAGTCGTGACCCGTTCGGGGCGTAACGAGAAAACGCGGCGAGGGTACAGCCGGGTGGTTGGTTAAGTTGTATAACGGGGATCCTAGGAAGGGGCTGGAAGGGCGCAGGGATGGCTGCGCCAATATTGACTCTCCGGGAAGGCCGTGGGATAGCGTTGCAGCCTGAGAGGGTGGCGCTGCGGTTTCTCTCGTTCGTCTTCATCCCTCTGACTAATATATATATCTCGCCATAGGCCAATGTTTTTTTCACGCTTGTCGATCATTTCATCACGAAAAAACGACAAAAGTCACCAACGAACATTCAAATCACGTCAATTTTATTACCCATTTCGTTCGATTTGATTCCGTCAAAACGAACCGCCGATATTAACCTAAAGATCGCGTCGTGAAAAAAAAAATCCTACGAAGCTAAATCGTGATATTTTTTATCGATATTTATACTACACTATACGCACAGTGTGAAAACATCGATACTATGTTTAAAAAAAAAAAAAAAAAAAAAAAAAAAAATACGAGAGTAATGTCCTTATCTCGCGCCGACTTTATCGTTGTATCTAATGCTTACGCGTAGGAGCCGTAGATATATAGAGTGGATGACGATGACGGTACGACGCGTGACTCTTCTCCGTTTCTTTCTTTATCTCTCGGCGCGGCTGCCCATTTTATTTTTTTGTTCTTCGTCGCTATACGCTCGGTAACCAGAGATCCCAGCGTCGCGGAACCGGCGGACCATTACGCGAAACAGGACCGTTGTCGTCGCGCCCGACGGTACAACACTGGCAGCCCGACAGAGATACGGAAATAAAGCTAAGAGGAAGATGAGAAAGATGAGGAAAAAAAGAAATGTAATTTCGCTCGTGTCTCTTTTTCCGTTTGCGAAGCGACAGTTGATAGGTACTTTCAACAAACTCCTAACCTCATCCATACAGTCCGCGCAGTAGTGCGCATGTCTGCGTACGCGCGCACTGCTCTACGGTACGCTAAAGCAAATACCATATCATTTTTTTTTTACTGTGAACTCGGGGGCGGACGAGACTCGTCTCTTCGCGGCTAATCTGCTCCGGAAGATCCCAAAAGTTGTGCGCGCATATGTGAACTATGCTGCGCCGCGGAGGAAGTACCCTTCGTATATAGGGATCATTGAGAATGAGAGACTTGGGTCGTCGGCCATTTCGGGCGGAGATTCAACGCTCGCCCTTCGGCCATTTTTGTACACGAAAGGGGCAGAAGCAGCAAAAAATATCTCGAATGTATGGTATACAACAACCGTAGTAGTTATACAGCATATATACACGAAAGTAGACGCATACGCGTGCATCAGACCCCCGAAACTCACGAAACTCGTTGCGGAACCTTTTGCGGTCCTTATGTCTTTGTTGCGCGTCGGGGATGAGGGAGGCACGTGGAGCACTGCTGTGATCCTTCATAGGACACGTATATATATGTCTATATATATCTATATATGTATGCGGGCTTTGGGTTCGTGTCGTAAAGGGAGGGGACATTCCCTATTTGGCTTCGTGACAGAGACACGTTTCATACGTCTATAAAAGCGCCATTTTCTTATGTCAAGAAAAACTGTGAGAGAGGGAATTAGACTGCGATGTTTGAAAAAAAAAAAAAAAAAAAAAAAAACGCGATATTAATATCGCGTTTTTTTTTTTTTTTTTTTTTACGAGATAAGAAGCCTAACATCGAGTACAATTATTATTGAGTTCAATTACTCGTAGAATCAATGAGCGCCGAGCGAATGCCGCGCCTCAGGATGGTCGATCTCGTTGCGCGAGCATCGAGAAGGATCGTCTCAATGACGACGAGGTTTATCGACCCGAACACAGTCCTCGGATACACTGGCCGTTCAAGATGAACGTACGGAGTTCGTTAAACGATAATTGCAAATTGACCACATGCTCCACCCACTTCTCGTGGATTGGTATCGTATGCAAGGTCCATTGGATAACCTTTTTTTTTTTTCTTTTTTTCTCAACCGACGTACAAGCATCGGACGCGAAACATCGCATGAACTCTTCTCCGCGATGCGTTCGCTTCTGTTGCATGAATGTCTCCTTTGTCAAGGATTTCTTTTCTTTTGAATCGGGAGAACCCGAGAGGAAAAAGATGAATTGAATTGCCCATCAGCTTGTTGAGCAAATTGTTTCGTGTTTGCGATTAGAGAGGTTAATACTGGCGATGTATTTGCGAAATATCGAAGGGTAGTTTTTTTTTTTTTTTTTTTTTTTTACTCTCGAAAATTACGCTAATGGGTTTCGTTTCAATTTTGGATTGCAGTTATTGGCTATTGCGGTATTGCGATTTTAACATCGCCAATTATCCGGGAAAAATGATTATATATAATCATATATACGGTATACAACTCTATATATAGTTATATATGCAATTTAGTGAATATATATGGATTTATACGATACGATATGCGATTACGTAGGACGCCATTCATTACCATACATTGTGATCATTATATATAATTATAATTAATTATACATGATAACCTCATTACACCAATTTGCATTTTATAGTTACATAAAATCATATATAACGATTTTATTTTGGGAAATTTTTGTTTTTCTTTCGGAGTATTTTTCTCAGTTTTTTTGGTCGATGAAAAAATAGAATCGGAAGAAATTACTTCGAGTTGACGAATTTACGAATACATCGAAATTACTATCGAGAAAATCGAAGTAAATTGAGAAGAAACATTGATTCAACCTTCCAATTTCGATTTTTCAAGCGTCTACGGCGCGTCTGGACGTCTGAAAATCGTGTAACTACACTACTTCTTCGCGTTGCGTAATCGTGTCTCCAAGCGATTGCACGGCGTGTATAATGTGAGGTAAGAAGGAGGAGAACGATGACGATTCCCTAGGCGACGATTAACTCGGGTTCTCTTGATCCCGAGGCCGGTGTCTGGCTGGTCTAATCGGTCTGCCCAGCGAATCCATCGCACCAGGAGGCACCGTATACCCACACGAATGTAGTATATGTTTTACATATATATATATCGTCGCTGCCGCGTCATTTCACGCGTTTCGCAGACGCGGCAGCGCGTTTACGCACCGTTACGAATCGGCCTCGAGGTCGTAAGTTTCGTCGTCTCTCGGGATATTATTATTGTCGAGAGGAAACTCGAGAGGAAAATTGGCACGAGTACCGCGATCTCGCGGGCCGGTGTTTCATACCATGCGCTGCGCTATGCGAGAAACCGGAGCTCTCTGTCTCTCTCTCTCTTACACGAACGTCTCGTTTGCCCAACCCATCGTAATTACTCGTCTAGCAGAATATCACTCACCGGCAAGAGACATAGCCGTGTATTATTCGTCTAATCGGGGAAATCCTCTATTTGACTAAACGATTACTATATATTCTTCGTAATTTTTTTTTTTTTTTTTTTTTTTTTTTTTTCGAGTGTTAAAGCAATTTTTCAATTACCGACTGTGTATTCAGTTAATATTTGCATCGATCGATTTTTTTTTTACAATTATAAACGTTATTCGATGAATTGCGTAAATGGACAATTTAATTTTTTGCTTATTGTATAAATCATTAATCGCTTGTAATTCGCTTTTTAATTCGAGAAATTTCAATGTACCTAAACGATTACCGACAATTTTTTTTTTTTTTTTTTTTTTTTTTTCGAACCAAGAAAATTGTTCCGATTATTGATTGCGTAGTAAACAACCGAATTATTTTCAATTTTCTCGTTATTATTGGTGAATTTACGAAATATACTATCGAATTGTGATGCATCGTTGATGCTGCAGCGAAATTCGTCTGTCCGTCAATCATTCGGACGTCGACGCCGGTTTGGCATCGACGCAGCATATCGGCCCTAATATTTTTTTCGAGACAGTAGTATGCGCGTTCTTCATACACTGTATGGAAGATCGTAGAAACGCGGGCGCTTTCGTGATGTATGCGAACGGTGTCGAGTTACACGACGGTTCGTACGCGAGGCTTATGCACATAAATACGCGCAGAGAAGCAGAAGCAGCAGCAGAAAGGCTAACACACGCGTTGCCCAGTCTTCGCTGCTACGCGTTCCGGCGCCCTTCCATATGCTTTTGCACTCTGTCGAGAATGGGCGGCGAATAAAACTGCTGGTTCAGCGATGACGATCACGAGAGAGTCGTGCGCCTCTCGCGCATCGCTCTCGGCGAATTTGGAGCGAAACGACGTCTTTATATTTGTCGAGAAAGAGATAAAGATATATATATATATATATATATGTGCACTCTGCATACCGGCACGTTGAACGTTACGAGCACTGAAATTACTTCCGCGGAACGGAATTTAAGTAGGCAGAAAGACAAATAGCGAACGTTGAATATACATATCTATTAAAATTTGTTTGAACTCGTAAAGCTTCGTATCATCACTCGCGGCAAATAAGAAAAAACTTAATTTACGAATTATCGTGAATTTTTGGATCGAATATTGGGATAGAAATTTTTTAATCTAAAAAAAAAAATTTTTTAATTTAGAAATTTTTTTATTAAAAAAAAAAAAATATTCCGAAAAATTGCAGACATTGCAGACATTTTTGAAAAAATATCGATATATCGAAACCCCGAAGAAAAATAGTAAAAATACCTCTTTATCGTATTTTTTTTTTTTTGCGAGCGATTAATTTTCGTAATATAATAATCAGCAATTTTTTATATTAAAACTCCGTTAGCCACGCGCACGACTTCCCGAACAATTTTTTTTCGTCTTCATTACCATTTCGTCGTAATCGAAGGCGCGAGATTTCGATCGTTGTAGGATCAGAGACGGGAAGGGATCGATCGAACGGTTGCTCGGTGGGTGTTCCATCGACGATCGACAAGAGAAATACGATAATCGCTTCGGCAGCGAACGAGAGAACATCTTTTTCTTTCCGCCGCCTTCGATCTATCGATCGCTATATATATAAAAACTATTCGCATCAGATAGTTCTGTATTCGCGACAAAAAGAACGATTTTTAAACGCTTAATATTCTCGAGACTACAGTTTTGTTATACCAGTTGGTACCACCGATCGAAGAGAATCGAGTCTACTGTCGTCTATATATCAAAACTTTACAAGCCGATTTCCTCGCTTGTATTCTCTTGACGTTTCGACTTTCTTACGCGATGTTTCATCGACAAAACTATGCAGTAGTAGTAGTAGTAGTAGTCGTAGCTCTGTTCTTTCGCCGACAGATTTGCACGGATGCGTTGTTTCTGACGCTCGACCTGCTCTGGGGGTCCCGGAGCACACGTTGGCCCCACCGCGAGAGTTCCGCTCTTTTCTCTACGGTTATGTGCTCCGATGCTATGGGGGTCTACTCTCGCAAGTTCACCGTAATCCGGATTAAAGAATTTCGAAACACCGAAAGCGTTTTAACACGATCGCGCCTAAGGCTTTGGTTATAGAGCGGAAGGAGCGAAGAAGATCTTCGTTTTCTTATTCCTTCTCACTTTTCGTTTTTTTTTTTTTTTTTTTTTTTTTTTTTTTTTTTTTTTTTTGCCATTCTGCAGCAGCCACAAGTTTCCTCTACTCGAGACTCTTGTAGATATGTGTTTTTGGTTCGTAGCGCGAAGTATTATCGGGAAAACCCGGTCACGCGGACTCCGCGTTTTCGACGATTTTTGCGACAGACACTCGGCTCGTGTTTTACGAAATTTACGAGAGCGTTGAGAGGTTAAGGCACAGGCGATGGACAGAAACGTTGTTGGTATAATGTCGGCAGTGGAAAAATTCGTGGCGGAGAAAAGTTGGAGTGATCCTAACCGTGAGTTTGCAAACATAGCGAGGAGTTAGCGAGTAAAGCTTTTTCGCTGCGCGAACGATGTGTACACGCTACGACGGTTCGCCGCACGAAAACACAGCGGTCCATTATTTTAGGCTGAGAAAGATGCTCTTCTTCGTTTCTCTTCCCCCCGTATGTCCTCCCAACTATTATCTGCTTATAGAATCAGCTGCCGACTCCGCCGGATGAGCTACGGTCGCTCTCACCTGCCGACTCTCGCGTACCATTGCTCGTCCGGCTGCTGACCCCGAGATACCGTGAACGCGGGGGGTTTCACGGATACTCAGTAGGACACTATTATAATACTAACTATGCGGTCTTCTCGCAACTTAAAAGTTTTTTCGTTCTTCTCGAAAGAGAGATTAACGAAAAAAAGCAGTCGGTAGTTTTCATTAAGTCATCGATAGGGCTTTCGGGTAATTCGAGAAGTTTGCTTTACGCGATTCGTCTCGATTATCATCTTTCGATGTTAATTTTAACGATTCAGACAAATTAAAAGTTTTAATGTCACTCATTTTTTTTTTTTCGAAAACTTATTACGGTGATATTGAAAAAAATTACCATTAAATTCTCGATGTTTTTTTTTTTTTTTTTTTTTTTTCGAAAAAATAAAAAATATGCAAAAAATATTTTTTAAATAAAAAAAAGTACACGGTGCGCAAAAAAAAAAAAAGTGCGGAAGGTTCGAGACATATCTAAGATAATTAGTTGGGTGTCGAAGAGAAGAGTTCTCGAGTCTCAAGAACGAGGCGTGCTGTTCATTAATCTCGACGTCCAATTATCGCGTTGGGAGACTCTTGTCTAACGGATGTAAAGTGAAAATTTTGAACATCCGTATTGGAGGTATAATATAACATTACCAAAGGGGGGGGGGGGGGGGGGGGGGAGTCGCGGGGGTTGAGCATTTCTTCGCGTAACGGCGAGAGCCATACGACGCCTCAGCCGCGTGTCTAATATGTCTGTCCGTCGGACTGTCGGTACTTCTGGTTTGCTATCTTGTGCTTTGAGAGAAAGAGGGACGGAGAAAGTAACGTGTGAGCACTGGTAATGGGAGACGCGCCCTTCTCGGCTCACAGTTAGCTACGAGAGAAGCGCGACGCGACGAAGACGACGAAGACGCCGACGACGAACTATACGAAGAAGAACGAGAGATGAGAGCGAGAGATCTAATAATACAGTCTCGCGTTTCTAACGCGCGCGTTCCCCGGCCTCCTGAACGCAATCGGATCGCGTATGTATGTAGATATATCGCATTCGGCGGTGAGACCCGCGCGAGTCTCTCTCGTCGTCTTCCGAGTGGCAAGAGGCAAAGAGATCTCTTCTCTTTCCACTCTCTCATCTTCGTTTCTCGCTCAGTATTTGCTTTGCGTTACGTTAAACTCCGCCTATGAGTTAAAAAAGATAAAGAGAGAGAAAGAAACCCGACTCTCAGAATAGCGCACCGAAATCTCAGATCCTCTTGGCTCGCATCTGCGTTTTCCAACCGTAGAACATATCACGCGCGTGTCGAGAGTACCGATTAACCGAGGAGTCACGCTTCTCAAAAGACAGACGATACTTTTTGCCACTTCGTACCTCCGATATCTTTGTATTACAAACAAAATGTAAATATGGCAAATTGAAAAAAAAAAAAAAAAAAAAAAAAAAAAAAAAAAACGACTGCAGATTTAAGTCTCCGGATATTTAACGACGATGTACATGCGAAAACAGAACGGATAAATTTATTGTGGAATAATTGGAGTGATCGCGAGATAATTCGATTTATTCGATTTTTTTTTTTTTTTTTCGATATATTTATCGATGAAAAATAAATATCAGAAATGAAAAATTTCAAAAATCAGATCCAGTATAGCGAAGTCTTTATAATAATAAATAAAATAAAAATTAAATAATAATAATGAAATATAATAATTATTTAATAATTAATTAAATTTATAAAAATATTGTTTTACGAAAAAAAAAAAAAACGCTTAGTCTTGTAAAGCAATTTTCGAACACTTTTCAGTGTCGACAAAACGGTGAAAGGGCGATTGTTATCAATACTTCGATAATTGGAATGATTCCGAGATAATTAGCCAACTATAGTGACAATTTTGATCAAAGAAATCATAAACTGCATTTGTCATTGCTAAAGTATGTTATATATATAAAAAAATATATATCTCTGCCGATGTTATATCCATGCGAATGACGGGAATAGAGGTCGAAGCTCACGAGCGTATTATAGCTCAAGAGACGAGAAAATTAGCATAATTCCTAATTTAATTTCTCGATAAATTAACTATATACGGCGCGACGGTGAGACAGAGAGAGAGAGAGAGAGAGAGGGGGTTAATCGCACTCACGCACTCTTGTAGAGATGTTATCGCGAGCATAGCGAACGCGCGAGCGCGAGATTCCGCTAATCCGCGTCTAAGTTTATCGCCTCCGGTAAGAGGGCGCGTCTGATAAGATCTCCACCGTGGCGGCCCGAAACATCCACTCCTACTCCCTTCTCTTTCTCTATATACCATATATACGGACTTTCCTGTCTCTCCCGGTAAAATCGGCATTATAATTCGCGCGGTAATTCTGTAACCCGCAGTTTCGCGATCGCATTGCTAATAGACGATTAGAGATCCGATAATTCTGTGATCATTCGATCATTTTTGACCGTTTAATCGATAGAGAAACATCTATACAGAAAAACATAGTCATCGAAAAAAAAAAAAACAAATAGTATAGAGTCCGATACATCGATATCAGCTTCGAAATTTCGGAGCCGCCGATTTTTTACACGCGACAAATTGTCGAACGCGATCGAAGCCAAAAAAAAATCGATAATCGATCGTTTAATCGATAGAGAAACATCTATACAGAAAAACATAGTCATCAAAAAAAAAAAAAAAAAAAAAAATGGTATAGAGTCCGATAAATCGATATCAGCTTCGAAATTTCGAAGCCACTGATTTTTTACACGCGACAAGACACTCTTATCGGACTTAATAAGAGTGCATGTAAACGACGAAAGTAAACTCCGAATCGATTAGCCTCGAGACATTGTCGAATGCGATCGAAGCCAAAGAAAAAAAAAAAAAAAAAAAAAAATTATATTTCTTAGTGGCACTCGCCTCGAGTCACAGACCAATGGAATTTGGTGTGCAGGTCCGGGGCATACTGTCGGAGCGACGTGACGGCTAATTTATGTACCGGGCGATTAATAAAATTCACGGGCGCTTCACCGATTGGAATCTCGGTCGTGCTTTGGGGTTCTCGCGGGGACACTACCTATATACATGTTTAGTTCTCTCGCGCCACAGCACCGAAACGTTTGTGTGTAAAGTCCATCTCGTTCCCTTCTTCGCGACGCCAGCATCCTTTTCCTTTATTTACCTATATTTATTTTATTCCCCCGTATATCGAGAGGCGCAACGTTATTTTTTATTTTTTTTTATCCTCCGAAAAAGTCTCAGACATCAGATGAACATCAGCGATTGAAAACGAAGCAAATTGCCGAAACCCCGAAAAAATTTGGAAGGGGTTGCGAATTCCCCGAGTCACGCGATCGTTTGGACAAGAAAAACGTATGAAATGACGTTGAAATGTATATATATTCGGTACTATCACAATATAATGCGCTTTTCGTCCGCACGAGTGATATAAACATATCTCCGGACGCGTCAAGAATTCTAATCAAAACGCGACGACGCTGATGCGCCTCTCGCGCGGACGAGAGGCTCGTGGGCTCCACGTGTCTTCCTCACGAAACCTTTCGTATCATTCTCTCTCGTTCGCTCGGAGCTTCTCTGTGGCGCGGGATGTCCCGTAGCGGGAGAGAGGAACCGGACAAATTTACTGCTCAGATCTTTGGCGGATAACGCATACCTGGTGGACACCTCGTTCGGGTTATATGGGCCCCCCGGATGCAACGGGTGGTACCAAAAAACACCTCACCGCGCATCTATCCCCCCTCCCCCTCCCCCTGTAGTATATACTATTCTCTCGCTTCTCTCATCCTCTCTTCGATCGTTTCATCTTCGTTCTCTCGTTTCTTCATCTCCTTTCTTCTCTCCTTCAACTCCGATTTTTGTATCTCGATCGCGTCTCGTGGAAATAACTCTTCTTGCCTTCCAAGTCCCTCCTAACGGTAGTTCACCTTCGTTTTTTATTATCTTTATTCGTGTTTTTTTTTTTTTTTTTTTTTCTTGAATTTTTTCTTTATTTTCAACATTTTTTTTTTTTTTCACTTTTCCTTTTCGCTTTCATCGTTCGGTAGATCTTCGAACGCTGTCGCGCAGGCGCCTTGGTGACTGTTTCCCACTGTTCGATTATGCATGATCACCACCGTGTTTAATACGTCTTCGAATCACACGACGAAGATCTGCCTTCCCGAGACTTCGTATTATTTCCCGCGGACGCGTGTACCCAGCATCGAAATATCGCGGAATATCTTTGTTGCCTCGCCAAACGCTCGTTTGCTGCACCCATAGCGAGTAGTTGGAATAACGGGAGAATAAAATAACTCTCTTTCGGAGGACGGGGGAGGGGAATGACGATAATGTATGGTGAAGATGTCGAAGAGAGTCGCGTTTGAATACGGGAACGTCGCTGCGCGAAGACAAGATGTGATTTTATAATACCGTTGAGAAAATTCTTGCTGACGCGTCATATCGAAAATAATCGGAGAATACGCAAACACCTGGACTTTTTTTTTTTTTTTTTTTTTTTTTTTCTGGTGCGGGAATCTCGAATTCCTCGATGCCAACTTCGCTATATTGAGAAAAGCACCCTCTCTCGTGATTGTGTGTATATATATAGATATATGGATCGCACGCGAGGAGCGCGAAGGGGGAAAAGAACGGCCGCGTTAGCCGTGTCAGGCTATAGGTACCGTGAGTTCCAAACGACTTGTAAAACAAGCGGTTAACGATAGCCGTGGTTGGAACAGGACGGGCGCGCGCGCGCGCCGAGTCTGCTTCCTCACCCGGAGGAATATCCCCTACGCGGAGGTCTGAGATCGCGCGAAATTGAGTTTACGAGATGCGTCCTTTCCCCGAGTCGAAGACTCTCTTCTATCGCTTACAATTTCGTTTTTTTTCTTTTTTTTTTTTTTCACTATCTTCCCCCACCCTCCGCGCAATAATCCGCCCACTCGTTTCAAAATTATATTTACGCGAAATAACCTCCCCATTGCGAGACTCGTATGTACTTTGATGATATTGTAGTCCAGGTATGTCATTCTCGCGGATCGAATGTCCCACGAAACTAATTTCGAATTAGCCGGAGGCGTGGCTCGCGAATCGTCGGGTTCGTATAATCGCGTTATTAGCTGGAAGGACGAGTTTACGTAAAAATGAAAAAAAAAAAAAAAAAGGGTTTCTTCAAACTTCAGAAATGCGCAATCATTTTTAATTGGACGCGACGCAAAACGCAAATTGTAGACTCTGCTTATTTTTTTTTTTTTTTTTTTTTTTCGGAGAGTATTATTAATGATTATTTGCTCAGTCATTTCGACCGGTTTGCGTTCGTTTATTGTCGGAAAAAATCGTATTAAATCTTTGCTCGATTATTATTGGGTTGCAGTGGTCAGAGAGAAGACAAAGGACATGGCGCCGGTTTGGGCGATTCGAGTAGCGAAAGCGGCGACGACACCAAAAGAGGCGTTAGTCAACAGCAACAACAGCAACAACAGTCGTCGTGCGCTGTTCAACAGCTGCAACAAGCGCAGCAACAACAGCAACAAGCGCAACAGCAACGAATGGTCGAACCTCATCAACAATCGTCCAGTATGTATCAACTTCCGGCACCAGTGACCGTTTCGAGTCCCCATTCCTATCATCAATCGCACACGGGCTCCAGCCTCAGTCATCCGCACACGCCGACTCATCACATGCAACACCACGATACCAGCAGCGAAAGCGGCGACGACAAACGCAATCTTCATCATCAACTTCAACATCATCTTCAGACCGGACACGGGTCACACGGACTCGTGCATCCGACGGCAACTCTACCGCCGCCACCGCCGAGTTGCGCTCAACAGAAGAGTCAACTCGACTATATGCAGTACTACAGCCCTCAGGTTAGTTTTTTTTTATGCCTAACAATTCTATTCGATCGATGAATGATTTTTTTTTTTGCGAAATAATAATGATTTTGGTACTAAAAGTTTGTTTTTTCATACTGAATACACGAAAAATAGCATCTGATACAATTTACCGTATATCTAGTAAAAAATATAGTAAATTTCTGGTAGTGCGGAGCCAATGGCGCCACCTGTCGAAAAGTACGAGAACTATGCGATTTTTTACCATAGAATATGAAAAAAATCCCCATAAATGTGGTAAAAATGCTCATAATATCGAGCATTTTCGTGATACGTGGCGCCACCGTCGCATTTTACCAGGTGGCATAGTAATTTCTGGGGGATTTTTCTCTCCGTGTAGTTAAAAGAAAAAAGTGCTTATGGAGAATTTTCAAGTGAAGATTGAAAAAATTATTTTAATAAAATTTAAAAAAATCGTAACTATAAAAAAAAGTGTAATAATAGTACATTACGAAATTTTATTTCACGAGTGCGAAAAGTCGGCACTTCTCGCACCGAGTGGCATAAAGAATTTTTAATAATAACAAATAATTTTACTCCAAAAAATTTTTGTATTGCGTGAGCAAAACATCAAAAAATCGATATAAATCGAAACTCGAGAGAAAGTTATTACTTTTTTTTTTTTTTTTCTTTTTACGGCTTATAATTAACTTAATTTGGGAAACGCGTTTCGATCTGTTAACAGGACTATCTGATAGGAACGCCGACATCGGCCGATCTGCAAAAGTCATTGCCTCACACAGCAACATCGATGCAGATGGGAGCAATCGCACCGTCGATGGGCGGTCTGAGTCCCATGGGTCCGACGACGATGCTACCGAACACGATGCAGAGCGTCAACACGATGAACACGATGTCGATGAACGTCGGTATGGGAATGGGACCTTATCAGGGAATGGGTTCGATGGGAATGACGACTTCGCACGCGGGATACCATAGTGGCCTCGTTCTCGGCGACTACCACTCGTTGTGACACTGGGCCCCGAGCAATCAGAGTAAACGCAACCAGGAGAAGACTTAGCTCGGCGTTAACGAGCTCATCGGTTACCTCGAGGGTCGCGTCGCGATCTAACGTGTGGATTATCAAGGTACACCATTTTTCGAGCGAATACCAAAAAAAAAAGGGTTAATAAAATAATAAAAAAAAAAAAAAAAAAATCCGCGTCGAAACTTCGGATAAAATATATATACCAACGAAAAAAAAAAAAAAAAAAAAAAAAACTTTCATCCCAGTGCCGGTAAGCGTCGCTTCCGGTCGTAAATAGCAAAAGACATGTCAGCATTTCCGTTAGCGAACTCGGCTCGCGATTTAGAAAAAAAAAAAAAAAAAAAGAAGAAAACAATTTCGTACTGTTCTACACACCGCGTTCGTCTATTATTATAATAATAATAATTTTTTTTTTTTTTTGCACACACGCATTAACAGTTTCGCACTATCTAAGCTGCAATTACACACTCCTTATAATAAAATATATGAATTACGAAAGAAAAAAAAAAAAAAAAAAAAAAAAAAAAAAATGGCACAACGACGCGTTAAAGACAAAGTCACAATAACTCCTCACATACACACTACAGACACACAAATGAACAGCGACACTGGGGATTTCGAGTCGAAATTACGTTCGTTTCTCCCCGCTGCTGATGCTGATGTCTTGTAAATATTGTAGATAATAAATGTAAACGTATTTTTTAGTTATATATACGTGAAACACGATTTTAAAGGAATATATAAGTCAATTTCGCTTAGACGTACGTGTAGATCGTGTATTATGTATATAATAGTAATAATAGTTAGTTATACAATATTAGTATACTATTTACACACATATATATATATTATATATATATTCGTGGAAAGAATATTATAGCGTACGTTCCGAGTATATCGAGTTTCGCGAACGCCTCGGGTTCTCATAAACTTCGATAACTGTAACGCGGACAGAATTACATTTATGTATTGAGACGTACGATCCAAAAGCGGACGCGTTTAGCTTGCAGCATAAGTTCGTAGTTCGTAAGTGTAATATGTATTATTATACACCGATCGATGAGAATGAATATAAATATATATTATATATATATAAATAGATAAAAATATGAACGGTACACACGATACACAAATGCAAAGTGAAATGAGAGAAAAAAAAAAAAAAAAAAAAACTAAACAGTAAAACAGCGATAATCCGCGGTTTCGAAGTCTGTAAATAATATCGAGGATCGGCGCGCGAAACGTCGCGCAGGTTTAACAAAAAAAAATTTCTCGTGAATTTTAGAAAAGGGAATGAAAAAAAAATTAATAAAAAGCGAAAGATATCGAACGTGAAAAAAAAATTTTTTTTGGCTGCGCGACATCCTCGGGAACGATTTTAGCATAGATTTTTATCATCCGATTCGAGATATAATACGAATGGGACTGAGAAAATGAAAAATATAGGAGAGGCGACGGGGGACGGGAAACGAAGAGTCCTCAGGACTAAACAGGGTAGTAAAAAAAAAAAAAAAAAAAAAAAACATAAGGTTCGATTTGACGAATAATCGGCGAGGGAAACCGTGCGCGACGTTCACGGACGCGCGCCCGTCGCAACGCAATGCGCTCACAAGCAAAGATTCCGTTTCGATTCACGCACAATGTACTTTTCTATGAACGCGGCCACATCGGCGAATCTATTAAATATTGCACGCAACATTCCGACAAAGAGTGAACGATGAAAGATTTTTTTTTTTGAGGAGAAACGAAAGAAAAAAAAAAAAAGAAAGGAGACGAAACGCCGCGATTTTCGCTGAAGTAAAATTCACGGAATCGAAACACGATATGCACGCATTAACGATTTTGCAAAATATTCGACACTCAGTCGAGCGTTCGCGGCTAAAAAAATAAAATCTCCAGCACAAAAAAACAAAAACATTACGATTTACGAAAAAAAAAAAAAAAAAAAAAACGCCAAACAGTAACTATCTCTGCGTCGCGAGTTCACGATAAAAATGAAAAAAAAAAAAAAAACAAAACCCAAGAGAAACACCACACACCGGCACGTCATCGAAAATTGATGAAAACAAATAAAAAAAAAAGTCTAAAAAAATTGCAAGAACGAAAAAACAAATAATACACGGAAACAGGATATAACAATAACTCGTCAAACGAGACGAGACACGATCGCGAGGAATACAAGTTTTTACGAGACTTGCCGGAAAAGCCTCGAGTTTAGCCGCAGACAAGACTGTGTACTGCTGTAACGAGAGAATTATGAATCAAACAAACAAAAAAATAAAATAAAAAGCACAACTAACTAAGACGAATGACCGCGAGAATGAAAGGATCACGTTGTAACGAATTGAGATATATCGAAATAAAGTTGATGTTATTTAAAATAGTTAAATCTCATGGATGTCCGCATTTAATCCGTATTCCCCTAATTCCCGAAAAAAAAAAAAAAAAAAAAAAAAAAAAAAAAAAAAACTCAAATTTGCGCAAAAATCGGCAGCGAGAGATCGAATGCTTCGATAATCATTCATTCGATAATTGAGTATTTGGAGAACCATTGGTCTCACAGTCTTTTTCTGCGATGTTTGGCGATGCGATCGCCGAAGATCGGTAACCTGGTCGCAGGATCGTCTTTGTAGAAAAAATCGGTAGGTAAACCTAATTTTTGTTTCCTAATGATATCGGCTATTTTTACTCCGCCTAATAGTACTCCCACTACATAGCGGACAGTTTATTGTATGAAAAGTTGCATCTTCCCAAAGATCGTTAAGTTCGATCGAGAGACCGGCTGAAAAAGCGCATCTGGTAAGTTTGGATACACGTGGATATAGTCGACATGGGTTCTGTGTCCCGGACGGTTCTTTTGTACCGCTACTCCAATTCGTATCTTATCGACGCGGTGATCGTTACAGGGCTTTCGTCGCATGGAACGATCTCCATCAGAGATCGGATCGGCGCGTAGAAAGAAGAAAGACGTTGGGAGATTCTCTCGCTAACCGGAGTACATTTATGCTTTGCTTTGCAGAAACATCACGTATTTTGCAACCGAAAAACGAAAACCCCGGAAATGCCGAATGCGTCTAAAGCGTTTCCCCTTCAATATCATCGATTTATAGTCCGCAAAAAAAAAAAAAAAAAAATTCTCTCGTAAATTCGCCCGTTTTCCGGTTATAATACGACCAATCAGAAAATCGCCAAATCACAATGAAAAAACAGTGAAATAATCTTTCCCTCGTCTTGAATACAGTTAAAACGGTAGAGAAGAGTTCATCGTCGTCGATAGTTATTTCTCTCTCGTCGTTCCGTCATTCATGCGGAATAAGAGCAGTCGACGCATGTTCATCGGTCTGTTATAATTTCGTTTCTATTTGAAGAAGTCCCTCGTCCTCGGAGTCCTGTTTAGTAAGGGAGCCCCACTTCGGGGTTTCCGACGATGTATGTGTGTACCACGCCACGGAAAGGATATTTGGTTGAAGTATAGTTCGAGAGGGAGAATGAGATCGTAAAGTTAAGCCCCCGGACCCCACAGCGGGGCCCGGGCGTCGAGCGTTTGGACCCCCTTTGGCAAAGAGACGAGCGCCCAGCGAGAAGCGAACGGAAGGGAGAGAGAAAGAGGAAAAGGGCCGCGAAGTCGAGAGCCCCCGACTCTTCCTTTCGCCCTGTAAGCATATATATACCGTCCCGATCGCGCTTCCTTTTTTTTTCCTTTACTTTCTCCGTCTATCACTCGCAGTCGTGAAAGAGGCTTCTCTATGTTATTGGCTCTTACGAGAAGAGCATCGCAGGTTCTGCAGCAAAGCGTCGTCTCTCTTCATCTCGTTATAATCTCACGCGAGGGGCACGAGAGAAGCCTCTGTCAAGATGCTACTTGACACGGGACTCACAAAGGCTACTTGTTGGCGCAGTGCGCCATAACGAGAGCGAGAGACAGCGAAAAAAAAACGGGGTAAAGGGAAAGAAAAAAAAAATTAAATACGAGGGATAAAGAGGGATAGAAACGAGAGGGTAACAAAAAACGAACGAGAAAAAGTATCTTTTTGCGTTCGTGCACTACCGGGAGATACGATCCTCATTGAGATTCGTTGAACGAAACATCGAGGAAAGTAATACTCGACGTTGAAAAAATTGAAAAAAAATTTGGACGATC
This sequence comes from Cryptus armator, assembly GCA_963971235.1. Lineage (NCBI taxonomy): Eukaryota > Metazoa > Arthropoda > Insecta > Hymenoptera > Ichneumonidae > Cryptus > Cryptus armator. The sequence goes on along the minus strand of OZ020239.1, from coordinate 3,870,369 downwards.
GTAAATTTGAAATTTCGGAGTTTCGTGGAATAGTGAGTTACGCGCAGTAAGCGCGTAAATTTTATTTCGAATTGAGTGAGAAATTTGCACGCTTTTGAATACGGTAACGAGGCAAAGAGGATAATTCACCCCGACGAAAGTTCGAGAGAAGGGATGTGGGGTGTCGATTGAGGGGAGAAATGACCGGTGCCGTTTGGTACCTGTCGGGCGTATAATAAGTTACGATGCGCAGTTTACAATGCGGCCATTACGCGGTAATAATGACGGTGCGTTCAGGCGTGACGCGTTATGAAGTGAACGGCGTTCGAAAAAAAAAAAAAAAAAAAAATCGAGTTGTTCGCATAGAGAAGCGTACGTGAAGAATTTCGTTCCCCGATGCGCGCGGCACGGTGCATCTGCCCCGAAGGGCGTAGGGGGCAACAATAGATCGCGAAACTGAGAACGCAAGAGAACGAGCGAACAACCCCGTCGAAACATAATAATGATGGGGATAAGTTGTACGTTGTGATCTGAACGATGCGGAGAAACTTTCGCAAAATGTATACATAGGTATCGCATATAACAAGGGGATGCTGATTGACTCGGATCATTAAGAACAGTAGTAGTCCGCGCGACAAGGAGCAGACGCGCCACAGAATACTGCAAATTCGTGGGATTTTTTCATTCCTTCATTATAAAATGAAATAAATTAATATTAACTTTTAAGCAAATAAAAAAAAAATAAAAAAAAAATTGGAAAAATGTATTAGAAATTTATTAAATTCAGCGTTTTTTTTATAATCGGTATATTAATAATTACGAATTGTTATCTATGTAAAAAAAAATGTTATCTATCATTATGAATTGTTATAAATTTGTTGAAATATATTTACAAAAAGTCGATAAATTTTTTGTCACGTGGGTTAAGCGATTGTCGACAAAAATTGGGAAATGACATAGATATTTACGCGATAACTTGCGAATAAAAAAACGTCTGTACGGAGGGTAAAAAACCTAATTTTCAAGAACTCTGAAATAATTTCACGATTTTTAATTCAAAGGCCCTTAATGATTAGAAAATCGAATGAAATTCTATACAAATAATTTTACTATTAAAAAAAAAAAAAAAAAAATGAACTTTGTTCGATTTAATGTGTTTATTAGTATTGAATGAAAACGGATATAGTCGATCAGTCGACACTACGCGGTGGAGTGATCCGTAATCGATATATGTAGCTGACGGCTCGTTACGTATTACAGTGTATGTATATTCATATATACAAAAGATAAGCTCTCGTTATCGACGTATCGCATAAGGGGATCTCGACGAAGGGGTGGGGAGGGGTTTTGGTTCACTTCGGTGTATACAAACTCGTTGGGGGCCTATGGTGCCATTGTTTACAGGCCTATCGACGTAAGTTACGAGAGAGGATGGACGGCGTGATGGTGGCAAAGGTATATTTTATATATATATATATACACAGTATATATGTATAGTTGTGTTACGATGGAAGGCACGGGGGTGGCCAGTAGTAGTGACCGCGGCCCCCCGAGTGATTTCGAGTCGAATATTTATGATCCGACCGAGTGAAATTAATTTATGCAGCCGCATAGGCTGCCAGTGTAATTTATTCGTTTTAAACGCGATATCAGTCACTCCGATGCCTGCTGTACCGCCTATTTCTCGCAGCTTTTGTGGTAAGAAAATCCTTCTGAGATCCAACCACCTTGCTAACCATCTATACGCTTATCTGTATACATATATACGTATAGAAGTCATAATAATGATGTTTCGGTCGTTGAAGCATCAAACGTGAAATTTGTCATTTTCCATTGCCTCGTAAATAATTTTTTTTCAGGATTTTTTTTTTTTTTAATTAATTAACCGATCAATTTCCCATCGTAAAATTCACCACGTAAATAACTTTTTTTCAGGATTTTTTTTTTTTTCTTTAATAATAGTTTTTCTATCTTCTATGGAGTTAAATATGTATTTGCGTTTTTCAAAAAATTTTTTTTTTTTTTTTTTTCTCGTCGCAAAGGCGAATATTGTCGTGTAAAAAGAACTGTACGCAGAAGACGACTGATGCATATGTGGATCGCGAGCCCAGCTGTGGAGATGTTGCATTCTTCGAAGACTCGTGCCATACGATATATATATAGTGCTTTTTTATAATACGATAGTATATACAACTTTTCACGTACGCGAAACGCGTGGAGCACGCGAGGCTCACGTCGCCGAGAACAATTTGTCGTTGGAGATGAACTCGAAAAAAAAAAAAAAAAAAAAAAAAAAAAATCAAAAAAGGAGAAGAATCCTCACGTGATCTCTCTCTCGAATCTTTCGCTCCGAGGTCCGAGTTGGCGCGCGTTATGATTTGTGGAGGTCCAGATCCTGATCCTGTCCGTTTGCCCGATTGCCTGGAAGAGGAGAGCACCCACGCTTTCTAGGAACTTCCTTCGTGTCCACGCAACCCGAAGCACGCTTCATACCCGTTCTCCCTTATTTCGTCTTCCTTCCTCGTCCTCTCGCTCCCCCCTCCCCCCCCCCCCCCCTCATTTCATCTCTCAACTCTCTTCGTTTTCATATCTTTCTCTCGTACCCTTTATATTTCTTTTCTTTCGTGATCCGCACACGATTCGTAAAGAAGGAGAGACGAGAACGCAATATAGAAGAGCGGAACCGTTGATGCGGTGCACGAGAGCGGCCGCCCTGGTCACAGAGATGAGACATCGCGATTGCAACGGGGGTGTAATGGACGGACTAATTTGTGAAATTTAAATTCCTACCTCGACGTTTTACCGGCGTGAATGCGTCTCCCTCTCTGCCTAACTTTCCTCACTCCGTGTGTCTATCCTTTGACTCCTACACACGCGTACCGTACGAGTTGCTATAGGGTTATAAACACACCTATGAGAAATGAGAATTCTCCGAGTTTTATACGATTTTCGTGACAACGAAGTCAAAGATGTTCTCGGAGAATTCTGCTTCTCTTGACAACTTTAATCTTGTGGTCGTAAAAAAAATGGAAATGTCTCGTCAAATCGTAGTGTTCATCGCTCGAATCACGTGCCATCTTAATTAATTGTATTCAGACCTTAATAAAAAAAAAGGTGTACGCCAGTCGAAAGGTTATCGCGAGATTGGACCATCTGTGATTAAGTGTACAATCCGAAGTTGGGAGGAAAAATTGCTTTTCGATTTGTGCAATAATTGTACGCAAAAAAATAAAATAATAATAATTTACTAGCAACGGACCGATTTGTTATTGTTGTTGTTGCAGTTGCTGCAGTTGCTGCAGTTGCTGCAGTTGCTGCAGTTGCTGCAGTTGCTGCAGTTGCTGCAGTTGCTGCCGTTGCTGCAGTTGCTGCAGTTGCTGCAGTTGCTGCAGTTGCTGCAGTTGCTGCAGTTGCTGCCGTTGCTGCCGTTGCTGCCGTTGCTGCCGTTGCTGCCGTTGCTGCTGTTTCTGCCGTTATTGCCGTTATTGCCGTTGTTGCCGTTGCTGCCGTTGCTGCTGTTGCTGCCGTTGCTGCCGTTGCTGCCGTTGCTGCCGTTGCTGCCGTTGCTGCCGTTGCTGCCGTTGCTGCCGTTGCTGCCGTTGCTGCTGTTTCTGCCGTTATTGCCGTTGCTGCCGTTGCTGCCGTTGCTGCTGTTGCTGCCGTTATTGCCGTTATTGCCGTTATTGCCGTTGTTGCCGTTGCTGCTGTTGCTGCTGATGCGATTGCTGCTGCTGTTGTTGCTGTTGCTGCAGTTGCTGCTATTGCTGCTGTTGCTGCAGTTGCTGCTATTGCTGCTGTTGCTGTTATTGTTGTTGTTGTTGTTGTTGTATCAAAAAAGACTGTCGCGTCAAGTTGATTAATCTGAGTTGAGTTGCAGCTTCGTTGCACGTTACGCAGCGAAGCTGGAGAATCAAACATCATCGTGTGAAGCCATATCAAGAAGAAGAAGAAGAAGACGATGATGAAGAGAGCAGAGCAGCGAAAAAGAAAAGGACCAGCAGTTCATGATTGCGCAAAAGCAAGACATCTATGAACCGCTGACGGATTAGAGGCGGCTTTTCACTCGCGAGATTCCATTGTTGCGAGTATAATACGGTTATGATTTAGTTTAGGAAGCCGAAGGATGGGCAGAATGAACGCGACGCGCGCACTACCACTGACGCTCGGTTTTTTGTTGTGAAGTTGTATAAAACTACTTACTATAAAACCAGTGTACTTGTGTAAGAGAATAAAAACGCTCACGGGGTGGCATACAGAGGGAAGAAGATCGCGACCGCCACCGCCGTCGGCAGTTCGCCCCGTTCCACAACGCAAAGAGAGAGAGAGAGAGAGCAGCGCATGCAGCAAGAACGGGAGGCTATAGCAGCAGCAACAGGAACAGCAGCCGAAGAAGGTGGAGATGCGGGGACCGCCCGACGGGGACTCCGGTGTCGAGTTACATATGCTATGGCCTCCGCAAGGCCCATCCGCACGTTCTCCGCTCCTTCTCTCTTTCTCTACAGCCCTCTGCTCACTTTAACTCGAAGTCCTTTTTTTTTCTGCACTACTACTCTATACGTGTATATCTCGTTCATTCGTACGCGGAGACTCATATACAGCGGCGAACTGTAGTCACGTATGATATATAACGTATCGTTATTCGAAGCCTCTAATTATTAATTTGATAAAAATTAACCCAATGCAGCAAAAAAAAATAAAAATAAAGTTGAACGATGCAAGAAACAGATCGTAAATTATTTTTGTGTACTTTTTTCTTTTGTACAAAGTTGTTATTTGACGAATAAAGATTAACTTTGTTGGAGTAAAGTTTCGATGTAATCGTTAACTCCGTTAATCGCTGGTCTTTAATTTCATCGCAGTAAATTGTCAACCTCTTTGTTGAGCTTTTAATTTTTTTTTTTTTTTTCGTTATTGACGACTTCCGGATGTGTATTTATCGCGCGTAAATTATAATAATAATAATTATAAAAATGATCGATTGACCTTAAGGACCAACGATTTTGATTAAAAAAAAAAAAAAAAAATTCTTCGTAATTTCGCATGGAAATCGAGGAAATCTTTCGTATCCCCACTTATCCGAGGAGAGACAACGAAACCGAGTGTGGAAATGCTCGCGCATAGCGTTCCGCGAACTCTTCAGCTCACCGCGAGTTATGAATATTATTATCTCGGATGGATCCTTGACGCAGTCAGCGGCATTCTCGAGAGAGTGCAAGCGAGAAAAAACGAGAGAGAGAGAGAGAGAGAGAGAGAGAGAAAGACACGATGAATATGGAAGGCAACCTCGTTTCGAGAAGTCGTGGCTGTTTCTAGTCGAGGTGTCGCGTTACAAACCCCCGAGACTACAGAAGCGCACCAGCGTCGGAAACTCTCCTCCGCGCGTCTTTCGGATCGTCCAGAGATGATTTAGGGGAACGCGCGCGAGTGGCACTCGTCTCCTCGGATCTCTTTTCCCAAAGTGAAAAATTCATCCCCCTTTCGTTAGCCGTCGTGATATAATTTCTGCGCGGTTATGTACAAAGCACTCGCTAGTTGTCACCTACACCTTTGCCGCGTAATAATTGGATCTCGCGTATCTGCTCTTTCGGCGGCTCTTAAATTAACCATTCTTCACTGTCGAAAGAAAACCCTCTCACATCTAATTTTTATTCTCATTTCGTACATCTCGTAAAAAAAAAAAAAATAGAGATGTCGCGTATTTATATTCATATTAAAAAAAAAATTAAAATCGGTCATTTATCGTTATCGAAGTTTAATACGAAGAAATATTAAAAAATTATCGGATAGAATCGAAAAAAAAAAAATTATCGGAAAAAATTGAAAAAAAACAAAATTTATCGAATATTTAGAACTGAAAAAAAAAAAAAAAATTTAAGCGACAGGCACCGCAAAAACTCGTTTTTTAGCGTATAGGAAATTTAACTCCGAGAAGCCGTTCGGATGTTTTATCGCAACTCTTTCACTTCCCGTGAGGCTGTGAGCGATAAATTTATGGGGTAACGAGGTGGCTTTCCCTGCCTCTGCCATCACTGAAATAAACCCTTTCGGCGTTCTTACAACGATGTATATACGTTACATCGGTGTATAGCGGAGTGTAGAAAACGAGACGGTCCAGCAAGCGCGAGCGCGCGAGCGCATACGCGCGATAGCAATCGAACGGAGCACCGAGAGGCGCTAAGTAACTACCGATCGTATCAGAGATGGCGAGGGGCGGCCGGCGTGCGTTATAATACGCAGGCATATTACTATTATATTCTTTACGAATGTTCGAAGCCTATTCGACGCATCATATTATGCTATATATGTATACTGTACAGCCGTATCGTACAATAACTGCGTGTATACGCTAAGCGTATTATAGTTAAAAGATTTGGTTGTACCAGTGTACAGGGCAAACACCCGGTCGGGCAGCAACAACAGCAGCGAGCGAGCAAAAGCGAGAGAAGGATCGCAGCATCCGCGCACGTCTCTGACGTTTATGAATTGAATTCTTCTACCCTCTCAGCGCTCGCGTCGATGTACACGCGCGATAGGAGGAGAGCGCGGCGTTGTACTCCCGGCTTTACTCTCCGACTGCATTGATGCCTCTGATGGGCCTCTACACTCTCCTGTGTGTTCACCCCGGAGAGTTGTATGGACCAACGCGCGGTACACTCGACTTACGAAGGACCCTCGAGAGGATATCATACACAATGCTCTATCGTCGCGCTTCGCTACACTCGGCTACAGAGTAAAAAAAAAGTGCCACATACCACTCTATCATGACTCGGAAGTCGCAAATATAACCACTTCGAGATAAAGTTTTTCCACATTAAAACGCAATGGAGCGATCGCGACTAATTTATTGAATTTTTTTTTTTTTTCACCCGATGAATTCTTATCATTATTTTTATCGAAAAAACCGAAAATTTTTACAAAGAAATACTTTTTTTGAAAAAAAAAAAAAAAAAAAAATTATATATTAATTTATATAAATTCTTCATTATTGCGTACATATCGCACTATATAATTTAGTTTCACGGGGATGAAAGTTCGTATAAAAATTAACGAAGTGTCGAAAACATCGCGAACTATAGGCGCAACACGGGGTGTTTCATCGCAATCGTTAGTCCCCTGATAATTCACCAAATCCAATTGGATTTACGCGGCATAACGAGAGAAAAGTAAATCCAATTGCGCAATCGCGTTCTGTATCACAAATACACGAACTGCGAAGTACCGTCCCGGAACTTTACGATCTCTATTGGAAAAATCTCCTGTGTATGCACACCGACGATCGAGAGAGGGAGTGAAAAATAAAAGGGCGACCCTATTTTTTCATTGTTCCGTGAACCCCGCGACCCGTCTCCCTAACCCCAGAATCCATTGAATTCGCGTTCCGCCCTTTGCGTGTATATAATCCGAAAAGATTTACCTGGTCGTGTCAGGCGCGTGCAACGGTGCCCTCTGCTCGATGTTTTTCTTGTCAGGTATACATATACATGTAGACATCGACTGTACGCATATTAAATTCTAATAAAGATCGCTGCCAATCTCACGAAATTTTACAGGTTAAAAGTTACGCGCGATAACTCCCTTCTGCTCCTCAATCGATATCGATGTATTTAGCTAAGAAATAGACAAACATAACCTATGAAATTTTCCGCGTAAAAAATGGGAAAAATACGCCATTATGTTTCGCGAACGAAAGAAACTTTGGTACATATCTTAGTCTACGAATTAGTGAAGTTCACGATTAATGAAGGGAACGCGCGCGACGGTACGAGACGAAAAAGGTATACAGAACGCGAGAGAAGAATTCTCTCTCGTCCTCCGTATTCATTTCCTACCTGCGGTCGCAGCTTCGGCAGAAACGTGTTCGCGGCAGTGAGACGAAGAGAGGGGCACGGAACTGGGATAATACTCACGTGTAATGAAGATAGAAGACGAAAAGAGAGAGAAACCGAGAAGAGTACAAACGCGAAGCGTGGATCGCGGGGCAACGACGTTCTTCCCGATTGGACGAAAGCGGTCCAATCGGAATGGGTACCTCCTCGTGGTCCCTCGTTACCGTGCGACACCCCGCGACATATCCGGAGGGTTGCGATGTTCTCTTCTCCATCCCCCCCTCCCCCCCGCCCCTCCCTCCGCCGCCCTTGTCCCCCCCTACGGCAGCGTTGTCCCCGAGGCTAACATATATAGGGTGCGGAAATTATTATGGGATTTGTGTCTTACCACCATTTCGTTACCCTTGGCGCCTCGTCTGCTCGTTACTTCACGCAAACGTAATGCGAAAAATGGATTACATGGGATTAGGGATTTGACACGCTTATCAATTTGCGTTCGATCGCGAAATAAAGGCGCGTGTTGCCCGTCGTTGAAGCGTTATGACACCGAATGATACAACGCGACGTTTTCAATGAAATTTATCACGTGTCGCATTAAGCTGTTTTTGAAATTAATCCGAATTTGTTGATTAATGTATAAGGAAGTGAAATTGTCGGTCAAAATAGTAAAAAAAAAAAAATATATATATATAAATTAAATACAAATAATATATATAAATTGAGTAATTTTTCAGTAAATAAAATGCTATAATTTTTTTTTTTTTAAATTCCATAAAAAAACACTCGACAATTCACAACCCCCTTAATACGAAAAAAATTCTCGTTTAAAACGTATGCGCACCGCGTTTGAAATTTGAGAATTTTTTTTTTTCAACATACATCACTGCTATTCCGGAAGTGGCGGATACGCGGCACGTGCAACGCGAGAATTTCTCTATCCGCGACAGGAACGCGATACTTCGCACGCGTGCGTTTTCGACACGTGAAGGATTTTGTCACATGTCGGTGACGAGACATTAGACAATGTTTTTGCGAGTGCCAAATTGCACGTATCGGAAATGAGAGTATAGAGACGGGAAGTTCTCTTGTTCTCGATTCTCGGATAGCAGTAAATACACACCGCGAATACAGGATAATGTAATATATAGTATAGAAAAGCATTCTCGTCACTTCGCGTATAGACGACACACGGAAAAAGCGAAGGGGGAGGGGGAGGGGGCGGAGGGGAGGAGGGATAACGGACGACAAACGAAACGAAACGAAACATATACACGATTTCGCATAGCAATGTTGGTTTCGTGTAAATCCGAAGCCTACGAGAACAACGAACGAAACGTTCCTACGAGAGTGTTTGGGAGGGGAATTTCGCACTGATGGGCAACGCCCGCCGCGTGCGGGAGTGCTTCGCTCGCTTTGCTTTTGCCAGCGCCACGGCACCGACCTACCCTATCGCGCGAATCGTGTTTCAATGCGGAAACCGAAAACCATATCATTACGCCGAAGCTCTGCGTTTTGTCGGCGCGTCCTTCTCTCACTTTCTGTATGTATATACGTATGTATATACATATATATATATGTATATATGTAATATATATATATATATATATATCGTTCTTTCTCGCACTTTCGGACGCCAACAACGATCTTTTCGCGTCTTTTTCTATCACGAGAAATTCATTTGATTTTCTCTCTCTCTTTCTCTCTTTCTCTCTCTCTTTCGTTTACGCGCTCGGAATTAAGGATGCGATACGCGATCATATGGTAACCGAACTCTTATAGGTGTGAAAACACGCGTAGTACTAATACACATTGTAGTATACGGCGCACATAGCAGGTTCTCTTTCGTTCATTTCATTATATAAAAGCCCTCCGACAATGCGACTCAATGGGAATAGGTATATAGTTGTCCTATATATTACGTTTAATAATAATACGCACGCGAATACGTTCCGACGGGTTCTGGTAACAGATCTGGGAAATATAAACCACCTTATTGGGACGTGTAATGTAGAAAATGTGACGGTATTCGATACGCTATTTGGACGCAATTGATACGCGTAATTTTGTGGCCGCGAGAGGTCGCTGATTGCGTGTTTAAATTTTCCGTAATTATGCATATATACTTTGGGTTTGAAAATTATTATCGTTAATTTAATTGCGATTTAGTAGGTATTTTTTAAGTTTTAAGGGTTAAATTTATTATACGATTATTAAGAGACATCGATTGACAAAATTTATCGCAAAAGCCGTTTTGGCGCGTCTCGCGCTTTCGAGAATTTTTCTATGCGATAATAAATACCAAAAAAATTATTTCGCGTCTGATGCGAATTTTTATATTCGCGCAATTTTTTAGCATTAAATCGATAGGTCGCGAAAAATATTGAAAAAAAAAATCGATGTATTTCGGTTGGTAAAGACGAATGGGATATCAGTTTTTGGCAAAAATCAAACCGGATACTGATAATTACGAAAACACATTTTTTTTTTTTTTTTTCGATGCGTCCGCAGTCCCTCATAAATAATATTGAGGTTCGACCTTAACGATCCTTTCGATTATGTCGATGAGTTCGAATTTCGAATTTACTTCGTTTCGAAGTTCGACCACTTATTGCCAACAGTATAAAAATATATAATAAATATGTAAATAATCTTAATAATACATCGATTTAATACTGTATATACCCATTCCCCCGATAATTAAGGTCTAAACCCTTCAAATCGCGTTCGCGATAATCCAATAATCATAATTAGCGATTTTCTCATTGACTCCATAATTCGAGAATCTTAATGATATCGATGTAAAAAAAAAACATATCTCCTTAATTAATTGAATATTAAATATCAACCCTTTCCCTCCGATCGCACGCGCGCGTTTCTCGTTCAATGAAACGTGTCGCACAACGTGTTTTTCACGCTTCTATAGACGCCGGTGTTCCGTGCTTAGGCCCTAATTTGCATGATTAACGGATCCGTTTAGCCGTTCATATACGTTCCGACATTGGGATTCGTGTGTGCAGTTTAGCGATGTTCTCGTGCAGTAAACTCGTTAATACATACACCGTTCTCGCACCATACAGTGCAACACGAAAGTTACGCATGCATCCAGTTGATGAACACGAGCGCGAGATGCATACATCGCGAGATGTAACATTCAAGTTCCTCGTGTTTTACGGCTCTGTGTCGTCATTCACGTGCCGTCTGTAATGCTCGCGTTTGTATATATATATTTCGACTGCTATGCTGCAGACACGGAATTCTCACGGTACCACGGCAATTGGAGTCAACTCATCTAAATACGCTCCCGACGCTCTGCCCACTGTGTGTTTTATTCCAGTCAGACAGTCAGACAGACATACGTAATGCGAAATATCGTGCATAGTAGACGATAGCGTAATAACAATCATACAGACTTTATGTAATCGTCGTAATATATATGTAAAAAGTTTTTTAAATTACGGAGAGGGAGAGAGAGAGAGAGAGGTTTTGAACCGCGCAGTCGGCCCAATTTCGGGATTTTCGCGCGATACGACACTAAGTCGCGAGGTGACGAACAGCTTAGAAGTGGTCGATTCGAAAAATTCTCAAAATATTTATTTCTTTTTAAATATTTCGAAAAATTAATTTTTTTTTTTTTATATTTTTTTAATAATTCGAAAAATTAATTTTTTTTTTTTTTATATTTTTTTAATATTTCGAAAAATTAATGAATTTTTAAAAATATTTTTTGAATATTTAAAAAAATTATTTCACTGCGAATATTTATCATCATATTTTCCGATATGATTTTTTTTTTTCCAATCGAAACACAGTAAACTAAATTTCGTTATCTGCTTTCGAATTTTTTTCAACTTCCGATATAATTCCATCAATAAACGGGTTGAGGAAACGAAGTCGTGAATTGACGATTTGTCGTTCACGAGAGTAACGAGAAAGAAAAAGGGCTGTAAGACTCGTTGCTGCATCAGCATGGAGTAGAGATGCACGAAGCGAAGGGAGAGCGCGGAGAGTAGAGCGCGACAAATATGTCGCGCGGCTTCGCGCGGACGTCAATTATGATTAATTAGAGCGCAGACTGACAGCGGACGCAACGGCTACTTAATGCTTAAACTTGTTCCCGAGGCAAACCCCACTCTCCCTATAATAAACGTGTTCGCGCGTATTCCGCACGTCCCATTCACTTCCTCTCTTCGCTCTTTGCTTCCAATACCAATGCTCGCTGTACACAGTGTCGTTACAATCCATAAACGAACACGTGATCCCTTATCGGCGTCTTTGCGCACACGTAACGCGCGTCTTTTTTACCGAAAGTCCTTGCGAACTTTTCTGGGAATACCGTCTCCGCAAATGTATCTCCCATTCGCCAATAAGCTTCTTCCCGACTATCTATATATAAGCATAAGGTGTATCGTCCGCAAAGAAACGTAAAGCCCTATTTCGGAGCGTTTAACGCGCGAAACGACGAGGGATACGTCGTTCTGTTTCTCAACGAACAATTTTTTTTTTTTTTTTTTTTTTAATAGGGAAAAGAACCGTAGCGGTTATAGTTTGACGAGGTCTCGAATGCCCTCGAGGGGCGGTTCGGAGACTTCGTCGTAATTTCATTAAGGTCGACGAGCGCCGAACGGTGCGTCGATGCGCGTGTGTGCGTACGTGCGTTCGCATAGGTAATGGGCGCGGCTCGCATCGTCCCGTAGACCATCTGGCATCGGTGCGCGAGCATCTTCACCCGCGATCTGACCAACCGATCGGAACCGATCGATCGAGAGATCGATACGCGATCGCGCGGACTCTTTTTCTCTCTCTCTCTCTCTTTCTATCCGTCCGCCCGCTGTTTTGTCTTCCGTTCGACTAACACCGGAGCCCTTGCGAAAAATCTACCGACTCTCTAACGTATTCTCTCTTAGCGCATTCGGAGTTCCGTCCCTCGATAAAAAGCCATTTGCCAAGTGCCGTTTAGCCGACGAACGTGTAATCATCGTTCTTCGATCGTATTAACCGCATTGAAATTTACATGCTATTCGAATCGTCTCGTCTTCTCGATCGTAAAATCATTTCTTTCTCACATATTTTAATGATCGTTAAAATATTTTTGTTTATCCTTCAATCAACCGTAAGAAAATTTTTATTCATTTCTATACGTAAATTCAACGAAAAAACATCGAAAGCAATAAAATCTCGAGAGTCGACAAACAGATCGAAAAATATGATTTGTTTACGAAAACAATAATAAAACTCGTTAAATTAATAAAAAGAACTTTGTTTCGAAGGAATAATGATTTTTAACACGTTTTTTTTTTATTACTGAGAAAAGATAAATATTAGAATTTGTTATCGAAAGTTTTCAACGTCCGCACACACGCAGCGATGTCGGAAGAAATGTCTCGATAGTGCGACAGAGTCTCCCGTTACGTCATCGTTTATTCAGCAGTTTTAATTTTGTTGTGACTCTCGTCGTATGCAGCGTCAGTGTAGACTCGGCGCTCAATATCTCGAGAATGTAAATAATGAAAACTCGTATATTCTTCTACACGACTCGCTAATATTCAACGATCGAAGTGTTGAGCCGTAAATACGTCGTCGATAATTTCACACGATTTATTTTTTTTATTTTTTATTTTTTTTCGACGAAAAAAGAGGGGGAAAAAAAAAAAATAAGAAAATCAACCTGCAGCGCGAAGATTGACAGAAGGTTCGGAAGATGGATAAACCACCGGGACAACGGAGACAAAACGTTAGGCGCGCAATTTAGTTTTACGATCGTACGGGAGCGCTACTTCGAGAAGATCGGATCTCTCTCTCTCTCTCTCTTTCGCGAAGTAAAGTGGAAAGAGAAGATTAAAGAAGAAGACGGAGCAGTAAGAACCCCGTGCGGGTCGTATAGGTGGTGAACATTAAAGGAGCGGCTGATAGAGAACATCGGGATACACGTAGTCTGCGCCCGCGCGGCGTTATAGTTGCGCAGTGTAGTAGAAAGAGCGTCCGTCGAGTCGGGAGCACGTCGAATGGCTCTGCCAAATTAACAAAGATTTATGGGGACGCAAGAGAGAGAGAGAGAGAGAGAGAGAGAGAAGGAGAGACTGTGAACCAACGGGAAGAAACTCCAGCGATGTTCCATTCTATTAACATCGTATTATACTTCGTCCGTCAAATTACCTGTTGCCCCCCGGCAAACGACGGTCTCTCGATCGCCTCGAGATCACCTCGCAACAGCAGCTTCACCGATCGTCTGCATATAATACATTACAAGGAACGCGAGTGAAATCAAAGGGGCGTATTTCGTAGACTTGCAGACAGGAAAAATACGTCCTTATGATTTTTTTTATCGCGAGATAATAATAACTATGAGTTTTCCAACCTATCGGAGTCGCTCTCGTGTTTCATAACCTACAAAAACTAATACTATCGATATGCATAAAAAATCCATCGAAAATATATTTATTATATTTGCTATATATTTTCGTCGTTAAAAAAATATATTACGGATATATTTGTGAATATATTCACAAATTTAATATATTTTTTGCATATATTTGAATTCTAAAAAATAATTGTTAAGTAACGAATAATCGATACTTCAAAATTGCTAAAAATTATGAAATAAAATAATACATCGAAATTTTTTTTTTTTTTTTTTAAACGAGTAACGGACATAATTAATTTTCTGTTTGTTAACCACGAATATAATTCGTTAGGTATGAATCTCGAGAGAAACGCTTTGCTTCGGATGCACAACAAGAGATTAAAGATAACTCGAGATAATGAACGATATTGGTATGAAACGTCAGTGTAATAAAATCACAGTAGTGCATCGTCCAGCTGGACGACGTATGGAGGGGATGAGAGTAAAGGGAGAAAAGATCGAAAAAAAAAAAAAAAAAAAAAAAAAAAAAATAGAAGGTGAATGAGGAGAGTCGAGGATTGAAAAAAGAAAAAGACGAAGAACAAGGAACGATCGCGTGTGCGTACCATGTAACAGACTCGCGTAGTCGGTGTCCGGTCACCCGTTAAGAAGGAAGCTCGACCGATGGCGAAGATAAGCAACTTCGGTCCTCCACCTCCTCCTTCTCCTTCTTTTTTTTTTTTTTTTTTTTTTTCTTACGGTTATTCCTTGTCTTCGTCCTCTCCTCCCCCGTAGTTAGTCTCGCGATGGTCCACATGCGTGAGTTCTCTTACCTGAGCCATCGGAACACCGAAGTTCGGCGGGCCTCGGAGCGTAGGGCCCCCGAGAGCACGTAATCCACAGAGAACGTCGAACGTGTCGCGACGAATTTGTTCGTATGCCCAATGAGCCAGAATACGCGCCCCAAACCCCCTCACCAACGATTTCAGCTCTCTCTTCGCTCCTACGATCGTTCTTCTTCGTTGGACACGCTGTACCGACATCTCGTCGTACTTCTCATTCACCTCGGGGGCGATCTTTTTTTTTTTTTTTTTTTTTTTTTTTTTTTCGAAAACCTCGCATGGCCTCCATATGGGTGGAATTGACGAATTCAGACCGCGAGATTTTATTCAATAGATCGTTCGCGAGGCATTAATCGTTAAATAGTTATTACAGTAAAAACTCTCGTCTTTCGTGTATTTATACGATAAAATAATGTTTTCATCGTGAAAAAATAATCTTTCACATTAATATGGCGTTATTACAATCACATAACCTCTAATAAATTGAGTCGCGAATTCCGAGAAATTTTTTCGATTTTTTTTTTTTTTTTTTCGTATTATTTTTCGTTCGGAGAATTATTCCGATACATTCGAGTGCCGGTGAAATATGCCTGCATAATACGTATTTCAAAACTACGGGAGAAGGGGGAGGGGGGAGGTGTATTATTATTTTTATTTTTCCGTATTAAACCATAGGGTGAACTGAGTAAACGCGATAGCGTAGAAAGAGAATGAGAGTAACGAGGGGTGGAGCGTACGCAGCTCGTATTTCCGCCCGGGCAAACAACAATGCCTGCAGACAAATGAGCATCCCACCTCCATTGTTCGTTCCATCGGCACGGTGCAAAGCGTCTCTCTTTCTCTCCTCTCCTATCTACAACAATGCTGTTGCTCCGCGCGCCATAAGTAGAGGAGGAGAGGATTCACTCTCTCCCGCCTGTGTGAAGGGTGTTTCGTTCGGTTCGCTGTCGTAACTACGGGACCTCCGCTTCGATCATGAAGGCCGCACTCGAGAGAGAAGAAAAACTTCGCTGGTCCGCATCTCTCGAGCGGACCAGCTGGGGGGTCTCCGATCAACCTGATGCGGGCCATAACACCGATTAAACGGCGCTGCTTCGTCGAATCTCCGTCAACGCTGTGCCCTCCGATCGTCTCCGCTTCCTTCTCACCTCGATCTCCCGGACCGTTCATAACCTCGAAACTCATTGTTCGCGAAAAAATAATCGAAGACAGCCTCTCGAAAAATCGTCTCTCCGCGTAAAAAAAAAAAAAAAAAAAAAAAAAAAAAACGAATTGTCGACATCTTCGACTTCGCAACATTGTACGCGCGCGCTGTCATGCGAATTTAATTGAAGCTCGGAGAACATGTACGTGAATATATAATGAAGTTTATCGAAGTAGAAGAGACTTCGCGAAGGGTCGAGTATTTAAAATTAATCGTTTCGAAATAATAAAAAAAATTATTTTTTTTTTCGTCAGAGCGTCGATATGTACTTTAATTTTCGTTTTATATTCATTTTCTCGATCGTTTTTTTATACATTTTTTTTTTTTTTCGCGTTTATGCGATTAATCGCGAAAGTTTCGTGGTGGGGATTTAAGGTCGCAGATGTCGCGCGTAAAATGGTACGTTCTTCCGGGTGAACGCATAACGTGCGGGAGAGATCCCCATTCATGGGTACCCCGAGAGAGCCGCACGGACTACTAGTATATACTACTCTATATACGAGTGGAGTAGGAGGAAGCACCTTGCTGTGTCCCGTAGACAGCAGCCGCCGAGCAACAGCGGTATACCGTACAGCGGGGAAACACGAACGATCGAGCGATCGGGTTGGCAAGAGCCAAACTGTGCCTCGGTCTCCCGCGAACACGGGACAACGTTCACGGTGGACAACAACGGCTCTATATTACCGGAGACCAGATGGATATTCGATACTGCGAGTAGCAAACGCGAGATAACCCTAACCTCGTTATAGACGTTACAGACCGCGCGCGATCTCGTTTTACCTTTTACCGCGTTAGGGAACCCACCCGAACGAACGATATATAATGCACGGCAAAACGCAAGAATATAACGATCGTTCGATGTTACGACTCGTCGACGTAGTTGTTACCCGTTGCTTTCGGTGACTCGGATGACTCGGCGAACCACCGCGAGCCTCATGCCCGCTGCTGGCTCCGCGTATTACGCAAGAGTGGCGGTTACCTTCTCGAGGCCGGACACCGGTACATGTGCTCTCTATTTCTCGATCGCATTTTTTTTAACACAATTCTTGTTTTTTATCTCCCCTTCCCATTGAAATTCGATTTAAAATCATTTTATTATTGATTTCGTAAATATTACAAGAGATGTTCGTACTTTTGTGGCAATTGGTCGATTCGTTGACGGGACATGGGATTATTTTTTATTCGTTCGTCGAAAGTTTGCAAATCGGAGATTATTTTTTCGTAAGGCTCTTCCACCATATCCGCGAAATATTCGTCCTTTGTTCTGATGAGAGAGATACGAATTATTCGTTGTCTCGATGACGAGAGTCTTCGATGGATTTTCGATGTTAATTACAAATTTTCTTCCGCGCGAATTTGACGATTATTGAGGCACTTGTTACCGGCGGCTAGAGCGACTTTGTCGAGTCCCAAATGTTGCAAACGACAAAGTTCCTCGTACCAGGGATACGAAAAATCATTCTCGGGCGATGTTTTTTGCGAAAGATATTCTTGGGAAGTATTATTAGAAGGAACGTTCGAAACGTCATTTATCGAATTTGTCGGGCGTACGTAGGGTTTTAGGTCTGTCTGGTTGTCGAGAAACGTCCCCGAGTCTTTGGCTTTGGCGCGGCGACTCGTGTTCGGGACTCGCGAAAATTTTAATTCGATACACGTAGCTCCGTCTCTCGCCATTTTTTTGTACGATATTTATCGGTAAAACTCGGAAAAAAAATAGTATAAAAATAGATGTGGAAAAATTAAGCGTTTATTATTCCGTGAAAGATGACTGTGGGTTATCTATATGTATGCGCGAAGTGCAATGAGAGGTCGCGTGAGATACGTCGATCTCTCGATGCAAATTTGTTTCTGGGAGTCAGTTATAACCTGTTCCACGGGGGGGCTCCACCATCTTGCTTCGAATTCTCGAATAAAAATTGGGTAAGTGGATAAATAGGAGTTCGCTTCTATCGGCAGAGTGGCATAGGAACCGCGAGATGGAGCTCGATGCTCCAAGAAAAGTTTTTTTTTTAATCACGAATAAAATCTCATATTACTGCATAATCGCATTGCTCTGTCATAGGAAACAATGAAAATCCGTAGAGTAGTATTCAAAAACAAATATAAAACGTAATTATTACAAATTTTTCATACTACAAGCGAATCTTCACATGATTTGCTACAAGCCTACGAAGTAACTTCTCAAGCATAGGAATCGACAAGTACTCATCGATAAAATACAGAGCACTTCTTTTTCTCTAGTAGGCATTGAAAAGTTGTCATCTCCGAAAAATTGAATGACATATTAATTATTAAAAAGACTTACTTCTTTCTAAGACTCTTCGGTTTCGCAAGTTTCGGCTCAGCTGATCGGCGTTTCAATAACGATGAGGACGGGGGGGGGGGGGGATGACTTCATATCAACACGATAATCGTAACCTCGTATTATACAAAACACTTTTCCACTCACTCACAAAATAGCATATACCGAACAGCAGAAAAAGGTAATAATTACTGATAACTGATAATTTAATCGCGGGATTGCGGAATCGAATTTTTTTTTTCGTCGAGTTTTCCGACGATCGAGACTTCGAGTACCCGAGTCCTCTGTCAACAATGTAAGTCGCGCGTATATACCATTTACGTTGATTTACGTCCCCACAGTTCTCAGAGGGAATTGTGTTGTTCGAAATGTTCATAACAATGGATATGTCGATGCCACAGTACAACATTTCACGTAACAAAGAACAATATTCGCGGAGTAAACATTCGAGTAACATCTTTCGACCGACCGTTTCGAAAACTAGTTTATACCCGAACCGTGGCGCTGCATGGTACTTCGTAAGTCACGTGATATTTTACAAACAAACCGCTTACAATTTTTCGAAACAAATGTGATCTCCATAGTTCGACAAGTATTCACAAAGCGTACGACGCATAATGCTGAAAAATTAAATACTCCAGTGTTCATGTGTTCAAATAAATATATTTTTCAATCGAAAGTGTTGTGCGTCAAAAGGGAGCGTCACGGGATTGGGCGGAAGGTGGGTCGCGGTGTGGCCGGCGCACGGCATTGCGTCGACGACGCTCGTACGATACGCACGTGTTTTTTTACTCGTCAAACCCGATTCCCTTAGTATGGAGAAAGAGGCCGGCGATGCAATCGCAAAACAAAACGGCGTCAATAGTTTTTCGGGCCCCACGCGTGCTTTTTAGAGGTAAAAAACGATGACATAACCTGTGTTCAGAGTTATCTTGCAAAGATTAGAAAATGTATTTTTATTCGATCTTTTTTTTTTTCTTTTATTTAAATTATTGCGAACGCCATATGGTGTCCTCTAACCATGAGATATAATTGAAAACGCGGGTATAAACACCGGCAGAAATGCTGCCGCATAATCTGCCCAAACTTGTTACGCCAACAACGGTGTACATACACGTCTGACTTGGATGGTATACCACGAGAGGTCCACCGCTGTCGCCCTGTAACAAACAACAATGTAAGTAACCTTCATAGATTATTAATTTCCGATAGATTTTACATTTGAAGTCATTTTTTTTTCTTTTCTGTGTAAAAATCGATTGCCCAGGAAATTCGAAACAATCGAAAAATCGATGTTTTTCTTTCGAGTTATAATACAATAGAATTAATTACGAAAAAAAATTAGTATTTTCGGGAGGGTCATCTCCCCGTTTAAGAATTCGAGCGTTTTTACTGCTATTATTTTCAATAACTATATGAAGCACCGATACGGAGCCCTTATGCACCCTTTTAACATCGCGAGATAACTTTTTCTTCAAAAATAGATCGAGAAACGTTTCGTGATTTGGCTGCAGATTGGATGACATTTTTTTCATATTTTTATGATCTCTATGCAGCGTTAATGTTATATTAGATCATTCGATTCTCACCTGACATGTATCTTTGCCTTCACCACCGGCGCAAATTTGTGATTCGTCGAGTATTCCACGATTGAGTTTGAAGTCGATAGATCCGCCGATGAATGTAGCGTTGCATTCTCTCTGTGGTACGACGTCCAGTGTGACTTTCAAAAGATCACTCGATCCTTCCTCGTCAGCTATCGAAAAAAAAAAAACAATTAAAATTAAAATTTAATATAACGCAGTTGAATGTTCATCAAATATACAATTTTATTCCTAATAAAAGTGCCAAAACTAAAAAAAATAGAACAAAATTTAAGCTCATCTTTTGGGTTTCGACAAAATTTTAATTTCCGATAAAATCCGAACCTCATCTTTAGAGTTTCCAACGAAATTTTGAGGCGAATTTTGTGTTTCCGTTGGAATTTCTATTTTTTAATGATTTTCGGCATCAAATAAGGAGATTTATGAAAAGTATTTTAAAAAAGTACTTAAGTGCCAAAAATACTTGTTATTTGGAGTATTCGATACTTAAAATACTTCGAGTATTTGGTAATTAAAATACTTCGAGTACTCGGTAATTAAAATACTTCGAGTACTCGATACTCAAAGTACTTCGATACTTCGATACATTGATAATTCGATACTTCGATACTCCGAGTATCGATACTCGGTACTCGAAAATGTACTTTGCACGATTCCGGTTTGATATGATAATTTATGCCCGTCGACCGGTAGGTATTCTTTAGTTAACTTACTCCAGTCGACTACTCCCCAACCGGTTGCGATGGCATTGAGACCTTCGCTACGCAATGACGTCGCCAAACACGCTGGTCTCACGAAAGCATTGAAATCCACTGGTTTCTCGAGCTTAAGTAGTCCTATATCGTTGTATTCCAAGGGCTGTTTATACCCCGGATGACGAATCCTCGTGATTACACGGCGTTCTTGTGGCTGAGCGATGTCATCCGTTCGGTACAAATTCAAGTCCCCGACTCTCACGCGAACTGCCGCGCGGCTGAAATTTTTTAAGTTAAAATTCATCAATTTTATCAAAAAAAAAAAAAAAAAAAAAAAAAAAAAAAAAAAAAAAAAAAAAAACGACTGGCGACGATAGCAATTTTGTCAAAAGATATGACTGTCTGTAATGTTTTTTAATCACTTACAACACTGAATTAAAAGTGCAATGCGCCGCAGTTAAGACGAAGTTTTCCGAGACGAGAGTACCGCCACAGAGCCATAAAATTGTTCCTCCGGATTTAAAACCGACGGCAGTCATGTGAGGAAATTCCTTCGAATCCGCTTTATCCCCACCGACAATAAGCTTTTTTGAGGTAACAGCGCATTGAGATATGTTGATTTTTCGCTGCGATGGCGTCCACACGGGATTGTCGATCAATGCGTAAACGTAACTTCCATATTCCGCGCATTCTGTACAGCGATCGGATAATTTTTATTAATTTTTTAATTCATTCATTTTAACGATAATTCGATAAATCGAAAGTTACTAAAAAAATTTTCGGAGTTTTTCATTCGATATTTTTTTTCGACGCGTTTACTCACTTCGCTTTGCTAAGTCACCGGGATTTTTACTTTCGTTCGGAGACTCCGTTGGGAATTGACCTCGCGGCGGTGTGATTACCGATGGTTGAGTCACGGGACTCGGCGTCGGAGGTTTTGGCGGAGTTACAACTGGCGGCGCAGGCGTTGCACTCGTTACCGGACAGCAAACGATCGGATCGAAACCCGCAAAACCGCAGAGAGCATCCGGCTGCTTACCGGATAATAACTGTTTATGAACGTACGGACACTTGTTGATTCGTTTACAATCACCCGATTCACCATTACTCATCGAACACGAATCCCCTGAAAATACATGAAATTCCATTGATTATCGTAATTATCATTATTAAAAATTATTCATCGGCGTATTATTTGTTTTTCGGAAACATTCGGAATAACCAATTAGCTGTTTTCTCGATTCAATCGCTGCGCAAATTTATTAAAAAATTTACTCGCAAAATACATCGAAATATTTGTTTATCGATCATTCGAATGTCACGAGTTTACATGAGAAATGGGGATTAATCGCGTTCACCACGAGGGATGATAAGCGGACGTCGAAATTACGCAATTCGTCAGCGTTATTGATGCGCTTTTCGTACATCGATTTCGTTATTCAATGTTTATTATTAATTTCCATCACCCCCCCCCCCCCCCTCCTCCTCCCCTTTGGTATCGATAAATCGATAAACTACGAGTTATAAAAAGATAGAAAGGCGATAAAGTATATGAATGGAATATATTTGAAGCGAAAACTTGAGAATTAATCACTTCGCGGAACTAAGAAAAGCGATCGAATATTGTGTTCGTAAAAAGAGTTAATTTATTAATCGCGTTACGAGTAAAATTAACTAATTTTCTATCCATAAACAGTCGAATATATAGTGCATTTTTTTATTATTATAAAAGTTAAAACTTCGATATATCGGATCCGAGGTTATCGAATTCGTTTCGAGGGGTTTAATTATCGTTCGCCAGCGTCCGCGAGTTCAATCGTCACGAAAGCTCTCGCGACATTAATTCGGGAAATTTAAAGACATTTATGTCGTTAAATTCTCTTGTCAGGTATATGGATAAGAGAAGCGAAAGAGTAATATTCGTTTAGCGATCTTAACAATCTCGTTTAGTGCAAAATGCGGCGATGCATTTTATCCTCCAACGCCATGGCGGGGAGAGTACCGTTTTCCGCGAAGAATCATTAATTTCTGATGTCGTTAGAGTCTCAATGACTGTATAAACTCTGTGTTCTCGTTATTTGTTGAGATTTTTTCACCTCCCGACATTCATATAGACGAAACTTCGATCGGTCGTGAAAAATCACATTTTTTAATGCCAAAATCGATGTGTTTAATGATTTACGAACAATCGTTTGGTTACGAAAATCGCGATTTTTTTTTTGAATTTTCGGTTTTAACGATGAAAAAAAAACTGCGAGAGAACATTACAATGATTTTGAGATATAAAAATGTATGTTTTTCTTGACTATAAAAATCGATTTTATTTGCGAAAAAAATTTTTTTGCGCAAATTTCGGTTGCGATTTCGAACGTCACGTTTGAAAAATGTTTCGCGTTTACGGTTTTCACGGAATAAAAACTATAACAGCACAGACCTCGGTATTTTTTTTTTTTTTTTCACTTTTTATCGCTCTGTAAACGTTTTTCAATTTTATTTTTCCATCGATGTATTAATTTTTTCAAAAGAATTTCTGAGATTATTAACTTTTTTTCTTCGCCGAGTACCGCTGACTCGTCATTATTGCCATGGGATACGGGCACTCGGGTTTTTCCAATTTTACACTGAGACGCGAAGAGATCCGACTGTTTGAAAATATCGAAAATCGATCGTGAAAATAACTTTTGTTGCTCGACGTTATCGCCTTTACATTCAATCTATTTTTTCCCTCAACAAATTTCTGTGATAAGATCGAAAAAAAAAAAAAAAAAAAAAATTCAATGCCGATCGCGAACAAAAAATTTAACCAATCGATTATTTATCCGAAATTTACGTATTTATAAAAAAAAACGGTTCTTTCGTCGTTTGGCACAATATTCCGTTCGAAAAATTGGCAGCGAACGGAAAAACAAAAAAAATTTCGTTCGCCGAAGAATTATTCGCGAATAATTCTCGAACGCGCGTGGGACGCGCTAAGATGTCCCGATGTCTTGTCGCGCGAAATATTACAGCAGAATAAAACTCACCTTCGCTTAGCTGTGCCTCAGCTCCATGCAAAACGATTAACGCAGACACGACAATCACAAACGCGAAACGCACCATTTTCATTTAATTAACTATCGTATTGAGGAGACGCGGACGCCTTCGATCGCAACGGTTTCGTTTCGGACTCACGACTCTCTTGTCCACTCGAGCGACGCGTTTACTCCACTGCTATAACCCCCACTATGAAGGATTCTCGCGTCCAACTCACGTAGACTGCTAAATGCGGAGGTATTATATACCTACCGGCTTTTCCGTACCGCGTGAGTAAGAGAACGCGAGGATTTTGAATAAATTTCCAGCGAAAATGGATTATAAATACATAGGGATAGACATAGGAGCGCTATAAGGAAGGAGACTTCGGAATTTCCCGGTAATGCGGTGCACTCGGGCGACCATTCGGGTTAAAGGTTATGTATTCTCGTTGTTGTAATTCCAAGAATTACGCGGTTAATCGTGGAATGCGTGAAATGCGACCACATTAAGTGACAATATCGGCTTTTATCAACGAAAATATTCTATACATTCTATAATATCGCGTAACTCTATAACGAGGAAACTATACGATTTCTTATCATCGTTAGCCTTCCGTTGCAAACATTTTTAAGAAACGCTGATTTAACCGGAAGGTTAAAAATAACGATTAAGAAAAAACGTTATTTCATAAATTCGGTTGAAATTGCTAAACACTTAATTAATCCGTTATCTCATTTGAAGAATTCCGGAATTAACGAGATACGCGTAAAATGGATAGTGTATCGTTTATGCAATTGTCATTTTTTTTTTTTTTTTTTTTTTTAATGTACGCAGATGCTAAGTTAATGGAGTACATGCAATATGGAGATTTATAATTTATTTATTATTATTATTTTTTTTTTTTTTCATTTTTTTGATACCATTTTTATTTATCGCGAGGATATTGAAATGGACCAACGGAGGGTCACGCAGCGATTAATTATATATCTTGAGATTCATAAAAAATAATACGCGAATTTTTTTTTTTTTAATTTGTCGCGATTTAGGAATCGAATCGCGTCACATCATCGGCGGAAAATAAAAAATCGTGATACGGAAATATTGCTTGAGATTTATTAAATAAACGATTCGTAACTTTGAAACGCATCGAGTCGAGATGCGCGTAAAGGATCCGATTACGTGTGCTCTTCAATCAATTTTCTACGTTTTCCTCAATTTTCTACGTTTTCCTCATATGTCGAAAAAAATCATAAATTCAAGAATATTTGCGTCAATCGAAATTCTCACCGGTGTATTGCTACTTAATGTATTATACATACATTCGAGGGATTGGCTGTGAAAGCGATGAGGAAGCTGAGCGAAGGTCGCTTCGCGAATACGTCTTCACACTTGTCGATCGCAACGACGAATACGAATATTTTAACCAATGGATCATTATTCCGTTCGTCACTTCGTACGATATCGTAATTAATTATTCTTTCCGTTTTTAATTCAATTTCCTATTATTATATTAGCTGCTGATGAAAAATAAAATTTGATACAATTTCGTCTCAAGTAATAATTAATTAATTATTACGATATTTCGTCTTTGTTAATCAACAAATTAATTAATTTAATTTTTATAAAATTACGAAAAAAAAAAAAAAAAAAAAAAATGTTTACGATATTCTTTCTAATTGTAATACGTAATCGTTATTAATGCGTTTTCTATGCAATCAACGATATTCGCGACGCTATTTCCCATCGATGTTTTCGCGAGCGAAAGAGCTCCGTAATCGCGTCCGTAAATTAGATCGCGTTAACATGTCAATTACGTCGACAATCCGCGACAAAGAGTCATTAATAGCGATCTTATACGGTTACGTTCCTTCTGCAGCGTACTAAAAATCTCTCGACTCGTATCCCTGAGCTCTCAGTATCGTCGCGATTTTTCACTCGAAACGGCCAGAAATTCGAGAATTAATACTTCGTATACTGAGAACAGAAAAAGGCAAAAATGATGCTTTGGCATTTTACGAACGCGTCAGCATCTCTTATGTTCGTTCTGTTGCTGTCGACCAGGAAAATCGGAGCCGAAAGAAAAAGTCAAGAAAGTACGAAACCTGTTTCGCGCTGCCTTCGCGGTCCAAACGCCGATGCAAATAAATCAGCTTTACGCTTTTTCTTATTCCGGTGTCTGTTACTTGTTGATTCTTTCATTATTAATTTTTTAAATTTTTTTATTTATTTTTTTTCATTCTTTTGTTTAATAAGAATGCAAAGAGTACGCAAAACTCGTTTACGTCGACGAATCGGCTCCGGTGTTAAGAATCGGCGCGGGAATCAATAGAGTGTCGAAATGCGGTATCGTCGAGACACCACTCATTATCGGTGGAACCAAAGCTAAACCATTGGAATTTCCTCACATGGTAACAACTCGAAAATTATATACTTAGTTTTTCCGCGATTTCGCGCGATCTATTCTCTGGAAATTACGAATCAACGAGTATACAGTCATTTATTTGCGACATACCATTGATTAATGGAAAAATTCAATCGGATTTAATACGAATAATTTTGAAGCGAAGAAAATGCGAAATACGAAGTAGAAAACGTTTATAAATTAAATTATTAATTTATTTTTGTATTTATTTGGCATAATTTGGTTTTTTTACGAAATCTTTTAGAATTTTATTTAATTTCATGGATTTCGTAAATCAGCGACTTTTCTTCCGAAAAAAATCGTTTCTTATTTTTATAGCCGTTCGCGTTATTGAAAATGATAGTTATTTATAGAAATCGTTGTTTCTCAAGATAATTCAATTGGCGTGAAATTAAAAACACTGAAACTCGTCGAATAAATTATTATTATTTATCGGACGTTCGCCGTATTTAAGTTCTTCAATCATTCGTTGGGTATTTTCTTTAGCAAATAAGTGAGAAACCACTTAAATTGTAAATCATTTTATTATTTACCGTACGATATCGCAAGGAAGTGAGAAAATTATGTTTTTTGCCGTTGCAGGCGACGATCGGTTATGGGAATCCGGTGTTCTGGCAGTGCGGTGGAACCGTTATATCGGATAATTATATCCTCACTGCCGCTCATTGCCTCGTGTCTCGAGACAAGTTGGTTGATTTATGCAAAACCCGTATTTATCGACGAACTCATTATCGACATTTTTTTTTTTTTTATTGCGAAAACTATTTCATTTTTTTTTTTTTCCGTGAATTGGTATCTAAAAACATTTTTTTATTAAAATTACGAAAAAAATTTTATTCATCGACATCGTTATGAAGACGAAAAAAAAATGAGATTTTAATGTTTGAGTGCGAAAATCCACGAGAAGTTCCACGAGAAATTGAAAAGTTCGAAGAAACAATAAATTTTATTTTCAGCCATTTTTTTTTTTTTTTTTTTGAGTTTTAATATTTTTTTAGAGGTCCGGCATCGAAAGTCCGCGTCGGCTTAATAAGTCTTAAAAATCCCGATACCGATATGCAAGAGAGAAACGTCGCTAAGAGAATAAAACATCCGAAATATAAATTACCGTCGAGATATCACGACATAGCGTTGTTGAGACTCGAGAAACCTCTGGAACTCGGACCGGAAGTGAGGCCCGCGTGTCTGGAAATCCATAATATTCCACCGGGAAAAGATGCGATCGCCAGTGGTTTTGGAAAAACCGCGTATGGTATATAGTGTATCATAATTTTTTTTTTTTTTTTTTCTGACACCGAACGTTTTTTTTTTTTTTTTTTATTAAGTCGGTAATTTGCGAATAAGTAAATGTTTTCACTTTTCGTCAATGCAGAAGAAAATTTATATTTTTACAGAGGCCGCCACTGGTAGCGAAGATCTCATGAAAGTTCGACTCAATTATGTATCTTCGAAGGACTGTACTAAACTTTTCGGTGCCGATTTCGGAGGGAAACACATGCCGAAGGGTTTGATACCTAATATGTTGTGCGCCGGGGTTTTGGAAGGCGGCAAAGACACTTGTCAGGTAAATAACAGTTCGGTGCCGAAATCTTCATCGATTTTACAAAAAATCGAAAAATATGAAACTTACAAGGCACTTAAAGTCTAAAGTACTTTACAATTACTGTATTTACGTAACATAAGTCTAAAATTCGTCGAAAACTCAAAATTTGAGTCAAAAATGCAAAAGAAGAGATTTTGTCGTAAATTCAGAACGTTCTTTCGAAATTCGTCGAAAACTCAAAATTTGAGTCGAAAACTCAAAATCTGAGTTGAAAATTCAAAATTTGAGTCGAAAACTCAAAATTTGAGTAAAAAACTCAAAATTTGAGTAAAAAATTCAAAAGAATAGATTTTGTCGAAAATTCAAAACGTTCGTTCGAATTTCGTCGAAAACTCAAAATTTGAGTAAAAAATTCAAAAGATGAGATTTTGTCGAAAATTCAAAACGTTCGTTCGAAATTCGTTGAAAAATCAAAATTCAACTGAAAATTCGTTGCAAACATTGAAAAAGTGAGTTACAAGCGCTCTATCACTTTCTTTCGTATATTTCCGTTGTAAATTAACATAATTTTTCGCAGGGTGACAGCGGTGGTCCCCTTCAACGTGTTCTCGAGGAACCCTATTGCATGTACAGCGTCGTCGGAGTCACGAGTTTCGGAAAATTTTGCGCTTTTAAAAATTCACCAGCGATCTATACGAAAGTAAATTCTTATCTCGACTGGATAGAGAGCGTCGTTTGGCCATAAAACTACTTCTACAAATGTAAAAAATTTAAAAAAAAGTTTAAGAAACAAATGTAACAATCGACTATAATCGTCGATAAGAAATAACCAAATAAATAAATAACCAAACCGCACGACGATTCTTTATGAAACTCATTTTATTCGCAGCAGTTTGTCCTCTCAGGGAAATCGCTGATATTATGACGGAAAACAATAGGATAAAAATTGGTAATAACTCTTTTTTTTTTTTTTTTTTTTTTTTTTTTTTTTTTTTTTCATTTCATCTGCTTATTTGTTGCGTCTCTCGGCGTCTTTTCAAATAACGTTTACAACATATACTGGTATAATGTGAATAATATATATATGTATAATATCGTAAGTTTATATAACAATAATTATACGTCGATTGATTCAAAATAATTTACATTTGCAATTCCATCGCTCATCTTCAATATCAACATAACATTTCTCCGGTAAGTCGAAAAAAAAAATAAAAATAAATAAAACTCCACAAATCCCCACAATTCAATCGTCCAGTACTCGGAGCGTTTAGCGCGAATAACTATGTTTATTATTATATTTTTCATTTGTCAAAAAAAAAAAGAAAAAAAAAAAAAAAAGAAAGAAAAACGAGGAATAATACACCGTTGAAGGCACTGGAGGCGATACTCGAGAATAATACAATTATTTTATAAGAATAATCGTCGCTATGAGATATGCCGCATTAATTGGAAGACTTGGCGCGAGTAGTTTTCAATCGAACGACGACAGTCGACATTTCGGTCGATGGACGATACGATGATAAATATAATATACTATAACAAAACAATAATAATAATAATAATAATAATAATAATAATAACGAAGATACAGATAATATAATAGGAAAGTATCCGTATTCTTGGAGTATTGTGCTATACAAACGGCAAAGAACGATCGAGTCTTACGCTATACATAACAATTTAATATTTACACGATTGCTGCGCTAAAAAAAAAAAAAAAAAAAAAAAAAAAAAAAAAAAAAATTAACGTTCTAAGTACTATAGATATCGTTGCACGGGGATTAATAGTTCGAAAGGGACGAATAGGCGATTGCGAGGGTTGCGCAGGTGGGAGGTAAGTTTATCAGTCTTACGGCTCTCTGAAGGGAAATATACTGTCGCGAGCTGCGGTTCGACTGTATCGAGATATTTTTTTTTTTTTTTTTTTTCTCTCTCGAGTAACATAATATAACGATAACGATTAATTGGACAAAAAAAAGCGTATATAGTCGAGTAACTTGTAACAATCGGGACGGATGGCGTCCGCTGTATATATATATATATATTATTTTAGGTTATGCGTTACATCAGAGAGGAATATTCCGGCGATATCGTGATTTTTTTTTTTTTTTTTTTTTTTTTTTTTTTTTTAAATCCCCGATAATACGCGCGTACCATCGAGTCTCGAATTGTTGGAACACAATATAGAGATGTATGCGAATCCGACGACGCGATCGTCATCAATCGTTATTGTTTTATCAGTCTCCTTCGTGTTTAATTTAAATTTTACGCAGATGAGCGGTGGTACACGAGCCTTTTGCAGTTCATTTTAGTGTTTCTCGCCATTTGCCCCATATATTTGGGATATAATAACGTTTTTTACAGAAAATAATTTGACGCTTATTCGCGAATATACAATAACCCGATCACAGAATATTTCATGCGTTTTCTTCGATTAAAATAAATAAACAACGAGTTTTACTATTCGAGAGTTAATAGACGAAGAAAATCGTGTGAATTACAGAGAGACGATGGACGATAAATCAGTACGTAGAATACTATAACATTCGTCAAAAAAAAGTGTACAAAAGTCGAAATAAATCGATATCTACGAATTTTTTTTTTTTTTTCGGGATCTTTCGTCTATAAATCGTTATTACGACGAATACAATAATTATTGTTATTAGAATTCTCGCGATTTTCTGGACAGACGACATATCTCGACGACGTCAATTTATCACACTATCGGCAGATGGTAAAAAAAAAAAAAAAAAAAGGAAAATTGAACGAAAGATCCGTCCAATTTTCGATTTATAAATTTAACTCCATTTCCGTTCTTCGAAGCGTTCAACTTTCTCGTAAATCGGTTTGTTACCGAATCTTTCGCAACGCAAACAATTCGATGTAACGGGATAAAAGTAATTAATTCGACGGTTTCATTGGAAAAATGGAAAAATCACGCGACAATACAATGTTCCATATTGATCGCTCGTACGGTACGTAAAATTGTGTAAAAAAAAAAAAAAAAAAAAAAAAAAAAAAAAAAATTGCGTCAATATAATACCCTTTAATCCGTGGAAATTATCCGATCGCTTCGCGTTACCGGTTCTCGCAGACACGTTACTAATTTTTTTATTTATTTTTTTCTTCTTTACATCACGAGAGAGATCCACGTGTGTACGCAAGTGTCGAGCGGACGCTGCGAATCGAAGCGTTTAATTAACAGTTTCGATGTACAATCGACGCGACAAAATTGCAACAGTCGCCAATTTATCCGGCAAATTCTTCGCGCGAAGCAATAGTATCGTGAAAATTGTTAAAAGTCAATGGAAAAACATGAATCTCAGTGATATTTCGGCGGGAGAGGAGTTTATACGCTCGTAGAAACGCTGTCGGTAATCGGCGTCAAACAAACATAATAACAAAATAATAATAATAATGTAACATCGGGTTACGCGACTTTACAAATCGGCTGTCGGACGTTAAAAACTTTATTCTCGCGATGATTCGCCATATCTTCTGTTTATTTTTTTCACACATTCCGCAGTTTACATTACTTCGACTCGTATTCGTTCGTAACATAACCTCACTTTGTGCTCAACGATTGACGGCGAAGAAAAAACGTTGAGAAATGGATGAAAAAAGAAGAAATATCGATCAGTGGTGTAAATCGTATGACCGCGAACTGCAAGCGCGCCGCAGATTCGTGATAAATCGCACTTTTGGCCCGTTAATCGAATTATCGCAGTCGGGTTATCGCGGCTCACCGCGATTGGAATTTTATCTCGAATACGAGGAAAGGGCGGGAAGATAATTGAGGGTCGAGACGAAATTTCGATCGACTGCCAATTGCGAATTTTACGGTCAGGTGTATGTCAAGGTTAACCTAAAAATTGCGCAAATTGTTCGAAAAGTACGAAAAAAAAAAAAAAAAAAAAAAAAAAAAAAAAAATTATTCGATTTATGGTACAACGTCCAGTGAGCACCGTGAAAGGAACTATAGGTTGTCGGATAACGCCGAAAATTTCGATTAATCCTGAAGGTCGGCTGTTCGTAAAGCGCAACCGCGATACAAGTTAATTTTAATCGCTGAAAGATACGTTATAGCACCGTTCAAAAATGAGCCGCGCGATAAAAACCAAAATTAAATGATACTTCGACGGATATATATTTCGATAATTCGAACGATTTCGTTGTGTTGCGTAAAAATTTATTTGTTTGTTGAAAAATAATAATCAACTCTTGACATTGATCTGACGATGAATGGTATACATCGAAATCGACAAATCGATCGAACTTTTTCACGGTTTTTTTTATTTATTTCTAATACTTCAAAATTTTTCGATTTTTTGAAGTTTTCGAAGTTAAAAATACAGATTTTCCGACGTTCTCTCGATTCCGATGAAATTCTGATGAAATTTCGCCGATTCTGATTCCGATGAAATGTTCACGTTGCGACCGAAGCGCGTAGTGAATCTGCAACAGAAAACAAAACATTTTTTTTTTTTTTTTTACGATACGAAACGATGTTATAGGAATTGATAAATCGTGAATTTTAGTACGAACGGTGATTCCCCGAAAAGTGAAATGAAATAACATTCCACGCGTTCGTTTTTTCGATTGTGAGACGACTCCATTGTGTGAGAATATTATGGAAACAAATAAATATAATCGCGCAAATTGCGCGATTGTCGTCGCTGTCTCGCGTTGCAAATTCCAGCTGCGAAGGTAGCGAAACGCACGGTGGGCGATAAGCGGGCTATTCGTGATTCGTAAACGCGTGAGGGCGGTGGGTACGCGGAATTCGCGTGTATACAGTATGAACTCTCTATCATTATAAATCCATTTGTCGTTTAAATATAAACAATATTACGAAAATAAAATAATGTATTTAAACATTTTTTTTTTCAACTCTCTATGACGATTTCATTTATCCTTTAATTAAAAAAAAAAATCACCGAAATTAAATAATTTTTTCGTAATTTTTATTTTTGATTATTATTATTATTGTCACCCAATGATATTAAAGTCGTTTGTTGAAAATAACAAAAATTATTTTTATTATTTTTTTTTTCGATTTTTATCGATAAGTATTCGAAATTCTCTCTGTATCTCACTTTTGACTCGGTGGGTAACGATACACCCTCCGTAAAGAGGTTATACTATAGGTATGTATACGCGTAGGTTATGGATGCCGGTGTACTACGCGAGTGCCCGATGGAGCGCGAATGTGGGCAGAAATATGAAGTGGTAATTCGTATGAAGGATTCGTGCGGAAATCGAGACCGACTGAGAGATATATATGGGGGGATTGAACGATACAGAAAGAAGACGACAGAAGAAATGCCATTCTCCCGAAGCCGCGTACCCTTGATGGAAATACCTTATATTATGCTCCCGGCGGGGTTTACGCGCACACGTATGTACCTTTGCGTACGTATGAGGTACAGCGTGCACTCGATCTCGTCCCACGCGTCTAGACGTCTTTAAAGTTTTACGAGAGGCAAAGAGTGATCATGCAGTGCGCGCGGTGCTCGCGCTGCATGGAGCCGCGCGCACTGACAGAACCGGACAGAACGATACGAAGGGCCACGCCTCGACCGGTATACTTCGATAGATGTGCTGTTCGATATTTCTATATACCTTTTCTACACTCCTTCTTTGAATGATCTTAAAGAAGGAGATATCTTTTCATTTACCACTCTCTCGCGGTGCGAGTTCTCCATTCACCGGCGAGTTGTCCTCGTGGCAGTGCGTTGACCACAATGATACCGGCGAACCACAGTCGCCACGGGACCTCGAAGTTCCCGAGGACGTTATCTCGACCGGTGGAAACGAAACCGTTCATATATATATATATATATGTATATATATCTTATGGGTATACCATCAATATTGAGCTCGAGATCGAAGATATTGCGCTCGCGGCACTCGAAAAAAGTCATTTTTAGAGGTTAACTGTAACATATTGACTGCGATACCCCGATATTCGGAATTCGATATTTTAAAACGAAAATAATGTTATCGAAGTAATTTTCAAGTATCTCTCGAGTATTTGAAAAGTTGAGTACTCGTTGCAATGAGAAAAATTTCGGTTTTTTTTTTTTTTTTTTTTTTTTTTTATGATGGAGTTGATAGCGAACGGAATTATCTTGCGTAGCGTACGATATTCTTCGATACAAAAATAATTTTTACAATCGAAAATATGTAACCTTCGAGGGAATCGGGAGAAAAAAAATTAAATCGAATTAAAGTGGATAATCCGAATTTTATAACATCAATCGATCTTCGATTCGATGTCAATAAAACACTCAGATGCGCGTGATCGATGAAATCGATAAGATTTGAAATCGATAAGATTTGAAATCGTATATCAAACAGCTGTATATTTAAACAGATATAATTAACATATATACATATATGCAGAAGTACACGTAATGCATGCATACGGTATACTTATCAATGGAAGCAAAAAGCGTATTAAACGAAAAGATAAGATGCGATCGCGCCACCGTGATGCATTCCATCGGATATCTCGTTTAATCATCGTTTTCAATCCTCGAATTCTTGTGTCACCGACTGTCGTGTATGTTACGCGGGGGGAAAAGCCGATCACGCTTTGCGCGTCATGTCGGACTCGCGAGAGATTTATGGAACTATCGTAAGAAAATCATCCCCTTAATTTTTTATAATCCTATTTAACTTCATATTGTATTGCATAAATATATTGTTAAGCTTCGTAGACGCAAAATCAGCTGTCTATAGTTAAAAACTTCGCGGAGTCAAGCGATCGTCGTCTCGGTTCGTTTCTCACTACAATAGTAGCATAACAATGGTACCGATGCAATCGCCTTTTCGTATTCAAAGAGGAGATGATTACGTGGTATCGGATCGAGAGAAAGAGAAACGAAAAAAAAAAAAAGAAGATTAAAATACGAGTTTCGGTACCCAAGGCGACAAGGATTCTCGTCGAGGATAAGCCGACGTGAGACGGGTTCGGAAGAAGAATTTAATCTTCACGTTCTTGCAGCGTGGTGCGTGTGCGCTCTCGTTTCGACGCATATAGAACGCGTGTCGGCAAGAACGGCTTTTAAAAAAATCGTTTAACGATCTCTTGCCGCGAGGTTGGCGCACGCCGGGTGTTGAACGGGGCTTCGTAGTATCTCTCTGTACGCGTCCGCCCACGCGATCTTCGTAATATTTTCAACAACCGTACGATAACAGGATACAAAGTTTTCACGAATATCGTAGACATTTTTCCCGAAGAATATACGAATAAACGCGATTGAGAAACTTTTAAATGTTTTGTTTTATTTATCAAGAACTTCCGGTGACGAACCGATGCATCGTAGTTTCTCTCGAAATAACCTGTCATTCGCCAACGGTTATTTCTTTGAATCACCTGCTACTGAATCACGCGATTTCGTACCGATAATTGCCAAAATGCAGAAAATTATGCGATTCACCGTACGTTTACGAAAGAAAATTTGTGAAAAAAAAAGTTTATCGTTAAACTTCCCGAAACGCTGAAGCACTTTATTTTGTCGAATTTTATCGCAACATAACCTGAAAAATATTCATCGTACGTTTCCGAAAGACAATTTGTGAAAAACATTTTATCGTTAAACTTCCCGAAACGCTATACCACTTTACGTTGTCTAATTTTATCGCCACATAACCTTAAAAAGATTAATCATTGCTTCCGCTGCATAAGCCGAAAATAGTAACTTTGAGGACAAAGAGGCGACACGAGAGAAGAGAAAATTGTTTGTAGCGTCGTTCGTCTATCTATCAATAGGTACGATGACTCAAAAATACATCTCCGGATGTAATTGCCAAGATCGCGCCCACGGGCGTTCGAGAAATGTCGCGTGTGGATCGAACGTTTTCTATTACACGGTATACGGACGTTTGCATACCGGAGATAAATTTACGATTTGCCACATGCAACACATTAAGCGACTGGGTTTCGATCGGATGCCAATTTACATATACAGTCTTCGAAACCATGCATAATAATAATGCAATAAAATCGAATGTTCTAAAAAAAAAAAAAAAAAAAAAAAAAAAAAAAAAATAACTATCATCGACAAAGTAGAATAAAAGGTTTATTACTCGATGAAAAGTAATTAACAGTCTCGACGGACGAAAAAACTTAATAGCCATCGTTTAAAATGATTGAACAATAAATTGACGACTTAACGAAAGAATTATGAGCGACGATGGCAATCAGAGAAGATTAAAAGAGTGGACAGGGAGAAAAAGCGACCCTTCTTCGAAGTAGAAGAGATCGCGCGTATTCGTTTCGGTATAGACGCTCGAGTGGCTTTTCTCGTTCGTCCGGTGTTTATCGTCGCTTCACCAGTCCGACGGGCGTCGCGCCCGGACTAACGATTATTTATAGAGAGAAAGTTTAAAAGGTTCGACTGGCGTACGTTGGCATTCACGTATGCTGTACGCGAGATATACAAGTAGTTTCGTAGGTGTGTAGTGCGTACAGGCGGTGCCACGGGAAGAGATAGGCATGCAAGACGCCCGCGCGCCTCTCGAGAGCCACACACAGCCGATTAGATTTTTTTATTGAACGAACCCGACACACGCACCGTTAAGCGCCCCCTTCCCTCAAACTCCGTAATGTAACTCGCGAGAGTTATAAAAAAGACGAATAAACACGACAAGCGTCACCGTCTATCGCATCGGCGCTATCCGTAACGCATATAGGAAGTATCGGTATGGTATAGCAAGCAATCTTCGCTCTTATTTAAAAACGATTTCCCGTCTGCAGGCCTCGAACTCGATCGACTTCCTACGCAACGACCTACACGATTCTCCTTTACGCACGCGAAACTCCCCCTCCCCTCCCCCCTGCGCCGTTATATTTCGCGTCGATATTTCGCGGATATGTCAGAATTTACGACATTTTTTAGGTTATCGAAGATATGAGTTACGCGAAGACAAAAATAAACGATTCTTTACACAAAAAAACAATCGACGTGTGTCTCAAAAAAAAATTCGGTAATTACTCTTTTTTTATCGATCTCTTGAGATTTCGAAAAAAAAAAAAAACTTGTAACAAAGATAAAAATGACGGTACATCGACGCAAATGGAAGGCGTGCGAAAAAAAACGATAGTCTAAAAATACGGATACCATATAGATAATAATCGATACACGAATGACGCTTTCCACGCAATAGATATCCGATACTGCGTCAAACGTTAATGTAAAAAAAGAGAGGAAAAAAAAACATATAGTACGTCACATACGTCGGTGAATGAGATACGAATCGGGGAACTCGAGTATTTTGATTCCATCTCTCTCTCTCTCTCTCTCGTGAGAGAAATCGTCTCTGTTCGCTTATTCTTGTCTTTATTACTCTCTGTCTTCGACTCGTCGTTCGTTACGCAACACGGAGAACAGTGACGATAGATTTTGCTATGCGCGGCAATACGCTTCGCGTCGACGATGCATGTGTGTTTTAGGTTAAGTTTCGCACGCGTATAATTGCATGCGGCTTTGGCCGAGACATAGATAGAGATAGGTTAGTGGCAATGATAGGCACTCAACGTTTATAATAAGCCTCCGGGGGTCGCGAAAACCGATGACGTTTCGCGCCGCGCGGTGACGAGGTTAGCGCCTCTCGTGATCGCATCTCGAGTCGCTCACGCATACTTTTTTACTAAAACTCCCGTAGTATAGCTTATTATCCGACTGTATGTATATAAATATACAAACGCATGGTACGCGTCAACTCGATCTATTAATAGGTTAAGCATTCGCACGAGTAGACGCGCGCGATGACTGGCGGCAAACGTGTGTGACGGAGACGCACGTCTGAATGCACCGCAAAATGCACTCGTGACCGAAGCACGGAGGCGGACGCGCGGATAAATTCGAGCGACGCGTGGCGCGCGTGAGGCGACGCGATATAAACAAACGGTATACCACGAGTTAATGATAATGAAGTATTTTTTTTTTCTGATTTCGCGAAATTTTGTAACAAAATTTGTGATTTCGATGAAATTTCAATTTACGAAGTGATTATCGTCACCGAATAAAGAAATTTTTGTAAAGTATAGGAAAATTTACGTAAAACATCGAATACTTCGAGTAATCGAAGTAACGGAAAGTACACGATACTTAAAGTACTCGGCATTTCCAAATACTTTGTTTTTTTTAATCGTCATACTTGCGGTACTTGGAAATGTACTTTGCTCAGCTACGATATATCTATATATATAACACAGAATCGTCTTTTTATGTAGTTCCCCGATCTTTTGTTACCGCAACTACGACGCGGCGCGTATCTTTCTCGCCTACATAGATTCACGAATTCCGATAATACTTATACGCATTATACATAACGTTCGAAGTTTGATAAGATAAGATGATGACGTTACGTACTTTTGGCTATCGCGTTACGGGGCGTTTTTCACGAGTGCGACGAAGAGACGCGCAAAGAAATTGCAAACGAATTTAAAGAGATCGGGACGTCTGACCAGCGCAAAGCTCAATGAATATATTTATATATGAATGTTAGTACAGAGTTTAGAAACATCAGACATCAGGGGCGACGGAGGGAGGGGGGGGCGGGGGGGAAAGATCGACGAAACGCGATATCTTCGAGATATATATATCAAGTAGGTACGTCCTGTCGTAAAGCCGCAACAGATTAGGATCCCGAAATGAAAAATTTATTGTCGCAAAAAAATTCATCCGAATTGATTACATTATTTTTGCTCAGTCTAATAATCGATTCTTGTCGTATTTTTTTTTTTTTTTTTTTTTTTTTTTTAATAAGAGCTGACAATCGATATCTCGGATGACCTCTGTCTTCGCGAACAGATATTTGGGAGTGGAATTCGCGATAGCTAAGCGCGATGCCGAGTGCAACAGACGTCAGCTGATTAAATCGAACATATATTAAAATGGTAATACTCTCTCTCCTTCGCTCTACTCGATATTTTCGACTCACCGTAAATTCGACGGGGTCTCTCGACGATGATTTCTCGGGGTGTCTCGACGATGAGCCTCCGCTGTACTTCTCTTCTTTCGCGTCTTTCCACGTGTAATCCCGCGAATCGTATACTTCTTCTCTTCGTAGCCGTTGTCCATTCGTATCCTCCGCTCCGCGCGCGATATAAAAATTTTTCACTTCCTAATTTTTCATTAACTTTCGATATTCCACACCGAATTCATTTTCGCGCAAAAATTATTTTCCGTTGTAGCTATTAAAATTTTAACGATTATTTACAATTTTTATTTTATATTACGTTTTTTTTTTTTTTTTTTTTTCTTTCATTTTCAATAATCACCACTACCCCCACTCCGCGTCCCCGTATCGCGTTATATCGAACTCGAAGCATTTTTCAACGAAGCAATTTTTTTCCGTAAAATCACTTTTTTCACAGTCGTTCGACGTTTGATTTTTTTTTTTTTTTTTTTTTCGTAAATTTTATTTGGATATTATTATTATTTCTTTTTTTCTTCACTGTCAGTTCGCGTTGCGACGAAAATACGCAATTTACATCGCGTATTCTTCTGTCCGCGAGGTTATTTTCGTTTGCGCCAACGTACGAACGACGCCGACGAATTTTTCAACGACGCAGGAATTTCGGACTTCTGGCACTCGTCACCAGTATGGCGCGTCGTTGTTAAGATGTTGCCACGACGCGAATTCACTCCATGTTTTCAAACTCGCCCTCGATGCTTCGTTGAATCTTCTCGTTCCGTTACACTCTCGGGGGCTCGTTACACCATTGAAAATCGGTCCGCCATTTTGGCACGGCATCGGGATCTCAGTGCTCGGCGAACGTGGCTAGAATTTCCAACGATACAAATGGTTTACGTAAAAAATCAATGGCAAATTACGAAAAAAAAAAAAAATGGCAAATTACGAAAAAAAAAAATGGCGAATTACGAAAAAAAAAATATTGCGATTTACGAAAAAAAAAAATGACAAATTACGAGAAAAAAAATGGCAAATGACGATAAAAAATCAAATCATGAAAAAAAAAAAAAAAATGGCGGATGTAAAAAAAAAGAACGAAATTACGAAAAAAAAAAAAATGTTCAACACATAAAAAAACGATAACAGACGGATCGATCGCATTGCGGTCGCGGGAATCGGGAGAAACAAGGAAAATATCGAAGACGCGCGATGTTTTTAAAACATCGATCGTTCTTTTTTTTGCATTTCACACAGATGTATCAATCTTATTCCCCTTATCGACTCTCTTGTATTCTTATCATTTTCACTGAATTCTATATGTTTTATCGGGATGTAGTCACTCTTTTGTCATTTTCTCAACAACCTTTTCCTATCCCTTATACTTTTATTCGCACCTTTTCGCAATCTTTTTCTTTTCCTATTAATCGCAATCCTGAAAACGTCTTTCGCGTCTTTTTTCTGTTTTTTCTTTTCGCCTTAACGTTTCTATTTTCCTAAATTTCCATAATCCTAATAACGGCTTTTAGATCGATTGTCGACGGGATAACTTTCGATTTTTCCTAAATAATCGCTTTTTACATTATTCTTAAAGTAAATCGCGATACGCTTTTTTTATTTCTCGATTTTCCTAACGAGTGGAATTCTATTAAATTCCTTGTCGATTTTTATTTCTTTTCTCGTGCGGCTTGTTGCCGTTTATTATTACCTTCCTATCGATTATATCGTTTATCACCCTAAATTACTTCTTTATTTTACGTTCCTTCCTATTTTTCCGTTATTTCGAGAATAATATTTCTCCGCAAATTTTTTTTTTTTTTTTTTTTTTTCGCTATAACTCTTTTCTATTTCGCTGAAATCCTTACCTCACTTTTCTTAAAGTAATCGAAGTGTTTCGTGATAAAAATTAAAAAATGTTAAAATAACTTGTGAATTTCTCTTGTGTACCGATGTATTCATTACCTCGTCGAGAAACGCCAATCGAAGCGCGCGATAACGAGTTTCCGCAGATAAAAATCATTTATCACCATCAAGAAGTCCAAAAAAACGACGATGACAACGACGACGATGACGACGACGACGAAAGCCAACAACGACGATCATCGCAAGTCACAGGCGCATTGATAGATAAAAAAGGAAATTGGATTTTCGACGTATTTCGCGGGCTTTTCGATGGTACGATTAATTAAAACACCGAAAAAAAAAGAAAAAAAAAAAAAAAAATTCTAATTAATCATCATCATCCTCGCCGCGCGATCTTTCACCTCACAATTCCCTAAAAATACTCATCCAGGAATTTCCCAATGAATTTAATCGTAAAAATTTTAAAAAAATATATACATTTATATTTCCAAAAAAATATCAACTACAATTATTTATCAGCCTTATTTGAATGTTTCAATTATAAAAAAAAGTTTATCACAAAAAGAAAGAAAAAAAAAAAATTAATATATTTACAAAAAAAAAAAAAAAAGATTTTCGAGTTTTTGTCGTTTCTCGTCGTTTTAGTCGCACAACTAACCGTAATTCATGAGAGGATCCGTGTGTCGCCGCGTTAACATTTTTATTTTTTTTTCCAATTCTTTCAACAGTATAATGTCATTCGAACTCTCAAAGCTCACCTCCTGTCG
Organism: Cryptus armator; assembly: GCA_963971235.1. NCBI lineage: Eukaryota > Metazoa > Arthropoda > Insecta > Hymenoptera > Ichneumonidae > Cryptus > Cryptus armator. Next base: position 3,829,038 of record OZ020239.1, on the reverse strand, counting down.
TTTACGAACGACGAAATTTTTGCCGTCGTTGTTGTCCCAATAGTCCGTATCGTCGACTCTGTAGCGCACGCAAAACTCGATCCGGTCGAATTTTACCGGAAGTGTGAGTCGGAAACGAAAGGTATCGTAGAGAACGAGAGCCGCTTGCGCGGCACACGGCTGCTCCACGTATGTGCAGTGAACGTCTTCGTGGGTTTTCCACGAGTCGCTACTCGCCCTCACGACGACCTCCTTGTCGTACGCGAGATTCTTCACCTTCACTGTGCCGACCAAACACTGCTCGGCCTCCCGAACTATAACGTTCTCCAGACTTACGGCATTCTGGTCCAATTTTCGTCGGAAGGCCAAGTAGTCGCTGGCCGGCTGCGCAAAGGTCGTTTCCCATGGCGAAGATACCGCTTCGGCTTGTACGCCCCTCGTAACACCGGCGAGATAGGCACTCGTCCACAAGGGTGGCACGTTGCTGGGCTCTGACATTACGCGCACCTAAAAATCGAATTTTTTTTTTTCATTTTTTTTTTCTTTTATTAAAATTTTTTTTTTATTAAATTTTTTTTTTTTATTTATTAAATTTTTTTTTTTTTTTTATTAAATTTTTTTTTTTTATTTATTAAATTTTTTTTTTTTTATTAAATTTTTTTTTTTTTAATTAAAATTCCAAAAGTACCGAGTGCTCGGAGTACTCGAAGTATCGAAATACTTCGAGGATATTGATATTTCGAATATTTTTTGTAAATTTCGAAAATGAATATTTTATCGAAAATTCGAAATTTTGTTAAAAATTTCGGGTTAAATGTGAAAAAGTGAGGGAATAAAAATTTTGCAGAAACTCGAGACGTGAGTTTAAATTTTATTGGAGTCTTGAAATTTCGTCGAAAATAAAAAAGATGAGTTTTACTTTCGAGTTTTTGACGAAATTTTGGCATTTGCAACGCAATTTGCAACGTAATACTGTAATTTAAGTACCTCTCACGCATCCGGTACTTGACGTACCGTCAGCTCTGTGAAATACCGTTTGCCAATTTGTCGACTCAACGCAATTGTTTTAAATAAGCGAAATAAATATTTTTCTCGGGGAATGCGATCGATTTTCGTGACGAAGAAAGGATTGAAAAAAAAAAAATGGATAAAATACGAAAGTTTTATGAAATTTACCTGCGTGAGCGGCCGACCGCGATCGTCGGCAAAGACGACCCTTTTCTTCTGTCTATTATTGTTGTTGTCATTGCTACTGTTGTTGCTAATATGATCGATGGGCAACGATCCGGTCGAAAGACACGGACGTATTCTCGGCGGTACCGACCGCGTGGATATCGGCGACGGATTCACCACCAAAGGACGGTAAAGGAGGTGATGACCGTAAACGGGTGGGCTGTGTCCCAAAATCAGTTCCGCTGGCATCGCTATGGAACACATTTAGATCTGAAACACGCGTAATAATTGCATTAAAAAAAAAAAAAAAAACGTTTCCCCAATATGCCGAATGCTTCTATATTATTAAAAACGCGATATATTCAAAAATGATATACATATTTATTTCAATATTATTACGAAAATAAAAATTAACAATCTATGAAAAGCGCTCGCGTCACCGGCGGTCGACTAAACGTCGTCGTGTACCACTTGGCGGCGTCAAGTCGAACGGAATAATTTCCGCACGACTCGTCTATCTATCTTTGCGGAATAAAAAAAAAAAAACGTCTCATTTACTTCGAAATAAACTCCAAAATAAGTGATTCTGCGTAAACTAAAGTTTTGAAATTATAGGTTAAGTGATTATGTAAAAAAATTGCCGCGAGTCCGCGATGATAGCTAAATAACGAAATATTTTTTTTTTTTTGTTGCTTTTTCTTGATAGGAATCTTTATATACCTGCGTTACAAGTTTTTTCGAATATTAGGTTTTAAATTTTGGTCGATCGATAGGTCAGCTACTGTGGTATTGAGAAATGACAAATGGCATCTGCGTTCGATATACCAGTCAACTTTGTTTAAGTACCTGAGATCACGTGACCCCTCCTACTTCTCATTACGACGGGAGAGAGGGCCAACATTTGGGGTAATATATTTTTATTTTAATCCCATTTATCGCTGCTGTCATTACCTGCATCGGCAAATATAACGAAGTCTCGGGATCACACGACAATCGAGAGAAATTGGGTATTTAAATTCACAGCGCGCGACACAATAGCCACTCGGCGTTAGAGGTAATAAAGGAATTAAGCGCTAAATGGGGTTAATCGTTGCCCACGCTACGGCAACTCATTATTAATCCCTTATAAATATACCGTTTTTGCAAAAATCGACAAAGTGACGAAATGCAGGTATAATTAATGGTCAACGAAACCAAAAGAGATCGGATCGCGATTGACGAAGTGTTGAATTCTGGTCACTTCAGATTTTTTATTTTTTCGCGATTTTACGCTCACGTTTTGAGTTTTTTTACGAAATTTTAAGTCAATATATTAATTTGCGATAACATCCGAACTCCCCGTCGAGTTTTCAACGAAATTTAAAAAAAAATGTTGACTTTGCGATGACATATACATTTATGGGAAAACGTCGTCACCGAATAAGGAGATTTATGAAAAGTACTTGAAGTACGAAAAAGTTCCAAAAATATATTTCACTCAACTTTGTCCAAAGTTCAGCTCCGCAAAACATACGAGAGATATCGATGATTTATACCGACTGAGCAATATCCCTATTCGTTCGATAGATATTCGATTGAATATCAATCTCGCGCGTTACGCGAACGGCGTCAATGGATTGATACATGCGAAGCATGATGAGAAATGAATGAGAGCGTCATATGCGAATCGTATTTTTCGTCCTCGTTTTTCATTTATCGTTGCGTGTGTGCGTAGCGCGCGCGTGCGCATGCGCGGGACCAATGGTAACGAAGTCAAGGCTCCGACGAGGTCTCCGCGATGTCTGACTGTTAAGTAAATCGTTAAATAATTCTTCTGCTCGGCTCGTCTATGCGAAATAATTACAAATCATATCTTTTATCCACATATGTCGGAACATACGGATAAACATAACGCATAGGTTATAACAGTGCGAAAAAAAAATCAATGAGACAAAGCAATAGACGAAAAAAGATAATGAAAAGTAGTGCGAGAAGACGCATTAGACAGTGTCGTGTCTACCGTCTTGCGGAGAGGGGGGAGGAGGGGGCGAAGGTTGTTCAAATGTTTCGGTGATCTTTGCATAATCGCGTCTCCAAAGCCTCCGGGGCTCTCATGACGGATACACGAGCCACGCGAGTGTGAATCAGAAATCGTCACCGTATCTTCGCATTGTAACACGGCGCCATCTCCCCCCCTCCCTTCCCCGCCACGCGTTTGCACACACGGCTGTTGCTCGAGTTTCTGTCGCGTTTCTCACACAGAACACACAGTTCTCGATTCAATCTTTATATAGTCTTTGCAGTCTCGTAGTTTTTGTTCTTTTCCTCGACCGCAATCGTACTCTGTACGACTGATTTTATATACGTGTCAATCTGTGTCGGTAAAAATGACTGTTCGTTATTTTTGATACCTATAGATCGACTGACACACACGTGTCAATTGTGGTTATGTTAAAAAAACATTCAATTATTATGAAATTCTTTGTTTTTTTTATTAAATAAAAAGAAATAAAAATTCGTTGTCATTATAAAGGAGAAAATCTGTTGCCTCGCGTTTTGGAAGGGAAAGTTTTCGATTACGATATTCCTTATCGTTATTTCGTCGATGTTTTTTTTTATCGTCACATCGCCACGAACCTCAAGCACCGTAACGTGTTTCCGTGTTCGACGATAACCGGTGCGCACTCGAGAGCATCCAAAAAACGCGTGTCGAGCGCGTGTCGCACGAATGATATTTCTTTTGTAAGTTCATGAAATATGGATGAACTCCCAAAAAACGAATTCTTATCCCGGCGCCACTGAAGCATTTTTATTTATACACAGTGCGCAGGTTATGTAATTGCGTCGTAAAAATTACGAAAAAATAAACTCAACTTTTTTAACCGTTTTTATCTCGACTCCTTGCGATAAGACGATACAATCGGAACTCAATGAATGCTGAAGATTCTTTTCTTTTCTTTACTATGTTATTATAACATTGTTGATAACGGCAAAATTGATATTTTTATAGCAATTAAATTAAACGATAACGAAATGGGGGTGCAAAATAAACTTCTGAGTCATTTTTTCGGGTGAGGAATATTTTCAGACTTTTCATTATCTCTCTTTTTTTTTCGATGTTCTCGCTATTCGCAAAGTTACGATTTATTGCGTGAGGTTCGCGGTGTTCCCCGATTTAGAATTTTATCGAAACAAATTTGGTTCGTGATGCGGTTGATGGTGAAAAAATAATTTGTGTTGCTACGCTCCGTTTGAATTATTAATCCGCCTGTGTATGAGCCAAAAAAAAGCTGATAAAGTAGTAAAGTTTTAGTACTTCGTGTGCATTCTGCTAATATTTGATTTCGACGTTATCGCGAAGCATAAACAAATTCTTGTCACGACTTCGCGGATCAATTTCAAGGTTATGGAACGTTACTTTTTAGCGCCGTCTATGTATATATGTATATTATTACATAGTAGCAATAATAATAATATATAATAAAATAAAACGCAATTTATTATTATTATTAATATTATATCGTTTTTTTCCACGATATGCTTTCATTTGTTTTAAATATCGGGCGGTCAATCGAATGATTACACACGAATAAACGTTTGTATTCGTGTGTATAAATAATCGAGGAATCGCAGAACGCCGCTTGGCGTTGTCGGTGCGAAAATTGCGCAGTCGTCAGACTATTTCGGATACTCCTTTCAGCTAAATTTAACGAACTTCAGAACCTCTCGACGCCCCCTTGCCACACACGCCCTTGGAACTGTTCCAATAACGGTGACAACATTTAGCCACTTCTCCGAGTGTTATATGCATTAGCAATTAGATACAATTCCTGAGTTATCGCAATTGTCAAACGGCGTTTTGTTTTTTAACTCTCGATGTCTCGATATCGATCACGAAACATCCGATGACATTTTCCTATAAATCATTTTTGTACGTTCGTAAACATAACGAATTATTGACAAACATAACCAATAAAAATCCCGAATTTTTCTTACGCGCCGTGATCGACACGTATATGTTCGTTCGTGCGGATCACCCATCAAAGATAATGAAATAAAACGCAGAAAATATGCAAAGCGCAAACAGTGAAAAGAGCAGCGTCCACATGTAAAGTAAGTGTTGAATTTTAAAGACAAAAACAAAAGAGTGTTCCGCGAGACGCGACAGACGACGCGTTCTATGCGCGTCGTCTCGTCGCACCCCGTGGGTCTGCGCGGTTGGTGCAGAAGCAACCAGCAACAGTTTCTAGTCGTTTTCCTTCGAGACGAAACACGAAATGCGTAACGGCGAAGATCTCTGGTTTCCCTTTGAGAGTTCCGAGCGGAGCGTATCCTTGGACTGTGTTGCGAGAAAAAAAAAAGGTCGGTTCTCGTCTCGTACGGAGGTTCGTAAAAGCTGTATGCAGCAAACGTGTGTGGTACGTGTGTCTAACAATAAATCGGCAACGAAGAAGACTCGGCTCACGAGACTTTTACCTCGAGAGATCGCGATGCGAATGCCTAACCTCGAAAAACTATATTTGTCGCTCAAAAATACCCACAAATTTGTTCGTTAAATGAAATGATATGCATTATCGTCGTCGTTTGCAAGGAAGTCATCGAAGAAACTGTTATGAAAGGTCTCTACGTCGTTCGCGCGAAAAAAAATCGCAAAAAATTAATGGGGGTAAAAAAAAAATAAAAAAAATACCCTCGATTGCTCGACATCCTTGTGCCGAAGGATCTACAGCGTCGATGGAGCTCCGTGCACTCGACATCTCGACTCCGGTTATAGTTTACAAAAAAAAAAAAAAAAAAGTGATACCTGACTGATTTATATACGAGCCGATATAGGAACCCCTATATCGGGTGTAATTATACTTCACCTGTCACGTTTCCCGCAAAGTACGCTTAATCGCCTCGCCTGCGGGATGAGATACCTCCTTAATACGCATCTATTTTTTTATCATTTTTTTTTTTTCATTGGCCATCTTTCTCACGCAATTTATGTAGCCGCGAGTGCGCACGCGCGTGCTGCCGTAGTGTTCTACGGTGACATTATTTTATTATCTCTCTCGAACGGAGAGAGATCTCGTTGTACACCGTACGTTGAAAGGCGACTCGAGAAAGAGGCAAAAATGTAAAATTATATGTGCCGTCTTGGGGCGTAAAAGATCGCGTTAGAAAACGAAAGAATTAGAGAGACAGCGAGAAGAAACGTTAGGAGAGACCCCCCCCGCGCCGCACACACGCGGACGCAGCTCAGCGCGCGACCGTAGTACGCGGCTCCTTCCAGTCACACACATTATTCGACGGCTTGGAGCGTCCGGGAGGGATAGTGGACGAGCCGGTTTCGAAAAATCTTTTTTCAACTTCATCGACATCGACCGAAGAACTTCGAGGTACGAGAACCCATGCGTTGCATTCCTATTACTTACTCTTCGACGATCTGTGATCACGTGATCAGCTTTGCGTGTGTCGAGATTCTTCGTCCGCATGTTAAAGACCGACCGTCGTAGAAACGTAGCAAATTTTTTTTGTTTTTTGGTTTTTTATTAAAGAGAGAACAAAATTCTACGATTGTACGCTACGATTCGAAAATCGAAGTAATTATTCGTTTTCGAAGTATTTTGTCGTCGGTCTCTGTTAGTTGTAAACCAGTGCCGGGGGTCTGTATACGTGAGATCCGGGCGATGTTTAACGGGGCCGAGAAACGGTCAACGTTCCCGCGACAGAGAGGGTAATCCGAGTCCTCGGATTCTTCTGTGTTCGAGAGTGCAGTCGACTCTCGAACGGAGAAGAAGACTCGGACTCCGGTGTGTCAATCACTCGAGAGCAAAGAGATATATATATATATATATATATATATATATGTATATACATGTCGTATATATACTTCGAAGGATTCATGGTGCTTTGCAGCATCGGTTTCAACGACCGTAAATCGTAACAGGCGGAGGGGAGTCATAAATTTCGTAACATCGACGGAGAGTCATTGTCGAGCGAATCATCGTACACGTGTTTATATTCCGAAATGAAATATCGCCGTATCGTTAAAATCTTCGGATATAACGTATAACAATATGACACTTGCACTATCGTTAATCATTCTGAGAGGTCAAACAATATCTCAATATCCCTTTGGTCGGTGAAAAATACGAATAAAAGAGAAGAGAATACGTAAGAGAATCGACAATTCGATATCTATAGTATGGGAAATCACTACGAAAAACAAAATGTCCGAAAATGTAATGTGTTGTGAAACGTTGACAAAGAAAGAAAAAAAAACTGTTGAATACGCATTTAGCGTAAAAAAATACATCGATATATGTCATTTAGAACTTTTTTCACATTTTTCATCGTTCCGTACCGTTACGAAAACAACGTGTATATTTTTTTCGCGTAGTACACGACAGATCCTGCAACGAACGAAATAACTGTATCTAACGCCTCGTCATTGCGCATGCGCGATAAAAGCGCACGGTAAAGCTGCTCTATAAAAAAAAAATGCACCAATCACCGATGACACCGAACATAACCGCTGACTTTGATAAACGGATGATGTTCTACGGTTTACGCATGCAATCAAATCGGCGAGCGTTCACGTGTACACATTCCCATTATAGAACTCGGTATACGACAATTCGACACGATAACACGAGCGATCCAATTGTATTCATTTTATATATAGCCATCTCGAGAAATATACGACGTACATAAGTGTATATCGATAAGGTAATCATTTGTCGTGTGTACAACTACGTTTACTATGCGCGGACTACAGGGGGAAATAGTAAGAAATTTAACGGTGTATATAAAGTGTACATAAAGTGTACAGTCGAGTTGCTTCTCGCTTGACATTAGACTCGATTGGTACTAACCGGCGGTAATCTTCGAGTCAACTGTCGGGGTACGACCCCGAGGGGGCTTCGTTCCTCGTGTACTTTTTTTTCTTTCTATTTTTATTCAGTCTCATCGTTCACTCGACTGTTCGATGTTTTTTTTTTTCTTTTTTTTTTTTTCGTTTTTCATCCGCGATCACTACTCGAACGGCTAATTACTATGAAATCTTTATTGCGAATACTATTCCGCGCGATGCGCATGGCGTGTGCGCATGGAGTGTGAATGAACGAATGCGCGACATGATTATGCATCACTGGTGCACGTGCTCGCGAGGCAATATAAATTCTCCGAATATAATTCCGCGGCATCGTTATGCGCGTATTAAAGCAAATTCACGAAAATTCATATGGTTTATGGAATACAAAATTATTTCGCGAACTATTTGACTGATAAAACAGTGACAACGAAAAAAACAAAATGGCGGCTTTCGTATAAATGTGTTTTTAACGGTTTATCGTTTGCTATTTTTTTCTTTCATTCGCGATTTATGCGCAGACGTCGTATATGTATAGGCGATATGACAGTTGATCGTAATATGTATAATTTTGTATTCAGCGACGAAAGACGGTCGAGAGGAGAGGAAATAACCGAAAGTCGAATCTCGAAAAACGTGTAGTACAAGAAGCGCTTCGTAAACTATTAACATATATATTTGTACGGAGCAAAGAAGACCGACATATACATACGAAATACGCACGAGAATTTATGGTAATAGATGCGAAACCGGGTGTCCCGTGTGTGCGCGCGGCGAGAGAAGTGCATAACCCCTCCTGTCTGACGAAAACTTTTCGAGACTACGAGATTATACGGTATATAGACACAGTAGTACGAGAGATATGTATATAAGGATTATTTATAGTCATCGTAGAGGAAAGCCGGGCTACGCGCAGCCCGAAGCGTCAAAACTCTCGAGATTTTTTTTTTTTTTTTTTTTTTTTTTTTTTTTTTTTAATTACGCGACACATCGGCGTTGATTCGAACGATCGAAAAGACGATAATTTATTTTTGCGAATAAATCGAAAGGTATACTTTACGAAACACACATTAAAAAAAAATGGCCAAAAGGTACGCAAATTCGCGATGGCATATTTATAGATTCAAAAAAAAAAAGGTGAGTCGTATTAATATACGAACTTTTGTGGATTCTTACCGGAGTTGGACAAAGTCTATGTTTGGTACGAATCGAAAGTTTATGCACGATGGGCACTTTGCATTCGAAATACTACTCGTTTAAACACGACGCAAGAGTGTGTGTCGGTTAATTGAAAAATAAATATATTGCAGACATTTTGTCTAAAAAACAATGAAATAAAAAAAAATTCGAAAAATGAAAAAAATATAAATAATAAAAGGGCTTTTTCGTCGATTCGGATAATCGGGACAGTGCACGAGAAACCGTTGAAACTTTTCGACAAATTATAAAGTTTCTGAAATAACCGACGAGACGACAGTTACCGATTGATATACATATATTTTTCCGTTTCCCGTGCCAAGAACTTGAGGAGAGTGTAACGTTACATTCTCAACCAAAAGCGAGATTCGGAGAATATTCCGAAGATTCCGATGTTTTTTTTTCGTTTTTCTCAGATTTTTATTTCATTGCGAAGTATTCGAAATTTTTTCATAACCTCACTTTTGGTTCGGAATGTTACGATACACCCTCCTTGACGGCTGCGCGTTGTTCGCTTCTGCTGCGCGGAGCTGCGTTGCATTTTCGTTTAAATACGAATAAAAATTCACGAGGTGCGTAGCGCGGCTCTCCCGTACGAATCTCTCGTTCTTTATTTACGTTTTCGTTTCGGGGTCAGGCGCCAGACAGGCAGTCGCCCGTTGTCTCGCATCGTCGACTGTACACAGAGGAGGTGTACACACGTACGCAAAACTCTCCCGTATATTCGAAACCAAAGATAAAGAAAAGTTATCGATGAGGAAAAAGTAAGACAGCGAGATAAATCGTCGTGGAAAACGCGCATGAAATGGATAAATGAATCACAACGCGTTCGAGAAAAGTGTTTGAAGACAAATCGGATATCGAGGGGAAAAAAAAAAAAAAAAAAAAATGTACAAGAATACATCGAAGACAATCGACGCGTGCAAGTGGCAGAAGCAGCGAGTATCGGAGAAGCCGATTAATCACGCGTATTTAATTTTTCCTTTTTTCCCCCGAGAAACGCGCGCGCATATAAGTACCGCCGATAAATGCCCCATACGCCGGAAGGTCTATCGAGTTCGGTACATTTCCATAGCCTCTCTTTCTCATTATGTTCATCACGATTTCTCCGATTATTCGTCGCGTGATCGTTCCGAAAAAAAAAGAAAAAAAAAAAAAACAAATGTGTGTTTGTATAATAACCGGCGATATCAGCCGACACGCCACGCGAGATAATGTCAACATCCTTACGGACCGTGACGGACGCGTGTGCACGATGCGCTCAAATTTTACGTTTTTATTAAATGACGATCGGTCGTTGTAATTCCCCAATTGATAGAGAATTTTTTTTTACACTCACCGCAATATACGATAAAAGTCTCTGTCGAGATAATCGAATCATCGAGACGAAGAAAAATTTTGTTAAAACACATTAACTCCGATACAAAAAAAAAGTTTCAATGTAAATTAAATGCATAATTATATAATAATAATAAAGTATTATTCAAATAAAAAAAATGTTGTCAATTTTGTGAATTTTTTTTCCTTAAAATTTTCTTCACATTGCCTCGTCAATTAAAATCAATTAATTGATTTTTCTTAATTTTATTCGATTTGTATTTTTCGGCGCAGACGTCGAAATATATTAGGAATAAACACAATATTTGGGTTCCCCCACCCACCCCTCGATCGTGCGAATCGGCGAGAAAAAAAGTTTCAGAAAAATTTTAACCGTGTTGCGGCTTTCACCGTGTCGTATGTTTTGATAATGAACCGCGACGATGTCGCCGGACGACAGAGCGACAACAGAAGGCGCCCGGCTTGTAAAACTCGAAATCGTGTCGTGTTTCCTCGCCTCGTGTGTTCGACGCGTTCGATTGCTCAACGTTACCGCCCGCGGAGGTGAACGCTTTCTTATACACATCAAGCAGCCGGTTTTATCGGTTTACATACACATTCGTATAATGTTTTTCCTCGCAGTATAATTTCGTTACCCATATATCATACAACCGGAGCCCCAAAGTATAGATTGCACCGCAAGAAGAACGTAAAGATCGAAGAGAAAATTGTGCATTTTTTTTTTTATGTTTTTTTTTTTTTTCAAAGTTTTTTCGTCGATACTCACGTTTTATTATAGACGATTTGAAGAGAAGGGAAGTTCAGCTGCCCTCAGTGAAAATATCTCCTTTTCCGCAATCGATCGAAGATTTATACAACAACAAATCGTATTTATCGCACGATTTCTTCCTCTTCTCCGCTTCGACTTCGGCTCTGTCCGTTATAACGATGTCGTGTATACAATCTTCGCGTTCTTCACATCCGCCGGCTTTTTACTTTCGATTTTATTTGAGGTTATGAATGAAAAAAAATAATGTCTTCGATCGCAAGCGAACGAGATAAAAAGTTTGACACTTCGATTATCAATAATAAAGAAAAATCCACTTATCGATTACCGTAGCAATCCGTCATTCACCTCGCAACACTCTTCGCGCACTTGTTATCGGTACGTCGACGAGAATCAACGAAACAACGAATTTTTATGAAATAAAAACAAAACAAGATGCATCCACACACATCCACACACGAACGATCCACTATTCTCTTGTAAATAAATTTGACACAAACCCCCTCTTCATTCATGTATAATTATTAACATTTTTTGTTTTATTATCGTATCTCGAAACATTTGTATTTCTCGACACGGAACACTCTTTACAATTTTTCTTCTTCCTCGTCGATTTTTCTTTCCCCGTTTCGTCTATCACCGCATTGTTTGCATTATCGAGCTTCGTATTTCGCGACGGATATCGCGTTCATTTCGAGAGGGATTTTTTTTTTGTTGTCGGGTAGGTTAGGTTTTTTTTGTTTAATGAGAAAATTTGCGAAATAAAAAATAACGTTGAATTACATTGAAAACCGAGAACAGATAAAATAAGGTTTTTGAAGTGGAAAGTCGAGGATTTGCCTGTACGAAATATTGAAGACGTTTGACTTTTGAGAGAACGTGTTCGTCCGGCGACTCGACTCGAAAACTCTCGAATTGTCCTAAAGGCGCCTCGCGTACCTCGACCTCCACTTCGTTCTGCCGCTTAAAGGCGTCTGTCGGGCTGTCTCTCCTCGTTCTCTCGACGGATTCTTCGGGCTTTTTCTCTCCCCCACCGTAGACCCCAAAATTCTCCTCGTTCGATGCTGCCAGCTTCTGTCGCTGTTTCAACTTCTTGGCCCGACGGCGGTGCCGACGCCGAGGTATATCCCCCCGTAATCCCTATTCCCCTCCGTCGTTCGGCCGGTTCCAACTTCTCACGCATGCGCGTGACGCGGCCTCGTGTACTTCACGTGATCGACGTTAACCGGCCAATCGGTAGACGTCCGATGGCACGTGTGACTGTACCACGAGATTCCACGTAAGGGGTGCGCGCGACAGACGACGAGACGAGAGACGGAAACGCGACGGGGGATGCATACGACGGCACTCTTAACACCGCTCTGTCTTCCCGTCTCGTCTCTTCCTCGCGTCTTCAGCTTTTCTTTTCGTTCGATCACATTTTCTTCCACTATCTCCGTCTCACTTTCGAATTTTATGCAAATTTTTCCCCGGGAGACTTTTTCATCAAATACACGAACACTCAGTCATTGTCCCATTACTTTAATTTAGTATAGTCAAATCCATCGACGAATATTATATTTCAAATGAAATTTTGATTTTGATAAGTATTTTCAGATATTTTTTATTTTTTTTTTAGTTCTTTAAAAAATAAAAAATAAATTTTCTGCTTTTTTTTTTTTTTTGTTTCGCGTATAAACATTGAATGATTTGAGATAACGCGAGGCTAAGGTTCGGTAGTCATGAGATTCCAAAAAATGTTCACGTCGTCAAAACGACGGTAAGGAAGAGAGTAGCTGAGTTTCGTGATCCTCTTTCGGACGTTTCCCACGTGAATAGAGATTTATATGTCTCGGGAGATCGAAGTAGATAGGCCGTGCATCTCAGACACGAGACGTAGTATATGGAAGGTAGACGCAACGGGGGAAATACTTAAAGGGATTAGAGCGATGCGGTCAAACTATATCTCCCTCCCTGTTACTCTGGATGCTCTCGTTAGTTAGTCGTAGCGGAGATTTCGCTCGTACAGTATGGTCACTCCGTCGGGCTGTTCGCTCCGTGTTGTCTTTCTTACGCTCGAGATACTGCACGCGCGCAACATGAGAGCCTTGAGGAAGACCTTCTTGAATTACCAGGAAATTATAGCGAATAATTGTGAGGTGTACTTTTACGCATCCACTCGCAATAAAAAACAACAAAAAAAAAAACATAATTTCGTTCGATCGGATATCTTTTCGATCGAAACTCGAAGTTTTTTAAACACAATAAACATTACGAAAACTGTCAAAAAATTTATTTTAACCTCCAATTTCCCACAATAGATCAGCCAAATTACAGTGACATAATAACGTTTAAAATCAATAATACGCATATGTAGACTGATGGAACTATAAATAATCTGTACGTGAGGACCAAATAAAGGGGACGCCGTCTTTTCTTTCTCTCGCCCGCACGTCGCCATGTCGGTTAATCAACACTCCGAGTCGAAATAAATGAATTTATGACCCTCTCCTCGCGTCGTAATGCGCGGGATACAAAAACGGCGGCCAAATAAGAAAAACGGCTCAACTCCTATGTTTAAGTTGTACAGATTCAGCCCTTCCGTTGTCAATCGAACGACAAATGTATACGAACGCGTAGGCGGCTTACAAACTATACTATCACACGCCCCCACCGTCTCTCTATAGCGTAAACTATCCCAGACGCGATAGACGAGCCAAGTTCCCGGCAGCACGCTTATAGCCCCCTTCAATCCCAGTGATATTCCATCGAGGATCTCGTCGACCATAAAAACTATTTTAGAAAAATTCATTTTTTATTTGCTAAAAGTTTCCATAGGCTCTGCAACTAGGACGAGATACGAAGCCGTTCGTTCGATTGCCACGTGCCCCGCACGATATAATAACCCCCCCGTTTAATAGGTTATATAGTACTTTAGTAAAAAAAACTAACGTACATGCGTATCGTATATAAATAAATGTACGCGACGACTGTGTATTGACCCGATGCTTTATGTGTGACGTACAGCTCGCGGCATTTGAAAACAGTAAATAATACATAATTATCGGATATATATCGATACATGCATATCGAGAATAGTTCAGTTGCGTGATCTGACGGTCGTAGAAGGAAGAGTAACCCCGATGTAGATTATTATATTCTACGCAGTAAATTATGTTTTCTTCGTGGACATATATATTTATTTTTTTCGTTAATATCGAAGTCCGAAATAACACACGAGTGACAAGGGAGTGAGATGGAAAAGGAATTGTCGAAGACCTACCCCACCATTGAAACATCGCGAAACATGGCACGAGCGCATGACATCGAGACGCTGCCGGCGACAGCGAACTATCCCGCTGTGGCGTCGCGCGCCCGGCGCCTAGTCCCGGAATGATCATTATCATAATTAATCGGACGAACCGGGCCACGAATATAATATACATATATATCGGCCGCTAAGGTTAGATCGTCAAGGACGCGACTGCTACCAAAAACTCTCGAATTTCTCGGCAAATTTGCGTCAGATTTTTTCTGTCGATAATTCACTTTTTACGATCTTCAAAAAGGGGAGAGGAGTATTTAATAGTAAATAAAACAAAAATGCGGAAGAAACCTTTTTTTTTTTTTTACATTTTTTCACAAATTTTCCTCTGTTATACAAAACATACTTTGACCCATTTTGGCTTCTCGAAGAATCCATTTTTATTGCTATTTATTTCGATGTTTTTTTTTTTTTCGAAGAATCTAATACTCGATAAACATTTTGGCAACGAGTTTCCATCGGAAAATATAGCGGTAAACAACATATCGACGGATCGAAGCAAAGAGTATCTAAATAGTATTTCATAACGTTAGGATAACTCGTGGTAAATTCCCGATGCATCGTGTGTTTCGTCTACGATATAGAATGAGGATTGTTGTTGAAAAATATTGGTAATTTCAACGTGTCAAGAGTGCAAGAGGACAAGTGTCAACGGCAAGTGCCGACTGAGTTCGAAAAAAATGTGTTTTTTTTTTTATTCGGAAGATAACGAGAGTCGTCTGCTGATAAACACAATAGCGATCGAACACGATTTCGAATATTTCGTAGAGACGCAGAAACGGTGATTGCAGATGAAATCATGTAACGATTCCATCGGTTAATATATATTCCCAAAGTGGATGAACTTATTCGTCTATACTTATTCAGCTCTAAGACACAAAAGCTATGAGTTCTTTTATCGACTTTACGCCTTCGTGTGATGGACGCGTCACGTGCAGTACTCGGTGTTCCGAAAACCCAATTGGCACGAGTCACGTCTTTTTTTCGTTTTTTTTTTTACTATCGCGTATGTTGAATGTCTTTTCCGACATAAAAAATTAGATGTGAATATTTTTGTTTTTCAATTTTCGAAAACATCAAATAAACGCGATGTTTTTGTCAACGTGAAACTTTGCGAAAGCGTTGCTCTTTGTTAGACATTTCAGAAGAAATTCGTTACAAATATTTGCTATTACAAATCGATGGACATCTGCGAAACGCCTGCTGCATAAACCGTTACCGTTACTTTATCATAATTCTTAGTAATTGGTCAATAGTCCTATCCACAGCTCGCGTACCTCACTACTCGATTTTTACCTGACGTTGGTGACGTCACGCGGCAATACAAACATCGAAACAAATAATGAATCATTTTCTTCGAGAAAATTGTTTCACTCCTTGACGAAGAATGATTTTTGTTTATTTCTGAAAGAATTACATGACTCGACAAACTAATGGATTTGTTCATTGGGAGGGATCGGGGGGGAGGAGGGGGGGGGGAAGTCTACGCAACTGTCGAATGAAGACATTCATCATTTTTATTTATCCTAAAATCTTCGCGATCTTTGAAGAAAATGAATTACAGTTTTTGTTATCGACTGAATCTTTTTGCATTGTTTTAAAAAGAGTTTATGGAAATTGTGTACTTCGCGTATTGGACGCTCCAACGCGCGGCGTTCCGTGTGTATAGAAAAACATTGGCTAAGTTCACGTTTTGAGTTTTAGATAAAATTTTGAGTTCGCGATAAAATTTCAATTTGAAGTCCTTTGCTAAACTCTGTTTTCGATTCATGTGTAATAAAAAGAAATCAACAGTATCGTAAAAATACGTAACGGTTTTTTTCCATCTGACAAACGGGCGCTATACCTACGAATCGGTGAGTACACGAATCGCGCGAGCAAAAATAACGTGTCTGAGGGTTGAATACCGTTGGCGATGCTTTGCAAATCTCTTGAGAGTAGATAGCGCGACCGCCCCGAGTGGAATTCGTTCGCGCGTATCACACGATCGTCGCAACCTGTATAGCAAAGCTAATTATTGGCATCATCGCCGAGGATCTCAAGTAGTATTACGACATAACACTCGTACGGACACTCGAAGCGAAACGATCACGTGATTTCCACAGGTCAGGCGATTATACATTTATTTAAATAAAATGCGAGTGTTACCGCAGCCCCATCGATAATGACAAACGTTCCAATATTCATATCCATTTTGATCCCTGAATTCTAAGGTTCAATAATGGGAGTGACTTTTTTTTTCGAGACTTTTCGACTTTCAATGTCAATGGTGCATTTGAAATTTCGGTGGGTTCGGTCCTTTGGGCCCCCGATGTCCCATCTTAAATAAACGTGAAAAACATTTTCGTTTTCAATTCAGATAACACGCGTAGAAGCGATTAAATGCGAACAAACAAGTGTTAAAAATAAAAGGCGATTTTTGTTTCGCTGATAAACCATTTAATATCGTCGATATAGCGAAACGATATACGTCGATTAGCGTGTTGCGTCGTATACGGAAAGTCTCGTTTTTTTTTTTTTTTTGTACATTTGGGAACATTAATTAAGTTTGCAAGAGAGCCTGTAATCGCTATCGAATGTTTCGCCAGAGGATCAAGTATCGCGCAACGTAATTTGGAAAAAAAAAAACTATTTGTATCAACGTTCTGTTGACGAGAGTCGCACATGCGCGAGACACGTGCGCACGTGCGCTCTCTTGGCTCGCGACGACTTGTCGACCCTAAAGATCGATTATGTTTACGGAAATGAATCGTTAGAAAGTGGAGAACGTTGTTACGACAGTATATAACAACACTGGTCTACGATAAAAAATTAAAAAAACGTAAACAAATTCGCGAAAGCTTTCGTGAAAATGACAAAAAAAAACTAGATACTGGCAATACGCGTAAATATAAACACTGATCGAGTAATGAAATCAACAACGATTAGCAAAAGAGGCTCGAATGTTTATTTTTGTGCAAAAACTCGTATTGTAAATCCCATTTGCCCGATTATGCTCAATGCGGACAATGAAGCTGTATAAAAATCCGTATTTTTTTGTTTTCTCGTCTCCTCGATTGCGAACCCTCCAACATCGTCCCGATCTTTTGCTGGTGTAAATTGAGTGAATGTTAAACTCAAAATTCGGCTCCAAAAAAATTATTTTTGATGCAATGGTTTCGTCAAATTTTAAAAGAATGTTTTAACGAAAAATGCAGAAAAAGTACTACTTTTCCGCCCGCTACAGTACTTTTCATCCCGATGCAGCACTTTTCTTCCCGTTCATGAACTTTTCTCCCGCTGGTCAAGAATCCGCAACTTTCCATCCGCGTTGCAGACATGGAATATCGGTATTTTTTGCGTAGTCGGGGAAAAATATTGTTATGTATCGGAAGCATTAGGATTTGCAGATGCAGTCTATCGCTTGCGTTTGATATATTTCGCAGATTACCCGAATAACTCCGTAAAAGCATTGACGATATAAAAGACAATCAACGAAGTGATTCGCGCGTCGAGTCGTTGTTTAATCGAAAGTTTTTAGTGCGTTCGCATTTTTTCTTTCGCGTCAGCGTCGTTTGAATCGGTTCAATCGGAAATTACGTTATTTTTCCGATCGAATAAATATTTGAAGTAATTTTAATGCTGAAAAGTAATGTACTACCTGTTCGTGACGGATCGGCATCGATTTACTTGACACGACGGGTAGAGAACGTTTAAGAAAATAACTCGGAAAACATCTGTAAAAGCTTTAGCTATCGTCTTCCGCAGACGCGCGGAGACCTCGACGCATACCGGTCTGTAACGCGACACCCGTAACCGCCCTTTAAGCATTAAGCAGGAAGAGTACATTTACCAATTCCACCGGAAACAGATCGAGGAGCTCTTCGTTGCGCTCTCGTAAAACTTATCGCGGAAAGTCGACTTTTCATTAATAAAAATGTCGCGAAAGGAAAAATAGACGAGTAACAATTCGAAAAGAGGTTAATAAAAAAAATACTTCGAAAATAATTCGATTGTCAGATACCTACTTTAGAAAAACTTAACATTTTTAGGTTATCCCTGATAGTGACGATGCTAAGAATAATCGTCGCGAAGTAAATAGATTATTATGCAAAGTACACGAAGTCTCAAATATGGCGGATTCTGTCGTTAGCATCTTCGCGACTCACCGACAGTCTACAGATAAAAAATGAATTATCCAACTCGCGTTTCTCTATATCGCGATTATTAATTACCATTTTATAAAAATTCAGCACTAAAAAATATAAAAATTGATACTATCAATTATCGTTTTCTGACAAAATGTAATTAATCGAACTGCCAGTTCGATAGATTCGATGTTTTTGCACGATAATCATTACGCGACAATTATAACTATCGCGTCGAATCAGATAATTATTTTTTGATATCTTGTTCCGCTGTTCGGTGGAGATTTCCTCTCGGTGAGGTTATATCGTCGGCGTCTCGTCATTCCGGCGCCAACCGGGTTATCGAGGAGAGCCCCGTGGCGGTTCTAGTGGAGTACAGAGTTCCATCAATAGAATACTTACGATTCTCCAGCGCGATTGGTAGCCGCGATCAGGAATGACACACTGTGTCCCGGCGTGCGCCATTTTTTCGCATTTTTCTTTCTTTTTTTTTTCGTTTCTCCACTGCGAAAACTTTCCATTGAAAATCATACAACGAAGGAGACGATGATTTTTACGGCCACCAGCGTCGATGATCGATTTCTCGGGGTTCAGAGTCGCCTAATATCGTTGTTGTCTTCGAAATGCTCGTGTCATCGCTGTTGATGAAAGAGCCTCCGAGAAAACAAGATTACGAAATGTATCCTTGTTGTTCGAAATTTATCACACCGTCGCGTAACAAGGAGTCGCGTACTCCATTGCAATTCGATTAAAAATACGAAAAAAAAATTTGAACTCAAAAAAGTACTGCGGGGTCGTTGAGGCAAAAACAAACCTCTTCTCTATCTTCATTTTTTTAATTCATTGGTATTTTTTTTTTTTTTTTTTTTTTTTTTTTTTTTTTTTCGTCGAATATCTTTCTCGTTTTATTCACGCGGTGATGCAACGATCGTGATACAAGTTATTCCGTTGTGTATTATGTCATTCGATGCAGTGACCTCACTTTTCGGATTGGAGAGGGAATTCGTATGGAAAAAATTATATTGCCGCATTCTATCGCATTTTTCGCGATATCTGCATTGTCCACGGATTCCCCTACCAAGCGATCGGGCGCTTTAGCGTTACGGAGCCTCGAAATTGCGTTTTTTCTCTTAACTTACTATCTTCAAAATTGATTACACGAGTGCAAAGTAAAGATTTTGAAAAATCAGAAAAATATCCAATATAATCGTTACTTTCGTGTCGAAGTTATGCCGAAGCAGAAAAAACTATTTTTTTCGAAATTTATCGGCGTTTTTGCAAAGTATCCAATCACTGCATCGAACGATCACATCGATTCATTTCGTACATTATACTTCGTGTTTCTTATTTTCGATCTCTCGGGTTTACAAACAATCGATCGATCGATCGACGTATACAATAATAATTTTCCACTGACACACAATTTTTCGTACCCGTTTTTCCTTCTTTAAAATTTTTTTTTTCTTTTTTTTTTTCGTTTTCTTAACTTCGCGATACGCTTATTTCATGCTTAATATTTACCCATATAAATAGAAACCACCGTCACCTATAACGTTAGATACTAAACGGTGCGAGTTAATCGACGCATTAGACTGGTTACGCGGGGGCATCGTATCGCCCGGTCGTTGCGTTAAACACTTTTTTTTTTCACGTGTTTCTTACATTTTTTTTTTCGCGATTTATTATCGTTTTCTCTTAATTCTTTCATTCGTTCGTCCTATACGCCGTTCGCCGTCCATATATTCGCTTCGAACGTTCGATCAATAAAACGGCTCTTTCGATTCGATGGAAAAAATCTAACGGATTCCCCGTATCGATTATCGTATTTAATTCGTCGTTCGATTTATTTAATATTCGTCGTTACGCGGATATCTTATCGTTTCTCCAATTCGTAAATGTACTCCACCCATCGCTTCTCCAAAATATAACGATCTTTGATCTTTTTTTTTTTTTTTTTTCATCGTTTTACGACAATTTATTCGACGTACCGATAGATCGCCATCTCTGTTTCCGGATAAGTCGAACTTTTTTTTTTTTTTTTTTTTTTTTTTTCGTAATCCCCGAAACCATCAATTCGCCTTTCGATCTTCGAACGAAACTAAAAAAGAAAAAAAAAAAAAGTTCCGAGAATCGTTAATTTTTCTTTTCTTTTATTTCGATAAAAAAATCGAAGAGCGAAAGAGCGAAATGATAATAAAAGAAAAGAAAAATTCGATGGAGTCGGGGATATGCCCCATCGTTCGTTTTTCGCTTCGCTTTTCGGTTCGTCAGCTCGTGTCAAGAGTGAAGTTTATAGAATAGGAAAGCGAAGATTATCATCGTTTCTCGGTGAATTCGCGCGCCGAAACGACGGCAACAGTAGCGGCGCGCGACCGGAGACGGGGGCATTGGTCGTTTTCTTCGAATAATGAGATCGCACCCGTGGAACTAAGAAAGAGCACTGCAAGCTCTCGGCCTCTGACAACAGCAGAGACGACGCAATCCAGCCGCAGGGCCCGGATCTTCCGATCACCGCTCTTCGCCGCCTTCACCACCTCCACCAGTTTCCTGTTGCGGTCTGACGATCTGATAAGTAATCAGATACTCCGGATACGCCTGTTCTCCCCGATATACAACGTATTCGGGAAAAGCTAAACCTCCTTGCGACGGTCTTCCCATTACGCTGTGATGACCCGGCGGCGCGTGCGCCATTTTCATTGCCGAAAATTGAAGGAATGACTTGCCGAGTGTCACTCGACACAGCAGCAAATGTCTGGAAATAAATAATGAAAAACGTTAATTGAATGGACTAATAGCGCTTCTAAATTAAAAAAAAAAAAAAAAAAAAAAAAAAAAAAAAAAAAAAAAAACAAAAAATTTGATGCATTTTTTTTAATTTTTTTTTTAAATAGATAAAATTTTGTCATATCGATAAGTAAACGAATTACATACCTGTGGCAAATGTAACAACTCCTATCCTTGTGCGCGGGGCATCCCGTTCCCCCGCAAATTCCATAAACGTATTGATTGCTTTTGCTGCTGTGTTCCGCGAAGTAAATTCCCGCGCCGAACATACCGCCAATGTACGCGTGACGCTCGTCAAAACCCTTTTGCACAATCGCATTTATGAAGGAACTGCCGTGAAAAAGCATTCGCTCGTTAGCTTGCGGCGACGTTGGACTCGGATTGGTTCGCGGAACGCTGTTTGGCGACGCGGGACCAGCGGCGCCAACTTCCTCGGCGACTTCCTGACGTCTGTGTGCGTAACGTTCCCACAATTTTCGATTTTGAACCTTTTGTATCTGAAAACAAAATAAATCAGTAAAATTGCCCGCAAAAACGTACTATTAAATCTCATCGATTGCGCGATCAATTGTATTTAATTTAAAAAATTCAATATAAAAAAAAAAAAAAAATTGGATATTAAAAAAAAAAAAAAAAAAAAAAAAAAAATTCAGACATAAAAACTGTACAATGTTTGGATAAATCTCAATAACGAATTATCCTTATCGCGAGAATATTTACGATTCTTACCCTCACGATGTTGTAACGCGCGAATATTCCACCGGAGTGTCCGTTGTCCCGATGTTCCCTAATGGTGCTTTGCATCTCTTCCTCAACGGCGAGAAACTCCTTATCCTCGGTGAGCAAATCGACGAGCAATGTACCGGGATTGATGGATGGTTGCCATATCGAACCCGCAGCGGAACTCAATAGCTTATCCATACCTTTGATCAACTTGTGCCGATAACCATATGCCGAAACGCCGACTTGTTTCAAGTCCTCGTGTCCCATTTCCGCGAGTATATCGAGAGTTATCTGCTCGCGTTCGAACAATTCGAGGAGATGTTCGAGTCCGAGACTTTGCAGGAATGTCGCGACGTTCGTTATGTTCGAACAATTGCGATCCTCGCAACCGTCCTTCGTATCGCGATCGCTACACGTCTCCATCGCCGGCATAGGACTCAGACAAGTATTCGGACGCGCCAATGGAACGCAGAGAGTCATCGCCGCGCCGGAAGGCATGATAACGGTCTCTTGCGTTAACGACGGCGGTGGTGTTACAGGAACTATAAGGGTAAAGGAACGAAGAAGATTACGAAACGGTTAAAGTTTCTATGAGAGACATAACTTTTTTTTTTTTTTTTTTTCATAGCCGTAACTGTATTTTTTCGCGTGTTTGCTTCGAATAATATAAGGTATAGTTAGATTTTTTCGAAAGTGAAAATAAAAGTAACGAGAATAGCGTTAACTCGCGGAAAGATGGATTTGAACAAATCTTTGATACAAAAATCGCGTCGATATCGGGGGATTTTATTCTTTTTTATTTTGCTGTGGAATTTTTTTTTTTTTAACTTTCGTATTCTTTAAAATGAAAAATTGTCGAAAAAAAAGGGGTGAATTCGATACTTTTTTCAAATCGCTATTTTGTCAATTTTAATCGAAAAAAAAAAAAAAAAAAAAAAAAATGATCCATAGCGCGATAGCGGCTTTCATACTGATTAATAATCTTTTTTCAAATTTTGTTTCAGACAATATTTACGATTAGAGGAGTGTACATCGTCGGGAGACAATTTTTTTTTACAATTCATTTTCAACCGCCCAAAAAAAAATGTAAAAAAAAAAAAAATAAACGTTTAAACATTTTTTTTTCTGTTCGTCTTGAGTGCTTTCATTTGACATAAAAAAATCAGATTGATTAATTGATTTTATCCATCGAAAAAAAAAAATCTTGAAAATCAGTGACTTTTTGGTTCGTTACACTAAAATAATCCCTTAATAATCGAATGGATTTGTGAATTACAAACATTGTTATCGGCAAAAACGATGTTGAGATGCTGAATAACGCAATCTGATTACCGGAGAGATTTCGAGAGTATCGCGAAATAAAATTGATTACAATTGCTTTACCTGCAACTATACTCGGCGGTCGACTTCCATTCGGATTGCCTGTGCTGCCGGTGACAACGCTACTACCACCCGGCGGAACAGATGGTACAACTTGTTGCGACGCCATCGCGTCCTGCAATAAACATCTCACATCATCAGCGCTCGCGAGATCTACAGGACTCTGTCCTTCCTGATTCTTGAGAAAAGGATCGGCTCCGTGGGCGAGTAAAAGGGCGCAAAGCTGCGTTCGTCCCTTCTGCGCGGCTTCGTGGAGCGGCGTGAATCCCCATTTATCGGTTGCGTTAACAACGGTGTTGTACTTTATTAACAGCGCAGCGATGTCGAGGTGTCCGTAACTCGAGGCATTGTGAAGAGGTATGAGACCTCCTTTATCCTGTGCATTAACGTCGGCGCCGCGTTCGAGAAGAAATTCCGCTACTTCCAGATTGTTGTAACCCGCTAGAAATTTTTTAATCGTCTCTTTTAGTCGATGAAACAGTTAATTATTCCAAACAATCGCTGTACATTATCATTTCTTTGAGATAAAAAAAAAAAAAAAAAAAAGATAAAAAAGTGAAGCGAAGGAAAACGACGGATAAACGATTTACGCTTTCGACAGAATTACCTGCCAAATGCAACGGTGTACTATTGCGTCCCTGTGCGTCCCTACAGTTTATATTATCCTGCGTAATAAGCCTCTGAACTCTCGCCAAGTTTCCTTTCTTCGCTGCGTCCAGCAATGCGCTATTGCCGCGCAAAAGATCGGCAACGTCCTGATCGCCTTCTCTGACCAAATCGAGGGGCGTTGCACCGTCGCGATTCTTCTTTGTCGCGTCGGCACCGTGTCTCAACAACAATCTCACTATCTCGCATTTGCCTTTGGCTGCTGCCTCGTGCAGAGGCGTGAATTTCCATAGATCGGCGACGTTCACCGAGGCACCGTGCTTCACTAAAAGTTCGGTCACCTCGTAGTGACCGTAGGAACAGGCGTTGTGAAGCGGCACCAGACCACTGTATTAAACATCATAAATCATTAAATCGTAAAAAAAAAAAAATCATTAATCATTATCAGTGATAATCATTAATTAGTCAATCATCAATTATTAATTAATTTTTTTTTTTTTTTTTTTTTCATTACGATAGAAAAAATTGAAAAAAAATTATAATACTTAGAATATCATCGATGCTGAATGCGGGAAAATAATGTGATGAAAATGTTAAAAAAAAAAATAAAAAAAACAAGGAATATCGTAAATCTTTTCTTTTTTTTTTTCATTACGATAGAAAAAATTGAAAAAAATGGTGTTACTTAGGATATCATAGATGCTGAATGCGGGAAAATAATGTGATGAAGATGTTGAAAAAAAAAAAAAAGTAATATCGTAAATCATTTTTTTTTTCATAACGATAGAAAAAATTGAAAAAAATTGTGTTACTTAGGATATCATTGATGCTGAATACGGGAAAATAATGTGATGAAAATGTTAAAAAAAAAAAAAAAAAAAAAAACAAGGAATATCGTAAATTTTTATTTTTTTTCATTACGATAGAAAAAATTGAAAAAAATGGTGTTACTTCGGATATCATTGATGCTGAATGCGGGAAAGTAATGTAATGAAAATGTAAAAAAAAAAAAAAAAAAAAGAAAAATACGTAATATCGTTACCCTTTGTCCTTTGCATGAACGTCCGCTCCGTGAGCCAAAAGATACTCCACAACAGGCACGCGATTGTAACCCGCTGCAAAGTGCAGCGGCGTTGAGTGCCTGCCGTCCAAATCGCGGCAGTTAACCGCGTGTGGATTTGCCTGAAGTATTCTCTCGACGGCCGTCAAGTCGCCGGATTTACTTGCCTCGAGGAGCTGCACTTCCGCGTCCTCCGTACCGCCCGGGGGATCTGATACGACGAGTGAACAACGATTAGCAACGGTTAATCCCTCACTATTTCTCTTAGTAACTTTCGCGAAAAAACTCATCAAATTATGTGATCCATAAGTTTTTATTTTTTTTCCCACGAATAATTGACTTTTCGAAATTCTAAGGTTAACACGGATATAAAATTTTTTGGTAACTTTTTTCTATTTCGAAGAAAATTACTTTGTGACTAAAGCATTTTTTTCTATAAAATACAATCGATAACCGAAATTACTAATTTTTTTTTTAATCACTAATTTTTCAAAATTTTTATTTTTTATTTTTTCAAATTTATAAAAAAAAAAATCCCACTGTCAAAAATATTTGAAAAACAGTAATCTATTTAAAAAAAGGTTATTCACCCAAAATACCGTAAAAATTTTGTTTCATTTTGGTATCAAAATGACAAAATCCAAACGTTTAAACATTTTTTACATATTTTGATGGAGAAAAGTCGCGAAAAATTGAAAAAAAATTTTTTTTTTTAAAGAATATTTATGATTTTGATGGTTTGGATATTGAAGCGTCAAATTGTTAACTTTGTTTCCAAAAATATTTCTTACCGCAAATATCGCTCGCGCGACGTTTCGATCTCAGGTTCTATATATATATTTTTTTCCGCTGATTACGTATGTACCGCTTATTTTCTCGCTTTTTGCTCAATTTTTTAATAACGTGTGTTAGAGATTTCGTTGAAAATTATTAAAAGATCGCAACATACATACCTTGCAAAATTTTTAGTACATTCTCCGTCGCGACTTGCGCAGCCGTATATCCTTGTAACGAAACTATCGAAGGATCCACGTTGTATGAAAGTAATATTCTGCACGCCTGTACGTTGTCTTCTCGCGCGCACCTGAAAAATTCATTAATCAATTACTTCCGTAAAAATATTTTTAATATTTTTAATTTTTTTTTTTTTTTTTTTTTTTTTTTTTTTTTTCGATAAAAAATACCTATGCAACGCCGTCTGTCCCAAGCCATCGAGCGCATTGACCTTTGCATTGTGTCTCAATAATACGTCCATCGCGTCGTAATACGAATGATCGGTAGCCACGTGAAGCGGCGTAACAAAGTCCTTATTTTTCTCGTTCAACGCGGCGTTTTTTCGTATGAGCGCCTCGACAATTTGTTTTCTCTTCGGATAGGGCGACGCTACCGCGCAATGTAGCGGCGTGTCGCCGGTGTACGGATGTTTGAAATTCACAACCTCTTGCGACAAGTATTTCTTCAATTTGGTTGGATCCGCCTGCCTGCAGGCGTCTAATAGGCAGTGTCCTTTGTATTCGTCTGCAAATCCCCATTAATAGACATTTCGAATTATCGAAATGTAAGCCCCGTGCAACGGATTATCATTGTCCAGTCGCGTTATTGTAAGCGATTTTTTTTTCTCGAATAATCGACAAATCTTAATTTTACAAATCTTTCGATACAAAAGAAATTCGTTTGTTGCAGAAATGATATTTATCAAAATTAATAATTAATAATAAATAATAAATGCAAAAAAATGAAAAAAAAAAAAAAATATAAATAAGTAATTATTAATTATTAAAATAAAAAAATAATAATTTTATTATTATTAATTATCATTAATAATTAATGATTAGTTTTTTTTTTTTTTTTTTTTTTTTTTTTTACAAATCGAAATTATTCCGGCAATAAGAGAAATTTGTATTCGCGGAGGCGAATGATTTGAAAATAAATGTGGAAGAATCGCGAGAATTATTGTTTTTCGTGATATACTCACAGGCAAGTCGTTCCTGAAGTTCGATGGTAGGTGCAACGTCGATCGCGCTTTTGCTATGGCAGTTTAGTTGCGTAGGATCGGCACCTTCGCTGAGCAGCAAGGAGCAAACCTCCGCTCGCGATTTACTCGCACCCTCGTGAAGCGGCGTAAACGCCCAAAGATCGCTGGCGTTTACCGCAGCACCGTGCTTCAGCAATGCCTCCGTAACCTCGAAGTGGCCGTAAGAACAGGCGTTGTGAAGGGGTACGAGACCTCTGTGTCGATCGAACATTTATCGTTACATTTTTTTTTCTTTTTTTTTTTTGTTTCGCTAAATAATTCGACAAAAATGGATCGTAAAATTGATGAAATTACGCTTGCTATTGCGTCATCGTGAAAAAAAAATTTTAAGACCAACAAATTCGCGATGTGTTTCCTAAGCATTAGTCGGGGGAATAGTATCTTTCGAATTTTTCGAAGGTGCGAATCGTTTAAAACATAATAGCAATTTTTTTCTCTTATTTGTTAAAAAAAAAAAAAAAAAAAAAGAAATTGATTTTACAACGTTTTTGATTGAATAATCCGATAATGCGGGGGTAAACGCGAGTTTCTCACAATTGTTTTTTTTTTTTTTTTTTTTTTTTTTCATATAAAATGATTTTTTTTACCCCTTATCCTTGGCGTGAACGTCCGCGCCGTTCTGCAACAAGATCTGCACTACTCTAGAGCGATTATATCCCGCAGCTAAATGCAAAGGGGTCGATCTACGTCCGTCGCTCGCATGGCAGTTTACGTTCAGCGGATTGAGCAGTTGTAGGAGTCTCTCCTCGTTTCCCGATCTCGCGGCTTCGAGAAGTTCGTCTTTTCTGTATTCGCCGGTTAATACGGGTTTTGTTGCGGCGTCGGCTAACTCGAGAGCAGTTTTTCCCTCTGTATTTCGTATGTTTGGATCCGCTCCATGCTGTAGAAGGGCTATACACACGTCTATCTTTCCCTGTCGACGAGAAAAATAAAAATCCGTTCATTGAAATACGCAACGGAGTTTTCTGAACATTGATAAAACTCGAGAGAGTCGTTTGAAAAACAAAAAACAAAAAACTTTCCGTTTATAGCTGAACCGCTTATGAGAAAATCAGCGCGTTATTATTTTCTATATAAAAACGTTGAAAAAAGGTTCGCCGGTATAATAATCGCACTGTACAGTGTGTTTTCTTTGAAAAAGAAACTTTGTAAAGGGAACTTCTGGTTGAGTAATTTTTTTTTTTTTTTTTTCATTCACAATAGATTTTTGCATCTCATAAAATTTCAATATCGATGGGGCAGTAGTAAAAAAAAAAGTAGAAAAAATCGTACAAAGATTTTACAACATCGTTTTTTTTACCGGAAGCAACATAAATGTCCATAATCAGCCGCATATTTGCATTTTTAATAGATCGAAAATTACATTTTTTTTTTTTTTTTCAAAGTCAATGAGGCAGTGGAATGTTTCGTTTTTCACAAAAGGGGATAATAATCTCGATAAATAACTTTATTAAAAAACTAATGCGCTTTTTTGCACGAAATACGATATATCGATGGGAGGCAATCCCATTGGCGCACACCGTTTTTTTTTTTTTTTTTTTCTTCCATTCCATGGGAAGCAATTTTGTGGTACATGCGTTATTGATACTGCGGAACTTAACTGAAGTGAGTTTTTTTTTATACATAGCTTTTTGGCTTTTTAGAATCTTTTTTTTTTTTCGTCTCCAATCGTCACTGAGAAATTTACCTTTATCGCTGCTTCATGCAGAGGAGTGTAATTCCAATTGTCTCGAGTATTGGGATTGGCTCCGGCCTCCAATAGTAGTCTTACAACGTCGGAATGTCCAAAGGAACATGCGTTGTGCAGCGGATGGAGGCCTCCGTCGTCTCGCGCCTGAATCGAGGCGCCGGCCGACAGAAGGAACTCTACAACTTCCCTTCTTCCGTATCCTGAAAAATAGCAAAAATAACAGTTTTTGAAATGTTTTTAAAAAAGCGTAAAGCTTCGTTGATTATCCGAAGAAAATTTTGCGTGATGCTAATATCGGTCTGAGAAAATGCATAAAAAAAAAATTCAAAATCGTTTTTTGTCATTCGTTTAATCAAAAATTTCATGAAAATTTTGTTCTCATACCTATGCGAAAAAAAAAAATCATTGTCTATGTAAACGGCTTAAATTTTTTTCGATTTCCGTGCAATTTGATTTGTCGCGATTACATTGTAATTAGCAATTTCTTAATTTGTCGAATTGAATATTTGGAATCAACGATTGTGCATCGAACTGGCATGCAATGTAAAAAAAAAACACAAAAAACATTACTATACTTCGCGATTAATCGAGAGTCGTTTAACGAGCGCAGCCCCCCTGTAAACACGGGACATTTTTCATTGTAAACATCGTCGACGGTTTGTTGCTCGGGAGGCGCGACGACGCGACAAGGGGGGGTGGAGGGTACATCGAATCGCGATATTCACAGATGTACACACGCGGAAAGGGAAATTGCGATAATTCGCGTTGATTCACAGGCTGAATAGAAAGTGAACGACGAGACCGAGACACGGACCACAGCTCGGCAACAGAGTACAATAACTTCGAACTAATCGTTCCTAAACACCTATCATCCGTTTTTTTTTTTTTAATTTTTTATTTCGACCAAACTATTCGACCAGAGAGTTAATCTTTGTGGTCGAAAAATATTCACAAAGGAAATAAACGATAGCGAAAAAAATGACAAAGGAGATAAAAAAAAAAGACAGACGAGTGTGAGACAGAATGATAGAAAAGGGGAAAAAAAAGTCGCTCACCAGCTGCGAAATGCAGGGGGGTAGATTTGCGTCCAGCGGTGTCCCGTGCGTTGACCGTCTTTGGAGTGACTAATTTCTTGACGCGAGTGAGATCGCCCGTTTTGCACGCCTCGAAGAGTTCCCTCAGAGGATCCGCCGCACCGGATCCTGTCAGGGACTCGGGATTCGTCAATACTGACCGTCGTCCTGCCATTTCACACCGCCATTTTCACGCTACTGTCATGCCACGGTTTCGGGAATACAGGTTTCACAACAAGGCAGAGAGAGGGTTCCTCTCGCGCTCTCTCCCCCCGCCGCCCGACGATAATATTACGGGCCTTTGAGATCGTCGCGGTGGTCGTGTGGACGCGCGATCAGCACTCGCTCGTGTACGTTCGAGCCTCCCTTCCTCCCGGAGTAGCGGCCGCGGCTTTCCGCTTCCGAGAGTTTTTCCTAATGTCCGATTGGGCAGTTCTATCGAGGCGCCAATTACAAATATTTTCTATAATCCTCGATATTGCCTTCTTTTTCGCTTTACTTGACTGCGCGTAAACAAATGAATAAATAATTTAAATGGTCAGTTCATTGATGGGTGGATTCATTTATTTATATGTTTTCTTTTCGGTAGATTATGTCTCGAAAACAGAGTCGATAGGCAGCCCTCTGCTAAGCATTAATCCCCACCTCTCGACCGCTCAGCTGCTTCGCGGAGCGCGTCGGCGACCCAGTACAATACTATATTAAGTAGTGTACCTATGCGTAATATTGCCGAATCTTCCGGAACGGTTCTGTGTCTTTGGATCAACGGAATTGAATAAAGCGTGTACGAACGTAATTACATCGATAACTCAATCGCCTTTATCTTGATCTTAATCACAACAAAACAACAATAACAAATTCTCAATTGGTTATCCCGACGTTGTCAATTCGGTTTTTCTCGATTATTCGTATTTTTTCAATCTGATTTTTTTTCATTTTATAGAAAAATGGTCGAGGAGAATCAGAAAAAACTTCAAGCCGAAATAGATCTCTACAAGCAGATTCAGAAAGGTTAGTGTCATAGCACATTTTATCTCGCATGTTTGAAAATCAAAAATTGTAAACGCGTGCAAATGACAAATGATTAATGTGATCGCTAAATTTTTATTGAAACCCGTTAAAAAAAAAAGTCTCCGAATTTGTCGAACGCAATCGCTAAGAGTGCCTTTTCTACTGTTTTTCGATACATAAATTGTTCGTTTCATCATAATTACGATTTTGACTAAAGAAATATTAATTTGGAGGTTATAAAGACTATATATCAAAGGAAAATCAAAATGGATTCATGGCGCGTGTCGTAAATATAGATACATAATATATTATCTGCAAAATAAACAGCTAACCATACCATAATTGAGTTAAACGTTTTATTCTATTGTGCAGATTATCACAAAGCCCTCGTCAAGCGGCAACAGCTGGACGGACAATTGAATGAGAATGCCGCCGTTAAAGAAGAACTCGACCTGTTAAAATCCGGAAACGAAGTTTTCAAATTGATTGGACCGGTTCTGGTTAAACAAGATTTGGTTGAAGCCAAGCAGAACGTAGCCAAACGTATGGAATACATTTCCAATGAATTGTGAGTACATTTTTCCATTTTTTTTTTTTTTTTTTTTTCTATAAATAATCATTTGAAGAATATAATCAAAATTATCATTAATTTGCGTTTTTTTTTTTGCAGAAAGCGAACGGAAGAACTTATAACCGATTTGGACAAAAAGCAGGAAACGCATCGCGAAACATTGGATAAGTTGCAACAAATATTCCAGCAATCGCATCAGAAAGCCGCGAAAAAACCTTGAATACCGCCGATCTGAGATTATCTACTTGAATAAACATAATTCAATGGTCTGAAAAAAAAAAAAAAAAAAAAAAAAAAAAAAAAAATTGCGACTACATCCGTATTAACATTTTTTTTCATCGAAATATCCGTTGAAAATATTGCTGCAATGAAGATATAAATAAAACATTTGGATTTTATGATTTTATTAGAAATAAAAAAAAAAACAATAACACATACGATACGAAAACTACGATAATTCGCCGCACGCGCTAATAACAATTTTTTGCGACGGCGTTCCGGATTTTGTTCCGCATTTTTCCATCTTCTTTAGAACGTCGAGACCGCTGATTATATGACCGAAAACAACGTGCTTTCCATCGAGCCATTCGGTGCGGGCGGTGCACAAGAAAAATTGCGAACTGTTGGTATTCGGACCCGAATTTGCCATCGACACCGTTCCGGGACCCGTGTGTTTCAGTTCGAAGTTCTCGTCGTCAAATTTGTTACCATAAATTGATTTTCCGCCCGTTCCATTGTGATTGGTGAAGTCCCCGCCTTGGCACATCTGTTTAACGGGTTAATTAAGGATTCCTACAGTACCGACGAGATCGACAAACGTTCCGTCGCTTATTGCGAAAGCAATGAAAAAAAAGGATACGAAATCCGGGATAATTCGATGAAAAACACTTCCTTGATATCCAAAACCTTTTTCGTGAGTGCAAAGACACCGAAAATTTTCGGCTGTTTTCGGTGTAACGTCGGCCCTCAGCATTATTATCATACGCCCGAGTTCTTGTTTGCCGATACTGACATCGAGGTAAACTTGAGGATTTTGCTTTACTTTCTTTGGCGCAACCGCGTCGGTCGTCGCGGGCGCGTCGTCAGTTTTGAGAGTTTCACCGGCGTGTTCCTGAAGCCACGTATCGTCGGCCCATACTGGTTTCGACGAACCCTCTTTAATTTTTTGCGGTTTGGCGATATTTACTCGTATAGTGCGACCGAAAAGTTCGGAATCGTTCTGTAAAAAAAAAAAAAAAAAAAAATTACTCATCGGCGCTTTTTTTTTCGAGAGTTTCATGATTTTTTGAGATAACATCGATCAACGGATCGAAAAAACGTTTAGCCGACTATTTTCAATACCATATTGTCGATAGCCGCCGCCGCATCTTCCGCGATTTCGAATTCGATAAACGCAAATCCACGGTGCTTCTCTGATTCGTAATCCAATGGTATTTGTACGTCGACTATTTCGCCAAACGGATTAAAAGCAGCGCGCAAAACATTATCGTCGACTTCTTCCGCGAGGCCACCTGTGGTAAATACAATTTTATAACGTATCTCAATGATACATACATTCGTATGAATGTGAAATTGTTTATTCTTATTATTAAAGATGTCAATAATATCATTTTTATTGATTTTTTTGAATGATTTGTCAAAAATCGTAATAATTTGTAATCCTTGATCGTGGCAACAAAAGCGCCTTCGTGCATATATGCGATATATCGCATTGAGCGCGGCAACGAATTGACGAGACCGACGAAGGGTAACACGATTTCGATAGGGCCGTTCGTAAAATTATACAAATCGAGCGCCAATATTGTTATGTGAATTATTTGTTTAAACTTATCATGTAATTTCAACGAAATTGTTTATTTTACGGCTCAATTTTGTTGTGACAAATTTTTTTTTGTTCGCAACATCGCGATACCGTAATATTAATTAATTAATGGGTGTAGAAACGTTATCGGATATAAATAATATCTTATCATCAACGATTATTATCTAGAGGTCAATATTGCACAAAATACTTCAGCCGCTTTTGGGTAAAATTATAACTACATTTTTTTTCGTAAATCATACTTCGGACAGGAATATCCGGCTTTTTTGAGGTTATAAGCGAATCGATAGGCTACGTTTTCTTTAATAAAGTCTGAGAAAAATACTTACCAACGTATATGGTGCGCTTTGTATTGTTCATCGTTGAAGTTAGTCGTTTTATCAGGAATATTGTATTAAAATCTTGGAAACACTGTGCACGATTGTGATAAAAGATTACAAAGTTTGTTGACCAACAGACGCCAGTGGAGGAAATACCGACGTTTGTCGTTTACTGTTTTGTCGTCGGACGCATGCTTTCACGATTTGTACAGACGAAACAGAAAGTTAACGCACGTATTCGATTGGACGATAAGCCAAAGAATCGAAGCCGACTGTAATTGTTTTTTCACTGCAACATTCTTTACTTTCGGTTTATCTATTTTTGTTTACTTTCATATTTGCGAAGAAGTACTAAAAACGGGTGTTGCGGCTTACATGTAAAAAAAAACAAGAATCCGCGAATAACATTGAAGAATTGCCTCGGTCTACGACAAATTTTTTATTCGTAATGTACAAGAACATCCCCCTACCAATTCGTCTCGTTCATTCTCGTCGATTTACATAACGATAACAGGACTGACTTTATCACAATTTATAAATTGATCCCCTTCAATGATAAACGTCAAACGCGAACGTACTTTCGAAGCATTTCGTTGACAACTGCTGCTAAGTAACATAAGCATCGAGAAGATTTTCAAGTATTACAAAGTGTCCATTCGCAGAGGTAAGAGTTATCGATTCATTTCGGATAGCAATTTCTTTGCGTATCAAACAATAATCGAAAACAGGTGAATGTGAAATTATCTTTGTCGCCGTGAAGACCATTAGTTCGGACAATCTGTGAGCATTTAAATAATTCATCTAACCTCCGATATATAACCTATTGTCGTGTGAATCGATCTTCTTTTGTCAATGTCAGGGTCAACGATACACCGGGTTATTATATCTTTCGGCGAATGAAATGAGCGTCATATTCGAAATAAAAATGAATAATTACTTGCGAAAAAATGGTTTAGAATTATACCTCCACCGTTATCGGCATAAACTGTGTCAAAGTTTAACTGCATTATGTCGAATAGGAATTCTAGAATACCCCAGTAATTTTCGTTTTTGCCAATATATACATAAACGGAATATGAAAAAAATAAAAATTCGTGACGAAAATTAAAAAAATTTTAATTCTAATGCAAAAAAATTTCCGATTAAAAATGCGTACGAATAATTTATTATATTTCAAAATTTCACTGACCTAACTGTTCCTTTAAACGGATTATGCTTAAAAATCGACTCAAAACAATGATTTACTGTGTTTTTTCAATTTTCCTGAGCAAATCGAATGTCTGCTGTACAATTTAATTCACCGAAGTCAACGCGGGTCTTTTGCGGCGCAGTCGATATTTCGATATAAAATTTTGACGAAATGTTGCCGACTCGTGACGAAAATCAAAACGATTATCAGACTTACATAACAGTGGCCTGTTAAATTCTGTTAAAAAATATAATTTGCTTAGCGGCATATCAGCTGCAAAAAATGCATTAATGTACATAGAAAAAACATTTATCAATAAATAGTTATAAATTAACGAAACTCGAAAAAATAACGTAATTATTAATATTATTATATTAATGAATTAAATGAATTTATTTTAATTGTATTCAGTAAATAATTTCCTCTCTTTGCAAATTAATATTAAATACTACTAAATACCGTTTTGCAAGTAATTCTCCGCCATTAGAAAAAATAGTTTTCGATCTATCGATCGAAAATTCGGTAATCCGAATTTCGCGGTGATAACTCCGAATCCGATTATTAATGTTGCAGAAACGCCGTGAAGCAGAAGTTTACAATGAATTTGCTTGGCAAGTCATTTTCTCGAGGATCCGCGATATCTCCGATAATGAGTCGTTCGTTGAGTCTGTTGAGGGACAAAGCTTTCATCGACGGAAGTTGGATCCCCGCGGCGAACGGTGGAACTTTCGAAGTTCTCAATCCCGTGGATCAGAGTGTAATCGGCAATGTTCCGGATATGGATTCATCCGACGCGCAAAAAGCGATCACCGCCGCTAGCAAAGCTTTCGATACGTTTCGTCATACAACCGCGAAACAGCGAAGCGATTGGCTCCGAAATTGGTACAATCTAATGGTCGAACATTCCGAAGATTTGGCGAGTATCCTAACGCGAGAAAATGGAAAATCTCTCGCGGAGTCGAGAGGCGAAATAAAGTACGGAAATTCGTTCGTCGAATGGTTTGCCGAGGAGGCGCGTCGGGTTAACGGTGAAATTTTACAGAGTCCCCTACCGAATCGCGAATTATTGCTGTTAAAACAACCGATCGGCGTCGCGGCATTAATAACTCCGTGGAATTTCCCACACGCAATGATAACGCGAAAAGCCGGTGCGGCACTTGCGGCCGGATGCACATGCGTAATAAAACCCTCAGAAGACACACCGTTAACGGCATTAGCGCTCGTGGCACTCGCCGAAAAAGCGGGTTTTCCAAAGGGAACGATAAACGTCGTAACGACGAGTGCGAAAAAATCGCCGAGCGTCGGTAAGGAATTGTGCGCCGATCCGCGTATCCGCGCGCTTTCCTTCACCGGTTCGACAAACGTCGGAAAAATGTTGTATCAACAATGCGCCCCGACGATGAAACGTCTGAGTCTCGAATTGGGCGGAAACGCCCCGTACATTATTTTCAATAGCGCTGACGTGGAACTCGCGGTTAACGGAGCGATGGCATCAAAATTTCGTAATACCGGACAAACTTGCGTTTCGGCAAATCGTTTCTACGTTCAGGAAAATATACACGACGCGTTTGTTACGAAGTTTTTGGAAAAAATTCGCAAAGATATTAATCTCGGTGACGGTAGCAAGGAAACCGTTACTCACGGACCGCTGATAAAAGAAAGTCAATTGGAAATCGTCGGGAATTTGGTTGACGACGCTGTTAAGAAAGGCGCGAAGCTTCACTGCGGCGGTAAAGTTCGCACCGATTTAGGACCGCTATTTTACGAACCCACTGTGCTGACCGGTGTTACGAGCGAAATGGAGATTTATAAACGCGAAATATTCGGACCGGTAGCAGTTATTCATAAGTTTAAAGACGAAGAAGAGGCGCTGAGAGCGGCGAACGATACGACGGTCGGTTTAGCCGGTTATTTCTTCTCGCAAGACGTGTCGCAAATATTTCGCGTTGCGAAAAAAATGGAAGTCGGAATGGTTGGGGTAAACGAGGGATTAATCTCGTGTACGGAAGCGGCGTTCGGCGGTGTTAAAGAGTCGGGTTTGGGAAGAGAGGGATCGAGTCACGGTATCGATGACTACGTCGACATTAAATATGTTTGCATCGGCAATCTAAAGAATTAAATACGCTGACCGCGAGAATAGATTTTTCATGGCAATTAATATCAATTAAAAGTCTCGCGGACTTCGGTAATCAATTTTCATTATTATTTTCTGGTTTAACGTGAAGAGAATTTTGAATTTTTCTTATTTATAGACGAGAAAAAATGATTATGTATAATTATATATGATTTTGTATGTCATATTTTTGTCTAATATACGGGAAACAATTTATGATTCACTATTAATGAATATCGTAAAAAAATTTTTGGTTCGAAGTAAAAAAACAATTCGTTAACTATATTAAAAGTAAAACATCTTTAGTTCCGATCGTAATATTCGATGGAATTTTTTTATTTCGTAATTTTTTTATTTCGCCGAAATTCCGCGAAATTGTTTATTCATTAAATTTATTTACGTACGCAAATGAATAATAAAGAGTTTAGATATCATTTACGATTATATGGAAAGAAAATTAATTCATAAAATTTATATATGTTGCGGATAATCATTTTTTCTCGGATAGCGACTTTATAACGGCGTATAAAGAACGTTTTGTTACTATTTACATTCCCAATGTTCTGCTGAACATTTTTCTATTATGTCTCACTGTGCCATAGTTACATTTATTTTTTTGAAAGTGAAATTGCGAGTTCGCGAAGATAATTCCTTTTTTTTTTTTTAAGAGATTAAAAAAAAAAAAAAAATAGCGACGGAAGCGAATGTTTTTATAGATTTAGTGTTCGAAGTGTTTATTTATTATTTCCCAATGGCGGGACGATAATTTCTCGTGAGGAATGGAGTCATTTCTCACGTAATGAGAAAAATGTTACATAGAAGTATTTTATACAAATATGAAAATGTATTGCTGTACCGAATTCATTCAATTGATGAAACGGTCAATCGTGATATACTATGTCTTCCAACGATCGATCAATCGTCATAAAAAAATACTGTTGTACCATCGACTACCGCGGCGCAGTTTACGAGCCGACAAAGCATTTTCTGTTTTTTTTCCTTCGCGAGAATCTCGAAACGAAAGTTATTTCTATTATAAACACTTTTTTGTTAAGAATAGAAAGGCG
Source organism: Cryptus armator (assembly GCA_963971235.1). NCBI lineage: Eukaryota > Metazoa > Arthropoda > Insecta > Hymenoptera > Ichneumonidae > Cryptus > Cryptus armator. The sequence goes on along the minus strand of OZ020239.1, from coordinate 3,790,875 downwards.
AAATGTTCGAATTCCGAGTTATTGTTATCGCAGAAAACGCTAAACGATTATACGTCTCGTTAAACTGCGCTGCAGCATCATTACGTTACTAATCGATTAAAGTTTCGATGTAAGAATACGAAAACAGCGACACGACTGCAAATCAATAATAAAAAAAACGTCGTTTTACCAGTACAATTATTTTTATTATTTCTCATTATGTACAACGATTTCACACTGCTAAATTACTGGCGGATCTCTTTCTACCGAACATTTGCTCCCAATAAACGCAAAATCGTCTATCGCCTCACTATATTTTTTATTTTCTGTACGAAAAATATACTGCGACTGCCACACGCTTAGGAAAGCTTCACGGCAATTTTTCTTGAAAAAAAAAAAAAAAAAAAAAAAAAAAAAGTGTTTAATTTTTTCTTAAAGGTAAAAAAAAAAAATTATCAAAAATCTCACCGGAGGGAATGTTCGGTTTGATATTCTGATACAAAAAAAATTAAACGAGTTGTAGAAAATGTTTCTTTTTTTTTTTTTATATAATTTTTTCGGATATCGCGATTTTTTCAATGTGATCAGAATGTCATTACGAATAACCAATCGTATGGGATAAGTAAAACAATTTTTTTTACCCTTAAAAATTAATACTTTTTTTTTTTTTTTTTTTTAGAAATCGCGTCCATCGTTCCCGACGCGTAGAATAAAAAAATCGTATTTCACAACGATGCGTCACATGTAAAAATCTCACGAATGTTAACCATTTAACGTCTTCATTCGGACTCCGATCCCGAACTCGCGTCGGACTCGTATTCCCCGACATCAATAGTAAATTTGTATTCCTGATCGCATCCGAGATACGCATCGCTCATGAAGTACAAAGTATACGAGTGTTCGCCGGGCGCCGGAGCGACAAAGTCTAATTTGACTTTAGCCTTTTGTTGTAATGTAAGTCTCTTAATCGATAGCAGAGAATTAGTTTTCGAATCGCCGATAACGACCCACCATCCTTCTTCGCGTTTTTGTGGGAAAAACGGTGCAACAACGGGACCGGCGGCGTCGTCTTCGCGATCTAATTGTACGACAACGTTAACCGTTCCGCCGCTTCGAAGTTTTTCCTTGTCGAGTACTTCGTAAGACATCTCAATGTTGGGATAACGATTGCAGAATTTCGCAACATCGACCATCTGCGCGTCGTTAAGTTGAAGAAGACGATTTCTATCGCCGTCTTCGAGTTCCATAACATCGAAGACCGTTTCAACTTTTTTATCGGTACATCTCTTTATCGTTTCCGCTGTAAAGTGCGGCAATTGCTTCAAATATGAATCCTTTGACCACATCGCTTGGGTTACCATCTGCGCGAGTTCCATCGCGGCAACTGCCGGCGCCAACCAACCGGAAGAACTCAACACGTCGACACACGCCTGTATCAGTCGAACCGCTTTTCCGAGGACGAGTTCGGTATCCTTTTGCAATTCCGGACCGAGTTGAATCCTCGAGAGATGCGCCTGAAGCAGCAATTGCGCTTTCACATGGGGATCCGCCATTCTCGGCACTTGTGGCGAATGTGGAAGTCGCGCTGCTAAGCTTCTCAAAAGATTTTCCTCTCTCTGCCGCACGGGAACAGTTTCGTACTCAGCGGCAGCGGAAATGATCTCCAAAAGTCCGCGTATCTTAGTTTTGTTGTTCAGCGATAAGCTGAAGAGTTCTATCGTCGCGTAATTGATGTAATAGTAAGCAGCGATCATTCCTAAGTTCAACGGCAGAGTATCCATTTCATCTTCGACGGCGACGCATTTAGCGCCTTCCAAATCGCTCAGAGTGCTCTCCACGAGTTCCGAGAGATGATCGGAAAGGTGTCGATGAGTTACGCCTTGAAGACCGTAGTAATTAGGGTTTTGGGTTAATCTACGATAGAGAAAAGTCCACGTGAGATAATCCACTGCGTCCTGTTTGTTCTCTATAGTCTTAGTTACGATTTCGGCGTTGAAATGATCGTGTAATCTGTGATCGAGATGACTTTCGACTGGTAGAGGTTCGTTGAGGAATTTCTTGAAGAAATCCTTTTTGGAACTTTGGCAAAGAAGAACGCACTTTGCGTCGTCATCTTCGAGAGGACGATTCGCCCGCGCGACCATCTGGAGAACGTCTGTTATCGGATAATCTTCGTAAGCGTGAGATTTTCCGTTGTAGCATTGGGTGTCCATAACGACAACTAAATGACAACTTATCGAAAGACCCCAACAAAGATCGCGGGTTGCGACTGCTACTTGAATGGCTCCGCTGTCGAATAACTGTTCTACGAGATGCCGATCGTCGGTTGATAATCCTTCGTGAAGATACGCGACGCCTTGAGATAAAGTTTCCTTCAATGTTTTGTCGGTCATGCGGTCGAGAAATGGTTTTATATCGGATTCCTCGGCGTGGAAAAATCTCGAGGGTTGTCCCTCCGCAGCGGTGAACGTTAAAAGATCGATAGCCGTTAATCGCGCCTGTCGTCTTGTGGGAACGAAAATGATAACCGGTTTGTGAGGCGCGTGACGAAGAATAGCATTGTACACAGGTTTTGCCATTGCGGCGAGACGCGACGCGTTGTGCGTTATATTGATTCCCTGAACGTGAAGTTCCATTGGTATCGGTCGTACGGAAGGATGGAAATTGAAAGTCGCAGCGGCCGGCGCGCCGAGCCATTGGGCGGCGTCTCTCGCGTCCGCCAATGAGGCTGAAAGGGCGATAATACGCGTTGGTTTCTCGAGTTGCGAGGATATGTAACGGGCGCGCGAACACGCGACTTCCAATACCGGTCCTTCTTCACCGCCTATCAATTGCAACTCATCGACGATGAAGAGCTGTATATTCTGAACGTTTTTACGTTGTTTCCAACGACGCGAAAGAACGTCCCACTTGTCTGCCGTCGTTATCACGATTTGTCCCTTTGCCAAGAGTTTCAAATCCGTACCGGTTTCGCCGGTAAGCAAAACAACTTTTCGTCCCAATTGTTGATTAAATTTAGCGTACCAATCGGCGTAAACCAATTCAGCGAGCGCCTCTTTGCTCACCATGTATACGCAACGTCCTTCGGGATTCTGCGTTAACAAACGCAAAACCGCAAATTCGGCAATCGTAGTTTTTCCCGAACCGGTTGGAGATCCGATGAATACGTTATCATCAGAATTGTAAACGGCGTTGAATACCTGCGTCTGTATCGGATTAAACTGTGGAAATTTGTCGGTATAGAGAGATTCGAATTTGGCGTTTCGCAGAGCGGTTATCGGCAACGGCTGCAGATCCAGCAATTCCGTTGGTGGCAAATTCTTCTCCGGTAGTATAAGATGACGAAACGAAACGGGTAATTGAGTCTCAGCGCCGATCCAACGATCGGATACGACGCGAAGAAAGTATTGCGGCGGCAGAGGTTCGAAAACCGGAACGAAAAATTTTATGAGATGCTCGTCGTTCGCGTATTTAGCTTTTAGCAAAAAATACTCGTGATGAAGAACCACTTCGCTGTCGACGTCTTCAACGAGAATCCAAAATGCTTCCGAAGCTCCGTGAATTTTTTCATCCCATTGAAAATCCGGTGTTATCGTCAATTCCACGCGTAGAGTCGATCGCGTTATCGGCTGTATATGCGTCGAAAGTTCCAATTTTGGAAATTGATGAATGTACTTGTGAATTGTTTTGCCGAATTTCGGCGCGCGTATCAATTCCCCGAGTTCATTAGGTCCGAGATCGTAGAGTCGCTCCCACGGAAAATTCTTTTTCTCGATTTTCTTAACGATCTCTTCAGGCATTTTGCGAAATTGTCGAAGCGGCGACATCGATTGCCACATACGACGATCGATCATCTTACAGAGCGACAAACACTTGTCGGCTAATTGCGCCCAACCGCGGAACAAAACGATTTCATAAATCGCACGCATGAGACGAGATGCCGATTGGGTAACAAACACCATATCGGACATTAGCGCGAAACCGTCGAGTTTTAGCTGCGAAATGTACGCCTGTAGCAAAACATTTACCTTAGCGCTCGGTTCCTCGATACTTTCTTTGATCGGTATCGGTACTCTTTCCATTAATTTTTGCAACTCTAATTTCTCCTCTTCTCGTACGTTAATATGTTTAAATTCACCGGAAAGCGAGAATACGCGAAACAACTCAATTTCGCTGAGAGTTCGTTTCAGCAATTGATTGTAAGTCGCCATCGTGTCGTGAGTGCAATAATAATGCGATGCTATTCTTCCGAGTTCTGTCGCTTGAAAATTTCCCGATTTACGATCGTATTTTATGAGACCACTGCGATCGAGCGACATAGCTGCCGAATGGATCAAATCTGCGCGATGCAATTCCAAAAGCGGATCCTCTTTTATCTTGTCGTGCGATATACCGTATAAATTGGGACATCGCAACATTCTTATGTAAAGATACGTGTAGCCGAGCCACGTAACCCCGTCGCGAATGTTCTGTATCGTTCCGAGAACTATTTCTGCGTTAAGCATATCCGGCATTTTGCTTACGAGTTGCGATTCTATCGGTAATTGTTGATTTAACAGCGATAAATAGTACTGAAGTTCGCTGTGATTAGTTATCAGTATTCCTTCGCCTTTCGTGTCGTATTGCGGACGTCCCGCGCGTCCGAGCATTTGGAGGACATCCAACGCTCCCAATTCTACCCATCGACCTTTGTCGGGATTGTAAACTTGCGTTCCCTTTATTATAACCGTATGCGCCGGGAGATTAACTCCCCACGCGAGAGTTGCCGTTGAGACGAGTACCTGTATGTGACGATCGGCGAACAAATCCTCGACGAGCGTACGATCAACGCGCGTCATTCCCGCGTGATGAATAGCGAAACCGTATGGAAGGAGATCCTTCAATTCTTGATTTTTCACCTGTTCCGCTTCGGTTCTCAATACCTCCATCGATGCGGAGCCTTCGCGCAAAAATTGCCCAAGTGTATCTTTTTCAAGACACATATCCCTTATGGCGCGAGCCGTTTTGCCGGTTTCCTTACGCGAATGAACGAAAACGAGAACCTGATTACGACCCGCGTGTTCCATCGTTTTTTCGTAAACTATTTCGTTCATAACTTGAAATCGTTTGATTGCTTTTTTCTCCGTTACGCCGATGTATTGCTGTTCCAAGGCGACGGGACGGAAGCTATTGTCGAAGTAGAAGAGACCGGTATCGGGTTTTATACGAAGAAATGCCGCTACGTCTTGATAATTAGGTAGTGTCGCTGATAAACCGACGAGACGAACGTCTTCTTGTGTTGTTTCGATGTTTCTTATCGTACGGGCGACCAGTGCCTCCAAAACCGGTCCGCGTTCGTCGTGAAGCAGATGAATCTCGTCGATTATTATCAAACGCACGAGCGATGTGTAAGTTTTTTCACCACCTTTGCGGGTTATTATGTCCCATTTTTCCGGTGTGCAAACTATTATCTGAGTTGCGGCGATCTTTTCGCGGGTCAGTTGATGGTCGCCGGTTAATTCCGAAACTGTGAGATTGTATCCGGCTAAACGTTTGCCGAAATTACCGACCATCTCTTGTACCAGAGATCTCATTGGTGCGATGTAAATTATCTTGAATTCGTCGGCGTTTATCGTACCGTCGGCGTTTATGTGTTTACCGATTTCACGCATCATACATAATAGCGCGACGTTCGTTTTTCCGGCACCGGTTGGCGCGCATAGTAACAAATTTTCGTCGCTTTCCAATGCCGATTGGTGGAGACGACTCTGTATTCGATTCAACGTCTTGAAACCTTCGAAAGCCGGTTGTACGTATTTTGAGAGCTGATCGATGGGATACAACTTCTCGTTGTCGCCGAAGGGCTTCGGCTTCAGCGCCGGAACGTGGACCTCTTCGTATCTGTAAAAAGAAAGAATTGTGAATTTACGTCGTTTATATTATTGGCGATAAATTCGATATTCCATTGAGTAAAATTTCGTCCATTGTTTACATTAATAATAACATTTATATGGAATTTGTCACGTATATCGAGAGGACAATACGCGATGTTTTTTTTTTTTTTTGTTTTTTTTCATTTTTAGTCAAATACATAGTTATATATATATTTTTTTTAACAACAAATTCGAATTTGATCGAAAATTTCAAAATGCACGATAATCTTTGCAATTTTATTTGATTATATCGGTTGAGTTAAGTAATCGAAAAAAATTAAAACATTAAATTTGGATATCGTTTCCGCATTTTTTTTTAATTGGTGTCAACAATGCAACGAGAAAATAAAAAATTTATTGAATAACTTTCTCGTGAAGAGACTTTGTAAATGCCGAGAAAATAAATCGAAAAAGCGATCTGTAAATGTAATAAATATTTTTTTTTTTTCGTTTATTCTTGTGATTTCGTTGTTATTGGAAATTCGGAGCAACTCACCCTTTGCGCTGTTTTCTGAAACTTCCGTCCGGCAATTGGCAACGTTTGTTCGCCATAAAATGACTTCCCTGTGCGAATGTAATGTCCTCGAGATCTATCATATTTCTGGTTCCCTGAACTTGACCACCGGGACCTCCGGTATCCTCGTTCTCTTCTCTGCGTTTTCTCTGAGCTCTCGCCTCCATAGTCTCGTCAGCGTCGTCCTCTCCCTTTCCTGTGTCCAACTGTCGTAGTATTTTCGCTAACGACGGATCGTCGTTCATTTTATTGCGAATCTTCTGACGATCCGATTCGGATTGCGACGACGCTAGCATCGTGCAATAAGCGATCATATGACGATACTTTTTCAGTTGTTTTATGAAATCGAAGCAATCGTAACCGAGAAGAATGACCAATTGATTTTCACAGTCGCGATCGTCACCGGCGTCCTTCAGAACGGTCAACACTTCCGCTGCGCGGGCCTGTGGACGCGTAAAAAAAAAAAAAAAAAGTTATATACTTTTCTTTTGGAGAGAAAAAAAAATATATATATATGTATAATAAAATAGCGCGACGTACCTGCGACACCATAGCATCGTTATATATTGTACTGAGTCGCCTTTGCAGCCAATAAGCATCGATGTCGAGCGGATGAAGTGCCTTTGCCTTTTTCATCTCCTCCGCGCCGCCCAAATTTTCCGCGTGTATAGCGCGATCGTCGTTCGCTTCTTCGCCCTCCTCAGCTTCGTCCTCAACCTCGCGAACTTCACCAAACGCGTCCTCGTCGTCCTCCTCGCTGCTCTCCTCGAATTGTACATTTATACCATATGTCTCGTCGATGTTTTCCTCGTTTCCCGTCGTCTTTTCCTCGCTACCGAAATCCGTGATTTTCTTACCGAGATTAACGAGCAGAGCGAATCTCTCGTCCGCCAAACCTCCGAGTAACTGTTCCGTTTCGCGTTTCTTCTCCTTTTCCTTTAGTCTGTCGTTTTTCAGCACCGCGAGAACCTCGTCGGCGGCGCCGCAGAGAATATCGCGCGGTTGATCGCTCAACGCTTCTTGTATGAAACTCAACAAAACTTCGTAAGTCTGACGAGTTTCTTGGGTTTTCGGACGATAGACTATTCCCACCATTTCGTCGACACCTTCCGACAGCAAAGTTGCGCCTTTCATTCTCGCAAAATCGTACTGTGCCTCGTCTCTCTTTTGACGCCTGCGATGAACGAAAAAATTACGTTATTATCGTCGATTTCAATTTTAAGCGTAAAGAAATTGTTTACTTTTTGTTTTATTTTTTTATCTCATAAATCTCAATGAATTGTTATGCGGAATTGTTTACTCAACAGCGTAAAGGAATTGTTTATTTTAACCAAAATAAACACCACAAATATATACAATGTTTGCAATGAGAAAAATTTCGTTTTTTTTTTACGGATTGAATTTCATTACGCGAGTTAACGTTTTAACTACAATTAACGATTTACCATTATTGCATCTCAATTTATCGTATATTAATGCCGTTAGTTAGAATCGATTCATTTGATCAATAAATACTATCGTCGGTAATGCAAAATAAAAATGACACAGGAAAAACACGGAAATTCACGAAATATTGGTGTATTTGTTGAAAATTAACGGTCAATGCATAATACTGCTTTACAATTTAATTGAAGAGAGTAAAACGGCAGAATCGTTAAATACGACATACAGTTCATGTTAACAGCATATATTAACTTTTTTTTTTTTCCTGATATTAATGAAGAATACTGCAAATATTATGAAAAAATTCCAAAATTTTACTCACTTGACTTTGCGCTCTTCAGCTTTGGCGGGTCTCGTGCGCTGTGACCTATCGCCCATTCTGGTGCCTTCCAGTTTGCCGGATAGCGACAAAACCTCACCGGTCGCTTCATCTCTGCTGCGTCTCTCGATGAGACGAACATCGGCTTGTAGAACGAGATTGGAATTCTGGAAAAGTAAATAAATAAACGTTAACAACGAATCTGTATTGTTGTCGTTATCGCGATACGTATTGAAGCGTCGCTCTAACGTTCGTGCCGAACGTAACCTATACGTTTGGACGACGTGGGTAAACGTCGTGCGACCGTGGGTTAGAGCGAACGTTCTATCGTTTGGGACTTGTGGAAATTGCTTAAATTGCAATATTTTGTAGCTATGATTGTCGCAAATTAATTGTTGAATAATATTTACCGCTTTGTACTCGTATTGAAGCTGTCGTGCCGCTGCGTCCGCCATGATTGCGGCGACTCAACTGGCGCGCGATAGACGCGCGCGTAATGCAGACTACACGCGCAACACTCAATGCAGACTACACTCAAGATACTTAGACGCCTTCCAAAGATATAACGTGGATTACTTCTTTCTCGAAATTTTTTTACGTGTTTTCAAACCTTGTTATAACCCGAGATTATACCTTGAGATTTGAGAAAAACATTAAAATGTTCATGTAATCAGAAATGAATTAGTTTTATTGTTTCAAATATTTGCGCGCCTACGAACCGGTAGGACACGCCTTCTTTTTCTTCCGGTCCCTCTGTTACTGCGCCTATGGATTCAAAGCGAGAAGGAGCATTCTGGCTGTGCTGTGGGATACGCTTGTTAGATGTCGAGATAAAGCAACAAATATATATTTTTTTCCGCAGGGCACGGCTGTAATCCTTGCCTTTTTGTCATGTTACTAGTGTACATAAGTTATTATAAATTATTTTAATAAACAAACATCGAACGCGTGTGTTGTGTCGCGAATCATGACAACGTCATGGAAAAGAGTCGAGGAACGTCTAGCCGTGGGTGAGTCGTCAGCGACATTCGTCAACTTTATTTTACACTTCGAAGTTTGGTTATAGTACACAAGTTTGATATCCATATATATATACACTAAACTACAGTAGCAATGTTGTGCGGCATAGAATCCCGCATCCTGGGTGGTGCCTCCGCACCTAGATGATTCAATTTCCAATAATTAGACGCTTATTATACATCGAAAACAATACTCTCGATTATCGTGTCACTCGTTTTAAACGACGAAACACAATCGAACGATTGTTAAAAATATGAAAAAATGAATTTTCATCGATGACATGCATTGAGTTTGTCGACAACTTCGAAGATAAATACAACGTCATTGACAGCACTGTTAATATCTTTAATTGATCGTTTAGATCATTAATGTCCTACGTGACAACGCATGCAAACATTTTGGCTCCGAACGACAAAAATTAATTCAATCTCAAATATTTTTTTTATCATAACGTTTTTCATTAGAAAAAAAAAAGAAAAACGCATCGTTCACTGACAGCCTTTGCGCTTCGAGATTTACGACGATACCCGCGGCCTTAACCTAGAATTCAAATAATTACAATAATTACGATGCTTGTTTTTTCTAAGAAAATATTCGAACAATTCCGGCGTTTGTCGGCTTTCCTTAATAAATTGTATCAATAATAAATATTACGATTATGAACGATAGATTTAAGTTATCCATGTATTTGTTAATTAATTGTCTAATTGTTGATAATAAATTTAGATGGCCAAAAATCGATATATTTCGATATATTTTCGTCTTCATAATAATACATTTTTTGTTTGTTTGTGAAAAAACACTGAAAACAATGAATTACTGAATGAAAAAATTAAAAAAGGGTTAATACCCAATCGATATATGTGAAGTTTTTACTTCTTTCGCAGCAATCCACAATTATGGACAAGAGGGACCGCATCGACTGCGCCTTATGGTCGGCGACGTTGTACAGATAACAGAGGAATGCGAAGATTGGTATTACGGATGCAGCAAGTACAAGGGGACTTGGGGTATATTCCCCAAGTCCTACGTTCACATTATGCCCCAATCAATGAACATGGAAGCCCTCATGCATGAAATTACAAGCGTATTGAGAGAATGGGGTCATCATTGGAAGCACCTATACGTCGTACGTGTTACATATAAATAAATTACTTTCATCCGGATTTACTTGTAATAAATAATAACAAAAAAATATTGAAAACAAAAATTTTTCACATTGCTTTCTCATTATATTCGAACTTTTGCTGAGTTCCATAAAAATTGGAAAATAATGAGAAAATAATTGAATATTATAATAATAATGAAGGGATGACAATAATCATAAATTCACCTCAGGAAATCGTAAAAAAAATTATTTTTTTTGCATATTTATCGTATTTTTCAAGGATCACATGAAATAAAAATTTTTTAAACTTTTCACGAGATTTTACGATAAAAAAAAATGCAATGTCCATTTTTTGTTCGATTTCGTATTAGAAAATTAAAAAAAAAAATTATTCACGAAATTTCGGATTGCAAAGGATGCATTCGAAAATACATTTGATTTAATTTAATAAATGATTACTCATTGATAAATCGCTTAAAATTAATATAATAGTAATGAAAAATGTATTTCATTCGTTTAGACGAATTCGGAACACTTTGCGACGATACAGCAACAAATTTTGGAGTTAATATGCTACAGAAGCAAAATTCTCAGCGGCACGCTGACCGTCGACGAGTTAAAGGACATGAAGCGTCTCGCAACCGCGCGGATAGACACGGGAAATCAATTGTTGGGTCTCGATATGGTGGTGCGAGACGAACACGGTAACGTCTTGAATCCATCGAAGACGAGTACAATGCAGTTGTACTATCATCACGAAACGGCCGCCGAAATGATAAGAAAAGCGACAACCGAAACGAAGAAAAAGCCTACAAAGCCTCAAACTCCCGTTTATTCGCACATTTTTTTCGTCAGCGTGCGAAACTTCGTTTGCAAAATGGCCGAAGACGTGGAATTATTATTGACGCTATACGACGGTCGTGAGATGAAAGCGATAACGGAAAATTACGTTGTATCGTGGAGCAAAGAGGGACTCGCGCGGGACATCGATCAGCTTCACAATTTGCGAGTCCTCTTCACCGATCTCGGATCCCGAGATTTATCTCGAGACAAAGTATATCTCGTTTGTTACGTTATACGAGTCGGTGGAATGGAAGCGAAAGAAATCGATCATCGAAGATCGAGTATCGTACAGAACAATCAAAAGGCTAAGGGACTCGATAACATGAGAAGACCGTTCGGCGTCGCCGCTATGGATATCACACTGTATATCACCGGAAAACTCGAAGGCGACGTCGAACATCATCACTTCATTCCATTTTTACAGTAAGTCTCTCAGCTCTTCAAAATCTCTATTAAGAGAATCTCTCATAGGCGTTTTACGTACGAAACTTTGTAATTTCAAAAGCTTAAACGCCATAAATGAGAAAATAGTTATAAAAAATTTCGCCTCGAAACACGTTTTGTCGGTCGTTTTCACGTTTGGATTCAGATGCTGTGAGAAGGAGAGTCTCGACGGAACTTTGAGAAGAATACTCGCGCAAAAGGAGGCAAACATACAGAAAAATAACGCAGCGAACAGCGGAAGCATTGCCGGTGGTCAAGGATTGTGGACGAGTTTGAAATTACTACGGGGCGATACGAAACAAGTGCGCAATCGAAATTTTCTCAATACATCTTATTTTTTTTTCAAATTTTTTTTTTTTTTTAATTAATGAAAATCAATTGAAAATATATTTAAAAAAAAAAGTTTCAAATATTAATTTTATTTTCAAATAAATTTTTTCAAATATTAATTTTATTTTCAAATAAATTTTTTCAAATATTAATTTTATTTTCAAATGAATTTTTTCAAATATAAATTTTTTTAAAACGAATGAAAATTAATTGAAAATTTTATTTTCAAGTATTAATATTTTTTGCCCGATTACGCAGGTTCGCGAGGAGAATCCTCATCTGGTGTTGGGAAACGTCGCGATTGCGAGAAAAATGGGATTTCCCGAAGTGATATTACCGGGTGATGTGAGAAACGATCTTTACTTGACGCTTATATGCGGCGAGTTCAGCAAAGGATCAAAGTCTACTGACAAAAACGTTGAAGTGACGGTGAAGGTTTGCAACGAACATGGAACACCGATACCGGGAGTTATGACGCACGGCGGCGGAGCATCGCCGATCGACGAGTATCGCAGCGTTATTTATTATCACGAGGACAAGCCGCGATGGTGCGAAACGTTTAAAATCGCTGTACCAATCGAAGAGTTTAAACAGGCGCACCTGAAGTTTACGTTTAAGCATCGAAGCTCTAACGAGGCAAAGGATAAATCGGAGAAACCTTTTGCATTAAGTTACGTAAGATTAATGCAACGTAACGGCACGACGCTGCAGGATACACAGCACGAACTATTGGTCTACAAATTGGATCACAAAAAATACGAGGAGAACGAAATATCCTATTTGAAACTTCCGTCTACGAGAAGCGAATTGGTAATCGATATTCGTTGAAACGATTTCGAACTTTGTATTCGATAAAAACGATAATAATACCTTTTTGATATATATTTACAGGCGGAATTGAACGTGGAAAAGAAACCGACTCTCGGCCCGTTGAGTTTAACGACCAAAGACAGTTTTCTGATAGCGACAAATGTTTGTTCCACGAAATTAACGCAAAACGTCGATCTTCTCGGTCTCTTGAATTGGGCGTCGAATTCGACGGATCTTCAAGAATCTTTGGCCGCTTTGATGAAAGTCGATGGCGAGGAAGTCGTTAAATTTTTACAAGTAAAACGAAATAATAATAATATTCGTTTGTATGATATGAAAGTGAGGAAATTCTATTCATATTGTGCGCACTATCCGCTTGCAGGATGTTCTCGACGCGCTGTTCAATATTCTGATAAGTAACTCTGATAGCGACGACTACGACGACATGGTTTTCGAGTGCATACTGTACATAATAGGTCTGGTGTCGGATCGAAAGTATCAACACTTTCAACCGGTTCTCGATCTCTACATATCCGAGAGTTTCTCTGCTACTCTGGCGTACAAGAAACTTATCGCCGTTTTGCGAAAGAGGATCGACAGCGCGAGTACCAATGACGGACAGGAAAGAGATTTGTTACTCAAGACTATGAAGAGCTTACAGTACTGTATGCGATTTGTCGTCGAATCGAGATTACTGTTTACCGAGTGAGTCGAGAAAATAATTTATATATTTCATTTTATTCTGAAAATTTATTTATTACGGCTCTTCAAAAAAACACTTTTTTAATGAAAACACATTTTTCGTAAAAAAATAAACGATTCATGAAAATGGATTCATAAAATGTTTAAATACATTTTTTTTTAAATAAATTAATAAATAAATTTTTAAATAATAATAAAAATCATTTTTTTTTAATTAAACATTTTTATGAATCGATTTTCACATTTTTCAAAATTTCATTATCGACGAGGCAGTAGTAAAAAAAAATCGTACAGTTTCATTGATCGATCGCGAATTTAGAATAGTGATTAAGGATAATCGGAACTATTTAATTATTTTATTACGCATCCGCAGACTGGAACAGGACGAAAAAGAATTTTCCCAGACGTTGACGGAACTATTGAAATCGATCGTTGAGTTAATGAGTCACGAAACCGATGGCACGCTGCTGGTACAAGGCGCGTGTCTGAAATACTTGCCAACGACGATACCTCATCTTCTTCGGGTTTATAGCGGCAAACAACTCAGCACGATACTTACAGATCTATTGGTTACACTGCCTTCCGGTAGATTGACGAAACAGAAGATGATGACGGTAAACGATATCGTTCACAGTCCATTGTTTCTCAATCCGGACTGCCGAGCGATATTATTGCCAAGAATAACGATTCTCGTACGCGATCTCCTCGAAGCGAAGGAGGAGGTAAGTCACCGTTACGAAATCCATTGAAATTCATATATAATAATCAACGTCGCAAATTCAAAAAGAAATTAAAAAAAAATTTTCATAAAAATTATAAAACATTTTGGTAAAACGAAAAGGGCTTCGCGATAATTAATCTGCATAAGGATACGAATTTTTAACCCTTTAAGTCCAAAGCGGCTTTTTTGTTGATTTTTTTTTCTCAAACTTTTTTGTAACAAAATTATTGAAAAATTATACTTTTCAAAAATCGATTTCTTACATTTTTTTTTTATACATAAAAATAAAAAAATAAATATGCAATTGTTTTCGATACTAGAAATCAAAATTTTCGATTAAAGTTGAAGAATTTTTTTTTTTTTTTAAATAGCTGCTTTCTGGACGCAAAGGGTTAAAAAATTATTAAACGATAATCAACAATTTCATACATGATATGCTTGTCCCGCAGCCTGACATACTTTCGCCACGCATCTCTCTATGAAAAAATCTTCGTCTTGTCCGCCACGTCTTTTTTTTTTCGTTTCATTGAATGTTCTTTTATCCTAATGTTTCTTTGTACACTTTTTTTCACGTCCGCCAGACAAGTATTTCCTCTGTCTCGCTACTTCCTGCGCGACGTAGTATCTTATCTTTTCACGATTATTCGGTCGCACCACGAATGGCTATTAGAAAACCACAAAGAACTATATACTCTCTATTAATCGTCAAAGTTAAATGGAATGGAATTTTTTACAAGAATTGCGTGAAACCCGAATGTGAACGTTTGAAAAAAAAAAAAAAAAAAAAAAATTTGTTATGACGCATGTCTCGTTTTTGCATTGGTTTTGGTTTAATCACAAACAGCGGCACGTGCCGAAAGCATGTGTCACGAAACTTCGATACTAATTAAAAAAAATTAATATTCAATCGAACGATAATTGGTAAGAAAAAATTACGATTATCGTGTTATATGTGCAAAAAAAAAAAAGTCCGCTAAATGGTTTTGGGATACAATATTATTTGTTGTTTTTTGTTTCATTTTTTTTTATTTTATTAGTAATCGCATAATTTTAGTAGTTCACTGGTAATTGGTAGTATAATGAACTCATTAAAAACCCTAATTAGTAGAACGAGTATTTTTTTTTTCTTTTGTTTTTTTTTTCTCTCGACTAACAGAGGGTTTTGTTTTTATTCTTTTTGTTCGGTTTGGTTTTGGTTTATGGCGTGTAAAGGGACTGACAAGTACGCCGGGAAAAAGCGTGGCGAAGGTTGCCAGACTGTTGGGCGAAAATCGACATCGACTCAATCAACATCGCGGATATTCCGAGGAGGTAATAACGTGTTCGACGTGTTTTTTTTTTTTGGCACGTTGAAAAAGAACAAACGGAAAATATGCATTTTAGCGTTGTATTTCGTTCGTTGGAATCAATATTTCGAAATGATCTCTTCGCGAATGGCAATCAACGAGAACGATTAGGGTGAACCGTGCGGTATAAACGAATCTATTGATTATCAACAATGAAAAGATTGTTTAAAGACTTTTTAAAGAGGAAGTAATACCACCGAATCCTTTGTCGAGTTTTCTATTAATTTCCTTTAAGAAATAAACTATTAGTCGTTGAAATAAAATCAATAAGCAAATTTGACATCGCGAAAGTTGCGTAAAAATATGTTTGTCGATTTATGCCGTAAACTGAGCGATTTTTCCGTCGATTTAATATTATACATTTGTTCACGTAAACTTCAACTTTGAAACGCGCGAAACAATTTTTGGAAATTTTGGTACCCAATTGACTTTATTTTACCGCAAGGATTACCTTAATCCAAACAATTTGCTTTATTGCGCTTTTTCCTCCATTCTTAGGTAGAATTGTGCGTCAAAATTTTATCCGATATCCTGGAACTCACGTTCCGAGACGATGTTGGATCGACGACTTCCGATGTCAAAGAAATAATGCTTACGGCACTTCGAACTGTAATACAAACTGTTATATCGATGGACCGTGAAAATCCGCTTGTCGGTAACTTGGTCTCCGTTATGCTGTCGATATTCAGGTAAAATCATAAATCATAACATTTATTTATGATTACGGCGTTCCGAAACTTCTCTTTTCCCGCATTACTCAGTCGGTAACAAAAACTGTAATAAATGTGTTTTTTTTTTCTCCAATTCTTAAACGAATCCATTAATAGTTAAAATTTGCTACAAACCATTTGAAATCCCTGAAAAAAAAAAAAGATATTAAATTACAGTTTTTGTTACCGACAAAGCAAAAAAAATTTTTTTTCTATTGTGAACATTTTGCAGACAAATGGAACAGTACCACTACGAGATCTATATAAATCACTTCGGCACGCGTTTCGATCTTCTTGACTTCCTGATGGAGATACTTCTCGTCTTCAAAGATTTAGTTTCGCGAAGTGTGTTTCCCGACGATTGGAGTGAAATGATAATGCTGCAGAACAGCGTTATTCTCAAAAGTCTGCGATTCTTTTCCGGGACAATACGCGACTATTTCTTCACGGATTTCGAGCAGCAGGCGTGGTCCAATTTTTTTCATTGCGCTATCGCTTTTCTCACTCAACCGGCGCTACAATTGGATATGTTTAGTCCATCCAAACGAAACAGAATCGTTTCGCGGTACAAAGATATGCGAAGGTAGGAATCCTTTTCTCATTTGCCGAAAAATTGCTTCTCGAAGCCAATAGCTTTTGATTTCTCGATTAACGATTTTCTTTGCTTTGATTCAGGGAAACCGCTTTCGAGATTCGATCGATGTGGTTTAATCTCGGACAGCATAAGATTCTCTTCGTTCCGAGTCTCGTCGGTCCGATCCTCGAGATGACGCTGATACCAGAGACCGAGTTGCGGAAAGCTACGATTCCAATATTCTTCGACATGATGCAATGCGAATTTTACAGTTCGCGAATCGTCGAGGGATACGGCGACACGAAACGAGAACCGGCGCACATTAAAGCGAATTTCATTGAGTGCGAAAACGAGATGATCGCGCAATTGGATGTATTGGTGCGTTTGTCTAATCGAAGAGACAATGGCGAAGAATCGGAAGGAGAAATATAATTTTTCTTTTTTTTTTTTTTTTTTCATCAACGATATTTCGCAGGTGGAAGGCGGACGAGGCGACGAGCAATTCCGATCTCTTTGGGTTCAAGTAATGGGAGCTCTTTGCGAAAATCATTCGACTCTCCGCGAACAAGGATTGCGCTTTGTCGATATCGTAGCGAAGTTAATGGAAAGATTGTTACAATATCGCGATATCATTCACGCCGAATCGCAGGAGCATCGCATGTTATGCACCGTTAATCTGCTCGAATTTTATTCGGAGATCAATCGCAAGGAGATGTATATCAGGTGAGTGACAAATTAACGATGTTGTTGTCTCTATCGCTTCGAGAGAACATTACGCGTAAAAACGATTTTTAATACTGTTATTTCCTCGAAGATACGTTAATAAACTCTGCGAATTGCATTTGGAGTGCGACAATTATACGGAAGCCGCGTATTCCTTGCGATTACACAGTCAATTGCTTGCGTGGAGCGATCAGCCTTTGCCGCCGTTATTGCGTTCCAACAGGTAAACTATTGTCGTTCATTGATGAAAAAAACACATTTTATAGAATCGATTTCTCGTATCGTTTTTATTTTTATTGTTTTTCGTATTTATTTTTCTAGATATCCGCTGTGCCAAACCCATCGAGAATTGAAAGAGGCGCTGTACAACGATATGATCGACTATTTCGATAAGGGAAAAATGTGGGAATGCGCTCTCGGCGTTTGCAAGGAATTAGCCGGACAATACGAAGAAGAAACTTTCGATTACTCACAATTGTCGGTTCTTCTCCGTCGTATGGCGAAATTTTACGATTCGATTGTTAAACAACTCCGACCGGAACCCGAATATTTTCGTGTCGCTTATTACGGACGCGGACATCCGCCTTTCCTTCAAAACAAAGTATGAAAAAAAACTCTTGTGATGAACTTATATTCTTAAGGGATCATTTCAGTGTGATGAACCAAACTGATTTTTACGATTTTTTTTTTCGATGGATAAAATACGATAATCAGTCTGATTTTTTTATGTCAAATCAAAGCACTCGTGAAGAACAGAAAAAAAAAATTATAAGGTTTATTTTTATTTTTTAAATATTTTTTTAATATTTTTTTTGGGCGGTTGAAAATGGATTATTCGAAAAATTGTCTCCTGACGGTATACACTTCTCTAATCGTAAATGCTGTCTGAAAACAAATTCGAAAAAAGATTATTAATCAGTATGAAAGCCGCTATCGCCGTATGAAATTTTTTTTTTTTTCGTTTAAAATTGAAAACACTGCGGCTATTTAAAAAAAAGGATCAATTTTACCCTTTTTTTCGACAGTTTTTCGTAAAAAAAAATATGAAGATTTAAAAAAAAAGCTTCCATAGCGCGATAAAGAATGAAGTGAAGAATGTTGTGTTCGTACAACGAGTGTAAAATGATTTTTTGAAAATTTCACACTAAAATGATTCCCTAACTTTTTCGACGACTGGAAACGGCAAAAAGAAAATTTGAATGGACGTACCGTTTCAACTCGATGTTTCATCGATCTTCGCAGGTTTTCGTTTATCGCGGAAAAGAATACGAGCGCCTTAGTGATTTTTGCTCGAGAACGTTAAATCAATTGCCGAACGCGGAGCAGATGAACAAATTATCACCGCCGAGCGATGAGATTCTCGAATCTGTTAATCAATACGTTCAGATAAACAAAGTTGATCCATTGATGGATGAGAAGAGACATAGATTGAGCGGTAAACCCGTAACAGCTGAAGCCGTATTAAGGTATTTCCATTAATGCTATCGACACAAATATACATAAGTATATCAATTTGCTTTATTCTATTTTCTTTGACTCTGAATTTCATCTATTTATCATCAGGTATCATCGAGTTAACGACGTCCAGCGTTTTCGATTCTCGCGTCCAGCGCCTCGAAAGGATTCCACGTTAATTGCCGCGTCGACCGGTGAAAAGGACAAAGAAAGTACGACGAGCGGTGGCAGCAATGCGAGTAACGAATTCGCGTCTCTATGGCTCGAGCGTACGGTCCTCGTGACGAGTCATCCTTTGCCCGGTATATTACGATGGTTTCCCGTAACGTCGAGCGAAACGTATTTCGTCAGTCCGTTGAGAAACGCAATTGAGACTATGGAAGCCACGAACACCGCTCTCAGGGATCTCATAATCGCTCACAGGTTAATTTTATATTCTTAAAATAATTCGTAAAAATCCTTCGAAAATGTAATTGGGATTTTTTTTTTTTTTTTTTTTTCACTACTTGCGCCGCCGATGTCTTTCGATCGCGCAGAGCCGATTCGAGTCTCCCGTTGAATCCGCTCAGCATGAAGCTAAACGGTGTTCTCGATCCCGCGGTGATGGGCGGAGTTGATAACTACGAAAAAGCTTTTCTCAATCCGGAATATCGCGAAGCACATCCGGAGGAAAGTTCCGATTTGCTGAAACTCGAGGGATTGATTGCCGAACAAATTCCTCTATTGGGAGTCGGCGTTCAACTGCACAAATCACGAGCGCCGACGGAACTCGCGCCGTTTCATCAAAGATTGGAACAGTGTTTTCAATCGATGCGGACACAAGTTGAGGCGAAATACGGCAAAAGGGTAATTGGTGATAAACATTAAAAAAAAAAACCAAAAATATATTAATGAGAGCAGAACTGTGGAAAAGCGATTTTTCGGCGAAATGTAAGCCGCGAGAAATAAAAAATTTGTAATATACTTTTCCATTCCACAGACTTGTGATCTACAGATCGAGAGTTTGACGCAAACGGTGACAATGAGGAAACATAACGCGCATCGCGGCGAAAATCATCGACTATCCGAATCGAGCGTCGTAAGCGCAGAGTAAGTTTTCCTTTATCTCTGTACGGATCATTAAAATAATCGTTAACCACCGATGGAAATTGGTGTATTAAGATATTTCATCGATTAATCAGTTAACCGACGTTATTAATTTTTTTATTTTTTTTTTTATTAAGAAATGCCGTATAGGATAGTTGTTTTGTTTTGTTTGCGTCAATGCGAATTCTATACCTGTGTCGGTGTACAGGAATGTGATAACCAAGGAATGACGGAAATTATGTTTGGGTAACTGGACTAACCGGTCGCTGGAGATCCCTGCGGTTCATTCATAACTCTCAAACATTGTCGCGTCTCATTTTTTTTTAAAATTTATTTCGTGTCTCGGATGCGGGAAAAATGATTGAATAATTGGATAAAGAAAGGCTCGCGATAGGTGAAAAATTACGAGGCATCTATGCGAACACAGGAGTGAAGGAATTTTTATAGTTATTGGAAAAATGTTGCAATTCTTTCATCAGTTGCGGAACGCGTTCCAGAGTATCGTCACTAACGAGATCACAAGTAACGACCCTCAAGTCGCTCGCATCGTTCAATTTTAACAACAGTTCATCGATAACTGGCGTTACCAGCGTCAGTTTGACAAGGTAAACTAAAGTCTTGAAGCACAGAATTGGGAATGCGAAAGAAATCTGATAGACTAAAAAAAAAATTAAAAAAAAAATTGTTGCACTCTCTTTTCGATGCTCTGTTAGAGAATTGAGTGAATCTTAACTTTGCGAGAGTGTTTTGCATGAATTATTAATGGGACTATTGGAATTCCGTGGAGTTAATTACGTGGAATCGTACGGATCGATTGATCGAATGGGCACTGCGACTTTTCAATGTTTTAACGTATCGATTAATTTTTTTGGAATTTTGCGGAGTGGAAAAATGGAATACCGATACATAGGAAGAAACGAGTAGAATGGACTTTTTCCGTAATGTAATGAAATTAAAAAAAAAAACCGTAAATTTTGAGTCTCTTTCGTGATTAACGTTTATTTTTTTTCAAAACATCGATAGACGAAATATGAAATGAAGAACTATTTTTTATTAACTGAAACTGAATGCGTATCGCATTGGGAAAATTATTAAAAATACATTCTATAACTCGTGAATTGTGTAGAATAAAATTTTATTAACTTTTTCTACAATTGTAGTGAATTTATTGAGATTTGGAAAATTTCGTAATTTGTTCTGTAAATTGATAAAACTTTGTTAATCGCTCAGTCGATCCATTTTATCCAACTTTCGCGTTCTATACATTCGATCGAACAACACCGGCGAAAAATTCTCTTCTGTTTCTTGTGGATTTGTCTGTCGTAAAATTCGTAAAAAAAAAAATCGTAAAATTCGCAAATTCGTAACAATCGTTTGTGGATTGATAACCGTGAAAACGTCGACTTTTTTTAGGAGTATAGCGGTTGGAACAGATAAAATACCATACAATACACTATTATCGTTCCTACGCGGTTAATTTTTCGTTTGTTATCGTTTTTTATCTTTTTTTTTTTCGCGGATTTTTTGTTTAAATTGTAATCTCGTGTTTGAGAAATCGTTGTGTTTGTTTGTCTTTTATAATTGGTAACTCAAGCGATTTTACAAATTTTAGATTGATTTGACAGCGGTATTGAGTTCTTTTGGCTATTATTTTAACAATTTGCATGTTTAACTCTAACATTTCCTTGTCGACGAGTCACGGAAATCGTTGCTTATCGCATATACACGTTACTCTCACTTTTCCTCGATAACCATCTGTCTACGACAACTCTATACCTATCGACCCTACGATAAGGAACTTTTAGGTAATTAATCGGAGCGAATATTTCACACATTTACTCGCGTCAGTCGATAACCCGACGTTATTATTTTTTTTTTTTATTAATCCTGAATTCAAAAATTCGCTTTTCAAAAGAAATCTTTCGATCTGAATGGCGATTCGAATTGGTGACAATACTTTTTCATCGAGTCGTCGGGTTATTTCTGACTAATTAACGCGCATCGTTAAGACGCGAAACAGGAAACAAAATGATTAAACGTAATTTTCACCGAAAAATATCGCAGGAATAGTTCGGTACGTTCGCACATCTTGTCGTCGGCATCGCTGCAAAAAGCACTGGGAAATCCGAGTCCGGGAACGAACAAGAAAAAGGATTCGAAACGAAGAAACTCGCGGAAGAGCGACTCGGCGAACACAGCGAAGAGCGAACAACCGACGAGCCAATGGTACACCACACCGGAAATTCCCGTCACAATCGTTAGCACCACAAGTTCAACAGTTGTTTCGCCAACTTCGAGTTTTCCCACGTCGCCGATCTTCGAACTCCGACAGGAGGTGAGTCGACGAGGGTACATTTGACAAACAGCACAATTTTTTTTTTTTTTTTTTTTTTTTTTTTTTTTTTTAACATCGCGTACTTTTTTTTTTTTTTAACATCGCGTACTATTTTTTTTAACATCGCGACTTTTTTTTTTAACATCGCGTACTTTTTTTTTTTTTTAACATCGCGTAATTTTTTTCCATTTCCTTACAGTTGACTCCGTCGCGTCCCTTGAGGTCGGAAGCGGAAAAAGAGAAGAGAATAAGCAGTCGATGGTCGGGTCAATCGCAGCACTACGTGAGAAACGTTAACAACGGCGTCGATTCGATTGAATTCGGCAAAGGAAATCGCGACAGTATCGGTACAACGGATAGCACAGCTTCCGAAGACGATCCGCCACCGCCGCTTCCGGTAAAAACTCGGGAAGCCGATTATTGCAATTTGCCGCACGACGGACCGCTCGATATTTGTCCAACGAGTCCCGTTAATAGCGTTGGCAACGCGTTGAGCCCAAAACTCAAAAGCAAAATACCGACTCCGCTGGAGAGCGGCGAGAGTCACGTAAAACCACCGCCTCCACCACCGAAACCGAAGCGGCCGCCGCCTCACGGATTAACGAAAATTGTTATTCCATCTAATGATTCGGAAAATCCTCCGGCGGATTCTTCCGCCGCGTGATTGACGATTCATTTATCCTCTCAATTAATATATCGTCGATATTCGGAAAAAGCGATTATCGCTAATTTCGACTCCGCCCAGCGATTCAGTAGCATTGCTCGCAGGGTATAAAAAACAAATAGTAATGCAATTTATCGCGAACAATTATCAACGGACAATTAGACTTTTATATATATATATATTCGTATTTGAATCATACGGCAAAGTATTAAGCTTATAGCTAAGTTAGGTACGAGCGATGAAAAAGCAAATAAAAGACACTATAGGAGAGGCGAAACGGGGCGAAACGGGGACACGGGAAGCAAAAATGGCTAATAGCGCAGCCGAAAAAAAAAGAGAAGAAAATTACCGATTTTTTTTTTTACTCAGATAAATTTTGATAAAAATTAAGAAAAAAATGTTTCAAAAAATAAAAATAAGAAAAAAAAATCTGTTTTGACAATTTCGAGTTCCTGATATAGAAAGTTACGCGATCGATGTTAAAAATTCAAAAGCCATAAAAACTCAAATACTTTTTTTTTTTTTTTTATTTTTTGAAAAAATTTTCGGTTTTTTTTTTTCAGCAAATTTTCCATTTCCGTCGGTTAACCGTTTTGTCCCATTCGTCCCCGACGCGCAATATACGTTCGTAGACTTAGATAGAAGTTTCGGGAAAATTTGTGTTCCTCATTAATGGCCTTTGCAAATGTGCTTAGTATACGAAGGAAAATGATGGGGTGAAGTCAGCGGTCGAGGAAAGATTTTTTATACACATACACGGTGGGCAGAGTTGACTTTATAACTACTGATCGTGCCATGTTACGTTAATCAGGGTTTTTGAGAAATAGCTTTTTATCTTTCACGATAGTGACTCACCATTCGTATTTCGTAAGATTTATACAATCGACAATTTTTCTAACGACATTTTTACGGTACAATTTGTACATTTATATTGCGGGAGAAAATAGGAACGGGAAAAAGACGGAGTTTTTTACTGCAAAGAATATTTGATGTCACGTTGATTGGTGTTTTTTTTTTTTTTTTCAATTTTTTTTTTTTTTTTTTTTTTTTTTTATCGTTCGTATACACGTAGCCATAGTTTTAATATCGAAAGTATATATATTCACGAGATTCCTCTTCAGCCATATATATGTAATATATATATATATATATATGTGTGTTATATCGATTAACAGTTCTTCTAACGTTCCCAACAGCTGCAGGATCTTTCGAGGAATTTATCACAAGTTATTTCATTTTTACTTGCGAAATATTTTATAAAAGTTAGTCGCCCCGGTTGACGAATGAATAAAGAAAAGTGCAGTGCTAATTGTAGGGACAATAGAGAGAGAAATTCAGTAAAGTGGAACATATCTCTTTGGAGGCGTAGAAATGTGAATACTGAATTATTAATTTTTTTTAGTATTATTACGTATGTAAGAATCGAAATTTTCATAATTGATAAATTTTTCTTTCGCTTTATCGTTGGATATTTGTTCGACGATAAGGCGATGTAATCTCACGAAAACCGGAAGAGTTAAAACTTTCGTAATTTCGCTCGCAGTTCCACTTAAGTTATCATTAATCTTCGAGAAATTCATTATCGCGGATTAATCGAATCTTATAGTCGACATTCTTTGTTTTTTTTTTTATTATTTTGGCGACAAAGTTTGTTGTATCGTCTTACGATGTATATAAATCGATCTTCTTGTCTTCCGTTTGATAAAAAAATAAAATAAAAAGACGTAGTGGAAGGCAAATGCACTTTTCTTGCTGCGCTACAAAACGGAAATTGCCTTTGAATGACAAATAATTTATATTTATTAACTCGAGTAAAGAGATAATATTCGCGTAAATTCGAGAGAAATGCCATTTTGTTTTTTTTTTTTTACGATCGTAGAAACGATAGCTTCTCATTTATCGATCGATTAAGAATTATTTATTCTAATTATCTACTTATTTGTATTATTATTTCCATTGTTCATGCCAAAGAAAAAAAAAAAAACACGTTAATGCGAGGAATACATCGGGTGTATCGTATACCTTATAAAAAAAAAAAAAAAAAAAATATCGTCTATATAGTCCTCCATATCATTAACAAATGTGACTCGTACGATGACAAATATAGATAAACGCCGCAAATTCAAATGATTTTAATAGGGTTATCTAACTGCTAGTCTGCACTTGTGTAACGAAAAAAAAAAAAAAAAAAAAAAAAAAAAAAAAAAAAAATGTTAACCAAGCGATAGAAATATTTCGGGTAACCAGCCGCTTGCGAGTTTTGTATTTCGAGCAGTTTTTTCAAAAGAGCCCTTAAAAAACAAAAGAAAAAAAAAAAAAAAAACAGAATAATCGATAAACACGGTAACACGATAGTGCCATTGTATTTTTTTAAGCTTATCATACGTCACACTTATCTATAGTTATTCTCTAATTTAGGGACCAAGTGTATCAGCATTTTATACCGAAAGCGAAAAAAAAAAAAAAAAAAAAAAAAAAAGAAATCGAATCACATGTTTTTCTTTAGTTCTTTCATTGTTATCGATATTGTCATTTTATAGATAATATATTCACGTGAATGAGTTTGAAAAAACGAGTTATTATTGACTTCATATCCTTTCCATACCTAAATCTCACGGGGACGCGTGTCGAAACTTAAAAAATCAAAATTTTCGTTCGCATCGTTTTCTCGCAAAGACATGCGCTGCGCGTTTCCTTGGTAACGATACTTCCCGTTTGTTCCTCCGCAACGAACGCATTGCCGCATTGTCGTCTTTCGGTATTCATTAATACCGCGCGATAAACGTCAATGCATCGAAAGATTTGTAATTAAACATTAAATCGTGTAAACTATCGACGAATTTCGAGAATAAAAATAAAACAATGAAGAAAAATCTTCAATTTTCGTTGCCGCGCAACGTCGCCGATTTAATAATTAAATCGACGCCGCGACGTCGTGAATAATTTAATTATCTTTGGGGGATGAAAGAGACATCGATGAAAAAATTAATCGCAACGTATTGAGTGGTCGAAGAGAATTCCATGGATAACAATTACAGAGCCAACATAACAAAATGGCTGCCATTTCTAAACGAAAAACTCGAAAAATGGTTTACCGACGTTTTGAATTTGATAAAAATAATGAATACGCATATACAGGATATTGCTGTCGTTACGAGAGACGTCGAGGACGTGGGACACTGCGACGACGAGGTCTGATACATACGCACATATTTTTCGTATTTAACCTCCAAATACACATTCAAAATTTCTTCATTCGAAGTCCCCGCGCGCGTTCGTTTGTTTTAGCGTCTTTCGAAATAAAATTTCAGGTGTTGACGCGTCTTATCGAAAGTCTGAACGACTTGATAAACGATTACAGAACACTGTGGGGAATTGTGGATTCCGCGCATCCGGTTTACCAATACAAAATCAATCATTTGTCAACGGTTTTGAAACGGAAGTTGAACGTCTTGGCGAAGTTTGCGCGTAATCTTCTATTCGAGATAATCGATTGCAAAGACGACGAATATTTTCGAATGATTTTCAGGTATCGATCAATATTACTTTTGCGTTGATAATCATTTAAAACAACTAATTTATTATTTTTTTATATCACCTTTCCTTTCAATTCCGTTCCTTTCAATATCGGTAAAATTTTCGAAATCATTGCTTTTTTTTATTATCGACACAAACGCCGTATTCGTCATTTGCTCGAATTATTTAAAAAAATGCGAATTAAATGTTCACATCGTTTCCGCATTTTTTAAATCGGTATTTACGAAGCTTTTTTCACGAAAACCCCAAAATTGTGGTATTCACTTTTTTTTTACAGACATTTTTTAAACGCCGATTAAAAAAGTGAGGAAATGGTGTACAAAGTTAATTAGCATTTTTTTTCAAATTCTTTTGCGATGCGTCTGCGTTTTTAGCGATTTTTCACTCGCGATCTGTAGAATTGCGATTAATTACAGACTGGTGAATGCCTACAACGGTATGTTGGACTTGGAACACGACGTTACAGATCCTTCGATTAATTTATTCACTAACGACTGCCCACCAATGCTTGAACCTCTAAAAAAAGTATCTGTAACGCGAGTTTTGCAGGTAACTATCGCGATTAACGTAACTTCATCGAGTTGGAATAACGACGCGATGAAGTATAAAAAACACCGGGAAAATAACATCGTAAGATTTTTTATTCAATAGATATTGGCGAAAAATCGCGCTGAAGAATACTGCCACGAGCTCATTGATTGTTTATTGGCAAATTATGAGCCGAACAACGAGGAAGAAATGAAGTCACCGGCGTCGCCGGATATCGAAATGTCGGAAAATTCGAGCATTGAAATTTATCGGTAAGATTACTATCGATGATTGATTGTTACACGAAGAATAATAAGATCGCGCAGAGGGCGAAAAAAAAAAAAATCTAAAATAAAAAAAAAAAATCTTAAGATCTATAATCAAAAAACATCAATTCTTGAAATTTGAAAAAATCAAATTTCGATACGAAATCAGAAAAAATCGTTTAATTGACGATAATAAAAAAAAAAAAACAATAAAACAATAGTAAAAATGGGGAACAAAATGGTGCGATGATTTTTTCAGTGCGTTGACGAAACACATGACGCCACCGGTTACCAGTCACTCGGTGATTGATATCGAAACGACGAATGTCGAGAATATTCAATTTTTGGTGAACACGCAAACAGAACAGGTGATCAGACTTCTGAATGTCGTGAAAGAGATTTCGTCTCAACTTTTAGGTTCCGACACTCTAAAGATGCATAAAGGTGACGGTGATAAATTAGATATATGTATATGTCGTTACGATCTCTCGAAATAAAAAAAAAAAAGATAATTAACAGCCCGCGGATGCGGATTAATAGTGCAGTGTGATAAAAATTATGCATTCAGGTGAAACGAGAATAAGAAAAAGTGCGCTGAGAAAAGTATCGGATTACTATCAGGAAGTGGCATGGGGCGCGGTATCGAGTATATTGGATCATGTGGTTTTATGGTGGTCACCCGAGGCTCTCGCCGCTCGACACAGTCAAGGAGCTCATCATCTCAAGGACTGGTTGCATCAGTTTATACAGGGAAAGAACGGTAATGAAAAAAAAAAAAAAAAAAAAAATGTTCGAAATCTATCGATTTGTATTTAGTCGAAAAATTGAGGGAAAAAGCATTTTTTTCGTAAAAAAAAAAAAAAAAAAGAAAGTTCGAAATCTATCGATTTGTATAGTATTCGAAAAATTAAGGGAAAAAGCATTTTTTTCGTAAAAAAAAAAAAAAAAGTTCGAAATCTATCGATTTCTATAGTATTCGAAAAATTAATGGAAAAAGAATTTTTTTCGTAAAAAAAAAAAAAAGTTCGAAATCTATCGATTTGTATTTAGTATTCGAAAAATTAAGGGAAAAAGCATTTTTTTCGTAAAAAAAAAAAAAAATCGAAATCTATCGATTTGTATTCAGTATTCGAAAAATTAAGGGAAAAAGCATTTTTTTCGTAGTTCCACCGACGGTGAGACCGGCATTGCAAAATTTGTGTGATGCGTTGGGTTGTCACGTTACGATAACTGCGTGGGATCAGCTTTTCAGATTGGCATACATATCGGCATTCGAGTGTCAATCGAAATCAGCGGCGCCGGAGGTCGGTTCAGAGTTATTCTTATTTTCTTCTCTTCTTTAATCTTTTTTAATGGTAACTAACGGGAGACTTGGTGAATCGATTTATCTATCGATGTGTTATATCGACATTGTCTTTAGATATCCATTGATTAACATGTATTAGCAGCGCTCCTTCGATGTTTTATTCAGGGAACCGATACCGGACAAATGTTCGCCGAGGTATTTCAGCTTCTCGTAACGTTGAGCAACGAGTGCGAAATCGGTGGTGAATGGGTGATCGGTGCTCCTTTGATAGAACTTCCGCTTTCCGAGCAGATAATCGTTCTTCATAGACTCGACCATTCGGTTCATACGATGAGATTGTGGGCAATGCAAGAGTCAAGACTGATCGCGCATACTTGGGATCTCGATAATTTCTTCCTTTTAGTTAAAGGAGACGTCGTCAACTGCCTCGAAGAATTGTCTTATCTAAAGGTTTATTTATTTCGATCTTTACTTTGCGCACATTACTTCCCACCGTTTCTACGTATTTATCGAAAAAAAAAAAAAAAAAAAAAAATTAGCTTGCAGATCACACGAATCCCCTCTCCAACGACGTTACCAGCGTTCAAGTTTACGTTTGCGCGAAAATGCGCGCTAAAATAGTTTCGGAAGTAAATGCGAATATTGAATTATTGAAGGTATGTGGGATTTTGGCAATTATCGTCGTATTTTTTTTTTTTAATTAAATTTTGGCCCCTTAATTTTTTTTTTCAAGGATTCTCCCGCTAAATGTATCAAAACATTGGCAAAAATTTGTCGCGTCGTAAGTCTTGCAAATTTGCACATGTGCTTTCCGCGAACGAATTACTGGCGAAAGAGCAGTGCGGTTGCACCCGTCGCACCGAGTGCTTACGTTGAAATATATTTTGGTACGTTAATATCGATTGTTTTTTTCCTTAAGCCTATTAACGATTCGAAGCAATGCGTTTCGTTATTTTTTTAGAACGGGTATTGCTTCCAGTTTTGGAAGTTATAGAGGATCATGAAATATCGAATATGATACTTAAGCTAATGTGCGAAGCGTGGCTCGACTATATCTATTTGCATCGTATAAAATTCAGGTAAATATAAATCCTCCGATTTATAGATCGATTATCACTATTATTGAGACGGATATCCCTATTGTTGAACCTCTGTTCCATTTTTACACCTCCAATGACAATAATTCTCACGAAACCCGAAAAAAAAAAAAAAAAAAAAAAAAAACACCCGAAAAAAACCGCAACTTCCGTCACTTTTTATTTTTTTCGATGTTTTACATAATTTTAAGAATCCTGATATGCACCCCTGAGAAAAAAAATCCCACGAAAGAAAACCCCCATTTTACGATTTTCGTATTCTCCGGAGTTTTTTTCGGGATTTTTTTCCGCTCCCATCTCAATTAATGACATTTTCCCGACTGAATTGTGTGAAACTCCCCGTCAAAAACACCGAGCGAAAGTTGCTATGGTGGAGTTTGCTTTGGTGATGGTGACTATGCGTCGAGACGCTCGACGTCGGAGAGATACCAAAAAACTCGATGTTCGTTTATCAATAGCAAATATTACGAAACAATGTAAATTGTGATAAAAATAAAAGAATGTTTCATCAGCGAACTCGGAGCGCTCCAATTGCTGACCGACTTCGCTTTCGTGACTACTTGGGTCACCGAATGTTCGATAATATCGCAAAACGTTAGAAATTATTTGCTGAAGAACGAGGTATTGCGACGCTGCGAGGGGGTCGGACGACTACTTTTACGTCATCCAGGCGAAGCTATCGCTATGCATAAACGACTGCGTGAGTTTTTTTGCGTACGAATATCGAAATAACATAAATCTATAAGAATTTCTTTAATAAAAAGAAATTAGCGAACGTTGATATGCAATTCTCAGCGCAAAGAACGAATGAAAACGGATCTCCCGAGTCTCTGGGATTAGAAAGGATGCCGGCTGAAATGTACGTTCCTAATCAGGAACAATGGCTCGAGCTTCGCGCGCCGAAACGTTTAAACTTTTGCTGTACGGAATAATAAAGATTCGAATGAATTTATTACGATCGCTGTTATTATTGAAATAAACCATTTTTCGTGTAAAATAGTTGATATATTTCGAATTTTTTCACTCGAAAATTCGCGCGGAGATTTATTTTTAATGGGACAAAGTTCGGGATAAAATGGGACATGCAAATGAGACATCAATACGGGGCAAAATGGAATACTCCGAAAATTTGTAAAAAATCAAATAATTGAATTAAGTAGTAATAAATATTGAGGCAAAATGCGTTCCAGGAGCGCGTCGTTCTTGTGGAGCTGAAAGGAGTATCCTATCCATTCCTATCCTAAAAATATCAAAAATATTCGAAAATTTTGGAAAAATGGTATTTTTTTCTCCATTTCAAGAAATGTGCCATTTTGCCTCCGAAATAATTTTTTTTTTTTTTTCGGAAATCCAAAATATTTATTGCGATATTTCATTCGGTAATAAAAAACCAATTAATGGCTCCAAATCTATAAAAACCGCTAACATTCCTTAGCCGATCCGTTTTGCCCCATTCTACGCTATGTATTTTTCAATACAACCCGTTATATACATATATATGTTCACATGTGTGCGAAGTCGCAAGGGCGTGTCGTCAGTAGTCACGAAGCCCGACGAAGAAGCCTTTCGTCTGGTCCACGATATCAACTTACCTGTTGTCGGGACGGGGATTTGGAGGTTATTGACTTTCTTGTTCCCGTAAAAAATAACATACATACACCGTTCGCATGACTATTCGCGTCGATATTA
This sequence comes from Cryptus armator, assembly GCA_963971235.1. Taxonomy (NCBI): domain Eukaryota; kingdom Metazoa; phylum Arthropoda; class Insecta; order Hymenoptera; family Ichneumonidae; genus Cryptus; species Cryptus armator. Next base: position 3,759,414 of record OZ020239.1, on the reverse strand, counting down.
TTTCGTTTCAAATCATTTTTCTTCACCGTCATTTATTCTACGAGATGATTCAACGATGCAGTTTCATATTATCTTCAAACGCGCAAATGCTGTCCCCGACCACAGAAAAAAACTATCGTCGCCGATCGAATAACAGAATTAAACCCTCTCGATGCAGTTTGCCTTATGTAATTCGACCGGTTTACGGTGTCTTGAGTTCGAACCTCCGCTCCACTGGGCGATATATTTCAATGCAATTTTGCATTAACCATTCCTCGCAACTTGGATTTCTTCGAAGAGCAATCAATGGTTCGCACTTTCGAGACACTCAAAGCTCACATTGCAGAGTCGATGTCGAGGACAAGGTCGCCGCCGAGAAATTCATATTTCAATAACCTTTTCGGAACTCGATATTTCGTATTCGTATATTTTTCAAATAATTTACAACTCGAAGAAATTTTTTTTAAAAAACAACAAATAGAACGATAAACAAATAAAATTACATTAAGTTCCATAAAAAGCTCCGAAAAAAAAAAAAAAAAATTAATGATGCTATCTGCTCGAAATTCACGGGGGTAACAACATCGTAAGATCGCATCGAAGCGGTCTGCCCAGCGTTCGAGGCGCAGGGAAGGTAATAAGGTCCGCAGTTGCCCAGCGGCGTTCAAACTCTTCGTGCGTACAATCGTCTCTCTTTTGGTTTCCCTCGGGCGACACACGAGCGGATGAGAAAAGTGCGCGTGAATTGTCGGAGGATTTGTTTGTCGAATATTACGAAACTATGGCGGCGACCGAGAGAACACCTCTTACCAGACCGACGGATCCGCCGACTTACGTCGAATTTGCCGGTCTCTTGAGAGCGCGGAGGACGAAACTGCGACAATTTCAATGTTGCGTTTGCGCATTTCTCATGTGAGTGATATTATAGTGCCTATTGTACGATTGATCATTGCGGGAAGACTGTCCGCGATTCGCGATTCAGTGGAAAGAAATGTTTCGATCTTTTATCGTCTTTTTCGCATAAGAAACGAAGAGAAGGCTAATAATTTATCGCCGATGGGGAACGGCCATCATAACCGTTCGATAAATCTCTATTAGATAATGATATCGAAACGCTCAATGACTCGTGAAGACAAAAGACTCATTTAGAATTAATCAGAGATGAAATGCGAACGCAAATGCAATTTATTTCGCTGTGTACCCGAAGCGGATTCATTTTTTAAATAAATTGGTAAAATTTATATCGAATGAGCGGTTGAATTGAGAATTTTGTAAATTTAACAATACAGACGATAAATAATTAGGAAAAGTGGGGCAAAATTAACTCGTAAGTGGGAAGAAGAAAAAAAAAAGTTTATTGATAAAAATTACGAAAATTCGTGAAGCGAAACAACTCGCGCGAAGGTGGCGATTGATTAATAAATCACTCATCGAATTCGCGTATCGAATAATCAGAAAGAGGCCTTTCAATTGGTAATCCCTATAATTTGATTAATCGGAACACGAATAACGAATAAATAAAAACCGGTATATCAAGGATCGTCGAGGAATATATAGTAAACGTTGTAACAAGCGGCGGTACTGAATCACACGCTGCGGGGTTGTCGTTGATGGAAAGAGCACGTCTCCCACCATGAATACTTACATAAGGAGACTTCGAGACGATGTAACGTCGAAGGAAATATTCGCAACGTAGAGACAGTACGCTGTTGTGCGGTTAGTTATTAGGATAGGAAAATTCTCTAATGCTTGCGATATAATGTCCACGGAAAAGACACCGTTGACGGATTCAGCGGCAAGGACCGCTCTCAATTATCCGTATTACGGAAATAATACCGGTACTCATCCGTTTTACACGCGACGAAGAAAGGAAGAACAGTTACAATGTATCGGATTCGTTGTCATAATGTAAGTGTCGTCTCCAACGATGTTCAGTGAAGAAATATCAATATCAGTGGAAATATTGTGTTTTTTAAAAATTGCTGGTCTTTCCGGAGATTTCAGGTCAAAAGCCGATTTAATTTTTATCTTAGATAAAAAAAAAAAGATGGTGTCATTAATCTCACGCGTTGATATGCATGTAATAGTTTAATCGCGTGAAAAATCTTCAGGTCTAAGTATACAAAATTATAGGATACGGGAGATTCCTTCTTTCATAGAAAAATTGTTTTCAATAAAATGGGGTAAAATGGGTTTCAAGATCCATTATTCTACCGAAGTGGTCCTTTTTACCCCCGAAATGTATTTTTTTTCTCGGAAGATCGAATATTTGTTCCGAATTTCATTTGGTAATAAAACTGCCCATTCATCCTTCTGAAATGATGAAAGCAGTCTATATTCCTCAGCCGGTCCGATTTGCCCCATTCACCCCTAAATGTCTGTGACTAACAACACCAGTTTTTCGCCAATGAAATTGTTACGCGAATTTATAATCGTTTTACTTTAAAGACTGAGGTCTTCGGCGAATCATGCGGAAATAAATTCTATTCGACTAATTAAACACCAAACGAAATTTTTTTTTTCACAAAAAAAAATTTCGCAAATTTTTTTTTTTTTTCACCAAATTTTTTTTTTTTTTTTTTTTCACTAAAAGAAAGTTTTTTGTTCAACAAATATATATTTTTTTTTTCAATAAAAAAAAGTTTTTTTTTTGCGGCGACATGAGTGCACGCCGTTCAATCTTAACGCATATAATCTTGAATTTCTAGCTTCGCTTGGTAACGTTGATTTTTCTAACATACTTGCGTTACGTGACTGATCAGCCTTGCGTTCAAGTGCGTTATATACACTGCTGAATGATGCAAGATATTTACAACGTCTGTAGATCGTATAAGCAAAACTTATATATCTGTTACGTAGGCGTGTGTATGCAACCGTTCACTCGTCCTATTGCAATTAAAGAATTTCCTTCGATCTTTGCGCGATGAATTATAATTAATGTAAAAATAAATCAATTTCCAGAGCGATCTTCATAATGGCACTAGTGATAACGGTTGGCTATTCGATAAATCAAATGGATCCGCTCGTCGGAGATTCGACAAATCCCGAAGTGGTACCGCCGCCGGCGATACCACTTAAATCCACTTGGTCACCGGGTACGTTGAATCTTCAAGCGTCGGAAGCAACAAATCCAAGTTCTTTGACTATCGAAGAATGGAACAAAGCTGCGAAAGCCGGTCAGGAAGCCATAGCTTCGCGTGCCGCAGCGGACGCACTGGCGACGCCATTGCCGGCCCCTTCGCCAGATTCGCGACACCAGTATGCGGTGAAGACGAGTCTTCAGGCCGGAAAATTGGCTATCGGCGGTATCGGCGAATTGGCCGCAACAAGAAGCATCGAACAAACGCGTATGAAACTTGGAGAACCTTCATCCGTAGGTACTTATTTCAAGAACATTTGGATACCCGATGGTACGTGTAAGGAATTCGCAAAGATATCATGTCCGCCGAGCAAATACAGAAATTTCGATGGTACATGCAATCATCCGAGAAATGCGGGTGCGGCATTGAGTCCATTCGTAAGAAAACTTCCGCCGGCATATGCCGATGGTGTCGACAAGCCGAGGATCGGAAAGTTTGGTAACACTTTGCCATCAGCGCGAGAGATCAGCCTAAAAGTTCATCCACCAGCGCCAAGCGCTAATCCATCATTCACCGTAATGCTCGCAGTTTTCGGACAATTTCTCGATCACGATATAACAGCGACGGCTATAAGTCAGGGAACAAACGGTAGTTCTTTGACGTGCTGTCCTGCAGCTACTCATCAACATCCCGAGTGCTTTCCCGTGGAAGTCGATACTGGCGATCCTGTTTACGACATCGCCGGCAGGAATTGCATGGAATTTGTCAGAAGCGCACCTGCGCCGCAGTGCAAAATTGGACCGCGTGAACAGCTTAATCAGGTTAGCAGTTGAATACATTTCTTAATGAAGCAATTAATTGGGAAAAAGACCGGTTGAGGAATATAGAGAAAGTTGTCAACGTTCCAGAGACGCGAATTGGCTGTTTGTTACCGAATCAAATTCTGACGCCTTTACTTCCTTTTCAGAGGCCATTATTACGTTCCAGTGATTTTTTTTTGCTAATCTATGGATCATTTCAGGTTACAGCGTTCATCGACGCTTCGGTGATTTACGGACCGGATCTTGCGACAGCTATGACACTACGCGAAGGTCAAGGCGGTACCTTGAGAATGTTTAAGACTCCGGACAACAGGACACTGCTTCCCCAGAGCACAGATCCGAACGACGGCTGTAACCGTGAGGCTGAAAGTCTGCGAGGGCGTTATTGCTTCGCTTCAGGCGACGGAAGGGCAAACGAAAATTTGCACCTAACGACGATGCATGTTCTGTGGGCGCGTCAGCATAACAGAATAGCTATGGCACTTGCCGAGGTAAATCCGGAATGGGGCGACGAGAAGATTTTTCAAGAAACTCGTCGAATTATCGGCGCCCAATTGCAACACATCGCTTACAACGAATTCGTGCCGATAGTTCTTGGCGAGAAGGAAACTGATCAGCGAAAATTGAAGCCACTTACGTCGGGTTTTAGACCAAAATACGACACCACTGACGTCAATCCGGCCATAGCGAACAGTTTTGCCGCAGCAGCTTTCAGATTCGCACATACGCTGCTTCCGGGATTAATGAAGGTTACGGATTCGCAGAAAGCCACATCATCGTACGTGGAACTTCATAGAATGCTCTTCAATCCTTACAGCTTGTATTCTAAGGGCGGAATGGAGAATTCATTGACAACCGCAACGTCGAATCTCATTCAGAAAACCACGACTCACGTTACGTCACAATTGACGAAACATCTGTTCGAAGATCCTCTCGCGAATGTTACGATTCCTTGCGGATTGGATTTGGTGTCGTTGAACATCCAACGCGGTAGAGATCATGGACTTCCGGGGTATAATGCTTGGCGACAGTATTGCGGTCTCGGAAAAGTCTCCACTTTCCAAGAACTTTCCGGTTCTCTTGAACCCGAAGCTTTGAATGCAATTTCCGAAATCTATGATCACGTGGACGACGTTGATCTCTACACCGGCGCTCTTGCGGAAAGCAACAAAGCCGATGGATTGGTGGGACCGACTTTTAGATGTATAATCGGCGATCAGTTTTCAAGAATTCAACAAGGCGATCGATATTGGTACGAAGTTCCTGGAGAACCTCAATCTTTCACCGAAGGTAACTTATTTTTTTTTTATTCACTTAACAAATGCAAACTGAAATGGTCGAAATTTTTTAGGTCAACTGAAGGAAATTCGAAGAACCTCACTGGCAAAATTGATCTGCGACTGTTCCGACGGAATAAATGAAATCCAACCGAAGGTGATGCGTTCGTTGGGTCCTGAAAATCCGATGACGTCTTGCGAAGACATTGTCGGACCGGATTTAACCGCTTGGAAGGACGCGTCCACTGCGCCGATTTTGAAAGCCGCACCCGCAGTTGATATGCCAGAAACTTGGCTGAACTTCAAGACGGCGATCAACAATACAGTTACCGAAATCATCGGTTATTTTGGGAAAACCGTACCGGCGCCCGGAAGTCCCGATTGGACAACATTCAAAGATTGGGTCAACAAATCTTTTGCCGACATCCGAAGCCAAGTATCAACTTTGCATCCAAAGCCGACAGAAACAGACGCGAATGCACCTACGCAATTATACAAAACAGAATTCGACAAACCATCGAAAGTCAAGACATCGAAAAAATTCAGTTACATGCAACTCGCGATGAACAAATCGCTGACGGACTTCGACAAATATTCCAAAATTGCTGCAACCCAACCGACAACTTACGACGATTGGATAAGTTTCAAAAACGACATCAAGAAATCTCTTAATGATGCTTTGGCCAACGCAACCGGAGCGCCGACCCCCGAACAGCGAGAGGAACTGAAGAAGCAGATTGAGGCTGAGATAGAAGTGATCAAAGGCCAAATAGCGTCCGCGAAAGCGACGACCCTCCGTTTGGCTAAAGAAACGGCAGCGAAAGACCCGGCGGCGATTGCCGACTGGTTGAACTTCAAGAGCGACGTGGTGAAAGCCGTGACCGACGCTATCGATCGAACAAAAGCTAAAGCTCCGTTACCCGGTGATCCTGCTTGGGCGACTTTTGGTTTCGACATTAAAAAACAATTCGCCAGCATAAAGGACCATATTCCGGTTTTACCGACGACGAAGCTGATGGCCAGTGATCCATCGGCTGCTGCCTATTGGGATAACTTCAGGGACTCTTTAAACAAATCGATTAGTAAGGCTGTCGTTGGAATCGACGGAAGTATGCCGGTCCCTGGGGATCCGGCTTGGGCAGCTTTCGGCGCGAAAATCGCTAACGATTTTTCGGGCATCAAAGACAAATTCGCGACGCTTCAAGACGACACCGGGAAACCGAAGGAAAAAGCTGCGGCTACGGAAAAAATTGTGCCATTCGATTGGGTGAATTTCAAAACCGATATAATAAAATCAGTGGCCGATTCGGTGGCGGAAATAAAGAAAAACATGCCACCACCCGGTTCGCCTGCTTGGGCAGCTTTCAGGACCCAAATTATGAATGGTTTTGCAAAAATACCGGGGGAAGTGCCGTCTGTTCAACTTACGGCAGCGGCACCCGCTAAAGTAACGAAACCTCCGAAGAGTTCCTTCGATTGGATGTCCTTGAAGGACGATATAACGAAATCTGTTAGTGAGATAATAGGAGAAAAAGATGCAATCGCTGTTCTGCCGCCCGGTGATCCCAAATGGGCGGCTTTCGGGTCTAAATTTGCCAAATTTAACAAAACTTTCGAAGTCATCAAATCGGAAATTGACTCGTTGAGGCCGAAACCTGAGGAATCGCAATTTTTACTACTGACGAAAGATTGGCTTGAATTCGAGAAGAAGATAAACGAGTCTTTGGCTGTTGCGATTGATTCTATGAAGACAAAGGCTCCGAAGACCCCTGATCCTGCGTGGACGGCATTCAGGGATTCGATAAAAGACGAATTTGCAGCTTTGAAGAATGAAATCGCTAACGCAAAAGCCGCAGCTGCCCTAATGGCAGTTAAAGTTCCAAAAGAAGCGATCGTGTCTTCTTCGAACGCAAAGGAAGCGCAATATTGGCCGGAACTTCCCGCCGATCTGTTGTCCCTACAGACGAAAGCCAACAGGACACTCTTGCAATTGAAGAAAAGCATAGTGAACATGAAGCTCGGCGCGACCGCGCCGATTATATCGGCAGCCGACTGGATTGCCTTCAAACAAGAATTTACTCAGACGATTGTGAACTTCGCGAGTGAAGTCAATGCCACGGAGATTGAAGAATGGAAGAAAATGCAAGATTACGTGCAAAAATCATTCGCCGATTTACGCGATCGCATTGCCGCGATGAAGAATGCAACGGCGACATTGCACATGAATTCTCAAGTACCGAACGGAAAAATGGTCCAAGGAATGACGGAGAAGAATATCAAAGAGTTGGCGAAGAATGGAAAAGCGCCTGTAAGCAACGAGGCTCTCTTCGACTGGGTAAAGCTGAAAACCGACATAAACGCGACTATAGAGAAATTACTCGACGACATTGGAAAAAAAAATCCTAGTAAAACGCCCGCGAAGACTCTCAAAGGATCTCTCATCGAGGCGCAGAGCAAATTTGCAAAATTACAACTATCGCCGTCACTTATCGCGGCGGATGTCCTTCCGGACGATTGGGCCGTTTTCGTCAATGGAATAAATAAGACTTTGAGTAGTGTGATGAAAAAAATTGATGCGCTAAAGCCGGTGGGCGATACGGATTCGATTGCTGTTCAGAGTTACGAGAAGGAAGTGGACGATTTTTTCGTAGAAGTGAAGGAAGTTGTTGAGAAAAAGAAAAGGGAATTTGCCGCCGCAACGTCGATGGCTTCTTCGTTGTTACGATTTGGAACACATCGTTTGAATCTTTACGTAATGGGATCGACGCTTTTTGCCATTTGGATTTCTGACGTTTTCTATGTGTAACGTGAAACGGTAAAGGAGATTTTTTTTAAGGAAACTTTATAACGGGCGAATATACGACATAATTGTTGGTGTAACAATAAAATAAACGATTCATTTGTTATATACAATATATACGTATCTAATGAGGACGTGAATCACTTGTCTCGGATTCGTATACTTTAGTTATTCGAATGCATAATCGTATTTTTTTTTCCTTCTGTACAGTTTAATACTATGAAGTAACTTAACACTTCGGAACTTTTCAAATGATAAACTAAAAAAATAATCCTTTTTTTTTTTCTATTGCGATCCATTTGGGACGATAAATATTTTTTCGATACTTTTTTCTTTTTGATTTGTAACATTTGCGCGTTAACATCCGCAAAGATTTGTTTATTATATAACTCAGCAGTATTGTGTTGCAATGATGAATTCTTTTGTACATTGAAATGATGAGATTCAAATGCTAATTTTCACTGAACATACGATTTCGTAGGCCGTCGGTCAACAGGGCTTGCAGGACGTTTTTGGTATTGGGAAATGCGATAAAGTGCTTTATAATGATTAATTTATATCAAACGTCGAATATACGCATGTACTGAATAATAAAAAAAAAAAAAAAGAAAGTAAAAGTTTCGATCAATTTGAATTGATATTACAACTCCATTTTTTTTTATTAACCATTTTTTTTATTTATCTTCTAATCCGTTATACCAAAAGCTTCCGTTCCGATACCAAAAAGGAAGTCAAAAGCATTTCCCTCAGTGACATTGAATTTATGGGTTACTGCGTAATTTCGTAGGCGGAAATACTTAAATTATCGAGTTTAATTGCGCTTAAATCGTTACGCAGCCGGTTCCGGGTGTGTTTTTCCGGTAAAATATATCCGAATACCTATTAAAAAAAAATAAAAAAAGTTTCGTTGGATTCTTCGCTATGGGACTCTTGATATTTCAATGTTATGATAATTCACGACGCTTTACTCTTATATTATCATCGGTAGCATATTTTTTACATTCGACAAATCAGTTTAAAAAAAATTTGAAAAGAATATTCAATTGAAAATTTTTTCAAACAGAAGTTCGCAAAAATTTGTTTTCTTTCGATGTAAATATTAAAAAAACTCAATTTTTGAAAAAGTGACAAAAAAAAAATGACGAAAGATTGAGAATTTTATTTTTCAAGGAAATATGTGATGTATGATATTTTCGGACAATATGCGCACAAATGATAAGTTAAGACAGTAAACTATCTTTTTATGACACAAGTGCCATAAACATAAAAAAATATCGCAGCGACAGATGATACACCGGTAGCACGAGGTCACTTCCTGTCGGTTTGTATAAAAAGGAGAACGCGTATGAAACCACCAGAAGCTCTTAAATCGTTGGAACGTGGAAAATATTTTCGTGCCGCGAGATTTAACGAGTCAAATAAAAATATCGAAGGTAAGAAACAAAAATACTTCGATTTTGGTAATTTTATAATAAATACAACTCCATCGTCTTCAATTAAAAAAAAAAAAAAAAAAAAAAAAACCGTCCCACCACTGGGGAGCCGTCTATACTGATTCATTAATGTCTCATTTAATTTACTTTCTCAATTTTCGTTGGTTAAGTAATCCAACGAAAATTATTAAATTTCTAATGCAATTCTAAATTTTTTTTTTTTAAATACATAATTATACTGCAATTTTTTCAGAATTTGCAGTACAATTGCAGTACAGCAATAGTAGTATTGCAGTATTTGCAGTATTGCATTTTGTATATTTGCAGTATAATTGCATTGTTTGTTGTATTTGCATTTTTTTTTTTTTTTTTTTTTTTTTTCCGGCAATGAAAGAAACAATTGTTTTTTATTTCGTTTTTTTAGTCGAACGGCATAAATAAAGTGCGAAATATGTATTTTTTTATTTACAGCTTGAAGATCATAATGCTGTTGCCAAGGATATTACTTTACGTCGCATTTCTGATCGCATTCACCATTATGGCAGTGAATGCTGGGAGCTGCAGTCCGCGCGGTAAACGGGTCAGTATATTCCGTCTTTCCTTCCTATTGATTGGTTATCCGCGGTTCTATTTTTTTTTTTTTTTTTTACTAATCATTCATTCATTTTTTCTATGCAATAAATCAATGTTTGTTTTTTTGCGCATCAAGTTAAGTTTAAGATATAATTAGGAGAATAATACTTATTGTAATTTTTAAAAAATTTCTTTCCGTAGTGCAATAAAAGCAAATCATGCTGCGAGAAGGACACTCAGTGCATTCCCGGATTATACATCTGTGCCTAAGAAATATACGCATCGGACATACAAGACGTTTTTGGCATTTAAAAAAATAAATGATAATATGCTTCACAGTAACTGATTTATATCAATCGTTTGCTGTACCGATATCATGAATAATAAAAAACGTACCTAACAATATCTGTTGTTTCTATCCAAATTCTCTCCATATGACCGAATTTACCCCGAACGCGCCCTGGAAAACATATATTTCCCAATTTTTTTAATTAATTTTCCTTTTTCATGAATCCAATTTTTTTTAATTTTTCATTTTTTTTTTTTTTTTTTCATTTTCCTTTTTTATGAATGCAAATTTTTTCTTCAGAATATGTCCTGAAAATTTCACATTGTCAAAATAAAGCGAATCGATAATCAATAATATAATTTAATAAATAGTTTCTTTGGATATTTCTTTTCCATATGATATTTAAAAAATGGTGATCTTCACTGAACGTGCGATTTCGTAGGCCTTCGGTCGACAGGGCTTACAGGACGTTTTTGGTATTGGGAAATGCGACAAAGTGCTTTATAATGATTCATTTATATTAAATATCTAATATACGCATTGTAATGAATAATAAAAAGAAATAAATGTTCGAACGATTGATCGTTCTCTCGATGCTCTCGCGTGAATACTCGCGGACAATTGGCAACGTTTTATTAATCAATAGAATTAAAGAAGAGTCACCTTCAGCGCGACGAATTTATATAGAAATGCCCTCTGACTTGCAACTGCTCTCAGATTCAATTTAGCAATTTCTCATCGGCGAACGCGGGCGTCGCTTTCACTCGCTCTGCTCTCGTTAAAAGCGGCACCGTTCCGTATAATAAAAAATACATAAAGTTCCTTTGGATACTTCTTTTTGAGACTTTTAATATTGCAATATTAGAATAATTCACGATGCTTAATTCTCATATTACCACCGGTAGCATATTTTCTACAGTCGCCAAAACAGCTTTAAAAAAAATATTTTAAAAGAATATTCGATGGAAAGTTTTTTCAAACAAAAGTTTGCAAAAATTTGTTTCATTTTTTAGTATAAATATTTAATAAACTACATTTTTTTTAAAAGTGAGAAAAAAATGTCAACGAAAGATTGAGAATTTTTTTTTTTAAGGAAATATGTGACTTATGTTTTTATACATTATATTTTTTTATTATATTTAAAAAAAAAAAATTTTTTATAGTTGTTCCTCCCCGTACACCTACTGGTTTTTACGGCCCCCACTCCTGGGGTCTCCAAATTCTAGTTTTTCGCCGTTACTTATTTAAAATTTTTTTTTATTAAATATATATTATATTTAAATATATATAAATAAATGTGTATATATTTATATATGTATATTATATATATATATTTTTACACACTGTCTTTTTAAAACAGAAGCGTTGCAGGCAAAAAAAATTGCAGCGACGAATGATTCACGCGAGATATGATTCGTTTGCTAATGCGAGAGTATCCCCTCCACCGGGAGAGCCGGCGGGAGTACATCCTGCCGTTTTTGTATAAAAGTCGATGAACACGCTATGCAGCGCCCAAAAGATATAGATTTGCCACAAATTGTCAAGCCACAAAAGAATACGAAAATTACACCTCGAAAAAATAAACGCCTCGGAACTATTTTGAAGGTAAAAAACAAAAATACTTTAATATTAGCAACATTATAATAAATACCACTCCATCGTCTTCAATTAAAGAAAAACGTCCTCACCGCTAGGGAGTCGTCTATACTAATTCATTAATATCTCATTAATTTAATTTATTCACAAAGCCTTTACTATGAAAAAGTATCATCGGCAATTTGGTGGTTTTTTCCGTAAAGAAAGTTTTGTGGGTGAAAATAATTAATGAGAAAGTGAATTGATAATTTACTATTTTAAGGGTTCTTTTTCGTATCCGTAAATTGTGGGGATTAAAAAGATCAGACTAAGATTTCACCGACTGTCGATTTTTCAATTTTTCAACGTTTCATTGGTCAGTGGAACGGACGGTTCTATTAAATAACCATTAAAAAAAAAAAAAAAATTAACAAGAAAACGACAGTAACCAGAATTTTCTTTCGCGATAAAATGAGATGTTCACGCAATGAGCAGCACGTAAAAATCGTTTTCTTTGAAGATAACAAATTTTAAATGTTCATACCGGCTATTTTTCGTAATTGTGACTTTTGAACGTTTTGAAACATTCGGAAACGGTTGACCTGAAAATCTAAAAAAATCTAATTTAAATTTTTCTTATCGCGAAAATTGAAAAGATTTCTTTTGATTTGTATGTATCAAAATATGGGAAAAACATCACTATTGAGAAATTCAGTGTTTTTTTCATGTTACTGATCCAACGAAAATTATTAAATTTCTAATGCAATTCTAGTTGACTTTTTTTTTTTGTTACATCATTGTTTCGCAAAATTTTTTGAATTTTTTCTACGAAAATTAATGAAACAATCGTTTTCTATTTATTTTTTTTAGTTGCACGACATAAATAGAGTGTTTCATATATATTTCTTATTCACAGTTTCAAGATGATAATGGGGAAATATACTCTAATGCAAAAGATATTACTGATCGGCGTACTCCTGCTTTCATGCCTGCTTATGGTATTTGTTGGTCCAACCGTTGCATCGGACATAGAAAAATGGTCAGTATATTCTGTCTTTCCTTCGTATTTCATGGTTATCCAAGAACATAATTTCTTTTGTTTTTTAATAATCATTCATTCATTCTTTTCATGCAATAAATCAATGTTCGCCTCTTCGTGCATCAAGTTACGTTTAAGATATAATTAGGAGAACAATATTGTCATTTAAAAAATTTTTATCCCGCAGCTTTGGGGCGGGATGTGTTCTGCGCAGTGCCGTGTCAATATTTTATAATCGGGGCGGTGGGGACACCGCCGCCGGGCCTCTAACACCGGACGCCGAAGCATAATCCGCTTCACAGTAATGCAAAACGAACCTAATAATACCTGTTGGTTCTATCCAAATTGCATCCATACGACCGAATTTCCTCCGAACACCTGGAAATGATATATTCTTCGATATATCCACCAATTACCGATTATGTGTTAAAAAAAAAATAAAAAAAAAAATAAAAAAAAAAAATAAAAAAAAAAAATAAAAAAAATAAAAAAAAATAAAAAAAAAACACATAAAAAGGCGGTCGACACAAACATCGCGTCTTTCGACAACTCGCTTCATCGAAATTTGACTTCTTGAGGGCCCATTGTATACATATATAATAAATGTATATAATGTATTTTTTATTTTAACTTTTCAAACAGTTCATTATATAATCAGATATCTTTCAATTTTCAAAATGAACGAAAAGTATTGGTAAAACAAATCGACGGCCAACAGCCAACGATCAATGGTTGGTAACGTCTCTCGACGATTCTCGCTTTTTCGAAATTTTACATTTTGCGAGTCCATTATATTTGTCATAAATATATACATTGTATTTTTTATTGTAACTTTTAAAACAGTTCATTATATCATCGGATATCTTTCAATTTTCAAAATTAATAAAACGCAATTCGAAAAACAAAAATATTCTTAAACAAATTTGCATGAATTTATTTTCCATGTCTGACTTATCATTGACCTGATCCACTCGAAATACTATTCCTCTGATACAGTATATTTTTTTTTTATTTTGCATGAGATAAATAGATGATAAATTCAGTAGAATTTTTTAGGATTTTTTTTTTTACATGCAACAGAGAGTTTGCAATGTATCCAACGGATAGATCTCATAAACATAACAATAGTGTTTGTCAAAAAAAGTTTTTAGCGAATGACTTCCAACGATAGATGACGATTGATTAATATAGAATCATTAGGATGTTCTTACCTCCAATGGGAACGATGAGAATTTTTCAGACGATAGGGCAATGCGAATTTTTCAGTCGAGAGATAACAATGCGACTGATCCAAGTTATTACACAGCGAATGAGTTCCTGTGATGGAACATGAGATTTTTTTATGCTTGACCCCTGCGGACTGGAAATTCCCTGAACATTGGACACAATTGGAGTCTTGGATACTGCGAAGAATTAATTAGCCATTACGGGAGTTGAATTTTTCATTATTGGAGATTGTGTACATTTTTCGTAAACAATAACCTCGGATGTGAAATCGAGAGATATGAATAATGATTTATCAAGGATTTTGGGAATATCGAGGAAAAAAGATTTTTGGGATTCTGCGAAAAACAATGGGACACGGGGACGACACGACGAGACACGTTATTAAAACAGAATTATTTAAGGTTACAATTTCCATTTATTCGTTCCATTCGATTCGTAGTCTTTATTTGTTTAAAGTTTGTGTTGTATCGCTGTTGACGGCACGAATCGCGACTGATAAGAATATAACACAAATCGGACTATCTTTACGTATCGGTCTGCAGCCTCGTATTACGAGAAATAATTCGCTGTAACCGAATTTATTGGTATTTTATTGTTGTTTTTTTTTTTGCGGAAGAAGCTCGCTGTTTCTCTCTATCTCGCACATAGTTTAACGTCGCGGCGCATGCGTCGAATTATTATGTTAATTTTGTTAATTATGTTAATTTTGATTAAAAATCTCATAGTTAAACAATTTTCATGAGATTCAGCGAAACAAATAATAAATAATACGTTTAAGTCGATCGCTTGAGTTAATAATTAAGTAGTAACGTTGATGAGAACATCGATGAGAAAAAGTCTTCGCCGATTGGCCGGTGACGTTACTAGGTTTTCAAAGCGTAACGGTTTTTTGTCAGTCGCGTCAGCAGCTTCAAGGAAGATGGACGTGCTGCCGGCGTGGTGAGTGAATCGATCGTCTTGAACATCGGCATGCAGCAATGTCGTACCTCCGGATATTTAACGTATTCCTGCGCGAAAAAAAAGTGTTCCTGAAATATCCCGAAGTTACCAACAGGAAATCCAAGTTCATCCTTAGGTAAAATGCATGTCAAATTCCTTTATGAAAAAACGATTCCTTTCGGCACACGTCACGTGGCCGGCCGTCTGTTATCGGTGCCGAAATATGTTTCGATCCAATTTTCAGCTTATTATCGATGATGCCCCTGCGAAATTTATCGATCCTCTTTGATAAAATGAATCGTGTTTTGAGTTTTTAAATCGTAAAATCAATTAAAGTCGTGACTCAAGGAAGGGACGAGCGGGGAGTGGAGAGCCCGCGAACTTTATCGTTCTGAATTTTTCTTGCCGCGCCATTTTTATTTGATCAATTATTATTACTTTTATGTCAGATGGCAATCCAGTAAATGAACACTAAGTACTCGACGGAAGTTTACGATAGGCACAGACGTCGATTGATAAATAATCCATCAACCATCGCCCTGCGCACTCCTGTTCCCTTCGTTGCCCCCCCGGGCAGAGGGGCGAGAGCTCCGGAATTCGCAAAAAGTGAGTAACAAAAATGCAATCAATTATTTTTACGCACATTTCACACAAAAAATATATTAATTATCGACGAAATTACCGACAACGGCAACACATTTCGTATTTTTTCAAATTATTCGAGAAAATTTTACATTCAACGAAAAATATACTTTCCGAATGTGCTGTTGCCTTTTTCCGTCATTCGCGCGCATAAAATTCAGTAATACGGTAAAGTCGCGGCGAAGTATACGAAAAAATTTGCGGAGAGCGAACAGTCGGTAGGCACCGCGCGTATGGTAAAACAGGTTACGAGACTTTTTATATTCTTCGGGATTTTGCCATCCGTTGAAAAACATTTTCTATGCTACCGACGGATAATTTTCGATGAAAATTCCTTTTATACAGCAGTAGGAAAATATAAAAATTTGTCTCGACAGTCGAAAACGTATTTGAGTAAAATATCCATAGATGCCACCAGCGAGATTACCGGGAAAAAAGTGTCTCCTGTCCTTACATACCTTACATGCAATGTAATTAGCCGCACGATACTAATGAGTTACAATTACGCCATGTCGTGCATTCCATACGCGTATAGCGACGGAAATTCAAATGTTTCATGGAAAATCTCTTAATTTAACAATAACATCGTTTATAATACGTGTCCCGTATAATATTCCATTTCTATGCAAAATTGATTAATTGATTCCAATAATTAAATGTCTATCTGTACTTTGCGTACAATAATATCCTTGATGCGTATTGCGAGCGATCGAGTAATGGATCTGTAATTAATGTAACCGATTAAATTTGACGGTTTTACATTGAATTTCGCAATAGTCCTTGAAAAATTGATATTATCAGAATTCGATACTCTAATTTCTCCAATTCGGTACCTATCGGTGTATCTTCCAGAAATTATTCATATAATTTTTAAACATCCTTTGTATAGTAACAACTAAATAGTTTTCAGTAAAATAAATTTTTTTTTTTTTTTTTCTAAAATTTTTTTTTTATAAAGTAACACATTTTTAGAATTCAACATTGACTAACAAAACTGCCGATAATTATAATAATAAATTTACGAATCGTTGAAAAATAAAAAAAAAATCGTTTTTAAAATATCATCCGTATAAAAATTAAATTGATTTATAAAAATGAAAAAAAAAAAAAAATAGAGTTTCATACAAAAATTTCGCGTACGGAAGCAGTTATTTCCGCTCCGGAATAAATTTGCATTGCTTTTTTCTAAAAATCGTTAATTAATAATCGATTCAATTTTCGTAAATTTCAAAATTATCCTTAAGATGAGGAAAATTCGTAAAACACGAAAAGTACATATAATTAGTTACTACAGTTACGAAAATTATTCATTTGATATCTCTTTGCCCCGTCGTCGATATCAGACGCAAAATTAACGCGCGTAACGGAGAAAACATATATTTATATACAGTATAAAGTATATAAAGTATATATACAGTAAAAGTCAACGAATAGCGAAAAGGGAGCGGCGGCGCGCGGGGGAAGGGGTCGCGCGGTACACAGAGTCCTCGAACTCGGTGTTCAAAAACTTCATTACCGGAGACAACAGTGATTACGTTGCTCGACAGTGCGACGAAGAGTATCAGACGAGAAAGAGGACGAGGAATGTATGCGCCGCGTATGCGTGTTATAGAAAGAAGAAGAGAGAAAGGCCGACGAAGATATCGCTGGGCGAAGAGCAGCGAGAGCCCAGAGAGCCGGTTCGGCAAGCGAAGTCGGGTTTTAACGATCGGTCATTAAGCCGCGAAGAAAATTGAGACGTCCACCTCTCTTCCTTCTTCTATACTTCTTTCTCTTCTTCTTCTTCTTCTTCTTCTTCTTCTTCGGCTTGTAGTCTCATATCCAATCGAGTTGAGGCCTTAATGCGGCTTACAAGTAACCATTATCCAGAGGCACTCGTACGTCTTACCGTAAAATGGATATACCGACGATACAATAATGATCAGCGCGACACCCACATTTGCAAAACTTAAAAACTTAACGTGAAACATAAAATACGTCGATAATATTTTCGACGTTTTAAGGCTTTCCGGGGGCTCCGTTCATCCTTTGAAAATTAACTTCTTATTTTTAAGACGGTGAAAAAAAAAAAAAAAAAAAAAAAAAAAAAAATAAGAATAATGTATCCCGTCATCGCGTATGAAAATGCGATCGTTTGTCTTTCCCTAAAATGAATGCATACCGCCGCCGATACGTTAATGATCCGCTTGACACCAAATTCGTAAAACTTACGTGAAACATAAAATACATCGATACTATTTTAAATTTTTTACGTCTCTTTTCGTTCTTTTAAATTCTTCAAATTCTTCTTTATTAATTCGTTAAAAGTAAATATATGGATATTTGCATCAAAGGTGCAAAAGTATCTTTGTCTTTGCGTTAAAAAAAAAGCCGAATATAATTGAACGAAATTTCAATTTTTTCCAAATATATGATATCAAATATGAGATTATTACATTAATTATATAAAAACGTCGTATTTTATACAAAAAAATATTTAATAATAATGATATTATTATTATTATTAATTTTTTTTTTTATATTTTTTATATATATATTTTTTTCAATATATTTCTAGTATATTTATTTGCAACGAATAATTGATCAATAAAAACGATCTATTGCTCTCAATCACAATCCGTTTCCTACGGTAGTTAAGAAAATTCATAATAATCAAAGGATTATCGCGTATTTTTTTTTATTAATTTTTTTCATAACGTATAGCACTATCTTTACACGGAGACATTATTATTTCTCTTTCTCGCGTTATAGCGCTCGCGAACTCATTGGGCGCAGAAAAAAAAAAAAAAAAAAAAAAAAAAAAAAAAAAAAATATCTCGCCACTCGGCGAAACGATTTCGTTTCGTTGTTGATGTTTTTTCGCCGATTTTTTTTTTTTTTTTTTTTTTTTTTTTTTTTTTTTTTTTTCCTCGATCTTTCTCCGCTTACGCGGACCCGGTTAATCGTCGCTACTTTATAAGCATCTTGGCGATTTTTCTCGAAGGCGGTGAGAATTCGAATTAAGTGCGACCGGTCGTCGAGTCCGCGACTCGAATTCGCTCGAGCGTTTCGTGCCGTACGAATAAAACCGATATGTATGCGTGTCTTTTGCAAGGTGTGTATATATATACCGATATATATATATATATATATATATTCATATAGTATGTCTCTATGCGCGCGAAGAGGCTTCCTACGTCGCGGGTATAGGTAGGGAACGCGAACGCCATTCGTGGCATTTCATTGCCCACATCTCTTGGGCCATTTCAGTCGGGCGCGTTAATTGGCCGGACCAATTAATTCCAACAAGTTCGCTCGGTGCGATTAGTCCTTCCATATCGGTATACTCTCCTTTACCGCGGAGGCGCGCGCAAGCGACCGGCCGAACGATGAAACGGAGCGGAGATAGAGACCGAGAGAAAAGGCGGTGTACGTTGTTGTAGTAGTGATCATGTTGGTTGGGACATCCGGAAAACGAAGGGAACCTGTTTCCTGCTGAAACGCCAACAACGTTGTAATGCATGTAAAGACCCGAAGAGATCGGTGAGCATTTACTCGACTCGGAGTCGCCGCGACGTGCGCGCAAACGCGAAATGAGTTTCTCTCCAATATGCAAGAGACACGGGAAGTTTTGCTCATTCGAGAAGTCGGCACCGGCTATTAGGAATTAAGACATCTCAACGTTAAGAGTTTTCAATTCGATTGTATGATCCGATACACTGTTTTTCGTAATGCGGCATTCGTTAATCAAGCGGATTTTTTTATTTTGCGGGAAATGCTTTTAACATATTACGATTTGATTGGGAGGATTACTTCGGGGAACGATGACGCAAGCGATGATTGTAATATTGCAGGGTATCAAATGAGTACTGTAAGTTATGTGGAAACGTAAGAAAGGTATTGAATTACTCAATGGGAAAAGGAAAGACGATGATATTAAGTATTGAAATTATTTTTAACATACATTTTTTTTTTTTTTTTTTTTTTTTTTTTAACAAAACGGTAAAATAGATCGAAAAAATTGAAAATTACAAGTGAGTTTAACATGAATTTCGTAAATTTTTATTGAGTCATTAAAAATAGACTTTCACAACGCAATGAACTTATTTTTTTGGATTTTAATGGGGTGAAAAACAAATTTTTCTTCCGTATGGAAAATAATTCATGATAATTCGGTTTTCTATTGATCGAGAAAAAAAATAATTTATCGATTGTTCATCGTCGGAAAACTTTATTTAATTTATATGAAATTTTTTTTTTCTCACACGTCTACAGAATACTTTTATCATTTTTTCTCGCCGTCGCTACTGCCGCTAATTATTAATCCGCGAAAAAAAAACAACGAAAATATATTTGCGTTTTATAAAAATTAGAAAATAATTTTTTGTGGTTCGGAGCGATGGGTGAACGGCGCGAGTGTAGTTCATCGGAATGATTTTCGAAAAAAAAAAAAAAAAAAATTAAAAAATTTTATTGACTGATCGGTGTCGGAAAACTTTATTTAATTTATATGGATTTTTTTTTTTCACATACGACTACAGAATACTTTTATTTACATTTTTTTCTCGCCGTCGCTACTGCCGCGAATCATTAATCCGCGAAAAAAAAACAACGAAAATATATTTGCGTTTTATAAAAATTAGAAAATAATTTTTTGTGGTTCGGAGCGATGGGTGAACGGCGCGAGTGTAGTTCATCGGAATGATTTTCGAAAAAAAAAAAAAAAAAATCAAAAAAATTTTATTGACTGATCGGTGTCGGAAAACTTTATTTAATTTATATGGAATTTTTTTTTTTTCACATACGACTACAAAATACTTTTATTTATAATTTTTACTCGCCGTCGCAATTGCCGCGAATCATTAATCCGCGAATAAAATTAACGGGGATATATTTGCGTTTTATAAAAATTAGAAAATAATTTCTTGTGGTTCGGAGCGATGGGTGAACGCTGCGAGTGTAGTCCATCGGAATGATCATTGAGAAGAGGGGCATTCAGCTATGAGAAGTGTAGAGAGTCCAATGGTCCACTATACGCCAAGACTGCTCTTCTACTCTCTGTTTCTTTCTGTCTCGTGGATCGTTGGTAGCTGCGCGCTGTATATCCGCGGGACGTTGGGGAGAGGTGAGCCGGAGGTTGATTTATCGGCCAATTAGTCCGCAGGGTACCGGGTGCGCTTCTCCGGTGCGTCTCACCTTCCAGATGATATCCCGCGGTAGAGGGTGAGGCGGGGAAAAAGGAGTCTATAGCTATCATTCGCGTCGTCGCGGCTAAAGCGTCCGTGAAGAAGAGGCTGAAGACGCGGGGCACGTAGTTCTTCTTTCTATATACGTATACACTATAAACCACCTATACGTTAGTGTGGAATCGCCTTTTAGTCATAGGTACAGTGTAACCTCCTTAGCGGTGTGAATCTCCGCGATATAAAACTCTGTTTCTCATATAACTACGATGGACCTTAAAAAACATCGATACCATAATGCAAAATTTTACCTCTCCGACAAAAAACCTTTTTTCTCGACTATATATCATTTATATATATATATAATTAGATAATTATATATATATCGAGACGTATAATAATCAATAAATAAAATATATCGATCTATTAGTCGTATAGACTTTAAATTTCCCGACTGCACTGAGAATCACTCGGAATGTTCAATTCTCGAGTAATTCGTTAAAAAAACTACAAAACTGTGAAAAAAAATGGTATTGCGAATTTTATGCGAATTTACTCGACACCCCCGTCGGTTTGAGTTGCCGGCGTATCACTTTCTCTGCAAAATAAAATCATTGCGACGCGAGGTTTTTTTTTTTTTTTTTTTTTTTTTACGCTTTAACTCCGAACTTATGTATTATTAGATATAATTGGTATCAAACCTTTTTGCGTGTTTCACTAATTCGCGACAGGTTTTACTTTTGTATTTCTATGAAGTGTGTGTGTTGTAACGCGGTAGGTCTCTCGTGTCTCTCTGCGGTACGATGAGCTCTTCTCCGGTACGGCGTACGCTCCGTCGACTTTCCTAACGAGACTCATCCTCGGCAATGTAACTTATACCATACGTACTAATAGCTTCAACACGTTTTCTTTTCGATATGTTTCATTCGATATTTCACTCGATGTATTTTACGATTTTGCAGCAGTGTAGTAGTTGTATATACAACATTTCGATTAATGCCTCGAGATCCTTATATTTTGCGAAATATCGATATATCGATCTTGAGTTTCGGAATTTTATCGTTAATTAGCATCAATTTTCGAATTAATAGTGAATTTTCAGTCGAATATATTACGCGACATTTTCGTCAAAATTTTTTTTTTTTTCGGATTTTTTTTTGTCGGAAAAATCATTGATTACAAATGCGAAAGACGAATATCGATTCATCGATCTTGAGATTCGGAATTTTATCGTTAATATACATTAATTTCCGAATTATAATGGTAAATTTTCAATCGAATATATTACGCGATCTTTTCGTCGGAATTTTTTTTTTTTTCGATTTTTTTTTGTCGGAAAAATCATTGACTACAAATGCGAAAGATAAGTATCGATTCTTCGATTGGAGTAGAAAAACATTCCGACTGAGTTTTGCCGGAGAACAGATGTACAGATAGACGCATATGTATCACGCGGTTTCTCGTCGTGTTTGCCACACCGTGGGACGGCGTGTACGCGTGTACGAGGAGTATATAGTCGGAGTCGTTTAGCGTTTACATCGCGATGCGAAAATAGACGTTTCTGCCCTCCGCTTAAGAGTTCCCAGAAAAAATGCCTGACGCTCGAAGAAACAAAATTTACAAAAGCTCTCTCTCTCTGTCGCGGACTTCTTGGCACTCGCGTGAAAGACACCGAGTCGGCGGAGGAGTGACCGGGACGCGTCGTACCCGCAAGCAATTTCGACGGGCGTAGAGGTGTAACGCTCTTGATGGCATTATCGTTCGTTACTTTTTTTTTCTGTTTTTTTTTTTTTTTTTTTTTTTTTTTTTTTTTCGTTTATTTTTCCGTTCCCTCGAGAGCCTTTCTTAAAGGCGAGAGAAATGGAATAAAACGCGTGAGGCAATTAACGCGCGAGCGTACATCTGCGTTGCGAAAAACCAACAGGAATATCGTTGCCTCTCGAGGGGCATAAATAAACGGCGAAGCATCGGAGTCTGTCGAATCGATGAGGTGCAATTAGGTACGCAATCTCGCTGATTTTCTCATGCCCCGTCGGGTCAATAAAATAACGTCCATCGTTTAATTATGCAATCGATGTATTTTTTATAATTAATTTCCAGCGAAACGAAAACAGTCCGAAAATTTATAAAAATACGTATTATTTTTTTTTGCACATGTAAGATATTTTTTTTTTTAATTTCGTTCGAAAAAAATTGCTCATAAAATTGGTAAATAATGACCCCTATTTTTATTTTACATTATTTTTTGCATTAAATCGGTCGTTTGATTTTTAATAGATTTTCATCTATCGATAAAAAAGTTCAAGATATTCAATTATTAAAAAAAAATCATAATAATTATTTAACTAAAGAAATATTTGTTTACATTCAAAAATAAATTTTTTTTAATTATATTTTACGCGAAAAAAAATTACGAAGATTTTTTTAGCGGCGACTTTTTGTTTCCCGAACGACGATCGCGGGACACAAATTTTTATAAGGTTCGAGACGACGTCACTCACGTCTGACGATTTGCCTCGCGACGACACGCGTTTCTTTTGCTCTTTCGTCCATTTCGCTCCATTTCGTTCGCTGTGTGGATTAACCATACAGCGATGTTCGATGACACGCGCGTTAGCTAAATGCATTGGGCGCCTTCCCTGACGTCGTCTCGTCAGCCCCTTCGGTCCCGAGCTGCGAAATCGCTCTCGCGTATTACACAGGACCCACAGCTTCGGTTTTTCGATCTCCCGCTCTCGCCGCTGTCCCTTTTAGCGACGAGAAACTCGCATATGCACCGTTGCAGTTTCTATCCATCCAATGCGCCGCGTAGCTTTGGCGATCCCCGTCGAATTTCGCGATGCATGCCGCGGGCGAGAGCTCTCGCGTACGTGATGACTCGCCTTTGGCACGATTGGATCTGCCATCTCGAATTTCAGTTACGCCGTGAATATTTTCTCGGGTGGGGCCTTCCCTCGCGCGATATACAACCCATCAAAAGCCGGCAGCGCGCGGACTCGACGCGATTCGAGAAGCGCGAAGAGTTTCGTCGCGTTTCTCGATGTATTAAGGAGTGCATAAGGGTCGGAGGTGTACCTATTAACCGTTGCAACGCGGTTAATGGCATAACGCTTTTGCAAAAATCGCTCAAAAGCGTCGTTAAGCTGATTGCGTTAAGAGCATTAAAAAAAAAAAAAAAAAAAAAATTACGCCGCATGAAAAAAAGTATAAGCAAAAACTATATTTAAATATAATAAAATAAAAATATATATATCGAATTTCATATATGCAAAAAATATCGAATTTGATAAATCTGATTTGATTTTTTTTTTTTTTTTCGATGTTTTAATAAATCATCGAATTTTATATATTAGTAATATATTATCCACATGACGCGGTAACAAAAAATTCACAATTTTGAGAAAATCGTTTGGCACAAAGTTTCCTCGAATTTTATTGACGAAAAAGCTGATGATAACGGTATATATTTCGAAGAAATAATAAATTGAAGTACTCGATAATATTTACGGCTTTATAAAGTGTCTCCCATACATTACTATATCTATATAAGATACACGACGTATGCATGATAAACGATCGAACACGATGGGCTTCAATACCGTTTAACTAAAATTCAAAAGGGCGTAACTTCGGCCCTTAGAAAAATTCGGATCCGCCCCGTTGGCCTTTAGCAACGGGACATGTGTGCATCTCTTCCCTTCCAAACTTTCAGAGATAAGACCATCGTGATTTAGGCTTTTCCTACCTCTGCATCGCGTGCATACGAAAAGGTAGCAAAAGAGCGAGAGGTGCAATCGCGCCACTGACTAAAGGACCCGACCTCCTCCCTTCCTCCTCACTCTCCGCCCCCTTCAACCCGCGGGGGATAAGCTTCGTAAGAGGTTTATGGCGGTGTACTTTATAGCTTTCGCGATGTATTGTCAAAATATGTTATATAGTATATATATGAGGGTGTGTCGCGTTCATAGCCATAGGTTCGCAGCTCTCTCGTGTATATGGAAGACGAGAGAGAGAGAGAGAGAGAGAGAACGGGCGCGCGAGCGCGCGGTTTAATATCCTGTCTGCGTTTAATCGTAGCGCCGCGGCATTAGGGCCCCGGCGCGCGGCGGGTGGTCCCATTAACACCGCGAGGCTCGTCGTTGTCGTTGTCGTCACACGACGAGACCGAACCCCGCGGGGGCTTTACCTCGTTGTCGACGTTGTCGCGCGGATTCTACTCGTCGTCTTCTTCGAATATATTCGCGATGCGGTTACCGCGCAACCGAGAACCTCACGGTAGCACTTGCTTTCACACGTTATATTGGCCCCGCGGTTGCTTACCCGCTCCGCTGACACTTTCATATCAAAGCTTCGAATGCCTTTTCGTATCCACGGGGGATGTCCAGGATAACGCGACTCCGAAACGATTCACGCGCGATATGAAGATCGTTGATACCCGCAGAGACAATCGTGTAACTCTCAGACTTGCGATTTAACGGACGCTTTTTAATGGAGTATCGGAACATCTGTTAAATTTTTATTCCCTTTTATCACCCGGAAATCGAAAGATTGATACTTAATATTCGCATTATTTACGCGTAACCTATGGACGAAGTATTCACTAACGAAACGTTTTAAACCTGAAATACATTAGGGTGCATCTACCGCGTAGTTTTGAAGATATAACCTCGAGAAACGCGATATTATGAATATTAGACTTATGCGAAAAATAATAATTTCGCGGCGGCGGAAAGAAGCGATGTCCTGACGCGTAACGGACAGTTTTATTCGCTAAAATACGCTAATTACTGGCATTTTTCTCATTTTCTCGCATTTTTTTTTCGATCTAAATATGATTCGTTGAAATAGTAATTTTATTGATAAAAAAAAAAAAAAAAATACGAATTTTTACTTCAAACGTTCCAATTCGAGAAAATATCGAGTTATTGTCGGTGACAAATCGTCGTCGACGTTAATTTCGTCGAAGAAATTCGAACATATATCTCGGCGACGGAGCCGATTGACTCTCGAAATTCGAACGTTTAACTTCGCGAGTTTCGACTCAACTGACTCCCACATATATACGTAAGAGTTATACTTCGTCGAAGTGAGTATAATGTGGATCTCGGGATAGAAGAACGCGCGGGGTATAGTCGAGAGGAACTCTCGGCAATAAATAAAATAGAAAATGAAACGGGCGACAGATGCGCCAAGGGACCACTATGTCTGCGGCAGTAAAGTGCGCGCGGCAGTTAAATTTGTATTTGTAGAGCGACCCGGCGGGCGGCAAAGACTTTCCTATCTATATCTACGTCTCTTCTCGTATACCATTCTCGATTTTCAAGATATATCTATGTTTATGTAAATAGTTATGTATGTATATACATACATACGAAGTATAGTATTCCGGTTGAGTCGAATGGTACGTAAGACAAGCGGTAGTAGACGAGACATCGAGAATCTTAGCAGAACTTTGAGGGAATCTTCGCTCGTCGGGAGAGTGTCCGCGCGGGCGTTCTCGAGGCATCTCTGCCATCAGTAAATACCAAGACACGAAAAAACGAAGTTGAAAGCGAGAAAAGACGAAAAAAATAAATTTTAAAGACTGCAGAAACCATTACAGTACGCGTATAGAGGTATCGCGGTGTTTCCTTTATCGCTAACAGATGAGCTTTTCGCGATCTTTCGGACGGAAAATTCGCATCGGACAAAATACAGACAATTGATTAGAGAAACGACTATATTTTGGGTGTAATCTCGATGATAACTCTTGTGTAATTAAATTCAATAAAGAATAATATGCTCGATGGGGGAAGAAAGAACAGGTATCGTAACGACGATAGACTCAAGGATTTCGGAAGAGAGCCCTTTATATGCCTATATATTTCCAGCGATAAACGCTTTTAATTATTTCTCCACCCCTCGCTTCAGACGCGCGGAAGACCCCCGGTGTAGGTATAACGCATTACAGTGCGTGTCAACGAGTGGAGCATACGGAGGGGAGAAGAAAACTCCCGGAACCCCGAAATTCTCTTGGCAAACAAGAATAACACGAATCACTGCTTCAACCCCTCCATCCAACTAGCGCTCGTGAGCTTATAGAAGCTCCTATATAAATATATGTATACTTTATGGGGATATATCGCATTACGTTAAGGGTGTTTCATGCTAAGCGAGTAACGTCGTTTTTCGCGTGGGCGCTGCAGTGGTTGCATTAGACTCGTATCATTTCAAATTGCATTCATAGAATAAAATTTTTTTTTCAATTTCGAGTCCTCATATTTTATTTTATTTTATTTTATTTTATTTTATTTTATTTTATTTTATTTTATTTTATTTTATTTTATTTTATTTTATTTTATTTTATTTTATTTTATTTTATTTTATTTTATTTTATTTTGACAAATAAAATTTCACATCGATGGAGACAAATCGATGGCTGATATCATTCCGCGTAATCGAGTGCAGCATTGAAAGATTCTAAATTTGATGAATTTTTAATTTTTTAAAAATTAATAAATGCTACTCGCTGTATTTTCTATTTATAAGTCGGAATACTCCACAGTTGATTCTGACGCCTTTTCGTATACATAGAATGCGTATGTGCGCGTAATATAGCTGCAATACAGTCAAATCCGTCTGTATGTGATTCAGGGTCGCGTGAGCGAAGAACACCGTTGATAGTTTCACGATAGTGTGCGTCACAGTAGAGGGGTTGCGTTTTGTGCACAAGTTCTCGAGTCCCCGCGAGCGCCGATGCTCCGCGAGGGTGCGAATGTTTCAGGGGATCGAGGAGGGGAGGAGGGGGGGGGGGGAGGGGTGAAGCTACAAGCATACAGCAGCTCTTTTAACAGACCATTATTGTGCC
The DNA here is from genome assembly GCA_963971235.1 of Cryptus armator. Classification (NCBI taxonomy): domain Eukaryota; kingdom Metazoa; phylum Arthropoda; class Insecta; order Hymenoptera; family Ichneumonidae; genus Cryptus; species Cryptus armator. Next base: position 3,731,731 of record OZ020239.1, on the reverse strand, counting down.
GGTGACGGTTTTCCTGACTGCTATTATCGTATCGGCCGATAAGTCGAGAGATAAGCGTAACTCTCGTCACTTCGCACGCGTACACGTCTCCCGAACGATCAGACTTGATCGACTCTTCGTCTATCGAACTTCGATCGGTGACTAAGCTTTCTCCCTTTTTCTCTAACAATCAAAATTATTTCCATTCAAAACCCCTCCGCAAGATTTTTCTCATTATCGGACTTACAATTTTTCAATTCCATATTTCGATGTATTATAAACGAACTCTTAATATATTCGTCGTATGTTACCTGCTGTTTCTGTTGCATTAAAATTCAATTAAACATTTTTTTTATTTTTTTTCTTTTATAAAAAATAATTTTCAAAAAAGCATAATTACGAGAGAAAAATATGAAAATATTACTAATTCCCACCGACGCAGTCGAGACACTCAATTTTACGAAATCGTTGACAGAGATAAAAGAAACATCGTCTTGGCGAATAGAATCGCCGATAAGGGCGAAACTTCAGCACGAATTTAGAACGAATAAGGGTTCAAAGAAGAGGTGCTGTCGACGAGGGGGGGAGGGGGAGGGAGCGGGTGAAGGAGAGTCAAAGCCACAGACGAAAAGAGAGGTTAGGGCAAAGGCTAGAAAGATAAAGAAAGATGCATACAGACACAGAGAGAATAAGAAAAAGATAGGATTTCGTCTGTAAGAGAGAGAGAGAGAGAGGGAGATATAGGTATACAGTATAGCGAGAGAGGTCCTTCAATTATCGAGCGTAGCTCGCTCGGCGGGGTCGGCCATGTTGCACAATCCACCGATGTCCACCTCCAATGTCCATTCTACCCGCGGACACTCGTTCCCGGAGCGCCTAGCCTCGCGAGAGCTCCAGGAGCCGCGACGACGACGTCGAGAGACTGCTGCTCTCTTCGCTCTCGCGGTTAACTCCGCGCTCTCCCCTGCCTACTGCATATGTATTATATGCGATTGTGTTCCGAGAAACTTGTATTCGATACGAGAACTCTCTGTCGACTCTTAGAGTTTCTCTGTTGGGTTCACCAGCGGTATAGCTACGGTAGCGCGAAAAATAAAATACAATAAAAGAGTCGCGAGAAAGAGAAGAGTCGCGAGGAGGAGAAGGAAGTTCGCCGGTAACGGAAAGGGTGAAAGAGCGAAAAGGGACGAAGATACTCGAACGGGGGAGGAAGAACAGAGGCGTATAGTGTGAGGGAGCAAAAGAAAAAGAAAATAAGTTCGAGAGAGAGAATGAAAACGAGGCATGGAGTCACTTTGCACCTGGCGACTGTGTGCACCGCTCACGCGGCGTTCGATGGGTTCGACTCGCTGTTTCTCTCTTTCTTTCTCGACCCTTCGCGCGTTTCTCGGAGCTTCCAGAGATAGCGTCTTCTCGACAGTTAAGAAAAAAAAAAAAAAAAAAAAAGACAACGAGAATCGACAAACTGTATATACGTCGACGGGGTCGTCGCGGATACGGTTACAGGACTCGCGATCACTCGGACTATTCGCGATTTTATAGAGTCTCACGTGATCACTATTCACGTGCGCTATTGGTTGAAGCGAATAAAGTATTATTATGATATTTGATGGACGGATGAGAAGGGAAGACGATGAAGGAGATCGTTGCCGGTTTCTGCAACAAGAATCATTTTTTTTTTTTTTTTTTTTTTTTTTTTTTTTTTCGTTGTAACAATGGAATGTTTTTTTTTTTAATTTTCCAGGCGAATTGATGATTATATTTTTTTTACGGTGGCATATGAAATTAAAAGTAAAAAAAAAAATGATTTTAAGGTTTTTTCGAAATATAATGAAAATGGTGAATACGGCGATTAAATTTAACAGGAAAAAAGAATTATTCAAGTTTCAACACCGAAACAAACGAGAATTTGAAAATCAAACAGTCGTTAATTACAAGCGGAAGTTTTCGTTGATTCTATTGACAAATATGTAAAATTCGCGGGTGCGGAGGCCCCGTTTTATTTTAGCATTGACCCTCGTCGTTGCCGACGAACGGAATAATCGTCGAATCATCGCAATTGTATTCCAATTATGATAATTTAACGGCTATTCTAATCGATTCATTAATGGGTCGTCTCCTTATCATCGAGTCTTCACTTTCTTAACAATCGACGGAAATTCTTTTGTACACTCGAGCAAAACGCTTCTTGTGCTGTTGTTGTATGTATAATTGCGTTTCACTGCTGTAAACAGCAATTTAATTATTATTCTTCGTAAAAATACGATGTAAGATTTTTCAAAAATAAAATACTCTAAAAATTCATTAAAATTAGCAGCTCCAACGGAGTGCAGCGTAAAGAAAAAATTAAAAATAAAAATTTGCATAAATTGTAATTCGACTTGAATTGAATATTTTTTTAAATTAACCACAACAACGTTTAAAGCGCGTAAACAATTTTTCTTAAAAAAATTATCCCAATAAACTATTAACTCTGTTAATTCATAATTTTTTTCACGTATACGTCGTTTCAGTCTATAAATTCTGATTCTAGAATTGCATATCCCTTAATGTGCCATTTGTAATTTTTTTCGTGTTCCATTAAAATTTCCCGATAGCCGCGCGTAAAGTGCTAAATAAAGATTTTTTGGGAAAAAAAAAAAAAAAAAAAAAAAAAAAAAAAACAACCATCTTAGTTTTTACGGAGACAGGCAAACAAAGATATGTCTTCCAAGAGAATGACGGAGGATGAAAAAGAGAGAAAAAACCGATGGAATATAATATATATAGGAATGAAATCTCGGGATTGTCCGGGCGACTGAGCTTACAGATCATTTGTCATGGGTCCCCGTAGTCTCGATTGTTCAGCGGTTCGGGACCGTCATCTTTCCTGCATCCACCTACTACCCTTCGTAGCTACAGATACCCATATATATATATATATATATATATATATACGTCGACTACATATACATATATACGTGTTATATTATATACCTAATAATAGACCTCCCCGGCATTTACCAGCACGCTGACGCGGTGATAAATCGTTAAATAATCTTGTAGGGCGCATTATGTCAAATTTACAAACGGATGCCCCCGCGGGATATCGAGGTCTCTCCTCCTCTCCTCCCCGGGACATCAGAAAGCACGCTGCGCGCTGCTCGGAGTCACTCGTCCGTGCATTACGATCTTCTCGTAGTTTACCGAGCGCGAAGAATCAAAGCGCAGCGCGCGATGTCCAGCGCGGCGGTCCAATCCAGAAAACTGCGTTTTACACGCGCATTTCTAATACAATAGACACTCGAGGATAAAAGCTTTGATCCTTTCAGCGACTCTTTTCATGACGGAGGACTCTCCTCTTGAGAACGCGATGTCATCGCCGTTTATCGTAATATATATGATTTAGAAATTATTTTTTTACGCGATTTTGTAAGAATCAGAATGAAGATTCTGTATGCACTTGAAATCGAATGAATCAAATGTTCATCGGTTAGTTAGAAGAGTATACAAACACTTTTATATAGATTTTTGGAGTTGTGGTTCTCTTAAGTTTATTCGATTCCGATTAAGGAGAGTGTATCGCTGCGTATTACCAAAAAGTGAGATTCACGTGAAATTCAGAGAAAATTCCGAATACTTCCCAATTTAATAAAAATCTGAAAAAAAAAATCAACCATTCAAAAGGTGTTAAGAAGATTAATTTTACATAATAATAATTTTTAAAAGTTGTTAACAAATTAGTAAAAAAAAATGATTGTTTAACAAATTACCCGGTAACCTAAATTTTTCTTTAGCCGAAATTTATTTGCAAATTTTTTTGAATACTTATGATTTTTTTGAGAATTTTTTCTAATTTTCGAAAATTCGTGATTTTTCATTCATAAAAAAAAAATTAACATTTTTTTTTTTTTTTTTTTTTCAAAAATTAGAAAAAAAATTTCAAAAAATGCATAAGTATTCAAAAAAATTGTCGAATAAATTTCTGCACTTTACAAATAAATACAAAATCCCCATAACAGTCCTTGCGAAATGTAACCGCAGTAAATCCTTCGGTAGTCAAATTTTTCAATGAAATGATGGCTCTCCGTTATTACCGTAAAGTTACAAGTGCCAACGAAGAAAAAACGTCAATTTTTGTGCCGAAATATATATATCTGAATGAACGCCGCACTCGACAACTCAATGAATGAATACAAAGACTCCACGATACTCCACTCGAACATTAAGGCAAATCCTTCGGTACTCAATTTTTTCAATGAAAACTGCCGACTCATCAATTTTTGCACGTAGAAAATCGCGTGAATGAAGTATTTCGCGCAGAGAATTTCTCGTGAATGAAATCATAGCAGAGGTATCGACTTCTTCGTAGTAACACAGCCATTGTGACGACAGCATTTTTACGTTGAAAAAAGATTTTTAGTATTAACGAAATTGAGTGTCGGAACTCGAGATTCGTTAATGGTACCGGCGTGACGAGCGAAAGAGTTGTTTTTTCCCTCGAGTTCTCTCACTCGAGTGGCGGGTTATTATGTTCTCAAGTATGTATACCATCCGTTCGCCGCATATGGAGTTCGCTACTCGAAAGCATCAATGAACTCCTGTGGATGTCTCTCGTCGTCTGTTTATTGTGACATTCGTTCCACTTTGTGTCGCGAGAGAATTTCGATCCGCCATTCGCTCGAGGAGATTCGAGACGTCGGTTTTTGGCTCCTCTGCCCGGACCCCCGGGTTTGCCGGGGAAAAAAAGGACGCGAAAAGGTATATACGAGTCACCGCACACCGAGTGCAACAATGACTACGAATAGGTACTCGAAAAAGAGCGCAACTAATGCTAACAACAAAACGATTCTCGACGTCGATGAAAAGCTTGAAATTCCCCAATAACTCTTCCATAGTTAGCTGTTACCTTTTAGTCTCGCGTGAATATATGCTTTTTGAACAGTCGATACGTTTACCGAGAGTTTCGAAATGTTAGAGATATTTATTCCGCTGCGTAAAAGTGCCTTTTTATCGTCACATTTTTTTTTTTCGGCTTTCGTGTTGATACTTCGAGCTGAAAAAATTCGTAGGGATTGTTACCCTAATGATGAAAATTCAATAAAAAAATCTGCTGTATTAAAAAAAAAATGTATGATATTTCGTTATCTTCGTAATACGATGCGTTTTCAAATTTTAGTAATTTCGTAGTTTCTGATAAAATTTTGGAAATAATGATAAGGAATTCTCTGATGGAGTAGAAGTCGAAAAAAAGATAATTATGTTTCCATGTAACGGCAGTAGCGACTGCGATGCACGTGACGTATATATTGACAATAGTGACTGACGAATGTACGAAAGAATCGCGAAACCCTGAATAATTCTTTCTCTCGCCTTCTATTCTTCGTTTATATTTTCCTCCAGAAATATACGTGTAAAATATAACACCGACTGCAATACTATTACGCATAGCGTCGTTCGTTCCGACGGTAAGGCACTTTATCAAAGCGAAATTTATCCGTCAACGCGTCCGTCCGTTCCGTTGATGGAACGTCCGAAAAAAGAATCGCTTCGTGTACAACGAGTCGTTCTCGCTACGCGTATGAATAAAAAGGAGCAGAAAAAAAAAAATAAAAAAAAATAAAAAATAAAAAATAAACAACGAATGACGAAAGCTCGCGAGAGAGGTTCCCGCAGATTTTCCATTCCCTCGCGAAAATAGCACAATAGCTCATCTCCCGGCGTTGATACCGCGGTAGTGGTTCGCGCCCGGCTCTGCACCCTCTCTCATCCCTCCATCCACCCGTTCGCAACTCTACACAGCTTCTGACTTATCGACTGAAGCATATTTAATTTCCGTTCGACGGGCGGCGGGAACATTCGCCACCCCTCTTCGCGCACACAAATACACACCTATACACACACGCGCCTCTTTCCTGCTGCCCCGCATCGCCTTATCTACCCTTTTCCAATAAGGCCGTCCCTTTCGTGCAGAATTGGCCTTTTGCAGAGGACATTGTGTTAAACATACATTGCATCGTTTGCACATTATCGCCGACGAAGCTTCGTTCTCTATTATTACGAGAACTTTATATTAAAATCTCTACATGCAGTGAAGCCGTAAAATCGAGAAAAAGTGCGATGAATTTTACACTTATTTATAAATTATGAAAAATAAACAAAAACAGTCGTAGAATTTATTGGATTTAATTTAACTCTCTTAATTTGCAATTTCGATGTTCCAAGAATTTTCGTGTCGACTAAACACTGTGAAAGTGACGATATATAAATTCTCGTTTACAATTGACAATTGACTTAGTAACAGATCGCGGAAAAATAACCATAAAAACAGAAATAGTTGCAAAAAAAAAAAGAAAAACATTTTTTTTCGTTTTTTAATTTTAAATTCGAAAAAAATTTGAAAAAATAATTTTTTTTTTTGGTATTTGATTTTTTTTTAAAATGGTTCATTTAACTGTGGGCAATGACATTATTTCATTTCGCGTAGAAAGATAAGTGGATTAATACACGTTTTTCCAATCAATTCATACGCATTCATGCAGCAGAAGTAATCCTTTATAAAGCCGCAGCGTAAAATACTCGACGATATATTTCCGAGATGACGCGAAATTGCATATAAGGATAGATACGAACCGGTGCGGAGCTATGTGTATCGGTTATATTCGAAGGTAAGCGTTATAGCGACAATAAAAGAATGAATAATAGAAAAATCGGCGCCACGTCGTAAAAAATCGTTATCGTCTTATCGATTTACGGATTTTTCGATGAAAATTTACGTATATATACGTGTAAAAAATTGTACAACACCGGTCTACAAATACCGATTTATTTGTTATATATTACGCGAACCGCAATCGCATACGTTACGCTTAATCAACGTTCCGAGTCCCTCGAGGATATATTCTTTAACCCTCCGACCCAAAAGCGCATAAAGTCATATATATTCCCCTGGTAAACCACGGTAAACCATACGTAATAGACAAACATAGAAGGAAACGTATGGGGTCGATCATCGAGGCGTTTGACTTTCCGTCCCACTCGGCAAAACGTGTCTGCTGTGCACACGCATGCCATGGGGTGCGCGCCAGGGGAGGATTCTCATAGTTCAAGTTACGTCGTACTTTTCGTTCAGCGTTGCCGCACTATAGGGACAATAGTTTTGCCACTGGGTATAGTTATATGCGATATATCCCCGAAGGACTTCGGGTCCACGGATAGTTGACTGTCTGTGATTCAATTTGGTCCCCACTACGTGGCATTAAACGGCCATTTATGTAATCGTTTTATTCCTCACACCCCCCGAAAAGTGGTGTCTATCAAAGACATCGCGATCTACAAGGGGTGCAAAAAAATCACGTTGGTGAGATAAAAAAAAAAAAAAAAAAAAAAAAATCATATTCAGTCGCATAACTTTTCCTCGTTCTTCGATTCTATATTTATAAGTGGATTTACCGCGATCTCATCGCAGTTATATATTTCGAGCGAAACATTGACTGGTGAGAATATTGGATTAATCGATTCCACGCTACGTCGTTGTTACCATTCGCGGCGTACTGTGTATTATTTAATTTTAATCAGCGTACGCCAGCGCGGGCTTTCGTTCCATTGTTCGACCATTTCTGAAACGACGACCGGTCGGTGCTTCTCGCGGTGTTGGGGGTTCTTTTGTCTGCACACTTTCTGTCGAGGCGAGAAATTCTCAATATCTCCTTCTCTTCCTTTCCTAACCGATCCCTTCGCTTTTACCTTGTCGTCGTATAGCCCCCGCGCACGCCCTTCGCGCGAACAAGTTAGTAATTAATTTTTGTGAATTACTTGGCAGTCGACGTGATGCCCGCTAGTGCGGTACGGGGGCGGTATATAACTATATACCGGGAACTAGAGCGACGATATCTTTACCTCGTTCTCGTTGTGTCGCCGTTGCTTAGTAGCGATGGGTATAACGAAAAATCGCGACAATATTTTTCACACATTTTCCCCTAAATATATGAATGAATATTTTTTTTTTCGCATGAATTTATGTCTCCCGAATCAGTTGTCTTTCTTCGCAGTTAACAAATACAGAAAAGAGTAAAAAAAAAAATAAAAAAAAAATCCAAAAAAATTATTGACTCGCGCGATAAAATTTTTTGTAATTTTATATTTAATTTTTTTGAGGTTAAATTAGATTAACGAAAAAATGTGTTTCAAAGAATTAAAATATAGCGAAATAAATTTTTTATTAGCAATTTCATCCCTTGATGAATGATGAATTATTTTATTTAGCTTTCGCGTCTTAAACGTTATAACTAGAATATTCGATGTTAATTGATTTCCAATTAAAACTTTACCGCAGTGACGTAAAAATTCTGTGGGGGTTGCGAGGATTAAAAAAATGTGCAAAAAAAAAATTTGTTCGTTCACTCGAACAGTTTGTTCCCATCGCCGTCGTCGACATTCTGCTCCCTCTCGCTTTTCTCGTCCTCCCTGTTCTGCACAACTCAATTTCTCGTTTCATTCTCCAGCACGGTGCGCGCTGCTATCTCGTTCGCCCGCCTGAGTTCTCCCGACGGTTGCGTATAATACGCCACCTACCAGTTATAATAATGCGACTAAAGGGGGTTTGGGGTTCGTTGGTTGGTTGTGTGCGACTCGGATGCTAGTGGTTCTACGGGGCTGTTGATGCCCCGGCCGTCGGCTCGTGGTACTCTACTCGAAGCTACTGTTATACCGCTTGCCACTGTGTTACCGCTACCGCTGCGGGGGTAGTCACTGGTATTGGTTGATATTTCCAACAGTTATGTAATTTCCTGGGTATTGTTGCCGCTCGCTACTCCTATCATCCGCAGACGTGCTCAGGATCCACCAGCCTCTCCGCGTTTGGTTCCCTTTCGCGTTCTCTCTCTCTCTCCACTCTCCTATAGCTATAACCCCCTTTGCCATTCCAACGCTCACCGCACCCCAACGATGAGGAAGACACACGCGCGCGCGCGCCACCTACGCGCATCAACCCCTCACTGATGCTGGCCAACGCCACTCGCTCGCTCTACTCAACCCCCACCCCATCCCTGGAGCCCTAACTCCTCTTTCCTAAACTTTCTTCACGACAAAGAGAAGTGTCGCGATGTGTTTTCCCGAGTTACTTCCCTCAGCATCGTTGTAAATACACCAATGAGAACGATGTCGACGACGACGCCGAGCCATAGACCGAGGAAAAGCTCAGCCGTTGTTATTAGCTGCGTGCATGAGGGGTGGTCCGGCTAATGAAATCGTTGGCGAAGATAGAATTTTTTCTTTATCGCGCTTCAGGTACGATAAAATGTTCCCCGATCGTCGTAAAATGAGACTAATTTATTTTTTCTTCCAAGAAAGTAATTACGAAAGAACTTCTTTTTAAAGAATAGAAGAAAGACGATAAGATAGACTTGTGAACTGCAGCATTGTGGTGATAAGGAATATAATTCCGGAAAATTTTAAACAGGGAATTCAGAATATTTTTTTTTATTTTTTAATGATAACAACAGCGAATGGGTGAAATGAATTTGTTTTCAATGCTAACGACGAAAAAGTTAAATTACAATCTAAAACGATCGATTTGCGAAAAAAAAAAAAAAAAAAAAATCGGTAGAAGAAAAAGTTTTCAAGGCTCGAAGCACTTTTGGTTATTTCCGAAGAAGATGTCGTTCCGATGTCAGGGTAGGTGACGAGGGAACTCCCCCCCCCCCTCGTCTTACCCCTCAGTTCCGTGTTGAGAACTGCATGTTCTCGCGCGCGGAAAGTCAGAGGCGAGGAAGGAGGCCTCGATAAGGGTTTGTGCTCTCGATATCGAAAGTACCGAAGCGTTCTACCCGGTAATTTCCTGCGTTTTATGGGGTGCCTGTGAGCGCGCGCGCACCTTCAAGAGACCCGGGCAACGATCGAGAACGGGGAGTTTGACGATCGAGAGAATTAGGACGCGCGGTTATCTGCATCTGAAAATCCAATGGCCGGAGCTTATAGATTTTCCTCGACGAGAAAAACCTCTTCCGAAAATTCTGACAAAGATCGGTACCCTTTACACCCTCACATCGTCAGCGGGAGCATTTTGCGGGTCGCAGAGTAGTTTTCAATACTCCGTTTAACCGAATCTGTACTCTCGTGCATCCGCGAGATCGAGAAAAGTATATGTTATTCAATAAACTGCATAAATCGCGACTATAAAAAGGACAACTCGTGTTATATGTATCGCAATTGCGTTCGATTCTGCGAATTCGTTTGCAAAAAAAAAAAAAAAAATTGATATTGAAACACAAAATTCCGAATTATCAATGCATAGGACTAATGCCTATTCCGCAATTCCGCACAAATGTTTACTGTATTCAGCGCACAAACAAACGAGAACTACAGATAGATCGATGCGTTGTCGAGTATTGCAGTTCAATTTATAATACGTTATGTACCCTTCAGCTTACTATATTTCTCGACGGTTGAACACTTATTTGCCGTCTGCCTTCGACTTCTGCGATATACTCCACGTCTCGCGTGTATTAATTCGCTTTCGTAATTAACGCGCTCGTTATTGCCCGACATTTCTATGAAAACGTCACGTCGACGAGACTCACCCACGTGTATGCGTTTTGTCTGTATGATATTTGCGTGTGCGAAGATTGCGAACGAGAATGCACTATGTATTGCTTTGTGAACTGTTCTTCCCTCCGGAGAATGTATGCGTGTGTAGAAAGTCGTTCGTCGTTCGCTTGTTCAGCAGTGTGCTTTCGACGCCTCGGTATACGCTTCTACTTATCGGACCGGCGGGTCTCCGCTTCCACATTTGCTGTGTATGAAATACATACCGCGGCTGCTGAGAGAGGAGAGAGAGAGAAAGAGAGAGAGAGAAAGAGGCAATGGCGAGCCACCGACCGTTCGTAGTTTAATTAACAATGAGCCGCGTCACAACGTCGACGGTTGAATCGCGGACAATGAGAAGTTGTCAGAGCGACCGGTGGGGAGCGAATCTCGCCTGCACTCTCTTTCTCACTCGCTGCATGCACTATGTACTATATAACAGAACAGGAGATACTAAATGCGTGTTCGTGTGTAGGTGGGTGCAGACATATTCGTGCTTTTCAAGCTCATTGAATCTCATCCCATCTCCGCGAGATTTTCTCAACAATTTTTTTTTTTTTTTTTTTCGATTTGAGTTCGTAATAACGCGAGATTCGGCAATTTCGGCGATATGAAAAAAAAAAAATTTTTTGAAAATAATGAAACGGTGATTTTTCCTTCTCGTCGGCAATTTTTTAAATCGTGTGTTAGGGTGGAGGGATATTCTCAAAAATCAATTTTTTTTCTCGATTTTAGTTCGTAATAACACGAGATTCGGCAATTTCGGAAAAAAAAAAAAAAAAACTTGAAAATTTTTTGAAAATAATGAAACGCTGATTTTTCATTCTTTTCGGCAATTTTCGATGGATACACAATAATTACTCAGGGGGTAAAATTTTTATATTAAAATTTTGTTATACATCGTCTTTTACTTCGCCTTGTCTAGTGTAGCTTTCTCTCTTTATGCCTTTGACGCAACATAAGTAGTATTTGCTTCGTTATTACCCAATAATTTCCAAGGGTTGGTTTAGTTTGTTGTAGACTTGTACTTCCATATCTTTAATCTAATAATCGAAAAAGGAAGGAGTATATTTTTTTGTTACTTCTCGATAACTGTAATGAATTTTTATTCTTGAAAAAAAAATTTTTTTCGCTCTCTTGCACTATGGATTATTCTTCCGTTTGCCCTCGGGTAGTCGGTAGTGGTCTCGTCTGCGCTCGCGGGTGCTCGGGTCTCGCGAGCGTCATGCCGGCGGTTAATATTGACTGGCAGCGGTTACGCGTGCGCCAAGTGGAGCAACCCTCGGGTTGAACCGCCCTCCCACGTTTGACTCACCCCCCGGGTGCCAAAGAGGCGACGGGGGGAGGTCGACGGTGGCCTCGCGCGGTGGTCGCTAACGCTATAGCGCAAGGATACCTTCCAGTAGCCAATATAACGAGCGCCGAAGCAAGCGCGCGCCGAGAGGGTGACCGGCGAAAGGGGACGCACGCGGGGGTGTTGCTCGTCGGGTCGTGCAAAGCGCCGATGGTTATGCTACCACGTCCCATGGCGACCGACGACTACGACGACGGAAATGTCCGACAAAAAAATGAAAGCGCCACTCGACAATAAGTACCGAACGACTCTTGTAAGCACTTTGCGATAAGTATTTCCTCTCTTTCTCTCCCTTCCTCGCTCTCCATTTTTTTTTTTTTTTTCACTATCGCTTCTTCGTTTCAACGAACGATGGAAAAACGAATTCACAATAAATTCACGAGTTTACAGTACAATTTATAACGGTTTGGTTAATCGTTCGGATAAGAGAAAAATAATAATTCATAATTATTCGGACGTTATGTTAATTGCGTCTATGTTATTCGCGTACAAAGTTTTATTCGCGTGTGGCGCTGTATCCTGCAAAAAGAAAGGTTCATTGATACGGAATTTATTTCGAAACTAAATAATTCCGATAAATCTGATGATCAGTTTTTTTTTTTTTTTTTTTTTTTCATTACAATTCTTATTTATTTTCCAAAATTAATTTTAACGATCGCGCGAGTGATCAATTAGAACTTTACGATGTTCCACTTTACACAGATATCTTTTCTCGATTGATAAACAGCCCGTCCATTCATTCATTCATAGAGATTCGAAGAAACGTTGTTAGCTTCAAAGAAGAAGTTCGCATTACAAGAGTAATATTGACGATATTTTTTAATTAATCGATACAGATCGATACACGCAATAGAAGCGACGAAATTCATGTCGCGAGTTGTAAAAAAAAAAGTTTGTGCGCATGTCGAATCCTTGTTCCCATCTCTTTTGTCGCCGTTTTGTATCGGGGATCCAGTTCTCGATACCGGAAGACACGTCCGCGTTTCATCGAAACGTTGGTCATCACCTCCGCCGACTCGTCGTCTATATATACCCACAGCGACGATTCACATTTGAGTCTCGTTACTGTCGGCAATAATTGCTACCCGATTCCCCGACCGCCATGCTGCATTTTCAACTTTTTTTTTTTTTTTTTTTTCACGGAGGCCTTTCGTGACCTGTCGCGTTCGTTCGGTTTCATCGTCGCTCTTTCTTTTCTTCCCTCTCGCATCTTTCTCTCAATCGCACTCTCTCTCCCCCCTCTCTCTCTCTCTTTCTCTCCCCACGATTCTCAATTCCATCCCTCTCGCTTCGCACACTCTCGATTCCTCGACCGTTCTTTTTCTCTACCTCTCTGCATCGTTTCCAGTTAGCCCTGCGCACCCCCTTCCCCTCCACCCCTCTTCCCTTCCTCCCGCCCCCTCTGCTCGATATATAGGTCTTTCTCGCTTGATATCTTCTCGAGCGAGTGGAATCGAGATAGTTAAACGGTGCGGATGTTCTCTCCCTCTCTTACCGTTATATCTTTTCTTCTTTCTTGCCGTCCTGTTACCAACGTTGTCTCTTCCTCTTTCTATGTGGTTGGAGCTCAACGGAGGGATTTTTCGCGTTCTCTTTCAGTCTCTTCCCCACTCGTCCTCGACGACTATCCTTTCTCGTCGTCGATCCTCACCCGCCGCTCGCCTCTGGCTATCACTCGCGCGCGTGGTCCATCCTTCTCCACTTGAGCTCTTCCACCCCCGTCGCGGATAACATGGCCGCTTCAGTGGCGCAATTAGACGCGGCCTGCGCGCGGCCACGTCTACTACAATATCATTAAGGTGGACTCTCCTCCCTCCCTTTGTATGCGTCTCTCTCTCTCTCTCTCTCTCTCTGTGGATCTCTTCTCCTTATTCCCAGCATCCTGACCTCATCTCGTCTCAGCGACTTTCAGCATTGCAGCTTCACTTCTCGTTTTTGATGGTTCATTCGTTTATTCATTTCACGTTTACTCTACAGCGCACATGTTCTCTTTAATACATTTTAATTGATTATCCGCTTTATAGTTATTTTTTTACTACTGTTGTCCATTTATCGGTTTAATCAGTTTAATTGCGATTGTAGTAATTGTTATTAATTGGTTCGATCCTTCGGCTCCGATTCCTTTCGGAATGTGAAGAAAACAAAAAAAAATCGTCTTTAATTTTCATATCTTATCGAAATTTTATTTATGCACTCCCTGTTGTCTTCGATACGATGTGAAAAAGAATTTATTTAAAAAATTTATATATTTGTAATTAATGGTGTCGATAAAGAGAAATATTTTTTTTTTTTTACGTTTTTTTTTTTTTAGTAACATTTTTTAATATATTTTTAATTAATAAAATTAATTATTTTTCATCAATCGTTTTGATAAATTTTTGATGAATGACGGAGCATTTGTTTTCTTTTTCTCGACTGTTTAAAGACGTCTCTGTTCGTTGTTCGCGATCTACAAAAGAGGTCTCTCCCTCTCCTCCCCTCCCTCCGCTTTCCCCCGTGACGAGTTGCGGAGGCATTGCGAGAAAGAAGCATATCGGTCGATGAACACAGAGAAAGATAAAGGGCCGACGAAGAGCCACGAGTTCGCCCACCAGATTGGTGAGTATAAATCCTTATAAATTGACTAAGAAAAAAAAAAAAAAAAAAAAAAACGAGTGGGTATATCGGGAACCGAAATCTTTGGGTAACCTACTCGGAGCTGCCAGTTCAGCTCCCGCGATTTCTTCCTCATCGTTTTTTTCTGGCGTCAAGAGAAAAAGTCGAAATTCTCCGCACTGATAGTGCACTGTTGCGAATCGATGCAACGTGCATAGAACGTGATAATCGGTTTTTTTTCGGCATCGTTTTGTTACATTAATTTTTTTTTTTTTTTTTTTTTTTTTTTTTTCAAGTCATTATATTATATTTTTATATTTTATTTCAAGTTGCATGAAATTTTTTTATTAATATATTAATTTTTATATAAACGCCGCGATGTTAATGAAATTAAAAAAAAAATTAACCAAAAATCGGTTCAACAACGCGTTTTGTCTTTAGCTACAAATTTTTTTTCAAATCCCACGTGACAATCAGCTAATTACGGATTCATCTTAATATCTTTGAGCTCTAAATCCTTTTTTCAAGAAAATTCTTTATTAAAATTCTTCATTACACCTTTTGCAAGTGGTTAACATACCGATAGCGAGTTTTTTCTTTCGCGTTTCTAATTTTGTCCTCTGCGTCCTTATTATCTCGCGCAGTCGATAGAAAAAGCCGCGTAGAGTTTCGCGTTGCGAAAAAAAATCGCGAATGAGGGAAAAATGATTAAAGTGAGAGAAAGCCACACATCGAATCGTTTCGTGCGACGAACCCGTAGAGCGGTTCTCGGTTTGCCATCGCGAGTCTCGGGTTGTATACACCGCCCGAGTAAGACAGTGGCCACGAAATAAGAAACCGGTTGGGACCCAATTTACTTAACAACGCTCGAGAATCCAACACTTACGGTTGTTCGAATGCGGACTCGTCCCCGGCGCGCAGTGTCGGACGTGCGCCCCGTGTGCGACGAGGTAAGAACGTTTCTTACCGGAGAATACACACCGATACAAACGCATATACACTGAAAGATACCTTTACCGCATCAGTAGAAAAGTATAGGTATATCAGATATATGGAAGCTGTAACTGCTGAGATTCTTATTGGTGTCCTTTCCGTTTCGTCGTTCGTCGCTATATCTTTCCTTCTTCTTGTATACGTGTTTTTTTTTTTTTTTTTTTTTTTTTTTTTTTTTGCGCGTTTGTATGTATGCGAGAGCCGGTATCGCTCGAGCGGCCTGTGTACGGTAGCGGCTACTAATTTCTACTTCATCAGTCGAGATAAGAGTGGAATTTTTGCCACCGCTCGGTTCGGATTGCCTGGCGACCAGTGGAAACCGAGAAACCGAAACGTCCGTTAAACGCTTTGCCGCCTCGCGATAATCCCACGAGGGACTCTCTCGATCGATTCGGACACCGAGTTCTCAATTTTCTTGAGAGAATTCCTTACGACTTTCATGCCACTGTATCGTACGTACATATATATATATATATGTTTATATGTATATCTACAGCACTAAAGTACTACAGGTTCGCGTGCGATCTCACCACCGGTTCGCCACTCATTCCGCGATACGATTATTATCGGGAATATCATGCATAATTAGATCGATACTATATAGACTCGTTGCTTCGCCTGTAACATACGTGAAGACAACTTAATTTCGACAATTAGCGAATTGTGACTGTAGCTTTTCGTATTTCTCGGATTCTTAATGCAAATATTTTTATTCCATTGACTAACATTATTCTTTCGTTGCTGAAATATTTATAAGACGAAGTGAAGTACCGGAAAAAAATTATTTCCATTTACTCTTATAATTATTACGAGAAAAATCACTTATAAAAAATTAACGAAAAAGCGCCTTTTTTTTCGATTTTTCAAAAAAAAAAAAAAAAAATGTTTTCAATTAAAATTTTTTTTTTTTTTAAATTTTTTATAATATTTTCTGAGGAATCCTAACGTATGCTGAGATTCACAAGATACCAACATGAAACGAAATAAAAATTATACGATCTATTTAATTATATAAAAACATCGAATTTCATATATTTCTAATATATTTTTTACATTAAAAAAAATCTATGTGAGTATTATGAGTTCTTTTAGCGTGAATTGCGTTGGTTTAGTTGGTACGATAAATCGGAAAATGCTCCGGCAGTAGAAAAGGTTTGTTTAACGTAATTTCCGCGTATGCATAAGCCTCCGGGGTCTCCCGATCCTCTCCGATCCAATTTGATGCGAGGGTAGCATAATCGTTCTTCTATGTATGTCCCGCGCGTGGAGAATCAGCGAGGAACGAAATAAAAAAAAATGTCAGGAAAAAACGGAGGTAGAAAGAGCGAAGGAAGGAGTCGCCGTTCGGTGAGTAAATGGTAAATAACCGCGGAGAGGAGGGAAACCCGGCGCGGCTCCGACACGAAACGGCCACGAGAGGAGTAGAGCCTAATTAAACGATGTACAATTTATAACACCAGCCGGAAGGTCTAATGGCTCGCGTTCTTGGAAACCCGCGGTGTTCACCGTTCGGACCACACCTCTAGGCCTTCGGTTGTTGCTTCTGCTTCTACTTCTTTTCCTCTTTTGCTGTTACTCCTCAGGTCATCTCTTCTGGTCCCCGTGCCGGTGCGGTTAGACCCACCGGAGATTGTCATCGCTTCACAGAATGCCTCTGCGTTCGCGTATCGCATCAACGAGATATAAAATCCTATGGTGGGAAGGTGGGAAGGCGGGAAGACGATGCGGGGGACAGTGTGACGCGACTTATCTTGTCATACTTCTCAATGATAATAAATAATGTAAACGTGTTTAACTTGTCGAGTCAACAAGGTTGTAAAACGAAAATTTCACAAAAAATCTCCATTTTCGTGTGGTATTCGTAAGTTAGGAATTGACGATAGAATACCTATTTGATGAGTCTATAGATCGAAGTGATCATGATGATTGATAGTTATGACGAAAAAACGGAAGGAAAAACTGCGGTTAAGTGTATAATTGATCATAGAGTTTGCCATTTGGGAAAATGGACATTTTTAGCATCAAGAATATGATCTGCTGGTCTAATATGCTGAATATCAACGAATATAGGCTAATAGAACACAAAATACAGCATTATGCAGCTCCGTTTCATCTGTTTTATTTTCCGTTTGCTTGGTGGACTTCATCTTCGAAAGTTACGATATAAAAAGGAGAAACAGAAGGAGATGAGGCATTGAAAAAGAACATCTTTTATATTAGTGTCTTCATTTTCGATCTATCATTGGACGATCGTTTCCATCGCGCAGCCGGTTAGCCGGTTCCTAATTCCCAATGATCAAAGCTATACAGTCACTCATAAACATTACAGGTTTATAGGCTTCATTCGGGTTTATTAGGCATAATTGCCTGATACTTAAGAGGCCGCGAGTCGTTTTATTTTTATTACGAAATATTCGCGATTTTCGGTTTGGATCGTTCGACGAACGATCTTTTGAGGAGTGTGTGTTTAGTACTGTTTGTGGTGAAGATCGTGATTCCTTGGATCGATTCACGCCGCCGGGCTTATTATTTCGATCGCGAAGTGTTTGCCCACAGGCATCCCGATGCTGTTTCTGTTTGCTACCGCCTCTCTGCCTTATACTTTTGCCTTTGGCCCAAAGCCTCTGGCGCGAGCGGGTTAACGTCCGTATTATTTTTCGGTGGAGCCCGCGTCAAGCGAAGAATCGTTGCGCTAACAAGGTGCCGCTCTTGGTCGTCCGAGTGGCCGAGTGAGCGGCGTTTTTCTGCTGCTTGGTCCTTTGGGAAGTGGCGATACCCATCCTCCATCTCTTTGACTCTCGTCCCACTGTCGATCCTCTACGGTCACTACGTTCTCTCTCCCCCTCTCTCTCTCGTTCTCTCTTTCGACCGGTATATAACGAGGGGCCGATTTTTTGCGCATTAAAATATCGACTAATTGCCCCAGGATTCTCATGGGATTTTTTGCAACGCCCTGCGAACGTCGAAAGCAACGAACGACGAGAAAGCATATCAGCAAACGAGGAGAAGGACAGAAAGCGGATTGTGTGTACCCCCGCGAATGAACGTGACCGGCCGACGAGATTTCCGAAATCTCGTTCGACATTGACCACCTTAGTCTCTCGTACTTCGAAACTCAAATGATTATTTGTCTCGGCAAAGTGGTACTCGATTATTCCTCTTTTTTTATCATTTTTACTCGGAATTCGATCGATTCGACGACAGGATATATTTTAATTAGAAATCTTTAATAGCATTTTTCAAGGCAATGGAGTTGTTTGCAATATTGCATAATACAATACTACAGATTGTACTTAACTATGAAAAAAGTTGCTTTTTGCTAGAATCGCAACATTAAGGAATTGCAATCTTTCATCCAAACAAATTTTTTTATTGGATTGGTGATATGCTGAATTATACAGAATATTTCCTGATGAAAGGCATTTTTCTTCTGAGACTCTGTAATTACGGGAAACTGATTGGATGAAAAAAATTATCTTTAACTATATACGTTTTTGAATGACAATTCTATCATTGAACCGTTTTCTCAAGCAATTCCAAGGTGTCGATTCATTGTAACTTCAGCATTTCGCCGCTAGATGGCCACCCGGCGAAACGCTTCTCGCGAATGAAATGGCGCACCCCCGCATATACGCGCTCTGCGCGTACTATGCTTCGTTTTCGTTAATTTACTTCAGTAGCAACCGGTATTTTCATGAAAAAGAAATAGTTTTATAAAATGCCGGTAACTTGTCTATACGAATATCTGCAAAATTAAGTTATAAGATAAAATGTTTTCGTCGTCAATGATATACATTATAAGCCGAACCGTTTAAATGTGATGCCGAAGCAGAGCGTATGGGTTTCGATACGGCAAAGTCGGCAGTCAGCGAGACAGAGGATTCAGAGATCTACGATAATATTTCCCTTTCGCGTTTTAGTTCGCCTCAAGAAGCCACAGTAGCGGAGAGAAGTTAGTAAGCGATCGGCCGTCAAGACCGGTAGCCAATTAGGCTTCTCCTCTCTCGCGTGTGTCATTTAGAAAGAGATCCGACCTTCCGCGGAAACGCGCGCGGTCTATAGCCAACCATCCTATAAACTGTCTCCTGTACTCTATAATCGCCCGGGGTCCCCGCGAGAGCGCGTCGGCGATAGAAAAACTTTCTCGCCGTAAATGCCTCGTCCGCAGTCCGGTGGCACGTGTAGTGTCTTTAGCTCTATACCTTTATAAAGTATACAGCCTCTCGCAAGGCTCACGGAGACGTACCTCTTCGAGTACGAGAGCTCCGTACGTGAGTCTTGGATTTTAACGAGGGAAAATCTCGCACCTCGCGCGATTGCCCCCTGTACACCACCCCGCTTTCGTTCCCCTCGCTTCCTACTTCTCTCATACAAAAACCCATTTTTATCTCGTCGACTGCGTTAACGTAAAAACTATTGAAAGTTCATATGAGAATAATTCGCGGGAGGGTAGAGGAAGGGAGGGTAATTCGTAAAAAAAAAAAAAAATTCTTAAACGTTATTTAAAAAATAAGTACCCAAAAATAAACGCAAAAAATCATTACGCGCCTAAAAAAAAAAAAAAAAAAAAAAAAAATCTTTTAATAAATAGCATCCGCGTAATAAACTATTTTCATTCAATTATAACCACATGAGATTATTAATTAAATATTAAATATATTTAAAGTACATTTTACGCTGAAAAGCGGATTTAAACTTTAACACAAATTGTGTATTAAATAGCGTACTATTAATTTTTCATCGTCTTCGATATGCGATCGCGAATGTAGTTAGCAAGCTGATTTTACAGTCTGAGATTGTGAGTCTTTATATTCTAATAGCTACGGGTGAATACTATGTACAATACCAAAAGATATAAATGGGGGGTTTATCATTCGCGAAACCGCGCGGCTCCCTCCCCGTCCGGCGCGGTGGTACATGCATATACATACCTACCTACAGAAGAGAGCAGAGAGAAGACTCTCGCACAGGGCTCAACCCGTAGTCGGCTTAATTCCGCGGCTGCGACATGAATTCAAGAGTCGTTACACACCGCGAAACAGTGGCTGCCTTCCAATTAGGGAACCTATCTTTCTCCCTCACTCTTCAGATCTTCGTTTCCCTTTCCTTCGCTCGTTCACTTAAGTAATCCCAACCGTTGCCTTGCCTCGTTCACGAGAGGATCGACTTTCCGCGGCGTCCTCGTCTTTCTCTTGTATAAATTAGTCCCAACCGCCACATAATGGCGTGTCGATGCGCTACTGTCCCTCCTACCTCTGTGGATAGCAACGTCAGCTTTTTTGCGTTTTTTTTTTTTTTTCTTTTTTTTTTTTTACCATCCCCAATCCCCGCTGCTTTCACGTTCACACACGTTCATTATACGCACTGCCCAATGTCTCCAAGGTATCATATATATACCGTATCGCGTCTTCTTCGTTTATCCTTTGACTTAACCTCATCTCTTATTCACCTTAATTTTTTTTTTTTTTTTTTTTTCTTTCTGTTTCATCGTCTTTCCTCATCTCGAGCCCAGTGGCCTTAGGTGCTTTTTTTTTTTATTCTTTTAGCTGCTATTTGTCTCGCTTTCACGTTCTTTCGTTCTCAGTCTCGAAGTTTCGTCACTCTTTCGATCGCATTCTTCACGATCGGTTTGTCCTCTTCTCGATACTCTTCCTCCCTTTCGCGTCTTTTCCTTCTCTTGAGCTTCGCGATTATTTCCCGTCTCTATCTTTTCTTCTCGGCGACACACGTTCCAACGGGGGCCTCCGCTACCGATGCGCAGCACTTTTGGCTCGCGAGTCCCCGATCCCGATTGTTCATCTCGCTTCCTCCCCCTCGATCGCGGGGCGCACTCGTTCCGTCCACCGTGTGCCGCCCGGTCACTTTAATTTACGACCAATTAATTTGGATAAAACCGTATGAGGAGACCGAATGTGATGACCCTCTCTCGCTGACTCTCTCGCTCTGTGTCTTCGATGCACGCGCGTTAATCGTGAATTTTATTTAACCTCGTATACCTCTACTCGGACGAGTCTTCCGCCGCACCCTCTCGCGTTCCTCTGCGTCATATGTGTGTTAAGCACGTTTAACCTTCTTACGTGATGGACGGAATCATCTTCGATCCCTGAACATCGAGAGTTACATTCGGCTTTACGCGACTATTGGATAAACGCAAAAAAAAAAAAAAAAAAATTAGTAGAATTAAAAAATAAATTGCCACTATTAATTTTTATTTTTTTAAAACTATTATTTTGCAAAAATCAACTTTGTCGAAAAAAAATGCCGATACACGTGGTGTTGAATCGAAAATTCCGATTTTTCGGAAATACGAAAAATAAAGAAAAATAATTTATAATAATAACTCTATTTTCGCACCCCAACTATGCGGCGATTTATAAAAAGTTTATCAAAAGCGAAGAAATTGTACAATAATTTTCGCGATTACAATGTTTAAAAAAAAAACATTTCGATTTTTCGAATGTCCGGCGATGCGAAACATCGTACAGTAATCGTCATAATTTCGCATCGACTCAATTCCAATAATACGAAAAAAAAAAAAAAAAAATTCAATTTTAATTTTTCAAATTTTTACGCATTTTGTTTTTTGTCCATTTTACTATACTTTTGATACTCCGTCCGAAGTTATATCAAATTTCATCAAAAGTAACGGAAATTAACTACTCGTATAGAAAATTCCGCTTCTCACATCTTCGCGTTACTTTCCATCAACGCGGGCGATCGTCATTCATCTTCTCGAACTAAAAAAAAAACTATTATCGGAACAATTGCGCCAAAAAGTTCGTCGACGTTAAACGATTCGCGATTTCGTTCGGTGTCCTTCCGTAGTGGCGGTAGCGCCAGTAATCCACCGACCGGTGCACGGGAGCTCCGGAGCACTGCACAGTAGCCGTGAAAGAGTGTCGTATCCGTTTATCGAAGGGTACAACACAAACCAAAGTGGTGGTAGTGGTATAGAGAGTTTTGCCGCGTAAGTATTATGCGCGGAGTATTTGCGGCGCCGCGCTTGCGGAGTTCGCCTTCTCTTCCTCGTCGTTTCTCCACCTCATCCACGGTTTCGAAGAGGGCACATAGGACGTACAGTCAGTCGGTTATATACACATATATATACATATTATACTCTGTCCTGGTGGCTCCTGGTGCTGCTGCTTGGTATTCCGCGCTCGTCTCGCAGTATAATTGGCCGCCAACTGCAACCGCGCGGACTCAACGATACAGTATATACCGCGCAACTCCCTCTCGAACCCCTTCGTCCCGGTATATCGCAAAGACAAGAAATTATTCTTTAATTAATTGTCAGGGAACGAGTATAGGGCTATCTGCTTGGGAGCGCGAGACGAAAGATCTGCTCGTCGTACGCGCCGATGCGCGTACATAAATTTTCATATAAGGGAGAGAAGTTGTATGCTGCAGCAGCGAGTATTGCTGCGGTATAACAGCGCTGACTTACGTACTTACAATACATATATACAATTGTATATACCTATGTACTTCTGTGAAGCTGATGCGAAGAATAGACTTTGCTAAGAGGGCTTCGGGATAAGTAAAAATATTCGAAGAACGCGCCGGCGCCTCGTAATTATTATTCATATAGAATGTTAATGCATCGTATGCCTATATGCGTAGAGAGCACTTGATTGTTGGCCCTTTAACGGTAAAATGATTTTCATTGCATAAACTTACGATTTGACGGATTTTTTACGTGTACTCGTTGCACTTAGGAGACAAGTGTAAGAAACGTATGCACTGTGTACAGTATTCGCTCCCGAGGAGACCTCGAGCCGCGAATTATCGGGTGTCGCTACTCTCCCCGTTATTTTTTTTTTTACGAACTATTAATTTTTTTATATTTTTGTAATTTTTTTTTTAGTATCATCTTTTATCGATTTTTCTAAAAAAAATTCAATGTCACTATATCGATAAGTAATTAAATTATATTTTTTGTAAAGTTCGGATCGACTAATCATCGATAAAAATAAAGGAAAAAAAAAATGGGTTGTGAGAAATTCGAATATCTCATACATTTTTTTTAAATTTAGTCGATGATTTGCCCATAAATCAGATGACTGGGTTTCAAAAAAAAAAAAAAAAAAAAAAAAAATCGTAATATCAATTAGCGACCGCTGGGATCCACTTAACATATTTTTAATGATACGGAAGCGCGTGAAACAGCTTCATCCATCATTAACCGATGAAAAAAATGGTCGATTACGAAGTTTCTGCTGTACGATCCTCGTGAATACTATGCGCACAGCTATGCGAGAAGAATTCGCTCTTCGAATGGTGTACAATAGGCGATTTCTCGCGATATCGATAAGGGTGGTAAATGCAATGGTACACTGAGACGCGAATAACGAAAAGGTCGAGCGTAATGGCCCACTGATCGATCAATCGTGACGAGAGGCTTCCCGTAACAACCCATTGCCGTTACCTCTGAACAATAAATGCCTATGCGCGCCGATCTATTCGCAACACGAGTTCGAATATCTCTCGGCGCTGTGAAACACTGGAGAAGCGATTGTGGGAGAAGCGGTTCGGCGTACAGAAGTTTCGCGTTGGTAGCGCGGAGAGATTGTTATGTTCTGTATATACTTACCATAATCGAAAGGTCACAGACGTTATAGATAGTAAAATAGTGGCAAATTATTTAAACGATGACATGGGAATATGAGAGGGCAATACATCACCGCCTAGTCGTGTTTTATACGCCATCGAAGTTTCTCGTCACCTTCCGACACCACGATACGCCGTTGAATTATCGGCTAAATGAGGAAAAGTAAAATTAAATAATTTTTTTTTTTTTATAATTTTTTTTTTTTTTTAAATAATTTTTTTTTTTTAATAATAAAAAAAAAAAAACAAAATCTCGAGGTCACGTGATTTTCGTTTAAATATTGAAATCGCAATTTATTTTCGCTATAACGTAGTTTTCCATGGATAAATTATCCTATTACATTTATACAGACTGGGCATGCAGAAGTTTTTTTTTGTTTCTTTTTTTTTTCTCTTTAACTGCCAAGAAATTCGAATCGGCAATCGCCAATTAATTCGATCTTTTTTTTTTTTTCTTTTTTTTTTTTTTTTTTTTTTTTCACAATTGCGTCGTATCTCCTCTCCTCATCTCTCTCCCCTTGTCTCACGTTTCTGTATGGTCTTTTTTTTTTTTTTTTTTTTTTTTTTTCGATTTAAATTATCGTCGTTTGCGAAAGCGCAAGTTTGTCTCGCGTGATAATCTACATATTCGTTATTCTTTTCTTCGAATTATTTACGTTTTCGTATTCGCTTACATTTGTTATGAGCGGAAGGGTGGGGCGGAGCAGAGAGTGTTTCAATCAATCGGCCGTTAACACTGTTCAATGTTGTGTTTGTCTCTCGATGAAACGGCTGAGATAGCGTCGGGACTGTAGTTAGAGTCGCTGTTTCGACCGGCGAACTTTATACGTTATAAGGTGGTAAACATCGTAAACGCAGTTTGCGAACCGATTAATGCGTGCGATAAGATATTGCGCGTAATTAATTTGCGCGTGAGGTACCACCGCGCGAAGAGGTTGGCGCACGACGAGACCGAACCGCACGCAAAGCGCGTTCGCTGGTGTTGTTACACTTGCGGAAGAATAAACCGTCGTAATGTGCGACGAGTATTTTATACTCGAGTTATAATTCTTTCGCGAAAGTCTGCGAACGTTTCGGAACGTTACGCACAACAAGGATTTTACGTATTAAATTCATAGCCCGCTACGCGCCCAACCCGATTAATAATCCCGCGGCGGCGCGTCAGAGAGATCAATGAGGAGAAAGATGTCACGTTGTTTCCTTCATTTTTTTTTCTGTTATTCTGTTTCCTTTGCTTGTTTTTTCTCTTTACGTCTAATATTTACAATTTCGCCGTGTGAAATGCTCCGCGAATTAATTTACAGGTATCGGAGGTACAATATTTGCAGCCGTAGGATGTAATTGTACAGTGATTGGCATGTTGAGGATCGATATATTTTTCTGCGATTAAATCATTTTGTCGGCAACGTACGACGGATTATATTTTCTTTTTTTTTTTTTTTCGGAAAATCGAAGAAGAAAGTATAATTTAGGCGATTAATTGATATTTTTTTTTTTTTTTTTATCTGAATGCAAAAACATCGAAAATAATGGGGAATCACGTAAGAGACAAAATACGCGTAAAAAATGAATCCGAAAACGAATTTGGAATCTAAAAATTTCTAAATTCGTATAAAAACTCATGTGTAACGTTATTGCATATTTAGAAACAATTAGAAATTATTCGAATAGTTTTTTATACGATTGCCGTGAAATGAAAATTTTCCTTTCGAGTCGTTGTGGCCAATGACTGTACCGTTTACCTTAAACTGTCGTTTCACACGTTCGGCGTATAGCATCTCACTTATCGATTAACGATATCGTCTATTTACATTATTTACACAAAAAGTACGTCGTGTTTTGAGATCAAGTTCACGAGGGGATATCTTGCGAACGTTTTTGGGAGTTTGCGCGGAATTTTTAAATTTTCTAATTTCGAGACTCGAAATAATTTAATCAATGAAAATCGATTACTCGACATATATTTTGAATTTTCTCGGGGATTATTATCGATAAAATTATTTTGTTAACATCTTGCAAAACTTTTTTTAAGAATTCGCGGGAAATTTTTTTTTTTTTTCAAGTATTTCGAGACTCGAAATAATCGAATCAAAGAAAATCGATTATTCGAGAAATCTTTTGAATTTTCTCGGGGATTATTATCGATACAATTATTTTGTGAACATCTTGCCAATGTTTTTGGAAATTTGCGCGGAATTTTTTTTTTTTTTTACGGATTATTTCGAGACTCGAAATAATCGAATCAAAGAAAATCGATTAGTCGACAAAACTTTTGAATTTTCTCGGGGATCATTATCGATACAATCGTTTTTTGTTATGGGGACGGGGAGGGGGGGGGGGGGAGTATCTCGTACGTTTGTGAGACACACCGGATGTTCCTTGATGACGCGGAGCTCCGATGCCTTAAGGCCGGTGTCCCGGGGGCCCCATGAACATGGCCGCCGTCGCTGCGGCATGGGTGTGCCTCGCCATGGCCGCCGCGATGAAGGGAGGCACTCCTGGTGTACCCGGTGGCCCCACTCCCGAGAACATGAGCCCCGTGCCGAAGCTCGGATGCAACAACGGCCTCGCCGACAGCCTCAGCTTCTCGATCTCAGCTTCCTGAAGCCTTTTCGCCTTTGCGCGCCGATTTTGAAACCATATTTTCACCTGCAACAACGAATAATTATCGATTTTCATTAATTACGCATAACGGTCAGTAAAAAAATTGGAAAGAATGTCGTTATTTACGAATATCGATATATCGCAACGATTTATCGAGACTATCGTTCTTTTTTTTATTAAAGACAATAAAATTGCATAAACTTTGAAAAAATTTTATTCAATTTTTTTTTTTACTTCGTTTAACGTTTCTGTAACAAGTATATAAAAAAAAAAAAAAAAAAATGCTAACACTTTCATTATTTGGAATGTTTAATATCGTCATAAATAAAAATCTAATCTCACGACTCAAAAAAATAAAAATTTTTAAAATTATTCCGAATCTTTCTAAATAAATTTAAAAAACATTAGAAAACGCTATAAAAAGATCGTAAAAAATGCACATTATTTCGAATTTCATTGAATTCAATGAATTTATTCAATTCGTTGATTCGTCATTGCGAAATGAATAGAAAAAACAATCTGATAGTTCATCATTGATTGGCTTTTCTCTCAAACATCTCATAAATATAACGATCGATATGTACAAAATTGCATCATTAACAATGGTGATAGATAGATTCTCGCGTAAGGAAAAGCTGAAAGTTCCGCCATTATACGCGACGAGTACAGGTGAAAGGGCTCTTCGACCGCACCGTCGCCTCCAGAAGCTAACAGAAAGCATCGGCTATTGCGAGGGCGGGAGAGCCGCCCCCGCGTGGAAATCAATACGGTCCGCGTGCTGGAAGAGCCGCGGAGGATGCAGCCGGACCACCACGGCTGCCATCGCACACCCCGCTACCTCCCCCGCGCGTACACTACCAACTGAAAGCTATTACGCTTGTGTTGGTATCGATAAAAGCCATTTTTCGTCCTCCGACTTCAACAGAAACAGACCATTCCTTTTTTTTCTTCTGATAGCCCTATAAACTTCAGCGTCGAATGTTCGTACGTTATTTGCACCGCGTAATCGTCATCGAGCGTTTCACTCATTAGCCATCAAGAGTAATTGCAGCACTGTATATACCAACGCCAATTCGTAATGGCGAGAGGTTCGATTAGATACTCGATCAACTATCCCATACGCGATCCACACACACGCAGACGCAACTACACGATCGGAGCGTCAAGTGTTAAGTCAATGCAGTCTTTGTGGTGTACATACAGTGAGTTACATATAGGGTAATCCAGCTGGTGAAACCTGCTTCTCGAAATTTGCCACAGCTTTCGAAATTTACGATTCAGCAGTGTGTCAATTGCGCGACGAACTGTATGCGCCTCACTGGTAGATATTTCCATATGCATGCGTACGTCATTCCGATAATTTACGCGTCTCCGTTGAGGTATTAATGCTTATTAGTTGCTACTCTAACGCATCTATAAATATGCTATAGTGTGATCTATAGATCGTTTGACACGGAGGGCGGTTACGCTTAGTTATAGTACACGTTATTATAACTCGTATAGTGGGAAAGTCGCGGGAGAGAATCGAATAAGCAAATTATGTCACGTGAACGCGTGTCGTTGCTACTGCTATTGGTGGCTATTTACTACTGGCGACTACCAACGAGCGACAGGGGGATAAATAGAATCGGAAAATATACGCGGCGTGACCGACCGGTTGACGACTCGCTACCGATCGATCTCTTGGGATGTAGCGATATATATCGAATGCCTCCTGCATCGCCCCCTGTGCTCTGTAATATGGTTCAGTCGTGGGTTACTGGTCGTACGTATACCCCTTCCCCATCATCTCGGGTACGAAGTATCCCACGTATCGTGTACCACACCATTGGCAACGCTCGGGCAAAGCCCGCGGATGGAAAAAACGAGATTTCCCGGACGAGATATCGCGATACCAGACGCATTTTTTTTTTGGTTTTTTTTTTTTTTTTTTTTTTTTTTTTTCAATCCCATTTCAACTCTCGCTATGCGGTATGGTACAGCGAAAATGCGATAGTTTTGTGATCGCTACGCGAGTAATGGCCATTGCGATCGGATACCGATTCCCACTATATGCTATATAATATCGGGAATCTAATGGACCTCGAGGTACCAATAACACTTTCTCGTATAGTATCTCATTATTATTATCATTGTAGTCGAAACTGCGCATGCGAGCGGTGAATTCAAATGGAAAAATTGACCTTAATGTTTTCTTAACCTTAAATTTAACCTCTTTGAAATTGGATTTTTTTCAAAATCTATGCATTTTTTCGTAAAAAAAAAAAAAACAGCGTATCGTGAAAGTTGAAATCTACAGCAGATCGATACTTTTTCTGCTTACAGAGACGATTTTTTTAGTATATTAGCACTACGTGAAAAAATAGAGGTCTGCTGTGTGATCGGGAAAAGTAAAAAAAAAGTCAATGACAATTTTCTAATTTCTGTTATTCCCTTCAAATTTTATAATAACCGAAACAAAGTATACACCGAAAAAAAAAAAAAAAAAAAAAAAAAAAAAAAAAAAAATTATTCGTTGAAAAAAATTAACAATTAGCTGAACGACACTAATGGTAAATTGGCGCAATCAATTTTTTTATTCAAATGCAGTTTCTCAACTAACTATTCGATTTTTCAACTCGATAGTCCTCTGGATCGTTGAGAAAACATTGGAATACAAAAAGCAGAACTTTTATTAGAGAAAATTTATAGCGTTAGATATATTCATTATTTTTTTTTTTTTTTTTTTCGGTGACATAGGAGGTCATAAGTTTTCCGTTTCGAGAGAAATCGCGAGTTTTCTTAAATACCTACACGGCTACGTAGCGATGGGACGAAGCATGAAAGGAACGAAACGAAATCAAGTATATGTTATGGGGACTACTGCCCCTCTCCCGGTATAGGGATTTAAAGTGTCGACATGTCTCTTTGTCCAGCCGCGTGAATAATGTCCGGAGGGTGTGAGGGCGCAGTATACCGCCTCACGTACACTATAACGTAACATATACACGTATGTGCGGCATACACTGTACTGTATGAAATTGAATGTATATAACGCGACGTTAGAAGGGACGGGACGATCACGTGGGCTTATCTAAGCAAATGAATGCTACGCGAAGCTTCATTTCGCGACTGATGCATTGTAACGAAACTGCAAAGTGTACACCGACACGCTATTGTCGTCGCGCTCCTACTTCTGCCTCTCGACGCTACTCTTCACGATAACGGTCTCTTTACTATACCAGAATGGTTAACTATAGTATTACAGAAACCCTCTTCTACTATGCTGTTAGCATTATAGGGTCTTCGCACGGTTATAGCCCACCGGTGAAACTTTCGGAAAATAATTGCACGTCGTTTGATATAATTTAACGGCATTCGCTAAAAAGAAACCAAAAAATCGAAATCGTCGACCCTATCGCGTTGGTCCCTTTTTGACGAATTATTCTCGATGTATTTCGTCATCGCGATCTTTTTTTTTTATGGGGAAATTAAATACAGAAAAATTGTTGAAATTTTAAAAAACATCGCGATCTCTCGATATTAAAATGACGTTATTAGTATCGCGAAGATAATCGATTAAAAATCTCTGCATTCACACAAATCGAATACGAAATATATTTTTTATTTATTACACGAAATTGGTTAATTTTTTTTCGATGTGATTTTTTTTTTCACCGATTTGATCGGTATGTTCTTCACTTAAATTTTAGATTATTGAAAAAAAATATTTTTTTTTTTTGAAAAAAAAAAATAAAAAATCTGTAAAAAAAATACGAGAATATGTGTAATTAATTAGAAATAAATTTACCTGCGTTTCCGTGAGATGAAGCGACGACGAGAACTCAGCTCTCTCGGCTATGGTGAGGTACTGTTTTTCCCGAAACTTCTTCTCAAGTGAGAGTAGCTGTTGGGTTGTGAAAGGCGTTCGGGGTTTTCGATTGGGTTTATGTTTCCTCAGAGTGCATCTCACGGGACCGGGACCCGGACCTGGTAATCGCAGATCGCCTGCAATACGAAAAAAAAAAAAAAAAAAAAAAAAGATCGTTACTATTTATCCTCCAATCCGAAGTAAATCTAAAGTAACAAAAAAATACATAGAATAATGTGTAGACACGACAAGAGAATTTGCCGATGATATTTTAATCTCGAATTATTTTATCACGTGCGCGATATACCAACAAATCGCGTATATAAGATTTAACGATGTAGAAATGTCGAAAGGTGAAAAAGTTAATACGTCGGGTAAATCCGAGGTGAATCGGTGACCACGATGAAGCCGATCTCCGCTCGACAGTATAATATAAATTCCATAAATAAGTAATGTTTGAAAACTCCGCGGTTTATCGTCGATGTGCCGACAATACCGGTGGAATCGGTATATCAATTATAACAAAGTAGAGAGGCCGCCAATTAACGTCCTGCGGTTGGAACTTCGAGTGCACAGTATAACTGCAAGTACAGTGAGGTATACACGTTTACTTCGAGTCTATAACCGTAGTAAAAGAAGCGAAGAGGCGCGATGTCAGGCTATCCGTCGTGACATCGGTAAATCTCGTCGAGGCATATACGTCCGTCGTCTACCGAAGTGCACACATCGGTGATTCCACCGTCGGTACATTATCGAAACCCGACGGACAGAGATAAAAAGCCATAAACAGAAGGTAACAGAGAGCAATTCTACTTCTCGGGTATTAACAGTAGTGAGTTGCAATAGACACACAGCTCGGTACGATAGTCGCGGTTTCATCGGCATCGACGTATCCGCCACAAATGTGTCTCGTTGCAACGGCGTTTGCAACGAGCATAACCGCCGCGAATCGTATTCCCCTCTACCGGTTTTTTTTTTTTCCCCGGACGCTAATTAATTCCCGTTAATTACCCGCGAGCGTTCTCTCGGTCGAACGAGAGACGCGCGCGAGCGGTTTCTGTGCGGGAGAAACGACGTCGTTGCCTCGCAGTTATACACCAACGTGTATTTTGTACGACGAGAATACGACGATCGAGTTGCGAGATTCATCCGGGATACAAATTACACGGGGTTGCGTCTTGCATAAACGATTCCGGCGTTACGGTTTGTATACTCCGATACTGTACAGTACAAGAGATCGGGGTAATGAGGATCTCTCGGAAATGCACAGTTATCGCGGACTTGAAACTAATTTCGCTTTTTTTTTTTTTTTTTTTTTTTTTTTCGTTCGGGGAGAATATTTAACGATGAAGATACACAGTATTACTTATTCAATTAATTAATTCGAAAAAACACGAATAGTATATTTTTTTTTGTAAGAAAAGTGAAAAACGTAAATATCGAATTTTTTCTCACAGCGTATAACAGATTTACTATGTATATAGATGAGTTGAGTAAAATACAAAAATATTATTTTTTTTTTAATTTTTTTTTTTTTGTTACTCGTATATAAATTTATTTTCTAAATGCCGAATATCAATTTATTTTTTTCTCTAATTTCGTATTTGTGTTTAAAAAAAAATTATACGCTGTGTTTTTACCCAGAATAGAGAATTTGTGATAAAAAATTTCCCGAAAATGATTATGAATTTGTTATTAATTGTCAGTATTAACGATTTTTCCATGAAACAAAAAAAAAAAACAAAAACTCTCGAAGGTTCTTCTTTTTTACGTGACCCGCATTACCCCTTCGTATATTCTACGCGTGGTTTGTACAACTAACCAGAAAGCTAAAGCTGTACTGCCGCAGGATCGGTTTGCACCGTTTCAGTTGCACCGCGAAGTTGTAGTTACTCCGCGCCGCTTTTTCAGCGCTCCTTTTATCCTCTTATACTCGGGACGCGCCGTTTCAGCAGCATACCAGCTACATAAATAGCGAAGTCGCCGAATATACTCGCGTCGTTCGTGCACTGAATATCCAAAGATTTTCCAACGCGTGCGAACGCGAACGTACACACGAGAACGAGGT